>CM053787.1:120846962-121571962 GCA_028749045.1 Cupressus sempervirens | reverse complement strand
AAGTAAGCTATTTCCAAGTCAATATAGACCTCAGACAAAGCACATGAGAAGACCAAAGTGAAGAAAGCTTAGAGTAGAAGTTGTGTTCCAAATGTTTGATATAATGCATTAAATGCATTGGAATTTACGGAAGCATCCATTATGACAATTTTGAACCATCGAATGCAGGTAGAAGGCAAAGAACTAAGTTCTATTACCATTCCATCATGTACTAAACTCAATAAATTGTAGGTGGTAGATGCATAGCAGGATTTCCAGCACGTCCATTCTCAAGCAAAACATGTGACTTCTCCACTTCATCTCCTAGAAAGAATATGTAATTCACGTGCAAGGATCTTCACTCATTTCTCCAACCTGCAACATTAATGGAACCATAGACAAAGCATGTAAAGCCACAGACATGACCATAAAATGTGATGTGTTTGACTGAATGTCATTTCCAACTCGGTAATAGGAACAAAGCTGCTACAAGGAATAGAGAAAGTCTTTATGCATGCCCGTGTTTGCAAGCATGAGAGCTCGGGTCCTTTAGAAACTTCACTTAGCCAATGTAATAAGGAGATGACTCATTTTTGAGTGTGTACCCAATGTAATTTTGGTGATGAGCCTGATAAACAACAAAAACTTTGGTGCTTAGTTTGAAATCGAGTGTGGGTGTAAAGTCCATAACTATAAGAAGAGAAAAACAAGAAATGAGTTGCTTTATCAAGGTGTCACCATGCACATGATTCATTCAACCAAATGCCTCAAGCTATGCATGTAGCTTAATGAAGCACAAAGTGCCAAACATAAACCAAGCATGTCAATTGTTTGATCGAATGTCAAATTGGAATGTACCCACATTCATCTAGCAGAGTCACTAACTTGTTTGATAAAATGCCTCAACAATAAGTCATCACTGGATTTGTTCTATTATAATGTGAATGATTAATAAGGAAACAAGAAAGATTAATTGGTCAAAGGCCTGCATATACCTAAGAACTTTGAAAAGAAGAAAACATCAGTTGAAATGGTTTTTTGAATCAAGGTAGGTGAGTTGATTGGCATGATACTTTAAGTGAACCAGTGTGCCTCGAAGTCAATAATTTGAAAATACGAAGTTGAAGGAACATTGATCAAGGGATTGGGTAAGCGATACTATGAGGTACAAATTCCAAGGTAAAGAGCCTCCTGTGATATTAAAAAGCACACTTCTTGAGATATCAAATACAAAGATGGGACATATGGAAATTACAAACTTTTGGAAAATGATGAGCAGAGAAGATAAATCACCCCTAGCACAATGAACATTGGAAAGCGGTCTAGCTCATGCAAGAGGACACCTACTTGCAATTCAATGTGCAAAATTAGTTTTAGAATGTATCAAGGCATATGATTGGAATTCTAGGGACATCAAGACCTCAGGAGGTAATGTCATGGCAAGGCTAGATCCAGGGTCTATTTCCATCACATTCAAATTGCCAATAAGAGAAGAATTCATAGAAATCTCTAAAGAAGGTGCCCAAGGATACTTCCATCAGAATGAGAAAACATGCCTAAATGTCATTGCTATGAGTTGGCTGGATCAACCTAGATGAGGATAGTCACAGTTGCCAAGAGTGTTACGTAGAAATATCTTTAATGAAGATATTTCTAATATGATAATTCTTCTTAATAGAGTGGTGGGAAATCAGATGGCTGAAGATTTTTAAGATTGGATGTTTTTGCACATTAATACAATCACCACTGGAAAAGAATTTATAGATTGGGGAGAAATGATTAGCAATGCCCTTCATCACCAGTTAACCGGATTCAATGAGAGTCAGAGGTTTTACATGTCCTCGTACCTAATGTATGCAATTGCTAGTATGAAATCGTGGCCTAGTCTTAATCCTTACGGGGAGTATAGCTTGAATGTGCAAATTTATAATTATTAGCCCCAGTTGCAATTAAAACGAATCAATGCACACTTTCATAGGGTGAATGATGCTTTTTCTATGCTCATAGCTAGGGAGCTACAGGGAGATATAGGACTCTAAATTTCTCCTAAAGCAACTAGTCTCATCAGTACTTATGGTAGCTTCTTCATATAGTACCCTCGATTCACTTACATTTGCATTGGAGGTTTTCAATATTTTCCTCTCATGTTGCCTCGCTTCACAGATGACATGTTGGTACTTTCAAAAGTTTGCAGGCAAATTGGCCAGGTAAACAAAAAGTGTAGGAACAAAAGATCAATCTCATTCCCAATCGGTATTGGGCACTACAGTTGTCTTTCTTCTTCGAATGCTCAAAATATCAAGAGATCCATGGTGAACATAACTTTACACTCTTTCCACGGTTGCTTCCCATTTGATGGCAGTGAGTATGTCAAAACTAACTTGGCACTTGGACCTGGCTATCTCCATTTGCCCACAATGGAAGATTATCCGACAAACTGTGAAAATGACTTTGAAGTGAGGAAAAGGGACTAGATGAGATTCACAGTAAAACAAATTATTGATTACAAAATGGTATGGGATGTGACAGGCATAATAGAGGACAGGTCAAACTTGATTGATCCTTTCTTCTTTGAGTGGATACAATTATTAGAATTATCATATATTAATTGGTCTCTACCAAAATTGAAAGACCTCAAAGAAAGAACCTTCTTTGTGATTCAACGAACTAAAAATTGGTTAAAGAATAAAGTCAAAGAAGCCATGGCTACTAGACCAACAAGAAGAGACAATACAAAGAAAAATAATAATTCTCAGGAAGGTACATCAGTTTTAGCCATTTAGTCTTCTATCCCTACTTCCTCTGGCTCTTTACATAGCACACAAGGTGGAGATGATGGTGAAGATCTAGATAAAGGAATTGATCTAGTTTCAACATGTGAACTCAATGTAGTCATCAAGAAGAGGAGATCAAAACCCAAGGAGAATACTTTAAAACCAATTCAACAGATAATAGATGAAGCTCCTGAAATGAACACTTTACCATCATTTGTAGATGAGATGATTCAATCCATAGCATCTCTTACACGCTCATTATCTCCTGAAAGCACAAAAACAACTCAAGAGGAGCCAGTTGTAGAAAATGTACATAACTTGGATTTATCATCTATAGTCCTACACGTTCCTTTAGTAATTAACCCATCTACTAGTATCTCAACATCTTGGTTACAACAAAGTTTGGAAAGAAAGAAGAAAAAGATGATCCAATTGGAAGCACCAAATCTGGATGTCGTAGCTAATTTAATGCATAAAGGTGCAAAGATAAAGAAGACTAGAATGGATTCTAGATTGGCAGTGAATCCTACCTGAGGAAACTTATTTGTTGAAATTGCACAACCAGTCATAGAGAAGGACATAAATGAGGCAAATGAATTTGATTTTAACATCACTAAAGTGGATCTAGATCAAACCACCTATGAGGGAAGAGAACACAATTTCCAAGTGTTAGTTGTTGTCCTGATGGAACAGTCAAGGAGAGATAAGCAAGCTAAGAATCAACTCAAGTGTCAAGTTTGAGCACTTTCTTCATGCATCCGGTTGATGGTCGGTGATTCCTTTCTAGAGCCTAGCTCATCTACAAAAATCACAGGAGATCCCAAGAAAATGTTTGATGAAGAAACCATTCAAGACATAGGAGAATGCCAATCTTATGGTAAGATGTTGAAAGCATGGATAAAAAGTATGAAAGAATGAGCATCAAGCCTATTTTAGGAGGTTAAGGTGACATATGCTAAAGCGGATCATATACAACAAAACATTCAAAAGGAGTTAACAATGCTCAAGGAACAACAAAAATTCTAGAGAGAAATTGATGCTAATTTAGTAGATATTAAAGGAATGGACAACGATATAGTCAAATTGTTGAAGTTAATCACTAGTGGAGAAGAAGAGAAAATTGACATATGGCTAGAAAACATTAGATGGAAGAATGATAGCATGACTCAACAATTGGGTGAAGGAGAGCAATTCTTGAACTCTTGCAACTCACTAAAAAAGAAGGCCTTGGGGGATTTACCAATGATTGTAGAAGGTATTCCTATTAGTGAACACACTCAAAATCTAGACATATCTTCCATTTTGGAATGCATAGAAGCAAAAATCAGCATTGAACTTGGTAGTAAACAAAGTTTAGATGCTAGCATTACGACAAGATTGGCAGTCTCTCAATGGCATTGGACTCTTGTACTCAAAATTTACCAGGTTATGTCATAGAGTTGGATGAAGTTAGAAAGACACATGAGCTATGCAAGCTGAAAATGAAAATTTTAATCAGCATTACAAATAAGGCTTTGGCTCAGGTCATCAAATCATTTAGAGCATACAAGGTAAACTTGACTCAGCTACTCACAACACCTGCAAATCAAAGAGTGACCTCAGGAAATATCAATGATCATAATTAAAAGTTAGAAGTAGACATGTTTAAAGTTGTCTTAGGTTTTTGTTTATACATTTTGTAAAGAGGTCAACTTTAGAATTAACTTTGGTTTTGGTCAATGTCTTAACTTTGTCTAACTATAGTTAAGCATTGAAAGTTAGCGTTGGTTAGAAACTATCTTCGGATTAGCCCAAACTCTAACTTTTTGAGTATTTACAAACCTGAAAGGTTAAATATTCTAGAATAGCTATAAATTTATGAACCTCAATGTAATAAGGGACTTTTTTGGATTTAGAGATGGGGAACACTTATGTTTTGATAACAAGGCAATTTTTGGAAAGCGTGTACAATTATTGTTCTTGTAATCAGTCATTTCTTATGTTCTTGGTGCTAAGAAATAAAGAAAGTACACTTTGCATTCTCTCTTTCTACATATCTAAAATGTTGAAATATTGATTCTTTCTATGTAATGGAGGTTTTTACGGTATTGTGCAAATATTCATCAATGATTGAATCAACATTGTGTCATTGATAGCTCTCAAGCTTAGTTCTTGATTATTTTCATCAATAGTTTACATTGATTTTATGGAAACATTGAATTTGTGTGGTGCATTCTCTATCAATGGTGTCCTTTTTATATTCTAAGTTCTAATCATTTATATTGAAAAATCAAAATTTTATCTTACGAGGGAGTCACCCCTCTAAACACAGAGGAAGGCTAAATATCAAAGGCTTATCCAATAGTTGGAGAAATCAATTTGTCACACACTCCATTGGGCTAAATCGTGTATTTTCTAAGTGACAAATCTATTTACCAACAGATTTTTGGTGACTCTACTGGGGAGACTGAAAGAGAAAAGATTAACAATCGCCTGTAATGAAGCATAATGGTGCTACCACATGAGAACATTCTTCCTATTCTCCAACCAAACCTTAGCTTCTAGGACACCCAGGAAGATATTATTTCAGACTTGAACACTCTAGCCTGGAGGTATAGATGAAGTGCTCAGTTGTATCATCAAGTAAATCAAGTTCTTGAAGAAGAAGAATTTGGAGAAATCTTACGAAGAGCTCCTATTGATCAAAATGTTGTAGTCATTCAAAGAATAGTATTTATCCTAAGAAGAAACAAGCAGAGTCTTGGTCACATCGAGGAGCAAGTAAATAATAACCAATAAACTAGCTGACAAACCATACACTCGAGTGGGCAGACAAAAAGGTCTACTAGACAAAGATTTTGAAGCCCTTCAAAAGTTAGATTTCAAGCTGGTTACTCCTAAGAAGAAGAAGAAGGTTAAGTCTGTTAGTAGGCCGTCTTCACCACTCGAGGCTATTGTTTCTCCTATGGCCTTTCAAGATTTGATCCTACCAAGTACCCTTGTACCTCTAGCCATAAATTTGCAGCCTTTGAACATCATTCTCCCAACTATTGCACAACAATTACCGCAACCACTAGTCCCATGGGGAGCTGCTATTGGTCCTTTAGCTTTAGGGAACCAATTACATGACATGCTTGTTGGCTCCCAAAAAATTATTCCTAACTTTTCTAGTGACAAAAAAGTCACTACTGATCAACACATTAGTGCATTTTTTATGGCAAGCGGGGTTCTTGCAATTCAACACGAAGATGTTTATGTTCGTCTTTTTTGTTGAAATAGTCATAGAAGCCATAGCTGAATGGTTTGATTAGCTGCCAGCTGGATCAATGACTTCATGGGCAACCTTGATTCAAGCTTTCAAGAGGAGATTTAAAACTATTGAGGATGAAAATTTGCTTCTCTCTCAATTAATGCAAATGAAGAAGGAGGTTCATGAGCCCATGCGAGAATTCATTGCTCATTTTAACCAGATAGTGAAGCGAATTCCCATCAACAAAAGATCCATTGGACAAAATCAAATGACTTTCTTCATCAGTACTCAACCTTCTAATGTAAGCTTTCAAATACAAAGGGTGAGAGCTCCTAATCTAGCAGTCACACAAACTTTGGCCATCAAGGTGGAGGACAACTTGATTAGTTTAGGTAAATGGAGTCATAATCTGCAAAAAGGGAAAGGTCAACAAGATCCTATCACTACCATTGATCCTTTATATCAAAAATTGGCTAATGATGTGTTACAAATCAAGAAGCAATTGCTCTACAATCCTCTGCCTTTGTATCAAGATATCCCAAGGAGGAATTATGTACCATATCAGTAGAATAGACAATCTAAATGGATACCCTATCCAACACCAAGATTAGCCATTGAGCATCCTGCATCATCTAGTAATCAAGCTACTATGTGTGATTTTCACTTGACAAGAGATCATGATGGTGCAAACTGTCTCAAGATGGCCAGATTCATGCAAATGCATTTGACAACAAAAAAAGAAGAAGAATATGTAGCTCCTGAAGATGTAACAGAACCCACTATTGGGACCTCTTCCATAAACTTTCTAGAATATGAATCTGATGGTGAGAAAGTTGAAGATATTAACAATCATTCCTACAATGTGGCTACACCAAATTGGAGATAGAGATTAGAAGACAAGTGGGGAAAAGAAGCAAAGGATAAAGCCTCTGATGAGCCTTCTAAGGGAATCCTATCTCATAAACATACTCTAGAAGAGCCTTCACAAGTGAAGGAGATAGATAAAGGCAAATCCTCTCCCATTGTTGAAGAGTCTTTTGATTTTATTGATCATTGTAAAATGGCCAATGTACAAATTTCTCTGTTGGACTAGCTAAAAGCCAACCCACATCAAGTAGAAAGGTTGATTCAATGCGTTGGTAAAGGAAAAGGTTCACCTAAGATTACTATCAACCACGAGTCAGGAATTCCTATGGAAGAGGAAAATAATCTAGAAGGGCTCGTGACTGAGAAAGAATCATTTGCTGCAGCTTCTTTGTTAGATAAACCCGATCCATTCTATGTTTCCCTCTATATAGCTGGATGCAAGTTAAGTAATTGTATCATAGATTCTAGTGCATCTGATAATGTTATGCCTTCAAAGGTGGCCCATGCCCTAGGACTCTCTCTAAACAAACCATTAGGAAAGGTGTACTCTATGGAAGTGAAACAAGTCCCACTGGTTGGCTAGTTAAAAGATGCTCAAGTAGCACTTGTAGCACATCTCGAAAAGAAGTTAAAATTGAATATCTTGGTTGCTGATATCCTAGCCAGTTATGGGATGTTATTGAGCAATTTTTTTTTGCAAAGATCTCAATGGTGAAATCAAGATGGACATGTCTCATGCCCTTGTCCCGATTGGAGATAAAAAGGTTAAACTCAATCCTGAACCCAAAGCTAAATATATAGTCTTGAAATTGAATGATCCAAGGGCCAAAATATTGTATGTTGATACTAGACATGGAACATATATGATGACATCCACTGAAGAAGATGTAACTGAACCTCTTATGCCTGATATAACCAATCAATTGTGGTCAGTGGAGTTCGATGGAAGTTCTTCTTCTAGTTCAGGTGTTGGGATAGTGTTGATGTCACTGAAGGAGAGAAGTTCTTGAAAGCTTATAAGTTGGTTTTTGAAACCACTAATAATTGTAGGAGTTGATGAAATCCAACTCCACAGCTCACCAAGATCACTTGCATGCAGATAACCTATCGAAGGGAAACCAAGAAGGAAGAGGTGGAGCTTGGAAAAACCCAAAATAGACTTGAGAGAGAGATATTGCAAAACAATGAAAATGTATTTACAATGAAAATGAGATGTGAGTTGAGAAAATACAATGAGAGAGCCTGAATATAAAGGCCTCATGGAAGCTTGTAGAACAAGCTAGAAAGAGGTAGAAGATAAGGTTGACAACCAAGCATCCACAAAAAGGTGGAACATGCTAGAAGGGAACAAACTCCCATGTTGTCAACAACTCATCGCTACAACTATTAACTATTAAATATTAAATAAATGCATTAACCTAAGTAAACTTAAGTAAATAAAATAAATAAATAATTATTTACTCTAACACCCCCCCTTAAGTGCAACTTAGGGGAATGCCTTAAGCTCATAAAACTAAGAGAAAATGCAAGATGGGTCCCAGAAACAAGGCCATGTTAGGTACCCATGTACAATGCAAGAGAATGCAACCTTTGAAAATGGGAAAAGAGAGAAAACCACATGAGAAAAATCCTCCCCCAAAAAGAAGTAAGAACCTAGTGAAGGAATGGAGAAGCCTCCAACTAGGGGAATGTCCCCTAAAACAAAATTTTTGGTTGTGTTTGATGGATAGGGTTGGGAGACTGCTACATGGGAATGCAATGAGACTCTTTGGCGAGATGAAGAAATCATTATGGAGTTCCTTCAAGGGAGGAACTCCAACCAGTGACACTAATACTCAACCTCCTGAAACTCCCAGTGCGAGCAGGCAGCACAGGCGTCAGGATGCCGCCACTAGGTAAGTGGGGGAGGATGTAATATACTTGCACTACTAGCCAACTCGGCCCTCTTATTTTGCCTTTGGTAATGGTTGATTAGGTCGACTCATGAATGGACTCATGTTATGTAATGGCTGGCTGGGCTAACTCATGTAATGAACTCTTGTATTTGTGATGTAACAACTAACTTGGCTGACTTAGGATTTATACTTGGGTGGGTAACATCTCATTGGGCAATGTTGTAATGACTAGGACCATGCAAGCTAAGCCAAAATGCTTGGTATCCTTAGTTGAGTCCTATATTTTGTAAGGGGTTAGAATGGGGTCGACCCCCTTATCCGCTATTAACGCTACCTTGGTGGATGTGATGGATAGGTCAGGACCTATCCTTCATAATGGCTACTTTTGGAATCACTGCTCAAGGCACTCCACTATAAAAGGAGACCCATGGCATTTCATTTGGCATCAAGCAGAGTTTGTTGATCAAGCTCAGAGGTAAGGCAGTGAACTTGGGAGCCTTATTCCTTGGAGTAGACTTTGGAGACCTTGGGCAAGGAGCAGATCCAAGCAATGAAGTGCGAGTTGCAACTTGGCACTTATTGTGTTGTGACTTCTCGTATTCGAGGCAACTGTGTTATTGAGCAAGGAGCTCAAATTGTAATAATGGACTTGTCAAGAACTTTTGGCAACACCATATACTTGGGGGCAATCCATGTTTGTGAACATGGCATCCTATCCGGAATCATTGTAATTGGTTTACAATCTATATATTGGATTTTGAGGAGCTCACCCCCACCAACAAACTTGGTTTGTGTTATTGCAACATTGTGTTCATCATGGATGTTTAATCTGACTTGCAACATGAACATTTGGGAATTCTTAGATCTATTACACTTCCACATGCATGGTTTTGGTAGGTGTAGTATGGTATCCTTAGTTGAGCTCAGCAGCTCAACCATTTTTGCAAGGGATAGCTAGTGCCGCACGGGCTCATCCCAAAGGTCAGTGATAGTAAATCCAACTCCACAGCTCACCAAGATCACCTATATGCAAATAACCTATCGAAGGAAAACCAAGAAGGAAGAGGTGGAGCTTGGAAAAACCCTAAACGGACTTGAGAGAGAGATATTGCAAAACAATGAAAATAAGATGTGAGTTGAGAAAATACAATGAGAGAGCCTGAATATAAAGGCCTCATGGAAGCTTGTAAAACAAGCTGGAACTAGGTAGAAGATAAGGTTGACAACCAAGCCTTCACAAAAAGGTGAAACATGCTAAAAGGGAACAAACTCCCGTGTTGTCAACAACTCATCACTACAACTATTAACTACTAAATATTAAATAAATGCATTAACCTAAGTAAACTTAAGTAAATAGAATATATAAATAATTATTTACTCTAACAATAATATTGCAGAATATGAAGCTCTTCTACTTGGCCTCGAGTATGCAAGAGAAAAAGGGATCAAACAACTTAAACTATCAGGAGATGCATAATTAGTTGTTAACTAGGTGTGGAGGCAATATCAAACAAAGAATGCAAGACTGAAGGCATATAGAAATAGAGTGTGGGATGAGATTGAGCATTTCGATGCTTTTTCTTTATCTTCTATTCCTCGTGAACAGAATTCCAAAGAAGATTGCCGTGTAGTCTCTACCTCTCTCCTTATTCCTCATCCTGAGTTCAATAGAGATATCTACATAGTAGAGATGATTCATAGACCTAGTGTGTTGGATAATGATCGACACTAGAAATTTTTTGATGATGATGGGCAAATTATTGCATTTCTTGAGGGACATCCTCCATTTTCAAATTTGAATTTTGAAGGATCACATAATTATAATGGAACACTAGGAGATAACCCTGAGATTATTCAACTACAAGATAATGTTATTCCAAGGGGGTTAGTCACCCTTGAAAGTCTTCTTGATAAGGAAGATAAACGAAAAGAGAAAGTCAAAGATACTAAATCTTCTAATTCTTTGGGTTATGAGAAGGTAAACATTAGTTCTAAAGAAATCCCAAAGATGGTCCTAATAGAGAAAGATTTGTCATCAGAAGAGAAAGAAGAATTCATGAATTTGTTGAAGGCTTACCAAGATATTTGTGCTGGGGGTTATGAAGATTTGAAGGAATTTATGAATGGAAAATTTAAACATTAGATTCCTTTGAAACCTGGTTCAACTCCCTTCCGGCAAAAAAAAAGGCAATTCAATCCCAAAGTAGTCGATGCTATATTTAATGAAGTTGATAAAATGCTTATAGCAAGGATTATCTACCCTATCTACCATTCAACATGGGTAGCCAATATCATCCCAATCAAGATGAAGAATGGTGAGATAAGAATATGTGTCAACTTTTAGAATTTGAACCAGGCGTCACTTAAGGATAATTACAGGCTCCTTGTCATGGATCATATTTTGCAGTTAATATCTAGTTCTGAGCTCATGTCAATGTTAGATGGTTTCTCCAGTTATAATCAAATCAGTGTTGCATTAGAAGATCAACATAAAACAACTTTTACCACTCCATGGGGTACATTTTCCTACAATCGTATGCCTTTTGGTTTGATAAATATTGGAGCCACCTTTCAACAGGCAATGGATCATTCATTTGTAGATCTCAAGAATAAGATCATTGTCATGTACCTTGATGATCTTACAGTGTTTTCAAAACATAGAAGAGATCATGTGCATCATCTGGAATCTATCCTACACCGATGTTGAACACATGGCATCTCACTAAATCCTAAAAAATCTATATTTGGAGTGACGAAAGGAAAACTACTCGAACTTAGACATATTGTCTCCAAAGAGGGTATTTGGATAGACCCTAAGAGGGTGAAAGCTATCCAACAATTATCACTTCTCGCGAGTAAACCAGGGATCAGGTCTTTCTTTGGCCAGATAAACTTCATAAGGAGGTTTGTACCAGACTTCTCTGAAATTACAAAGTTGATTATGGATATGATGAAAGGGAATACAAACTTTAAATGGACAAAGGAAGGTAAGGCTTCTTTTAAACAAATCAAGACTATGATTGCTAATGCCCCTACCCTTTCTTATCTAGATTTTTCTTTAAAAAATTATTTGTATTGCTATGCATCTGAAAACACTTTATCTGCTATACTCACTCAACCTAACAAAGACAATGTCGAGGCCTTGATAGCATTCATGAGTATCCCTCTTAAGAAACATGAACTGAAATATTCTTTGATCAAGAAGAATGCATATGCTCTAGTCAAAGCAATGAAATAATTTAGGTTTTACATCCTAAACTCTCACTCCAAAGCATTTGTTCTTGATTCGACAATGAAGACTCTTCTAACACAACAAGAGATCGGTGTGAACAAAAGGGCCTCCTAGATAGCTAAAGTACAAGACTATGATCTTGATATCAAACCTAAAAATCTTGTCAGAAGAAAAGGTTTGTGTAAAGTTATTGCAAAAGGATCTTCCAAAGATGAAGAAGAGATAGAAAAATAAATACCATTAGTTTTATTCATTAGTAATGTTGATGACTGGTTTTCCAATATTGCCTATGTTTTGACATATGAAGAATGCCCAACTCATCTGTCACCCAAAGAAAAGAGGACCTTAAAACTAAAATCTATGAAGTACATTATTTGGGGTGACACTTTGTACAAGAAAGGAATAGACGATACTTTCTTGAGATGTGTGGACTCTGAACAAAGAAAGGAGTTGCTTCAATTGTTTCATATTGAAGAATGTGGAGGTCATTACTCAGCATCAGTAACAACATATAAAATTTTGAGAAACTATTTTTATTGGCCTAGAATGTTCAAAGATGCAAAAGAATGGGTCAAGAGGTGTGACTCTTGTCAATATTTCAAAGGAAGAGTCCAATTAGCAACACTACCCTTGAAACTAGTAGTGAACGAAGAACCCTTTCAACAATGGGGTTTGGACTTTATTGGTCCTATCCATCCTTCATCCACTGCTAGGCATACTCACATTTTAATGGCAACTGATTATTTCACCAAGTGGGTAGAAGCCATTCCAGTCAAGCAAACAACTTCAAAAGTGGTGTGCAGTTTCATCAAGCATAATATCTTGGTTAGGTTTGGTGTTCCTAATAAGATTTTTACCGATAATGCTATAAAATTCTCCTCCCAAGAGATATCGGCCTTCTGCTATCAATAAGGAATCATTCTCTCTCACTCCTTAGATTATTTCGCACAAGGAAATGGTCAAGCAAAATCGAGCAATAAAAATATTATGTCCACTGTGTGAAAATTGATAGATGTTAATCAAAGGTCTTGGCACAAACACTTGTATGATGCACTTTGGGCAGATCATGCTACTAAGAAGAGAGCAACAGGACTATCTCCCTTTGAAATCCTATATGGTACTGAACCAGTTTTCCCCCTTCCTCTGGAATTATCTTCTTTGAAGTTACAGAGTGCTATTGAAAACCATGAATTCAAAGATGCTCTTGAAAAGAGAATATTATATTTGACCAAATTGAAAGAGGAAAGGGAAGTGGTTGTAGACAAGATACAAGAACATCAATCCCAAGTTTAAAAAAATTATTTGATAAGAAAGCTAAACATAGGTTCTTCCAGGAAGGTGATCTTGTCTTACTTTGGGACAAGTGTAGAGAGCCAAAAGGTCTACATGGAAAATTTGACTCATTATGGAGAGGCCCATTCCTAATTAAAGAGGTACGTGGACAAAATTCCTTTGTCTTATCATATCTCAATGGTACTCAATTGCCCTTCCCTTACAATGGGCAACATTTGAAGCATTATCATCAGTAAGGCATGTAGCCTGCAACATTGTACATATCTTAGTTAGGAGTTTTTGTTGTGCCTTCTTTTCTTTTTTGTTTGGTCATGTTCCCAATTTTTTTGCGTTTAGTCCCTTTTTCCTGGACTTATATCCTTTTGGGGTGACTATATAGCCCTTGTGATAAAACACTGCTCTTTCTTAATTTTGGGTTCATTCAGTGTCCTGCATAGTTCTTGTCCCCAGATAGAGCTAGTTGTTGCCCGAATAATTTTATGAGAGAGAGAGAGAGAGAGAGAGAGAGAGAGTTAATTGAGTTAATTAATGGAGAGACAAAGAGAGGAAATAATTATTTTCCACTATTTCAACATTTTATCTCTCCCCATACTTTAACTTTTGGAGAGAAGTTCATATTTGAGTTTGGGTTTCCTTCTCTCCCTCAACAATTTTCTCTCCCCGTACAACCTCTCTCCACATACTCAAACTTTTAGAGAGAAGTATGAGGCTTTGGTTTGCCTTCTCTCACACAATCCTTCTCTCTCCACATACTAAAATACTCTCTCACTATGTACTCCAACTTTTTAACCTAATCCTAACCTCAAGATTACAAGAACCTGAGCTCTTATATTTTCAAGAAAATAAAATGGCAGTTATAATGCAGGGCAAGCAAATGGTTGATGAATCTTCAAGGCATGGAGAAATGTAATTACTAGATTTTGAATGCACACTGCATATAAAGAGTAGAATAATGCATTTTGAAACATCGTGAATATGACCATTTACAAGGTGTATAATTTGTTTGGGAACTATAACTTACCTCTCCTATCATGACATGCTAATGGAAGCATGGAGTAGTAGGAACATTGCTTGGCACGTTGGCATTAATATGGTGTTGGCTACACAAAGTAAGGCAAGTGAAATGTTTTATTAAAGACCCTCCTCATATATCCACAGGTACCATAAACAAGCCACAGTAGCTGTTTGGCATTACACCAAGTGTGCAGATTAAAAGGAGTAATTGCAACTTGTAGCATTTTAGAATATAATGGAAAAGGAATCTGAGATATTAAGTAAGCTATTTCCAAGTCAATATAGGCCTCAGGCAAAGCACATGAGCAGACCGAGGTGAAGAAAGCTTGAAGCAGAAGTTGTGTTCCAAATGTTTGATATAATGTGTTAAATGCATTGGAAATTACGGAAGGATCCATTATGAAAAAATTCTGAAGCATCAAATGCAAGTAGAAGGAAAAGAACTAAGTTCTATTAACACTCCATCATGCATAAAACTCAATAAACTACAGGTGGTAGATGCATAGCAAGATTTCCAACATGTCCATTCTCAGGCAAAACATGTGACTTCTCTGCTTCATCTCCTAGCAAGAATATGTAATTCATGTGCAAGGATCTTCACTCATTTCTCCAACCCATAGCATTAATGGAACCATAGAAAAAGCATATAAATCCACAAATATGACCATGAATGTGATGTGTTTGACTAAGTGTCATTGTCAACTCGATAATAGGAATAGAGTTGTTGCAAGGAACATAGAAAGTCTTTATGCATGCCCGTGTTTGCAAGCATGAGAGCTCGAGTCCTTGAGAAACTTCACTTAGCCAATGTAATAAGGAGATGACTCATTTTTGAGTGTGTACCCAATGTAATTTGGGTGATGAGCCTCACAAACAACAAAAACTTTGGTGCTTAGTCTTTTTGAAATCAGGTGTGGGTGTAAAGTCCATAACTATAAGAAGAGAAAAACAAGAAATGAGTTGCTTTATCAAGGCATCACCATGCACATGATTCATTCAACCAAATGCCTCAAGCTATGTGTGTAGCTTAATGAAGCACAAAGTGCCAAACATAAACCAAGCACATCAACTGTTTGACAGAATGCCGAATTTGAATGTACCCACATTCATCTAGCAGAGCCGCTAACTTGTTTGATAAAATGCCTCAACAACAAGTCATCACTAGATTTTTTCTGTTATAAAGTGAATGCTTAATAAGGAAACAAGAAATATTAATTGGTCAAAGGCCTATATATACCTAAGAACTTTGAAAATAAGAAAACATCAGTTGAAATGGTTTTTCGAATCAAGTAGTGAACTTGAGCTGGAGAAGGAAAGGTAGGTGAGTTGATTGGCATGATAATTTAAGTGAATTGGTGTGCCTCAAAGTCAATAATTTGAAAATACAAAGTTGAAGGAACATTGATCAAAGGATTGGGTAAGTGATACTATGAGGTACAATTTCCAAGGTAAAGAGCCCCCTATGATATTAAAAAGCATGCTTCCTGAGATATTAGATACAAAGATGGGATAGATGGAAATTGCAAACTTTTGGAAATTGATGAGCTGAGAAGATAAATCACCCTTGGCATAATCAACATTGGAAAGCGGTCTAGCTCATGCAGGAGGACACCCACTTGTAGTTCAATGTGCAAAATTAGTTTTAGAATGTATCAAGGCATATGATCGTAATTCTAGTGACATCAAAACCTAAGGAGGTAATGTTGTGGCAAGGCTAGATCTAGTGTCCATTTCCATCACATTTAGATTGCCAGGAAGAGAAGAATTCACATAAATCTCTAAAGAAGGTGCCCAAGGATACTTCCATCAGAATAAGAAAACATGCTTGAAAGCCATTGCTAGGAGTTGGTTGGATCAACCTAGACAAGGACAGTCATAGTTGCCGAGAGTGTTATGCAAAAATATATTTAATGAAGACATTTCTGATATGATAATACTTCTTAATAGAGTGGTGGGAAATCAAACAGCTAAAGATTTTTGAGATTGGATGTTTTTGTACATTGATACCATCACCACTGGAAAAAAATTTTATAGATTGGGGAGAAATGATTAGCAATGCCCTTCATCACCAGTTAACCAGATTCAATGTGAGTCAGGGTTTTACATGTCCTCGTACCTAATGTACACAATTGCTAGTATAAAATTATGGCCTGGTCTTAATCCTTATGGGAAGTATAGCTTAACTACACAAATTTTTAATTATTACCCCCAGTTGCAATTAAAACAAATCAATGCACACTTCTGCAAGGTGAATGATGCTTTTTCTATGCTCATAGCCAGGGAACTATAGGGAGATATAGGACTTTGAATTTCTCCTAAAGCAGTCAGTCTCATCAATACTTATGGTAGCTTCTTCATATAATACCCCTGATTCACTTACATCTGCATTGGAGGTTTTCAAGATTGTCCTCTCATGTTGCCTCGCTTCACAGATGGCAAGTTGGTACTTTCAGAAGTTTGCAGGCAAATTGGCTAGGTAAACAAAAAGTGTAGGAACAAAAGATCAATCCCTTTCCCAATCAACATTGGGCAGTACAGTTGTCTTTCTTCTTTGGATGCTCAAAATATTGAGAGATCCATTGTGAACATAACTTTACACTCTTTCCATAGTCGCTTCCCATTTGATGGCAGTGGGTATGTTAAAAATAACTTGGCACTTGGAACTGTCTATCTCCATTTCCCCACAATGGAAGATTATTGGGAAAACTGTGAAAATGACTTCGAAGTGAGGAAAAGGGACTGGATGAGATTCACAGTACAAAAAATTATTGATTATAAAATGGGATGGGATGTGACATGTATAACAAAGGATGGGTCAGACTTGATTGATCCTTTCTTCTTTAAGCATATACAATTATTTGAATTGTTGTATATTAATTGGTCTCTGTCAGAATTGCAAGACCTCAAGGAAAAAACATTCTTTGTGATTCAACAAATTGAGAATTGGTTAAAGAATAAAGTCAAAGAAGCCACTGCTACTAGATCAACAGGAAGAGATAGTGCAAAGAAAAATAATAATTTTCAGAAAGGTGCATTAGTTTCAACCATTCTGTCTTCTATCCCTACTTCCTTTGGCTCTTTACATAGCACACAAGGTGGAGATGATGGTGAAGATTTGGATAGAGGAATTGATCTAGTTTCAACATGTGAACTCAATGCAGTCACCAAGAAGAGGAGATCAAAACCCAAGGAGAAGACTTAAAAACCAATTCAATAGATGATAGATGAAGCTCTTGAAATGAAAATTTTACCATCATTTGTAGATGAGATGATTCAATCCATAGCATCTCCTGCATGCTCATTGTCTCCTAAAAGTGCAGAAGCAACTCAAGAGGAGCCAGTTGTAGAAAATGTACATAACTTGGATTTATTATCTACAGTCCTACAAGTTCCTTTAGTAATCAACCCATCTACGAGTATTTCAACATCTTGGTTACACCAAAGCTTGGAAAGAAAGAAGAAAAGGATGATCCAATTGGAAGCACCAAATTTGGATGTCGTAGCTGATTTAATGCATAAAGGTACAAAGATAAAGAAGACTAGAATGGATTCTAAAGTGGTAGTGAATGCTACCTCAGAAAAATTATTTGTTGAAATTGCACAACCAGTCACAAAGGACATAAATGTGGCAAATGAATTTGATTTTAGCATCACTAAAGTGGATCTAGGTCAAACCATCCACAAGGGAAGAGAACATAATTTCCAAGTGTCAGTTGATGTCCTGATGGAACAGTCAAGGAGAGATAAGCAAGCTAAGAATCAACTCAAGTGTCAAGGTGGAGCACTTTCTTTGTGCATTCGATTAATGGTCAGTGATTCCTTTTTGGATCTTAGCTCATCTATGAAAATCACAGGAGATCCCAAGAAAATGTTTGATGAAGAAACCATTCAAGACATAGGAGAATGCCAATCTTATGGTAAGATGGTGAAAGCATGGATAAAAAGTATGAAAGAATGAGCATCAAGCCTATTTCAGGAGGTTAAGGTGACATATGCTAAAGCGGATCATATACAACAAAACATTCAAAAGGAGTTAACAATGCTCAAGGAACAACAAACATTCTGGAGAGAAATTGATGCTAATTTAGTAGAGATTAAAGGAATGGACATCGATATAGTCAAATCACTGTAGTTAATCACTAGTGGAGAAGAAGATCAAATTGACATATGGCTAGAAAACATCAGATGGAAAAATGATAACATGAATCAACAATTGGGTGAAGGAGAGTAATTCTTGAACTCCTGCAGGTTACTAAAATAAAAGGCCTTACGGGATATACCGATGATCGTAGAAGGTATTCCTATTAGTGAACACACTCAAAATCCAGACATATCTTCCATTTTGGAATGCATAGAGGCAAAAATCAGCATCGAACTTGGCAGTAAACAAAGTTCAAAGGCTAGCATTATGACAAGATTGAGCAGTCTCTCAGCGACATTGGACCCCTAGACTCGAAACTTACTAGGTTATGTCATAGAGTTGGATGAAGTTAGAAAGAGACACGAGCTATGCAAGCTAAAAATGTTGAGTTTAATCATCACTAAAAACAAGGCTTTGGCTTAGGTCATCAAATCATTTAGAGCATACAAGGCAAACTTGACTCAGCTACTCACAACACCTACAGATCAAAGAGTGAGCTCAGGAAATACCAATGACCATAGTTAAAAGTTAAAAGTAGACATGTTTAAAGTTGTCTTAAGTTTTTGTTTATACATTTTGTAAAGAGGGAAACTTTAGAATTAACTTTGGTTTTGGTCAATGTCTTAACTTTTCCTAACTGTAGTTAAGCATTGAAAGTTGGAGTTAGTTACGAACTATCTTTAGAGTAGCCCAAACTCTAACTTTTTGAGTAGTTACGAACCCGAAAGGTTAGTTATTTTAGAATAGCTATAAATTTATGACCCTCAATGTAATAAGGGACTTTTTTGGATTTAGAGATGGGGGAACACTTAGGTTTTGATAATAAGGCAATGTTTTGAAAGTGCGTACAATTGTTGTTCTTGTAATTAGTCATTTCTTATGTTCTTGGTGCTAAGAAATAAAGAAAGTACACTTTGCATTCTCTCTTTCTACATGTCTAAAACGTTGAAATATTGATTCTTTCTTTATAATGGATGTTTTTACGATATTGTACAAATATTCATGAATGGTTGAATCAACATTGTGTCAGCGATAGCTCTCAAGCACAGTTCTTGATTGTTTTCATCAATAGTTTACATTGATTTTATGGAAACATTGAAGTCGTGTGGTGCATTCACTATCAATGGTTTCCTTTTTATATTTTAAGTTCTAATCATTTCTATTGAAAAATACAATTTTTATCTTATGAGGGAGTTGCCCCTCTAAATGCAAAGGAAGGCCAGATATCAAAGGCCTATCCAATTGTTGGAGAAATCGGTTTGCCACACACTCCATTGGGCTAAATTGTGTAGTTTCTAAGTGACAAATTTGTTTACCAACATATGTAAAAGAGATTTTTTAATCATAGGCATCTCTTCCTTGACCTAAAAAATCCCACCAAAGAAGAAGATAAGAAATCTCAATTAAGCATCCTATAGGATGAAGAAGAAAATGAGGAGGTGAGCCAAGAGAAATTAAGGTTCAATAGAATGGATTGTAGATGAGAATGATGCAAATGATACTAGATGGCATTTTTTTAGAGCCTTAGTAGACTAACTTGAAGGTAACCAAGACCAACACTCAAAGTATCATGGTATGGTAGTGGTGTACATTATAAAGCATCATTTACACTTTGATCCTTTTCTTTCTCAGAAAGATGAAATGGATTTTGAAGAATACTATGAAAATTGGCAGAAGATGGAACTTAGGAAGACCATTGTGAGATTTATACATCCTCCGTGCTGACTCAAACTAACATTCATGTGCACCACTTGAAGGGCCAAGTATCCCAGATCTATAGTTTTGATAGTGTAGATACTCCCAGTCCATGTCTCATACCATGATGGAAATCACTATTGTAATAACCCCAACCAGTTATAACTTCTTCAAACACCAAATTCTTTTATACTTTAGTTGTTTGACATTTCATCAAACACTTTGCAAGTAAGAGATATATTGCATATGAAAATTTTGATTGCTTTCTAAATGCCAACCTTTAATAAATATGTTTTCAAAGAACACACCAAACAACTAACAATGAAGATGTAATTGTTTTTGAATACCATTGATTACAAATAGGAAAATATGCATATACATCAATAAGACATTAGGGCAAAAAATTCTAATATAAATCAGATTATAATAGATTTAAAAAACCCTACCAATGCCTTAAATATCTACTCTCAAACAATGCAAAATGTAGTAGATAAAAACTTGGAATGGCTCCAAAAACATAAATTTTCCTATAGCAAATTCCAACTTATTCCTTACTCCACAAAGTTGGCCCTAGGCTACAAATTTGGCACAATGAAAAGACTAATTTGTCTTCTCCAATAGTAGCAACCCTTTGGAAGATATTTCACCACCTCAGTTATGCAAATCAATGTGAGTGTTCATTCCCAATGATCAATATAACAATTGCAAAAACCTTTGGCTCCACAAGCTATCCAGAAGAGTAGATGGCAACACATTCGATGCTCAATAATGAGGCTGCCCTCCCTATTTATTCTTTTCCTTCACTCTTCTAGAAGAAAATAAAATATTATTTAATTGCACTCTCTAGAAGCTTCCCCCTTTCTGAGGCAAGTAATTATTGTACTTCTAGAAAATGCACTCTCTAGAAGCTTCCCCCCTTTCCAATACAATGATTAGTTGTGCTTCTAGAAAATTAATTAAATATAAAGTCACCTTTTAATTTTAATTTATTTAATGACTTTATAAGAAATTAATTTAATCAATTTCTCCTTATTTCTCTACTTAGCCTTTAGAGAATGTAAAGGCTAAGAACTCCATTGAGTTACTAAAAAGATGGGGACATTACAGTCTGCCCTCCCTGAAATTGTTTGTCCTCAAGCAATCTAGCAACACAATGAACTCCAATCTCCACTTGGATCCCAAATGAAGTAGTACGTGACACCTCTGTCAACATTGAATCAACTGCATACCACTAACATCATCAGGAACAAGAACATAACTTGCAATATAGCACTCAAAATATGTGCTAATGATGTAGGAGTTAGAATATCACCAGAAGAAAAGCCCACAAGAAATATCTTCATCCTGGTCCCCACCCATATAATATATACTAGACTGGAATCTTGATCAACAATCCCTTGAAGAGATGTAGCTGTAGGAAAACCATATGCACTCATGCCAATTGTATCAACAATAGGTGTAGCCATGTCAAAATCTATGGACATAGGAACATTACAAACTATCGCAACACAAAACTAAATCTTTATAGATGGTGAAAACTAAGCCCAACTCCACTCAAGTGAGTGATCAACATCAACCTCAAACATCATATTGTCATAAGACAATGTTGCATCCATGTCGAACATAGTACTCTCTATGAAGTGAACATCAACACTCCGTTGATTGATAGTATAACATGACTCTGTCACTATATCACTCACCTCATCAACAATAACAAGTGTACTACCATCAGAGCACACATCTACAATTGCATGCATACTGCTAAACTCCTCATTGGATGGCTCAATCGAGATAGAAGTGGTTGCTGATATGACAGTATCCTCGCATGCTCCTACTCCTAGTATTGTTGCATCGCCATCAAATACATGATCGGGGAAACTCATGCCAACAATTACATCATCTGACTTAACCTGACATGAATTATCATCATATTTCGCTCTTTGCAAAAATGATATCATGATTTGCTCAAATATCAAATTCAAAATCAATTAGGTCATTCATTTGTGATTTTGATTCATCTCATTCTTTAGCACATCCAACTATTTTACAATACCCTGTATCTCAAAATCTCCGTCCTTTGGCAAAGAAGTATGCCCTTGGTAGGTATAATGAATACCAAAACTTCTGTCACCATCCATAATGCTGAAAACCAAGTCCTCTGCCTGTGGGTCAAAAGAAAAGTGATGAGCACTCCTCATAGTGTAATGCCGATAAAAACTCCCAATCTCATGATCATCAAACTGGGAATTAGAAGATGACTCCACTCTCTAACTCTGAACTATTGGTCAAGCAGGATCTTGGGAAGCCCTCTCAGCAAACCCAACCACTAAATCCCTATTGGGAAGCATTGTAGACAAGGTCTCTACAATCTTCCTCACTAATCGTCATATATCACAAGAGCCCTAAACGTCAATACCCTCAGATATACTATATGAAACCTCTCACAAATCTGAGCTCTCAAGCAAATACACCATGAATGACTCAATATAGTAGAAATTATATGTGGAAGCATCAATCTGCTCCCCATAATCCACAACTGATCTCTCTAAAAATGTGACAATGCCAACTGTCCAATGCTACCAGCCGTATGAAAAGAAGAAATAGATTCACTTCCAGTAGAAGGAAGCAAATCACTATGAGAGCCCATCTCCACTGATGCTTTAACCTCCTCTATACATACTACACTCATATCTTGGATGAATGTGTTCACTACATCATCACATCCCTCATCCTCAACCGTAGAAGAAAATTCATCACCAACCACAATATGCAACTAAATAGGGTCTAGGGCTAGTGTCGACTATACCTGTTCTAACTCCATGGTAACCTTATCCAACTATGAGTGCGACTCTTGAAGAGCCAACTGAGTATACTGAAGGGAATCCACAGTCACCTCAAGCTCTCGATTGAGCTCAGTCACCTCCTTCTCTTTCCCTAACAACATCTCATAGCAGGTGCAACCCCACTCTAGAAGGTAATCCCTGTCAACAACTAACTGAGAGTAACTATGCTTCAAGATCCTAACAGCCTCTCGAAGCACATGAACCTCTGCTAGAGAAAGAGTAATATCACCATGCTCATCAAACATAGGAGCACACCAACCAGATGTAGCTAACGCCTGACGAATAGCATCATAATGCTCAAGAGCTAAAGAAATGTTACTAAATTGTCAACGCTATAGATAGGAGTACTAGGTGCTGTACTAAATATAGGTACATTTGCATTAGGGACTCTTGTCAGGGAAAACTCAAGCTTCCTTCCCTACAACCTTGATGTCGGCCTTCTAAAGGCAGAAACCATATACCTTGCTACCCTTTCAATTGTCTCTGGATCTGACAAGCTCTTTACCAATCTCTGTTGATGAAGCTTAAGTTTCTCCAATGTAATAACCCCAACCGGTTTTAACTTCTTCAAACACCAAATTCTTTTATACTTTAGTTGTTTGACATTTTGTCAAACACTTTGCAAGCAAGAGATATATTGCATATGTAAATTCTGATTGCTTTCTAAATGCCAAATTTTAATTAATATGCTTCCAAAGAACACACCAAACAACTAATAACGAAGATACAATTATTTTTGAATAACACTGATTGCAAATAGGAAAATATGCATCTACATCAATAAGACATCAGGGCAACAAATTCATATATAAAACTCTGATATAAATCAGATTACAATAAATTTACGAACCTTACCAATGCCCTAAATATCTACTCTCAAGTAATGCAAAATGTAGTAGATAAAAACCTGGAATTGCTCCAAAAACATGAATATTCCTGTAGCAAATTCCAACTTATTCCTTATTCCACAAAGCTGACCCTAGGCCACAAATTTGACACAATGAAAAGACTAATTCATCTTCTCCAACAGTCGCAACCCTTTGGAAGATATTTCACCACCTCAGTTATGCAAATCAATGTGAGTGTTCATTCCTAATGATCAATATAACAACTATAGAAACCCTGACTCCATAAGCTATCTAGAAGAGTAGATGGCAACACATTCGATGCTCAACAATGAGGCTGCCCTCCTTATTTATTTTTTCCTTCACTCTTCTAGAAGAAAATAAAATATTATTTAATTGCACTCTCTAGAAGCTTCCCCCTTTCCAAGGCAATAATTAGTTGTACATCTAGAAAATGCACTCTCTCGAAGCTTCCCCCCTTTTCAATACAATAATTAGTTGTGCTTCTAGAAAATTAATTAAATATAAAGTCACCTTTTAATTTCAATTTATTTAATAACTTTATAAGAAATTAATTTAATCAATTTCTCCTTATTTCTCCACTCAGCCTTCGGAGAATGTAAAGGCTAAGTACTCAACTGAGTTACTAAAAAGATGGCAACATTACAACTACAATAGTTTATACTTCATTACTAACAATGTCAATGTTCTTGTTGCACTTGTTCTTTTAGAGGAGGACAATAAAAGTACAAGTCATTCTGACCAATAGCCTATAAAGTTCATTATGGATGAAAATGAGTGCAAATATACTAGTAAATTTGCGTCGAAGATAAATTCTTCAATAGGCAAGATGAACCTTGGCGAAGAAAAAGTCTAACGAGGTGTAGTCCATGAGTACTAAAGAAGAGAAAATAAAATATATAAAAATCATCTTACCAATTTTTTATTATTCGCACAAAATGTTATGAGAAAACTTTCTACATTGATACTATAGTGATACCATTTGATGTATATAAAACTATCGATGCAACCCTTGCACCCTTCAAAGATACAAGTACTAATAAATTAGAATTCAAATCTACGTAAACCTATACTAACTTCTTACAATGATCGGTAATGAACGAAAGATAAGAATATAAGTAGAGACTATCCTTGAAAATTAATAACATCCTAAAAGAAGACTTTGACTTGCTTTTATTCAAGACTTTGACTAGTTGAAGAGGGTCCCAAAGACAAAAGATTACCTGGACTCCTCCAAATGGGTTTATCGCCCATAAAATATCTAGATATTAGCGTACTCAAACACAGCCCTGATTTCTAGGGAACCAACGTTTGATGTGAAATGGTCTCACGAAATCATAGGCGGGCCGTCTTCATATGACCGTAACTTCAGATTGTTTTACCCTATCTAATTTTTAAACGATTCAACGTATATAGCTAAAACCGTAGTAAGTCTCATTTATACGCATCTTATAGACGAATGTATACCTCGCGTACGCACAAATGAGAAATTGTTTCCACAACTTTCTCATTTCATCTGCAACTCTCGGAAGTTTCTGTATTTAGACGAATTGTTCGATAGTTGGCGCGGATCTCGAAGGAATTACAACCAAATTTTTGGCTTAAAAAGGCAATAAAGGTACTCTGCACTGTTTACTCTATCTATGATGTAAATCTTCTGTTATGGTATGCAACTTGAACCTGAGATTTGTATCTAATGTTTGTAGCTAACACAAATCTCTGCAATTTAGCATCGCATATCAATACTTGTACAGTACATGAGCAATAATTGATGTTAGTGATATATTAGCCATTGGAATTGAACTTATGACCTTTATATGTCAAAAGTAGGGCTAGTGAACTGCACGAAGAAACCCAAGGCTCTGCTTCAATGTTTGAAAAGAAAGTAGAGCATGCATCTATTATGATTGTAGTGGCCAGTTCAGGACGGAAGACCGAAGGCAAGTTGAGAGGAAAGTTAGGGTTTAATGGAAAAAAAATAGTGATTTGGTAAATTCAAATTTTTTCTAGAGCAATCCTTGATATAATATTAAGGGATAGCTCTTTTGTCATGTTTACCAGCACTTTTACTGGGTCACAGGCCGGGACATTGAGGTTCGTCATAGCTCACAGGTTAAATGGGGCAGCCTTATTTAATTTCAACACTTTATTATGGCATTTGGGGTTTGACTGTGAGAAACTAGTCATGTAGGACAGGTTACTCCTATAATTTGAGCTACAGTATTGTTATCAATTATTCCTTTGAAATGAGATGATTTATGACATCCTAGAAGCCAAAGTTATTTTTAAAGGCTATTAAAGTTTTGCATACTTGTTTGAAAGGTTGCTTCCTTGCTGGTTTGGTTTTAAATAATTTCCTTAAGCCTTGTTAGATTGCTCTGGTCAAATTTCATGAACCAGGATACCTGTATATGTAGCTAATACCATCACATACTGGAAATGTTAGAAGTAAATGTATTATCTTCCACTTCATTCGAGTTACACTCTTTACATTCTTTGTTCTCAAGGTGTCTTTGGGAGGGTCCATATGCTAGCTTCACTGTCAACCACATTAAAGCGAAATACATAAGTGCCGTTAGCAGAAAGGGAGGATATAAGGAATGACAGTGAAAGCATTAAAGAATTTTCAATTTGAGTACATGTAATAGAATATGTTCACAAAGTTTTCCTAAAATTCTTTCAAGAAGACTTTTTTGTGTATCTCTTTTAAGAGAATGCAGTTCTTTTAGTTATTATATGTTATAGAGAGTACTGTTCAATTTCTTCAAAGAGAATTATGTTTGAATAATTATGAGAAGATCCTGCCCCAGCCATTTAAGACCAACTTAATCAAGTCATTTTATTAGGGTCCTCTACGCGTTCTTTTAATTAGATTTCGTTGAATCTATTTTAATAGTGTTTTAGCAACTGGATCCTGTTAAAATTACTAAGATAGAATTTGGGTAAAAGAACCTTAGGGGACTTGGTTTAAATAATTCAAATTGGGCCTTGCTCAAAAAATTACTGCGCAAACTCTGAATTCTTTTTACAGGATTCTGTTCAAATTCTTTTAAACTGGATCATTTTCAAATTCTTTTAACAGAATCAGGTTCAAATTCTGTAAACAGGATCCTGTTTTAATTTTTTAATGGGATTCTCCTTGAATCTTTTTTATAGCATTCTTATGCAGTTTTTGTTACAGAATCCTCTTCAACTTCTTTATACAGGACCCTGTTTTGAGCAAACAACTTGGTTGAGTCCCAGGAGAAACTTGCTGAGTACTCAGCCCGACTTCCCCCTAGCTTGGTTGCGAGTTCAAGTTGAGATGGTGTGGTGCACTGGAAAACTCACAAGTTGTGGCTTGTTGACCAAGTACTTGGCAAGTTTTCCTACTATGATGACCTCCCTTAGAAGGTAGTGCTCTTTGAGTATTGTGAGCTAAAACTTCTTCAAATTATTTGCCAAAAGACCTTCTTTGTGGTGCTTGTAGAATCTAGAGTATGTGGTGACGGAAGCAAGAAATAACTTATCAAGTTTTGATGTGAGAGAAATTGGGATTTGTGGTTAGGAGCATGCCTGAAGTATAATGATAGGAGTTGGGCCCCTATTTGGGATATTTTAGGCTCAAGTATGATAATAGTCTGAGTCTGTTCTTCCTGGAGTGCTGATTTGAGAGTTGTAGTGCAAATATTGTAGGGTGAAACACCAGAAGACTTGCTAGATTGAATGCAATGGAAGGAGGACAAAAAGGTGGCGAAGAAATTTTTGAATACTTTACAGTGTCATTGGGGAACACATTTCTGGCATAATTTGACCTGTCTTGGAAAGAAGGATGTTCCAAAAACTTGGAAGCTCTTGGAAGCCCGTCCCCTGGTTGTCCTATAAGATTAATATTTGAATTTTGATAATATGTTAGACTTCCACTCTCATGTGAACTCTCAATTTAATTATTAATGCAAACATTATATATTGAGATTTTATAATGTATAGAAGCATGCTTTGTCCATGTTTTCATGCAAATATTTAAAATCTCCCTATTTATTAAAAATTTTCCCAAATTTTTATATAGCTTTCCCCACTGCTGTCCCTTGTTTTGGAAAAAATTCCATCCTGGAAAACTCATTTCACTGGACCCTTGGTCTTAGAAATATGGGGTAACAGAGATATTCTGTCATTGATATCAAATGTTAATGATCAAGGTTGTTTAATTTTTGGAGGGTTACTCAAAGTAATAGATAATTTGACTTGTCTTGGAAACGAGGATGTCCCAGAAACTTGGAAACTCTTGGAAGCCTGACCCTTGGTTGTCCCATAAGATTAATGTTTGAATTTTGATAATCTGTTAGACTTCCACTCTCATTTGAACTCTCAATTTAAATTATTTAATGCAAACAATACATATGAAGATTTTATAATGTATAGAAGCATGCTTTGTCCGTGTTTTCATACAGATATTTAAAATCTCTCTATATATTTAAAATTTTCCCAAATTTTTATATAGCTTTCCCCACTGCTGTCCCTTGCTTTGGTAAAAAAATTCCATACCGGAAAACTCATTTCACTGTACCCTTGGTCTTAGAAATATGGGGTAACAAAGATATTTTGTCATTGATATCAAATGTTAATGATCAAGGTTGTTTAATTATCAGAGGATTACTCAAAGTAATAGATAATTTGACCTGTCTTGGAAACACATTTCTGGCATAATTTGATCTGTCTTTGAAATGAGGATGTCCTAGAAACTTGGAAACTCTTGGAAGCCCGTCCCCTGGTTGTCCCATAAGATTAATGTTTGAATTTTGATAATTTGTTAGACTTCCACTCTCATGTGAACTCTCAATTTATATGATTTAATGCAAACATTATTTATTAAGATTTTATAATGTATAGAAGCATGCTTTGTCCATGTTTTCATACAAATATTTAAGATCTCCCTATATATTTTAAATTTTCCCAAATTTGTAAATAGCTTTTCCCACTGCTGTCCCTTGTTTTGGAAAAAAAAATTCCATCCCGGAAAATTCATTTCACTGTACCCTTGGTCTTAGAAATATGGGGTAATAGAGATATTTTGTCTTTGAAATCAAATGTTAATGATCAAGGTTGTAAAATTTATGGAGGATTACTCAAAGTAATAGATAATTGAAATGCATACTTATCAAGTTGTTGATTATTCATCAATCTTCATCAATTTCTTGGTTGACTATTTGAGCTACTTGGTTGTGTGCTTGAGCTGGTTGCTTGTCTACTTCTTTGTGGTAGGTTAGATTACCATGTTATCGTTGAATATTCAAAAGGGTTGACTTCTATGAAATATAAATGTGGCAGCTTCATGTTTGTGATGGCAAATTTATGTAGGGTTTAATCGTATATATAATCCACATACTTTTTAATACTTCATTTTTATTTGGGAACAAAGTCTTTAATTTCCCCCATCGTTCCTTAATGCATTAGTGACGACTTTAGGTTGATCTAATGCTCTTCTGTCAGCATTAAAGGAGTTAGTTGGAACTTAATTATAAGACTCCCTAGCTGAGCTTTGTCGATGTGCATTTTATGGCTCACCAAATAGAGAACAAAATACAAATGTATCTTATCATTTGTTGAACAAAGTCTGATGTATGTTATTATGATTATGAGAAGATCATACAATGACTACCCTGTTCCTTTTATGTTAAGTTTTGACCGCAGATAAGCTTGGCAATTGATGTGATTTGCTGATGATCATAAGGGTCCTTACACGATATATTTACTCAGATTTCTTTCAAACCATGCTGGATGTGGGAGCTATTAAAGAATTTCACAATGAAGTACTTTTTTGGGATTTTCATAGAATATGCATAAATAAAAGAGAATTAGGGTTCTATTTTTTTTCCAAGGGTAGTGACAACAACAAAAAGTACTTTGGTGGACAAATTCCTTGATTACCAAACTCTGCTTCGCCAAGTTTTACTACAACTATGCAAGAACTAGTGGAATCTTCAAAGGTTATGCAAAAGATTTTCATACCACCACAAGCACCATTGTAAAGAACAATGCATGTGAATAATAGAAGTCAAGCATATTCACAAATGGAGTTTAAGCTAACTTTGCAAAGAGATTTAGAATCACTAAAACATCAAAAGTATGAATCAAAGGAACTCATTTGAACACCATCATATTCCCTTGCAATCACAAGACTTTATCTAAACTATCTTAATCTAATTGAGGGAATTTAGAGAATACGCGAATAGTTCAAATATTCACCAAACTTCAATGAAAGCTTTATTGTCTTAGTAGCTCATAGCAACAATCTCAAAATCCATTGCTTACCAATGAGAAGAGGCCTTTACTTAGGTCCTCAAATACAATGGGTGGTCCAAATTGAAACAATAACCAATGGCCTAGATTCTACCACATCAGGCCTAATCAGGGTTGGGGAAAAGAAAAAGGAATCTACATTAATGCAAAAAGAAATCCACTATTGTAATGGTTGATAAATACCCATTAGACCTGCTTGCTTAGGAAGAGAGTATGGTGAAATAAATGACCACTACACACACCCGCTATGCATTAAATGCATCTATCCTTGGCTTCATTGCTTGAAAGTGTGGAATTCATCCAACACTATCTCTAACTCATTTGTACTGATACTTGGTGTCGATTTTTGCTTGAATTCCAAAATTGCCACTGCCTTTTCGGCTTTTCCCAAAATCCCCTCCTAATTTGGTAACAATTACTGAGTGGTATGCATGGTGTTCGAGAAAAGGAGAAGTTTTCAAAGTCATCTCTCTTGAAAGCATTCAACTGAAAGAATTTCTCCAACTTGCCTCTTAATTTGCCCACTGTTATTTCATTTTTTGCCAATCTCTGTGACAACAAGGATGCAATCGTGTTGGAAATCTCTCGCCTAATATTCTTTGCCATCTTTCTCAATCAAGTGGATTCCTTGGTGAAGTTTCAAATATTTCCTTAGCTGTGATCTTTGCACTGTACCACCAGAAGAAGTCATATACATCCCCTTCACTAATAACTCCATCAATCAAGGACTATTTAGGAGTCTATCAAATTTTGTAAATCCGAGATTACCTTGCTTTGATAAATATGCTCATCCTCTCACAACTCATCCATGTATTGGATCCTAGAGAGTACACCTCGCACCTTGCTATGAATCTGCACTAATTCTTTTGCATGCTTATATGCCTCCCTATGAATTCTCTTTACCCAAACTACTACACCTTGAGCAGTTGGTTTGATTCTATCAATATCATCCATTGCCTCAGTTGAAACACTCGTAGGAGGAACAAGAGATGGATCATCTTCCCTCATTGAGCGAGGTAAGTTATTTATATACTCACACAAGGTCTTGATTTCTCTCTTTTGCCTCTTACATTTTTCTTTTAGTTTTTCATCTTAACCTTCACACATGTGTGGTATCATCAAAGTCCTCCATAACTTATTCATCGGAGGCATGACCTAGATCAACCTTTGTAACGTAATACTCATTTGGAGTAATTTGATCTTTGGTCTTGTCGATTGTAGGAGTTACAATTTGCAAAGCTTTGGATTCAGATTCTCTCCTTATGATCTTTGTGAACTTCATAGCTTTTTTGTTTTATTCAGATTGGCTGATTCGGGTTAGGATTTCTTGCAATTCAATTGTCGGGTCAACTTCTTTCTCTTGACTCCTCTGAATTTGTTACCTTAACCATTATGGAATACAACATTTTGATCACTCTCTACTATCAGTTGATCTCTTCCTTTGATATTGATTTCTGCCTTGCCCTTGAGACTCTACTAGTTCCTCAGGAGCTGCAACTTCCATAACTCGAACCTTTGCTTCTATTACAATAATTTCTTCCTCTTTTGGAGGATCCTTAGCTTCTATCATTTCTTGCTCAAAGATTGCAATAGGACACTACACTATAACAATATCTTGATCTCTACTACTTCCCTAAACATATTCTTCATAAGCATTGATACTTAGCCTATCCTGTATTGACTTGGTCAAGTTATCCTCCTGCTCCATTCTTCTTTTGCTTGCCTCCACTTCTTGGCTAGTGAAAGTTTCTATCTCTTGTAGGCTTGGAGTGTGACTAGGTGAGGAGGGCACATTTTTGGACCTTTGCCTCTTTTGTTAAGATTCCTCAATGTGAATATTAAGCCCACTTCTTGGTTGTGTTTGTTGAGCTACACCTTTTTTGCGTTCTGCACATACAGACAAAATTTCTCTCTTGCATTCTTCCTCTCGATAGTCTCCTCGGTCTCTCGTCCTTGAGTGGTTGATGACCTAGCAACCGACATGTAAAGCCATCCCTCGGCACATCAAGCTTGCTTAGCTGATGATTAACCCACTACTTAGTGAAGTCGAAGACTGGTTTAGCCAATACAATAACATCTATAGCCTCCTTTCTTTGCCTATCATAGGGATGAACAACCTCTTCCCTTTCTAGATTGTATCCTTTTTGCACTACATTTGGATCTTCATCTGTTTGATCAAGTACCTGGAATACCTGGCATGTCCAAATCATGTTCAACGACAATCTAGAATATATTCTTTTTCTGAGTTCATTCTTATTTGTAGTATTTTCCCAAAAGTCTTTAAGGTGCATTCTATGTTGATGTTTTGCTCTTGCCATTGTTTTGATTTTGTTGTAGGGATCAAAATTGCGCCTTCCTAGATAAAGTGGTAGATGAAGCAAGTCTAGTTCATTTGATGATCTCTCAACTGCCTTCAAACACAGACACATCTCAACCTTATCTTCTTCGAGGGTCCCTTTGGTTGCTAGAATAGAAATATGGGAATTGTTATTGTTATTTTGGAATGGAAAATGGGGTACATATTCCTATTCTGGTTCAGTTCAATCAGAATTCACTGACCCAAAAATTTATGTTTTCTAAAATAAATAAAATTGGAATAGGAATACGTATTCCAATTCCACCTACTTAGGTGGAATTGCAAATGCTCATTTTGGGCCAAAATTGGAATACGTATTCCTATTCGCAATTCCAATTTGGTGGACCTAAACAAAGAGTTCAAAATTTTAAGAATTTATATATGCCTATTCCACTCATTCCTGTTGCCAGACAAGCCCCTATGGAAATTGGGAAATCCTATCCTAACTTTTTCCTTTTGAAATTTTCTCATAAAGAGTAAGATGTTGATTGAGTTACAACAATACTCTTTTATGTGTTGGGTACCTTGTGAGCTTGTATGGTGGCAAAGAAAATCCCTGAACTCAGATGTATGAAAAAGTAGGGAATTAAATGAACCAAGCTTCATACTCCACCAACTTCATCGCCTCGGCTGACAATCTTATATGCAATCTCTTTTGTAGGGTCCTGACAATGCGCATTGCAAATGCATCATTAACTCTAACCTAATCATCCTTCGCATGCAACTGCAACTACATGTAGCATTCATGAACTTTCAACTATTGAGTTCAACTCCTAATTGGTCCTTTACATCTCAACCTGTCATTCTTCATTATTCAAGTAACATGCAAATGACATAGGAGCTCATGTAGAATTTCTTTGATTGCTCTAGATTCATCAATTGTTCATTCAGGCTGTTGTTGATAAGTCCAACCCAATCTACCATGTTACTTTCTCCAACCACTTTCTCGATGAAGTACCACATCTATGCTTCAAACAACTTAGAGTGAGGTAAACCCAAAAACCTTGCTGAGAATCACGACCAAGTCACCATACTTGTTGCAAGTTGAGCCATACCAACTCCTTGGGCAACTTGGAACGGTGAGATATGTTCCTTGTCAACCACTTATTTTTGATGACCTCTTCACAAAATTGAGTCCCAACAATATAGACCCTCAGTGCTTGCTCCTTTGTCTTTGTCACCATTCTTGAGGGAGAGGATATTGCAAATACTTCCGATATGGTCGGTGGAGGAAAACCTGCAAGCGTGTTTTTATTTGTCTTTAATTATCTAGTCTAGAGAGTTGTAGTGCTTTGCACGTTCCACAATCAATTCAAGATGTTGAAAGGTTGGAGGAAAGCCAACTACAACAACAATCCGATAGTTCACAATTTGAGTGGCCAAATGCATTGGTTAATGGTCTTTGTATCGAAACATTCTTCGGTTGAACTCGCTCAAATCAAAGCCACCTAGGTTAGTGTCTCCACTTCCTGCCCACCTTGAAATAATTTTGGATTTAGTGTAGAAGCCTCTTTGTTTGTTCTTTATCATCTGCTTCCTAGTCACAATTGTTCCCATGGGTTCTTCTGTTTCCTCCTACATGCAAAACAAAAAATAAATGCACATAAGAGCATGCAAGGAAAAAAGCAAGCACAAATTTCCATGATTGGAAATTTGTCAAAATTTTCAACTTCTCTAGAGAATTAAATCTTTTTCATCCTTCACAATTTTCAAACTTACTGACATATTCCCTTCTTAGATTTTCACAGTTTCTGCTAAATCTTCAACTTGAATTCACCTGAGTCTCAAATCCCTCTCCATATCTTCTTTCACGATTTTTGTGTGATAATGAACTATGAGAAGCTCCCTTTATATAAGCCCTGAAACCCTAAAAAAGCTGCCATAATGAATGCAAGCTAGCAAGCTAAACTTAGGCAAATTCTTTACCTGGCCTCTAAGGTTCTAGTTTGAAGAGATTTTTTGTCACTTTCAACACTTTTCTATTGGTTTTTGAAAATTTCCATTGTAGCCCCTTTTAACTTTATCATGAAGTTTCATCCTCTTTGCTTTGCTTTAAAAAAAGGGTAAAGCACAATAATTGATTAATTATTTCAACAAATACACACTTGTATTCCCTTCATTTTTTATTCTCGATATCAAAAAAAGTGATTTAATCCATTTGATCATTTTTCCAACCTTTTTGCTTTTTGTGATTTTTCAAAATTTTAATTAATTAAATATTAGTAAAAATTAAAATTCAATTAATTGTCTCAATCATTTAAGTCTAGATTTCATGCTTTTGATCAACTTCTAAATTTTGTGGTAATATTCCAAATTTTTCACTTTTTGGGAATTTCTAAATTTTCCTCACATTTTGGATTTTTTAGAATTTTCCAAACTCATTTCTTTTTAAATTTAAATTTTTGAAATTTGCAAGACTTTCATTTTTCAAGATTTCCAAAATTTGAAACTTTTTGTGTTTTTAAAAAAGTTTCTTCAGAATTTGAATCTTTTTTGAATTTTTTGAAATTTCCAAACTTCTTTGAATTTCAAATTTTTTAGGAGTTTCTAGAGATTTTCCATGTTTTCTAAAATTTCAATTTTCCAATGTTACACTTATATGTGGGGGTGTAGAGGGACATCAGGACGAGTTCTGGGTGTAGGAAAAAGAGGGCCTCAATTTGCGGTAGCAAGGGTGCGGTGACGAGGTTGCAAATGGGGGGGGGGGGGGAGGTTGCATAGCATACGTATATGAATTGAAATGCTAATTATGAAATGATACTTCAATAAAACATACCAAATATAGTTGAATATAGAAAATTGAAATGCGATTCATGAACCATAAGTTCAAACTTGAAACTTCATAACCAGTGACCAATTCGCATTAAGTTGTACATTAATAACATTAAACATAATGATAACTGAAAAATATAAATCATGCATATACCATGTAAGTTTAACCATTGAAATTTGACTATCAAATGACAAAGATGAAATATTTAAAATTCATTGTTCAAATATGATATATTATAAAGATGCTCATGATTACAATGAGCTGAGTAGTATGAAACATTGAAATGCAACAATATATCATGGCCATATCAAAGTGAATACGAACTACAAAATGTCAATAACGAGAATGTAAGGGCAAGAGCTCCCTAATCACCCCTAAATCGAAGTCCTCATCACTAGACTCGTCATGGGTAATACTAAGATCCTTCAAAGGAATACATACTAGCCCTACATCGGCTTCTACTGCATTGTCATCCTCATCAATCTGAGTCGGATCCTTTGGCTCTACATCCATTGTGTTGTTGAGCTCTCCTTGTACTCGTGTATCTTGCGTTCTTTGAGACGCAAGAAACCATTTACAATAACTAGCTTCTTTACGTTCTAAGAGGTAAGTTTGTCTTAACAGAGTGGATAAAGCTATAGGTAGACCAATTCCTCTCTACAATCGAGGAGCTAGAAACTTGAGATAACAAAAGCGAAAGTTACAAACAAATGTTCATTCAATTGTGAGAAATGACAAATGATAAATCAATGAATCATAAATTAGTAAAGGGGTGGAACTACAAATTTGAGAAAGGGATTAGATGGCTAGTGAGGTGATCTTTGACTTCTATGATCCATGATATTTCCACCACAAAATGGGATGCTTTTGTGCCATGGTTTTGAGATCCAACTTTGCATATTTGAGTATCCTACAAGTTCCAACATAATATTAAAATAAATTATAAGCAATAAAGAACTTATAATTCTAAAGAACTTAGAATAGTGAATCAAGAATTAAGGATTACTTGTAAGACTGTCAAATTTAGACCACTTGAAGCAAATCTCACTAGCGGTGTCACTACCATACATCTTGGCAATGCACTGAAAGAAACCAACCTTCACCTCATCAACCTAAAGTGGTGTGACTCTACTAGACCTAGGCGTGTACCACTCCAAGTTCAATGCATAGGCAACCATGTGCAAAGGAGTGTTCAGCTTCTTCCACCTGCGGTGAATGATAGGATGAATGTGCAATGTATAAAATGCTAGAGTGGGGTCCCTCTCACACACAACAACCCTCATCTTCCCAAGCATGGAATCAATGCACTCATAAACCTCTCCAAGGTTAGGTGTATCCGCATCTCCATATCTAATTACCTGGAACATTGGAGTAATGATGTAGACTATCTATTTATGTGTATCATTCCATAATTGATTGCTCTTCATTGTGTCCTTTACCCTCTTCGCCTCCTCTGTTCTAGACTCAGGCCATCCATTCCATTCTTGTGTCATAACCATGAGTTGCAATGGTTCTTGCAACTCAATTATTCTTTCCAAGAGAATGTAATATGAGGCACATCTAGTCTCAATTGGTTTTAGGAACTGCTTCTTCAGTTCTTTGCAAAAACATTTGCACCTCTCTCCCATCATTAACCACCCGTCTACTCCAGTCATTGTTTTCCATGTCTTTGAGTGCATTGTTTATGGCATGCACCCAACACGAAGTCCACCAACTATGCCTATAGGCTACCTTAACAAGCCTCCTTGTTTCAGTCTGAGCTGTATTTGTCACAACTAGGACCACATTTTGTGGCCCAACCTCCTCAATGGCATCCCTAAGCACAGTAAACTGAAAATCAGCTTCCTTACGATGCCCTGAACAATCAACTGCCCTTAAAAAGTATGGACCTTCAGTGCATGTGACGATAATGTTTATGAGTAGATGATGGCTAATGTCCGTCCACCCATCAATGATAATGTTGTAGCCTAACTCAATCCGACATGCCTTCATATGCTCCATGAAGACCCTGACTCTGTAATAGGCCATATCCAACACCGTGGTCCTCAACTTGTGCTCATTTGGTGGCACAAATGATGGCTCTCCCTCTTTCGCCATCATGGATGTCATCCTCACAAAATAGGGAGATCGAGCTACATGCGTTGGGATGCTATTGGAAAAAAAATCACCAATGGCATCATCTAAGTGCTCCCTTGCATGCATGTTAAATAATTGAGCAATGGGGTTACTACCACTAGGACTTGCATTTCCTTTCTGTTTCCCCTTGCTGCTATCCCTTGCTGAAATGTGTGTAGATGAAGGAATGGATGATGTAGGTGACACAGTCCTTGCTCTTTGATGCTAGATATGTGTAGGTGTATCTCGCTGCCCCTGTAACTGCTGTATATTCTGTACCTGCTGCCTAGCAGAAAAAGCTTTAGGCACTGGGACTGCAGTATCATCAGTAATGCCCCATAGTTTGTTCACTTCAATTCTGTATTTCACATTCCTAGGATCTGCCAAGAATTTGCATGAGTTCACACCATACCCAGTCCAAAAAAGGTGTCCATTAACTGTCGCAATGCTGCCATGCCATTCTGCGCCACATATATTACACTTTCATTTTCGCGTGCCACCATTTGTAGTTGTAGGGAGTGTAATTCTAACAACAAATTGTTTTAGAGGGGGCTTTGGATCACAATGACCCCTATCCAATTATGCCAAAATCTCTGAAGGGCAATCAATAGAAGGCACCTTGGTGCAATATAAAGGAGGCTTTGAATCAGATTAGGCATCTACATCAGCCCCATGATCACTTCCCTCGGGCTCATATTCAGATGCACTTCCCTCATTAATTTCCATGTCTTCTACACTTTGATTGGATGCCATTTAGAAAGTAGAAACTGCATTTCACAAAATGAAAATGATTATGATACATTTCAGCCTAATATTAGTAATTTAATTTTTTTTTAAAAACATAAAAATAAAGTAGTTTTAGCCTACTTAAAACTTTAAAAATTAAAAAATTAGTAAATTAAGTACGTTTCAGCCTATTTTAATAACAAAAATTAAAAATCATAGAACAATAATAAAATAAAGAAAATAATAACATGGAACCTATCTAGTATCAACAAGATTCAAGAATCAAGAATGAAACATTGAAAAATAAAATTCAAAGCTGGAAGTAAAAATAAATTCTAAAGTCTAAAACAAAAGAATAGTAAAAAGCTCTTACCTTGAGCTTGATGAATCACTTGCAAAATCAAATCTTCTTGCTCCTCTTGATCTTGAAATCCCTTGCAAAATCACTCACCAAGCTCTCCCAATCTCATCCAGTTTCTTTTTCTCACTTTGCTTCTTGCTGCTCCAAAACAATAAAATGCAAATGTGAAATGAAAATGAGGTATACTGGCCTTATTAAGGCTTGAAAGAGACCTCATGGGACCCACACCCAATTAGGGTTCCCATTTGAAAAACAACAATAAAAAAATAATATAAAAAACATTAAATATTTTGATATTTTATCTTGAGTGCCACGCGCACCCCATGCTCATGCCGCGTTACTTGCGCACTTGGGATGCACCCACGTTGGTGCATCTCGACAAGGTGCGCACCTAGTGCGCCTTTCGTTTTACTTCGGGTGTGCACACCTGTGTTACACTGCAATTTTCAGAACTTTTAAGAGTGCACTTTTCTCAAGTTTTCCAAATTTTTACTTTTTGGAGACTTAACAAAATTTTCAAATTTTCCACTTTTTGGGAACTTCCAAAATTTTCAGTCTTGGAGACTTCCTTATTTTCATTTTTAAAAAAAGTTTTCTAAAATTTGGACAATTTTAAACCATTTCTGCATTTTTGAAATTTTGGTCAACCTTTCTGACTTTTCAGAATATCCAAACCTCTCAATTTTTTTTCAATTTTTACCCCTTTCGAGATTTTGAATTTTTTTCATTTTTTCGAGATTTTCAGTATTTCAAAATATCCACTTTCTTCAGATTCTTTTTTATTTTTTGGATTCCAAAATTTCAAAATCTCTTCACCTTGCAAGAATTTCAAAATTTCTGGATTTTTTTCCTTCTTTTCCAGAATTTTGAAATTTTTGATATTCAATTTTTACAACGTTTTCATTTTTTGGAAATTTTGACTTTTGAACACCACTTACAAGTGCTATTCAATCACTGCCGTCTCCATGATGCATGGATTAAGCTCTAAAAAATTCCAATATCTCATCGAATCACATAAGTGGAGTGCACACCTGATACATCAAAGAGCTTTATTCTTTTCTTCCAAACTTCTGTAGACCCCAGCAGACTAGAATATTTACAAAAGATACCACCCATAAGGAATTATCTTCACAACATAACATTTCCCTTTCCCATCGGTCATTTAACACCTGTGTTTTATCCATTCAATATGCTTGAGCAGGATTATAATGTTTTAGTGAATTCCTTTTTTGGAAAAATAAATGCTTGAGCGCATTTTGTGTGTGATTCTGGATTTTTACAACTTTGGAATTATCCATACTCTAGTCAATATGCACTCTAGCGCATTTCAGGTGGGGTCATAGGCTTTTTGTTTTGGAACTTTCTTGACTAGGCCTATTTTGCACTTGGGCACATTCTGACATTGGCAACAAATTTTCTTGCCTGTTGACCATTCCTTCAGCTGCGTTGAAATGCACTCAACTATGATTGGCGGATGTTTTGTATATGCTTTGGCAAACGTTTCTTTTTGAAGCATTTACCAATTAAGGTTGAGATGCACTACTTGCATTTTGGAGTGGCCTGCGGATATCTTATATTTGAAACCTCCCTTCAATGGTAGATTTGGTTGCTTGATCATGGTTCAAGCAGAGGCTTGCATACAATTGTGATTCAATGAGATCGTGTTACATCATGTTGAAGATTTATAAAATTGTCTGTAATGAGAATTCCTTGTATTGAAGCCATAAGCTTTTTGAGTTTAGGTGCCCATTTAATTCTGTGGATGTTTTTCGACTTTGAAACCTGTCCTCACATCTGAGAATGCAGGTGCATGGGGGGTATTCTTATAGAATATCCCATTAATTTCTTGAATCTTCAACCATTGCAGACAAATGTCACTAGGTGTATCTGATGTTCCAATCAAAGACTATCCAATGGATGAAATACATGGACTATTTTTGTTCCTTCATGATACTTTCACCTTTGTGGTGCCTTTTTGACCTTAACAAATTCATACTATAAGTTTATCTTTATTTTGAAGAGGAATTCATTATTCAAAGACTTCTTTTCTGCAATGTGGATATTCATGCTTCTGATCATGACAACAATTCTAAGAAAACCAGTATTTTGGGTTCACCTTTCGAACTATGTTTCTGATAAGTGAGGTTCTTTGTGTTTTCTTGATCATGGATGAAGGCACTGAGTGAGTGATTTTTGTAATTCCTATCCCTTTAAGGTGTTTTGAACCATTTAATTGAATCCTGTGTTCCAAGTCATTTTCTCTGCCATCTAGGGTAGTTTGTTGTTTCATTTTGGGTGCTCTTCTCTATAATTTATTTCTTTATTGTATTCATTGGCATTCCTGAAAGGGCCTTGTGTTACACTGTTCAATTGTCATCACCATTTGTAGAAATTCTGCTATCTTATTTGCTACTCATTTACTAGATTCAAGTCTCTTGTTATCTGAGCACAGGAGGATCTTTGAGGTTGAGGACTTCTCCCTGTTCATCAATAATTCAACATATCAGAATAGGTGTTTGAACATCCTACTAATTTTCACTAGAGGATTCAACTTCAAAACTCAAGATTAGGAAGCACTTCAAGATTAAGACACCCCAAGATGTGGGAGGCTTATCAGGATTCAAGATTTATTCAAAATGCATCACTTCTCAACTTGAAAGGCAAGAATCTTTGGGGACAGAATTAAGAGCTACAGAGAACGCCAACCCAAAAGAGGCCAAGTGAGAGGAAGGTAAGGGTCCCATCATAATGGGCAATGTGTGATTAGGTCACAACAAGCCCTTAATAGAGTAGTTTTTTTCCATGAATGAATTGATGCATTCTTTAGTGGAATGATGTTATATTTTTGAGCAGCTATGGGTCGCATGAGGATTATTCTTATAATAGCTGGGCTTTTTTGGTGAATTGCGTTTTTTTGGTTAATGTTAGTGGGTGAAGGGAAATTGGCGACAGCGTGATTACTGAGACCAATAGCATTTTAAAAAGGCATGTTAGAGAGTTGATAAAATTGTAGTCAAAGCTTGGTGGAGCCGTTTTTTGTATCATGATGTAAATATATTGTCTTCAGCCATTTATTGATTGGGCAGAGTGTATAGAGTCGAGCTTCTCTGATGTAGTGTTTTTGATGAAAGAGTTGATGCTGGCAATTTGTATGTAGCATTAATTATTCCTGATATGTATGAGTGGTGGATTTTTTTTGATAGGAGGAAACTGTGGGTATTTGGTATTAATGACACTGTGCTACAGATTGGTGTGAAATGAATTAATGATATAGCAGGAATGCAAGTGACTAAAGGACTCTGCACATCATTTGATACCCGGTGTGTGATCTCCTGTGTTTTTAAAGGGATTGAAGAAGCTGGGTAGATTTGTGTGTTCATTTGAATAGAACATTGTTTTTTAAATTCTGAGTGGAGTATATTAAGGGAGTCAAGCATGTCATGGGTTTGAATAATAGGTTGTGGAATTGAGAATGCAAGCTGGGCGTGCGATTTCTTGTGTTGGTGGAATTGAAGGAGTTGCATGTATAAAAATTAGATTGGGGTGGAAATAGGATTTATGATATCAGGATGACTGTTCTTTTTGGGTTGATCACTTCCTAGGAACAGCAACTGAAGTTTTTCTTGTTCATATATGTCTTAGGCAAACTATATGTTGAGCTGTTGATTCAGTGAAATGTTTTAGAGATACGTAACCAAGAATTGTTTTCAATTTATTTTTGAGTTAGTGCTCTAATGGAAGTTAGTGCTTCAGCTGAACGGAATCGGTGCTTTAAGGATCTTTAGTGCTCTCTATGAGTTGGTGCTCACTTATGTAATTTGGGTTGGTGCACATTTTGTTAATGAAAGCTATTAATGTGCCATGGTTTTTTACCCAAAAAGGTTTTCCATGTGAAATTTGATGTTCTCCATGTTGATGTTTGTTCTCTCTATTCTCTCTGTCTGTGGTTTCTATTTGCCATATTTTAGGTGATTATTATTATTATTTAAGTTTGTCAATTTATTAAAATATTTAATAATAAAGCGTCCTGCACTGTGTTCAGAGGTACTGTACAGCCCTATTATAATATCTAATTAAATTTAATTATATTATGCTTTATTTCTATTAATTTTTTAATATTTTGATTTATCATTATTGTTTATTGTTAAATTTCATTTCAAAAGGGGACATTACAAATCCTTGCAAGTTTGGATTCCCATGTGCAATTTAGATGAAACAGAAACAAAATTGATTTTCTTGGACACCCTGAAGTGCCTGAACTCAATAGTGATTTTATATTTGCAACACCAAGCTTCAAAATGAATACACAATATAAAGATAAAAGAAATCCCTTCAAGCTCCTGGTATTTCTATCAATTTTTTCGATTCTTCGAGCATTATATGATGCAAGAGGAGAACATACTTAATTTTTGAAGAACCGCCATGATTCTGTGCTCAAGGTTTATCAGAAAGGCTAACCAAAGGCACTCAACCTATTTTGATAACACATTTTGAGCTACACATCATATGGACAAGCTAAGACTCGAACATAGGTGTTGTTGGAGTGCCCTACCAATGGAGCTACTAGTCCCTTTTTGGCCAGCCCATTGTTGGGCTAGGCAATTGATTCGGGTGTTAAATGTATTTTACTATTGTCATTTTTATGTGGATTTAAAAAGAACAGTTTACATTCACCATGGGGTCTGTGTGTTTGGAAAGAGAGGTCCAATTGTGAGAATGATATGAACTGTGCTGTCGGATCTGAGAAATACAAAATGTGAGAAACGTGTTTAGGGACTCAACAAACATGGCTACCATATGTATCCTTTTATAGATTTTTAGGTCATTGCAAAGTATATACATATTTAATTTTAGAAAATTAGAAAAATATATAATAAATGTATATGTATATGTAGGTAGCCACGAATGTTAAAAACGGTTAAATGAAAGTTAAAAAATCCTAAAATATGGTAAAAATGTTTTCCTTTTGGAAAAGAACAATAGAGAATATCCTGAAGCGTGTACTCTATAAATTATTAAAATATTAATGTAATGTTTCTGATGGTCATCATTAGTGAGTATAAAGTGAGTTTAGTTTTATAATTTATTAGTTAGCTTCGATATTCTTATTCAGTTAACAATTATTTTGTTTAGAAACATAGTCTTGTGCTTTTCAAGGAGGCTTTGGATTTATCATCAGAGTATCAAATTATCAAGTTTTATAACATGGTATTATAGTGGGTTTGGGTCTAACTCCCTAACGGGAGGCATAGAGTAATGTGGGTTCCATGTTCTTGCAATTTTGTTGTATGTCTTTTTGCAAGTTGCGTGTTGCTTGTATGTCTTGTTTTCCACATGAACCATTTTCTTGTTTTACCACATGATGAAGTTTGCCTATTTTCTGGTGTATTTTTACCATGCAAAGTTTGGTGTTTTGCCGCATGAAGGTTTCTGTGATGGTTTGTGGCTGTGTTGGCTTTTTCTTGCCAATGGAGCTGAAGGGTTTGCAGATCGTGGTTTTGAGAAGGCCGAACTGGTTTTCTTTTATGCATTTTCTTTTTGTCCTAAACGATTAGTGGGTGGGCTCTATAATTTTGTCCAAAAAAATTTATATTGTGGGTTTAATAACTTCTCATTAAAAAATCTTGGAAAGGTTTAATGATTTTTTCCCTTCAAATTTCTGGGAGGGTTTTATAATTTTTGTCCATAAAAGAATTGTGCGTTTGATATGATTTTTGCCTCAAAAATCATTGTGTAAAAAGGTTTTATCATTTATCGTTTTTTGGCCTAAAAAATCGTTATGTAGTTGCATGTTTGTTGCATGTTGCATGCATGTACTTTTGTGAGTTGCATGTTGCTTGTATGTGTTGTTTTCCACATGAACCATTTTCATGTTTTACCACATGATGAAGTTTGCCTATTTTCTGGTGTATTTTAAATTTTTGCCACACAAAGTTTGGTGTTTTGCCACATGAAGGTTTCTGTGATGGTTTGTGGCCGTGTGTTGCCTTTTTCTTGCAAATGGAGCTGAAGGGTTTGGAGATCATGGTTTTGAAAAGGCCAAGCTGGTTTGCTTTTATGCATTTTCTTTTTGGCGTTAAACAATTAGTGGGTGGGCTCTATAATTTTGTCCTAAAACATTAATATTGTGGGTTTTAATAATTTTTAATTTTAAAATCTTGGGAAAGTTCAATCATTTTTTACCTTAAAAGTTCTGGGTGGGTTTTATAATTATTGTCCATAAAATTTTATGGGTTTTGTGCGATTTTTTGCTTAAAAAATCATTGTGTAAAAAGGTATTATCATTTTTCCCAAAAAATGAAGCTTCATGTTATGATCAATGACTTGGATTTTGTGTTGGGTTTTGTTTGATTTTTACCTTAAAAATAGTGTTTGGTTTTTCAGTTTCATCTTCAAAATCATTTTTGGGGATTGCATGATTTTGTCGTAAAAAATCACGGGCTCTTATTTGGAGGGGTTGTCAATTTTTCCATAAAAATCTTGGTTTTGTGCAGCCTATTTTGTGATGCACTTAGAGCTGTTGGGGTGAACATCTGCAATATGTTTCGCAATTTTTGACAAAATCTTATTTGGAGGGTTTTTCTGATTTTCTCCTCAAAATTGTGGTTTTAGTTTTATCTCGATGTCTTTGGCTACAAGGAGTGATACCTTTGTTTCTCAACCGGTTGGATGGTTTGTGGTTATCTTAGTCATTTCTAGAAGCTTTGCAGATTCAGGGAAGGTCTCAGCAGCAGGGTCTTCTTGCATAGTCTTCTGAAGAGAAGTGGGCAGCTTTATATGCTATTTTTGTAGTTAGAATGATGACCATTAAGGGAGGGTATTAAAATATTAATGTAATGTTTCTAATGGTAATCTTTAGTGAGTTTTTGATTTCTAGTTTCATATTCAGCTAACGATTGTTTTGTTTAGAAATATCATCTTGTACTTTTCTATTTAAGGAGACTTCATCTCTATCATCAAAATATCAAGATTTATGACATAAAGAACTTATCTAAATCAGCCTACATGGGCAGGGGAGTTGTATTGGGCTGTGGGTTTGTTCTCCATTGGACTTGTGGTGGACTCCAAAACTCAGATTTTATCTGATACATCTGTTAGGCTGGCTGCTTGGTACATCCCAAGGGGACTAGTCTTGTTCCAGTTCGCCCCTCATTGTAACCCTAACTTGGCAACATGCAAGTTCAAGGCAAGGCAGTGTTGACATTGGGCTGGGTCACTTGGATATTTGTGGGCTGTCAAGAAAAAAAGTACTTATCTAATTTTTTTGATTTAGGCTAACGAAAATAATGTTTAGTGTCTGGCAACATTGATATGGGGTGAATGCATATTTTCTCCTGGTATTTTCCCAGTATATATAGAAAAAATTAATATTTTCAAGAGGTTCATCACACATTAAGTTATTTCTTCTAACATCTCAAATAATCAGTCTCATTATCACTATTCACTAATACATGGTTGTACATGATACCACTTCATGGCATATGCATCGGTGATAAATGCCAACTCATAAAATGATAAACATAAATAATAAAGCAAAGTGAAAATTTGGAAAATAAGATGGCAATCACTTATAATTTCTATAATGTGAAGGTAAAATAAGATAGTTTCACAGCAAAATTATAATTAAAAATGAGTAGGAAATTTGCCAACATTGCCTACAACATGCAGAGAGAATGCCTAACTATCAAAGGTTTATTTAATATCATCATATTTTGAATCTTTATTAGTTCTGAGGAGTAGCTGTATTACCTTTTATGTTCATATTGGTATCTGTGAATTGGCTGGACAGATGATTCCACATACAATCAAACCTTAGATTTTTAAGACCAAAAAAGATTGTGATATGTGGATTCATTTTTCTTTAACTTTTTATTTTGTGAAAATTAGTCTCTGGGCGAGGAACATAGAATGCATACATGCCAGATAGTCTGGACGTACAGTTTGGGTACAATTTTTCTGCATGCATAACCTGAGTAACATCAGGTGTGATTTTGTAAAATTATACAAATATATATATATATATATATATTTCATTACATGTGTAACACCTGAATAAGATGAAGTTGTCTGTTAATTTTGATACTTATGTACTTCTTAGAGAAAGCGCTCACAATTCTTGTGCACATCAGTCTGCATTACTGTATTTTTCTAGTTTCCTTATGCTGCTGTTTTAAATGACATTTGTGTGATCCATGAATTTATACAGGTTTATCATTTTCTGGTCTTTAGTCTGAAGCCATGAGTCTTTCATGTTTAGCATGCCATGGTGTAAATAGCCCATCAGAGTCATTTAGGAGCTATTCATCTTCAGGATCAGATGGCGAAGGTAGATGTGGAGCAATAGTAAACTGCTGGTCCAGGAAGCCTAATGAATTAACTCCTGCAGAGATTACAAACAGCAACATGAGTTCAAGGGTGGCTCCACAACCTGCTGCAACCAGTGAAAGTCCTCCTGGCAGCCCTCGTTTGGTGCGTAGTCGTGCAGTTCGAAGAGATAAATTTAGGGATTGGCATATTGGTGAGATGACTGAGGAAGTTAGGCTCTGGGAATAGATGAATCATTTTAGTGCTTTTGGGCCTGGGTTTAAAAGCTTACTATGCAGATTGATGTTGTCTCTCTGCTATGGTCCTCTGCAATATGTTAGAAAAGTAATGTCTGGTCTAGAAGGAAATTACCATAATGTGGTGTGGGCATGGTGTGTTAATAAAGACTAGGGGCACATTATTTAATGGTTTCTAAGGCAAAGCTTGACTTTGCTTAGATCTTGCTTGAGGATCTGAGTAAGAAATGCCCGTTTTCTTTTTATATTGTGTTTTATGTCCTCGAAGCATTCAGCTGCTTCAAACATGAGGTTATCATGCCACTGTATTTATGGTCAGAGGCAAAGTCTTTGCAATGATCTTATCTGATGTTTGAACATGTGTATACTTAAACATTTAATCATGTAACCTTTTCTCGAGGTTTTTGGTAATGACTTTAGTTGTTTATTTCTTCTTGTAGTACTTGTAAAAAGTACGGAAATTATTTATAAAAATTTGATTGCTCGTGTCTAGAGAGTTTTATAAAATATATGCAGTATGCACACTGGTAGTTTTATCTTTTTAAACCTTAAATCAACTTGGATTTTCAGGGATCAGGTCAAAAAGTGTAAGTTGAGGTTGTCAACATCGCTCTCGTTTGTTATGTGCAGTATTGATATGTTTTGAAGGTAAAGTTGAGGCAGTCGGCTTTGTTCTAATTCATCTTGCGGGTTCCATGTTTTATTTTCTTTGTACAACTTGGAGCTTGAACTGCAGGTTTATGCATTATATCATGATGTCTGTACTCTTAGAGACATGGTATTGTAACACGCTGTTGAATTAGATCTGTTTGAGATGTTAGGCAAGGCTCCCTTATATAGCAAAATTAATTGAATTCTAGAATTGTTTCTTTTAATTCTATATGGGTGGTCACTGTGATAGTTTAAACTTAGTGTCCAAGTTTATTTTGGCAGGCTATTTAATTTTTCAAAAATCACGTTGGTGACAACATTCAATCCTTCTTTTCCTTGTAGAATTTTATATGAGTTTATTTCAGGTTTAAATCATTATATTATTTTGCTTGCATTCTGATTGTATTTTGATCTTTCGAATCATGTTTTGAGAATTTGCTAGAGATTTCAATACTTCAGTTGCTGGTGGCATGTGGTTCAGAACTAGAGCCAAACTATTCTTGTGGTGTCCATTCATAAGAAGCATGATGCACCAGGAGTATGTAGCCACTAGATTAAATATTCCTCCGTTAATTATTAGTATTGTCCACTCTATGTAAACTTGTATCTTCCATTGAAAATTCATGAGAGTTCTAACATTTATTTGAAATATAATATATGATCATGATGATTTGATGTCACACTTAGAGCTTTGTACCTATATTACAAGGGTAGTCAGCATAATGTATTTCACACATGTTGGCTATAAAAAATATTTGAGACCTAAACAGAGTCTCAAGGTTGGACGTCCTTGTGAGAATATGGAAGGTGGGGTTGCTCTTTCATCCTCCGGTTCACCTTGGGGGCTGGCCTTCCTTGTTCAAGCCCAAGAGCATGGGCGGCTGGCCTTCTATTCCACCTCTCAACCCATAGACATGGAAGGCTAGCTGTCCATTCCATACTGAGATGCTATACTTACTGAAACTCAAGTCCAAAGTCAATCTAAGCCCCCTGACCAATAAGCATAACACTCGTGTTGGGGTGATATACTTGAGTCTCGTAAACTGGAATGGCTGGCTGTCCTCCCTATTTGCAATCCCTCTCTTCAAATTTAATTAATATTACCAAGCAAAAACATCTAGATCACTCACAAAATTTAAAAACAAAGTATCCTAACGTCAGTATAGGTCTATAATTCCATTTATTTATCAGATTAGTCTCTTAATTAGAAGTTGTGCGCAATTATCTTGATCCAACCTATTTATAATTCTCAAAAAGAGACGGGGAGACAGAAATTTGCAATTCTTTACAAGAGATACAACTTTAAGATAAGTGCCCCTCCTTAATTAATCATTCCTCTTCAAAGGCAATTGATGCCTTTTAATCATGTTTGGGCAGCACACAGTTCTTATTCTTTTGTCTTCTAGGAGGGCAACATAGGCAACATAGGTCAAATTTGTTCTTCTTCAAATAAATTTAATGAGCCACTTTGAGTTACAGCTCAAATTTGTTGTTCTTCCAACAAATTTAAGAAGTGACTTTGAGCTATAGTCTAAAAGACATGATTAAAAAATATTAAAAACTATACAACTGTCTTTTGACTATCACAACTATCAAAATTATTGAGGTTCATTTATTTTTGTTATTTTCATATTCCAAAATTTTGTTATGAAATAATGTTATTTGTTGACATGTAATTATATAGATCCATTTATTAAGAATGAAAAACAGATTAAATGAGAATTGCAATGATTATGTAAATCTCATCAATACATTTTTCTCTCTTTTTGGTGCATGTGAATTTCAAAATATGTAGCATTCACAAATAGAGGTGGAATAAAATATCACAACTATCTAGAATATTACAACTATAAAAATTATTGAGGTTCATTTATTTTTGTTATTTTCATATTCCAAAATTTTGTTATGAATTAATGTTATTTGTTGACATGTAATTATATAGATCCATTTTTCAAGAATGAAAAACAGGTTAAATGAGAATTGCAATGAATATGTAAATCTCATCAATATTTTTCTCTCTTTTTGGTGCATGTGAATTTCAAAATATGTAGCATTCAAAAATAGAGGTGGAATAAAATTAAGATATAAAACAACATTGGGACCATGTAAGATAATTAACACTATTAGATTTCATAAATGTGAATATTTTGTACACAAACTCCATTATGTCAGATACATGTCAAACCCCTTTGACCAGGCACTGAATGTGCAAAATATTAATAAAAAGCAATAAGGAAAAAATGTCAATATTAGGAAAACAATGAGTTAGATGACCTCCTACAACTTATATTTGACTAAGCATGACTTCTTGGTTATGTAAACGATACCCTTTTGAGGTTTTTACTTCCCTTAGTATAGTTAGGTTGGGGCCAAGCACAAGTTTGACAAAAGTATAAACATCTGTCAAGCCTACAAATAGAAGAAATCCATAAAATATGGTCTCATGGAATGTGCACAAATGGGCATGATATGCATAAAGTGGATTTGTGTGAAATATTTTAGAAATGTTCAAAGGAAGTGAAATGGAAAGGGGAAAGCCACATTTTACATTTTGTTTTTGATTAAAGAAAACAGGTTTTGAAGGGTGCTTGAAACCTTGTACACCGCTATAGATATCCAATGATCACAGAAACAAAACTACGGCTAATCAAAGAGGAATAGGTCTCCCCCCAAAAGGGTAAGATTGAGGTGATAGAGAAACCCATCACCAAATAGAACCAAGAAAGGAAGCAAAGATCCAAAGAAAGGACCTACTTCCAAAAAGGCCAGGCACAAGGGGGCTCAAGATACTCCCTTTGATTTGGAGTCTCCCTTGCTAGACCAGAGATACATATCAAAAGGCGGAACAGAGGGCTTAGTCTTTTTTCTTTTTACCTCGATCCAACAATCCTCCACCCTAGTCGCCGCACCAATCCAATCCCCAGAAGAAATAGAAGAGTGGAAGCCAAGGGGAGCATGATCAACAAAAAACTCCCCAGGAGAGGAGGGCTGGTCTCCCACTGGGGCAACAATCGAGACAGGGGCAAAGCCAGGAGAGGGGCTAGAGGCCGGACCCGAAAACTTGCCAACCTCAGCAACCACTGGCATCGAATCAACAAGAGGAGAAGGCCTGACATCCACCACCACCTCAGGCTCTGGGATGTCAACAGCATGGGGATCATCCTCAACCTTTGAGGAAACAACCAAAGACACGTCCGAGGGCTTAAGCACCATGTAGTGTTCAGGGGAGACCCCAGCCCACCAGGAGGGTGGACGCCTTGGATTAGACTTCTGAACAACACAAGAAGCAACAATGTGTCCTGTCATATGACATCTTCTACAGCGGAAGGGGATACCTTCGTAGTCCAACATTCGAGTCCAGGAGCCTTGCGGATAGGCCAAACAAATCTTTTCTGGAAGGCCCTTTGAGACATCCATCTCAACAAGAATTTGAGCACACATCGAATGGAGAACATTAGAACTGGCTGAGTCAACATATAAAAATTCATCGAGAGATTCCTCGATAGTTTCCAAAACAGAGTCTATCCAGAGATGCATTGGGAGGTTCGGAAGCCGGACCCAGATAGGAACCTTGTTAAAGGATTTAGAGAGCGGATCAAAATTCATATGCCATGGTGTGGCCATAAGTGGATCTCTGTCTTGCCATGAAAAACAGTTATGACACAAGATGGACTTTCGGTCCTTAGCACTTGCAAACTTAACAATGAAGAAACCTTTGGCATTAGGAAAAATCTGAACACCATGGTCAAAAATAGGTTCCCAATGCTTGGAGATCCAAGCATGGAGATCAGCCAGAGAGGGCCAAAAACCCCAAAAACGGAAAATGGCAGCAAGGGAAGAGAACTCCTCTGCCGTATTAAGAATATCTGCAGCAGTATCAATGTCTAAAAGGACTATGATGGGTTTAGAAACACAAACAGGAACAACCTTACGAGGGCGAGAAGGCCCAAAACCAACGTGAGCAGCACCATGAAGACCTGCTTCAAAGGCTGCCATGTTGGCATAGGAAGCAGTCCTACCCCCTGAAAGTGCAAGAGAAGCCATCCTAGAGCCATTGCCATCAGAACGAGCCGCCAAGGGAGAGTCGATAGGAGGCCCTAAATCAACCCCCGAGACAGACTTGTTCGGAAAAACAGGCACAACAACGCGAGCAGACACAACGGCAACCAAGGAGGATGGGGAGGAGGCGGAAGGCCCTGGAACAGGCCCATGAGCCGCAAGTCCAGATGCTGGAGAAACCATGGGTGGAAGCAGGGAATGCATGAGCAGGGGCAGCATTTTGAAGAATCATTACATTTTACATTTTGTTTTTACCAACATTCTCCATGCTTTTATTGAGGGAGAGCTTTCAAATAGGTTAAGGATTTTCATCAACAAAAAAGGATACGTGATTTTCATGAGGAAAGTGGATGACTTTGCAAGTGTTTAAAGGCATTAAAAATATTGAAGAGAAGAAAATGTGGAAGGAGAAAGAGGATGACAAGATATCATGGGAAAGAGAGGTCGATAGGAGAGGAAAATGCAAAGGGGAGGTTCTCAAGTAATGTCATGATTGCAAAATATATCTAGATTGGGGTCTCTAAAAAGGCCTTAAAAACTTTGAAGTGAATGCAATAGGTAGGTGGAATTCCAATTTCCACAACCTTTGCCCACATCTTATGTATATTGAAATGAGAGCATTGGAAAAAACTATGGACATCCATTTAATCATAAAAGACAAATTTGGTAAAAGAAGAAAATGAAATAAATTTGGGTTAAGAAAGATGGAAGTGTTAGAAAGGTGTGGGCCAATCCTCACACTTATGACAAGGGAGTAGCTTGAGAGAGTTCAAAGATTGACAGGAGCAACATGCTGGGTTTGTTTAAACACAAGGCTTGAAATTTAGTGTAAAACAAATGTATTATCTATATGTGCTTGGAAGATTAAGTATCTTGTACATTTAGTCTTCAATATTTTCAATTTCTTTCACAACTTATTGCAAGTTGAACCCTAAAACAATATTGGAGAAAAGTGTACATAAAAGGAATTTCAATGAATATCTTCCACTTGTTGAAAGTTAGTTCAACCCTTTTGCACTTAAGCAATTATGTAGACATGATGGCTTTTATACAGTTGTGGTGGAAAATTACCCATTCTCCCTGTGAGACTATTTTGACTATGTGAGTCGTGGATCTAGGAGATGTTGCTATTTGCAATTGTCTTAATTTTCCTCTTCAAGGTGGTGCTATGATATACGCTTTTCATGGTAGTAACATTAGAAGTAGACATCCTTTATAAAGGATCAATTAGGAGGGTAATTGGACACCCCCTCCTCATGGAGTTCTACAAATTAACACTGATGGCTCATTTCAGAGGAATCTTAGACATGTTGGCATTGGTAGAATCGCCCGAGATAGTTATGGTGATGTTCAATTTATTTCTTCTATTTATACGGGCTTTCATACAAATAATGTAATGGAGGCTTTGGCCATCTTGTAAGTATTTAAGCTTTGTTGTGCTCTTGGTTCGCACAAGATTGTTTGTGAGTCTGACTACTAGGTGGTGGTGACTTCATTAACTAGGCAAGAGCTTGGCAAGGTTAGTTAGCACTTAGCTTTGGTTATCAAATCATTTTTCTAGTGGTGCAACTCCTTGGAATTTGTTACATTTACACACATCCCTAGGGAGTGGAATGGTGTTTTATTTGGCTAACTGGGCTTCAAATGAAATGCTCGGTTGGGATATAGTGGCCGATACGAGACAATTGCCTCTTGATATGTCTCATATGTTAGACCAGTTAGTAGATATTGACACTATTCTCTAGTGCCCTCTCTTCTGGTCATAATGCTTGCTTTGTATTTCTTTCATTTTCGAATAAATATCTACCCCTCTTGTAGTTGAAAATATTCTTAATACAATAAAATTGGTGATAAACCATTAGAGGAGGCTACCCTTGATGTTTGTGAAATCATAGTTCAAGTGGGTTGGTTCTCTATTGGCTCGAGGTTCCTTGAAATTGAACGAATCATTTATTCTCTTTTTAAGAATGCCAACAAAACAATCAATGTTATGGTAAGTTTGAAGATTAAAAATGAAAAAGATGTATTCTCAAAGATAATATGCTAGTTAAGACCACATCTAGAAAGACAATACGAAGAATTAGGTAGATAGTTCACTGAAGTACTATGAGAAATTGTGAAACCATAAGCTCCACCTAGAAGGGTTTGATTCTAACACTGTTACCAACTAGTTGACGAAACTAGGTAGCAATGAAACTTATCTATGTTGATAAGATCTGATACGAAATGATTATCTATGTAAGTTGAGCTAAATATAAGTATACAATCTTGAATAGTATATGTCCCTTTGTCAACCTCCAATTTTGTCTCCTTGAAATTTGAACTAAATTTAAATACTTAGGAATAAAATCATCTGCCTAAAAGTCCCTTGTCAACCTACAATTGAACTTTGAGTGAGCATAGTACCTAAAGACCTAACTATCAAGCCTTGGGATTTTTTTTTTTTTTTTTTTTTTTTTAAAGTTTAAATATTTGAAGAGAGAATATTTTTTTGTAGATTTTATCTATGTTGTGTCTCTATACAAGCAACATCAACAAATTCAATATTTAATTCTTTGATTATCCATAAAATCTAATAAATTTACCACACCTAACTTAATTCCATCTATTCTCATCCTTAAAGATTAATTTTGATCCCCACAAACAATAACGACAAATTCATTGTGGGTCCATCTTCCAAATCTCTAGCTCCATTTTTGGGAGATGTCATGCTTTGAGGCCATTGGGAAATCCCTTGGTCATTCTTGAAGGTGGATGAAACTATGTCTTTGGGCTATTCTACTTTCACTTAGATTGTGGTTGATATGAATGTTTCTATGTAGCTCCCTGAGGATGCAGTGTTCATGATTGGGGGTAGGATATAGAATCTAGCATTGGATTATGCGGGTCTCCCTTTCCGTTGTCGGCGCTGCTTCTCTATTGGTCACATGCCCATTGATTGCGCTCCTATGTGCCACAAAGATGTTGCTACTTGGTGGAATGCTACAAGTAATGCTCATTTGACAATTTGTGCTACTATTCTTTCTTTGATTCCTCCTTTGAGGATTCAAAGACTGTTGACGATGATGAAACCTTTTAGAAAATAATGGCAATGCCAATATTGTAGCATGGGTCCATACTGCTATAGTTTTTCCATTCCTTACTCTTATTGCAACTATTGTTGCTACTTCAATTTCTCTTGGTGTTGAGGATGTGTCACATGCCTAGAAGGGTCTCCTTCATTGGGGAACGTAAGGATAGTATTCCTTGGATGGTTGTCCAACGACGTAGAAATAACTCTCACCCTTCTTCTCTTTTGGTGTGAGTTAGGCACACTCTATTTGAGTAAAAGCTTTTGTACTTTATTTTGACAAGTGTATGTGCTATTGATGGCCTTATAATATAATGTTGGGCCTTACTTTTGTAATGGGTCATCCCCTTATTTATTGATTGCTTTTAATATCAAAACAAAACAAAAATAATAATAATTTGATTATGCATAAAATTCCACAAATTTACTATACCTAGCTTTATTCCATCCAGTCATAACCTTAAGAAATACTTTTTGTCCTCACTTTACTTATTCATAGGTAACTAGGTCAAATTCATGGAAGAATAAATGACCAAAACTGTAGTGAATAAATGAACTTGAGACTTTTAATATTTATTTTTGTTCCAAGATGACTTCTTTCTATCTAGTTATAAGTTAGTTACTTGAGCACAAAACATTCAAATTTGTGCACTAAGGTATTGCACAAAAGTACAAATCACCATTCACTTTTATACAAGAGAAGATCTAGCTAATAAAATATAGAGAATTGTTATTTGATTTAGAACTATTTATTACATCATCAATTTATATAAGCATTTGTATTTAACAACAAATTAGGATACTGCTAATCTAGTTGTTTTTTTTGTTTTCAATCATTTTTTCCTAATTGTTAGATTGGGTCTCAAAGATTTTATAAAAGAAAAATCCCCACTTATCAAATTGCCAAAAGATGTTCATCAACCAAAAAATGGCCAATAGTGTACACTCTTCACATTTAGAAACATTTACATTTCATTTTTGCAAATTTAAATAAATTTATAAGTATGATGAATTTCCTCAGTCATAAATTCAAACTAGAACAATGAACAATTTAGAACAATAAAACTTCATAACTTAAATTTACTTAATTAATATATTTAATTGAATATCTTCTAAGCATACAAAAACTAAAACATAATATTATGTATTCTACTTATATTTTGACACTTGTCTCTATTGATATTTAAAATGTTTACTACCTATTATTGATTTTTCTCTTATAATTAAAATCTACAAACTACAAAGACTCATTTTATATCTAAAGTATATCAATTTTAAAATTCTTTGATTGAAATGAGGTGTTTATAAAATTGACCTTTAAGAAAAAATGTAATTAATAAGAAATATAAAATATAAAATATAAATTAAAATTCTAAATGCAATGTAAAATATTGATATTTAAAATGTTTATTACCTATTATTGATTTTTCTCTTATAATTAAAATCTACAAACTACAAAGACTCATTTTATATCTAAAGTATATCAATTTTAAAATTCTTTGATTGAAATGAGGTGTTTATAAAATTGACCTTTAAGAAAAAATGTAATTAATAAGAAATATAAAATATAAAATATAAATTAAAATTCTAAATGCAATGTAAAATATTGATATTTAAAATGTTTACTACCTATTATTGATTTTTCTCTTATAATTAAAATCTACAAACTACAAAGACTCATTTTATATCTAAAGTATATCAATTTTAAAATTCTTTGATTGAAATGAGGTGTTTATAAAATTGACCTTTAAGAAAAAATGTAATTAGTAAGAAATATAAAATATAAATTAAAATTCTAAATGCAATGTAAAATATTGATATATGTTGAAGAATAAGTCTAAAATCATATCGTAATCTTTAAATTAGAATCATCTATAATATTATAGTGCCCAACTACTTTCAAATAGCAATACACAATAATAAAAATAACAATAAACAATAATAAAATTTAAGACCAGGTATCTTTTTGTTTGCACTCTAGATATCAATTCTAGATAATAATAATAAACAATAATAAAATTTAAGACAAGGTATTTTTTGTTTGTACTCAAGATATCAATTCTAGGGCTTAGTACTTGCCTTTAGCTTTAATATAAATATAGTTTTAATTTAATAAATTTGTTATAGTTTATAAGATATTTTAATTAATATTTTTAAGATAATTATAGTTTTCAATAATAATATTAATTATAATTATAATTTAAATTTAATTTATAAATATACTTATTAATATATATGTTTGTATATATGTCATCTGATAATATTATATTAGAAATATATTAAAATATGAAAATAATAATATTTTTATAATAGTAATATACAATAGTATTTCTTAAACTATTATAATATACGAAAATATCTTTTAGTATTTTTAATTGAATGAAAAATATTATATTATAAACAAATTAAATCAAATCAGTTACATTAAAATTACTAAACATTAAACATTAATGAATCATATTCATCTTAATAAAAACCAACTCTTAATTTTTTTTTTGTTTTACAACCCACCCGACCAGTATAAGAGCTAAATGAATTCAACCAATCAAATCTTAGAAAAATAATTTCTTAAAATTGTAATGTTAACAATCATGCATTTATGCTATGCAACATGATAATTTTTTAAAATCAATAAATTTTAAAGTCGTAACAAAGAGTGAGAAAGAAAAATAAATTTGATCAGTTTTTTCATAACATTTTTTATAAGTATTTATAAAATAAACATTAATTAAAGTAGTAAAGTTAAAAATTTGATATAATTTTATTAATATTTAATTAATTTTATAAAATTTGATTAATTTAATTTTTTTTAAATTATATTTTTTCAGAAAAATAATTTTTTTAATAAAAAATTAAAATTAAAAATAATTTATATATAAATGTCATCCTATATTATAACTAATTAAGTTGTATCTTAAAGTATTAATATTTTATTTAAACTAAGGTATATTATATAAAATATTTTTCATAAAATATAATGACAAGTTATTATAAAAGAAAAATATGTTGTTAAGATAATTGTACAATATAGTAACATATTATTAATTAATAGTTTTACATATCAAAATATTTTTTCATTCATATTGGGATCGCTCCTATAAGACCCAAATTTATAAGCTAATGAAATTCAAGCAAAATAAATTTTTAAATTTTTAAAATTAAAAATTTCATAAATAAACATTACAAAAATTAACAATTAAAATTGAAATTTTAAATACTTATATCTAATTGATTGAGATAGAAAGGTTTAATAACTAGTTAAGTACAATTGATTGCAATATAGCCCTATGACAAATATAATAAGTACCTGGTCAAGTATTTAATTATAAAAATAATTAGTTATCTACAATTTTATTTTATAAAAATTGTAATAATTTAATTAATTTATTCAAATATATTTTCTATAATTTTATTTTTTATTGATATTTAATCTATAGATATAGTTAATATAAATGATGCTTATACTATTATATTATACTATTATAGATATTATATTTATAAATTATTATAAATTATTATCTAAAATTAAAATAAAGTTTTAAAATAATTTAAACTTAAAAATAACTATTTTTAGTCTATTAGTTTTTAAAAAATAATTATATTAAAAAAAATATATTAGTGATTCTGGATATTAATATTAGTGAGAGAGCTCTAAAATTCGTTTATAAGACTTCAATTTCATATGCCAATCACATAATGGAAAAATAATTTTTTGAAAAAAAATAAAAATAAAAATGGTAGTCGTACAATAGAAATTTGGAAATATCAAATATATAATATAATATTAAAAATGATAGATTTCGTTTTGTAGAAACATAAATTTTAAATTTTTTTCAATTTGAATTTTTTAGTATACAAATGTTAGTTAAATAGTGAATTAATACATTAGTAGTAAATCTTGTGTATATGTTAAAAAAAATAATGATAAAATATAATATCTAATAATATATAAAAAATAAATTAAACTCAATTATTTCATTAAAATAAACTTATAAAAAATTAATTTTGGTAACATGCAATGTTATATATATATATAGTTTTATGATGATTTATTTAAAATATGTAATAAATTTGATAATAATAATAATAGTTTTGGACTATATTTGCCATAAACATAATATAGCTTATTAATACATCTCAAGAATCAAGAAAATGAATTATGATCCTAGCCTCCTAAAAAGGATCCTATAATACAAAAATCAATCAACCAATCAAATTGGTGATAAATAATTCTTAAAATATATGAAATTCATAAGTGAATTAATTTTTTTTTAAAAATATTTCAATAATATATATTAGTTTCTTTGATAATCTTCATTCCATATTTTTTTACGGGAGCCTTGCACTATCCTTTATGATGTACGAGTCTTGCACTCATTCTTTATGATTTGGGAGTCTTGCACTCAACAAGACATCCTTAATGGGCTCATTTGAAATCATTCAACTTCACTAGTAACTAAGAGCCTATTGCCATTTTCTCTTTCTTTTTAATTGCATTATAATCTCAAAATGTTAATAATGAAATTTATTTAATTTTAATTTTCTTTTATCTTATGTCTGTTTCTCTAATATTGATAAATGCAATTAGAATTAGAAACATGTTCCTACAATTTTTTTATAAATATTTTTGACTGAAATTATAAACAGTCTACCTCTACCGTTCTATATAGGACCCAACTTTATTTTATGGTACATTGCAGACCTAGCTTGTCTAGCCCTATAATTTTTTATTTAAAAAAAAAAGTAATATAAGATTAACATGTTTTAAGTTTTATTGACAAGTAGTTTTGGCTAAATTATAAACAATACCCAATAGACCTATATTTATCAAGCCCTCACTATTCTAAGCGGAACCCAACTTTATTTTCCTGATTGTGATTGTGTAGAACCACAAGTAGATTTTGAGGATGAAAAGCATTGTTGGATTTTGATATATTCTAAAATAGTGTAATTTTTCTTCTGAATTTAGTGACATTCTCTGCTTCTTTTATCCATTTAGATATTCTCCTCTAAATTCCCTTTATTGCCTAAATGGATTTTGGTGCTAAAATTCCCTTGAATTAAGAATTTTCTACTTTTGGAATCCCTTTTGGAAATGCCAAAAGAATCCCAATTAAGTCTGCAGCCATGGTTGAGAACACAAATTTATGCTTCAGACTCCCTATTTCTGACTTTTTGAGTTTGTGATTCTATTTGGCTCTTGTAAAATTTGAAGCAGAACAACATGGTGTCTAATAATAATGATCTTGGCCTTGTAAGTACATACAAGTAAAGAAAAATGTACAAATAGAATATATTCCTGCCTTTTCTAAGGCGAAGCTGTTGAATATTCTTTTCCTCCTTATGTGCCATGACTGGTTCTCCATTATCTTCGTACAATTCCTCCCTCACTTTCGAAGTGGGAATACCAATAAATTGCTCAGCATATTGGACCTTTAACCAAGAATAACCAATGCAAATGAATAATTCTATCATACTATTCCTGAACAAAATATACTTGTGGTACTTTACTATGATCATATTCTTTGAACAAAATATGCAAAGCCACCTTTACAGATCATTGCGTTCTAACAATTCATTTGATTATTTAGCAATCTATCATAGATTTCATATGACCCAATTCAAAGTCTGATTGATTAGAAAAATCCATTCAACTTTCTCAAATACAAGTAATTTGTGAATTGAATTAAATGCGTTTACCATGATTCCTTCAAGAATCGATTTGTCCACATTTGTACAATTTCCTTGTGAACAAAATGTGGGCCTCAGATGATTCTTGAATTGAAATTCCTTTGAAGAATCAGACAAAAGTATGACTCCCTTTCCTTTGAAACAGAAAGTGCATGCACCTCCACGAATTCGTACTACTTACACTCCCATGTAAACCTTAAAGTGCTCTTACTTTCCACTCCCTAAAGTTATTCCCCATTTTCTTATGGACCCATATATAAGAACAATCATTATCATAAGATTGAAAACTTAACAAGTATAAATTATAATTAGGAACAAATTTAGAAAATAAAATAACATCTGATTAAATTAAGATTATCAAATAAGTTGTTAAAATATTTGATGCTATAGAAGCTAAATTATTTTATATTTATGTGGCACAAATCTTTTTCATGTTAGACTTGATGTTTAGTACCCATTAAAATATTCATCTACATGCATATAAGTATAGAAAATAGAAAGTACTAAAGAGCAACTCAAAAAAAGCCTTATATACATCTTAGGAAGTATGAAACATTTTTGATGATGATAAATCTCTAAATTGATTTGACATCATTGAAGAGAGATACAAGGGGAAATATAGGCTTTTTGTAATGCATATTTAGTGTGATGTTAATTGTTATTGGAATCGGGACAAACTTAAAAATGAGAAGATATGTGAAACTAAGGGCCTAAATCAAATACAAAATCCATTCCAAGGGGCTAAATCACAAGTACAATCCTTTGTGGATTGAGAAATATACTAGGGACTAAATCAAGCACGTTCTCAATTAGTTGATTGGTATATTAGAGTATTAGGTTCAAGATAGGGGCAAGTATGTGCAAAAGCAATTGAATCAGGTTCTATAATCATATTGGTTCAAAAAATGTCCTAAAATTTTAAATATAGCCCCAAGATTACAATTCTTATAATTTCTCTATATTTTAGGATATATTTTGAGTAAATAATCTATTTTAGAATAACATGATAACCTATGAGCTAGGTTTTAGGCAATGAATATACTAAACATCTAGATCAAGATTGTAAAAGATTGGCAACGTTTTAAAGAAATCTTAGAATAAAATAGGTTAGCACTAGGGATAAGAACCCTAAAACACCATAAGAAGTCCCTTGATGTTGTTGTTGGTTCCATCCGACAAAATGATGATGTCATCTCTTTAACGAAGAGCCCTATTATTGGTTCTGTCCAGAATTGTCTTGCTAGTTATGTTGTGGCTTGTTCTTGTTCTATTTCTATCTTGAGGTCTTATGTTTTGGTTTCTCAAGATTGAAAGTATAAGGCTTCTATGGTGGAGGAGGGGTGGATCCCAGTTATTGGAAAACACCATAAGAAATCTCCTCCTCATTTTGACATGACTCTATGCTCCTAGAAGAAGGGAGGCAAAGGAAAATCCCATTTTTTCCTTGTTTCGAGTTCAGGTTGTGGGTTCCTGGTTTTTAAACCCATTTGGTAGTTTGAGATTTCTGTTAATTTTTCTATTTTATTGGTTTCTTTTGGTTTTGAATAGTGTTGTCCTTTGCACTATTCCTCTAGTTTGTCTTGGATTGCTACTCACTGTCTATTGGCAACATTTTGACTTCGAGATTTTGTTGAATATCTCTATGCTTTAAAGTTGTAAATGTTTTTGTGTCCCTTAAAAGCTTGTTTTTAACTTAATCAAAAACACCAGGTATCAAAACTTATATGAACCTCCTTAATAAATTTTTATTATTGAATGAATATTTAGTGACAGTTTACAAACTTCGATGAAATTAATTTGCCTCGGGTGAGTAGTTTCGAACTAATATGCTAGTAGGAAAGGGATAGAATCAACAAGGTTGATTGCATGTAGATATATTATATCTAATATTTTAGTTCTCTTATTAGGATTTTATTATAAGTTGTGCAATAGTCTCTAAGCGATGTTATAGAAAGATACACATGTAGACATAAAGAGGAGGTTTACAAGCAACATAAATGGGTGCATTGTGTCTGTTGACTAAGAGGGAACCCCTTTTATCCTTTATTTTCTTACTTTTTTTTTGCTTTATTTTTTTCAATGTTGGAATTTCACTGATAGGGCCCAATCAACAAACTCAAGTTGATCACAAATATCCAAATACTTGATTACCAATCCCCAAAAGTCCCTTTTTTTTTCATTTTTATTTTTGGCATTTTGGTTTTGAGGTGTCGAGGATGTTAAGGTTACTTGACAATATTGATCTCCAAAGACCTAAAGGCTGCTTCCTTTTGTGTTAGCGATCAAAGTTTTAGGGGTTTAGGGGTGTTGTGGTGACATGGCTACAAATCGATCACTAATCCCCAATGACCTAACCCCCAAGGGGCCAACCTTTCTTACATTAACCCTAATTAGGTGACACTTATTGGCATCACTTGACCTAAAGATTATATGAATGGTTTTCCACTCTTATTTGATCATCATACCTTCAAAGAGCGACAATGATAGGCGAACAACTTCAAGTTATTTGTGTGCCTTGGCTTTGTAGTTTTAGTGTTCAATAACATGTGACTTGTGTTGATGTTCTTGAATTCAATCTCTTGACTTAATTTTGTTGAATATGCCAAATAACTAAGAGGGAGGTAAATTAGTTATTGTCCCACAATCATTAAAACTTTTCCAATGGTGAGTAAACACTTAACATACATCCACTACTACTTAAGATCTTTCAGTTAAAGCACAACAATATACCATCAAAAGATAAACATTAAAAGTGTAGGTACACTGACTCAATTAACACTAGATTTATGTATGGAAAACCCAATTTGGGAAAAACCATGGAAAAGCTAATTCTCATGAAATCTATAATAAGATTGATTAAGGTGACATTGAATAGGTGATTTAGTACAACATAACTATATTCCTAAACAAAGGATACTATTGGTAGGTTAATTGCCTGAATAGCTACACCCTAAATATAGAAAGGTTAACTGCAAATACAAATGTGCAATGCCAACATAATGAAAAGTGAAATTGAAAAAAAAAATAGTGTCAAGCTTCTATAAATTCTAGTCCAGAACTATTTGCACCTCCCCAATCAACTTGTCTAGGTAGTTCACACTTTTATTATAGATATGAACACACTTTATTGTATACATGGTCACAAGTACACATACATCTTGAAATGATTTTACATATTTACCAAAATCTCACCATAAAATAGTAAACAATTAACGCTTAGCCAATGGTCATGAACAATATGTGAAGAATAGGTTATCAATGAGAAGCATAATTAATGCATAGCCAAACGATACACCTCAACAACTAGAAACCAATCTATTTACATCCACCAATGCACCAAAAAACCATAAGAGTTTGGAATAAGGATGTTGACACCAATGGAAACCAAATGATAAACATTAACTTCATATTTCAACATTCTCCCCCTTTGTCATTGATGGAAATATTCATCAATAGAAAATAGAGAAATCAAACAACTACAATAATTTCATCTTGCAAGGCTCTCCAAACTCTTCTAAAAAATCTCATGCTTGGACAACAATGAAAAGGGCCAAGAATAATAGAAAGAAAAAATGACCCCCCTTACTACTACACTCAACCCCTCCCCATTAGGAAGCTCCCAAACACTATAACAAAAATATTTGAAGTGAAAAATACTAGATCAATGCACACATTGATGCTCATCAATGAGCAATAGGAAGGGACAAAATGCCCAACTTTTCTCAAAGGCACTCAAATGAGTCTTTGCACAGAGGTTTAGTAAATATGTCTACTATTTTCTCCATTGTGGGTACATACTCCAATCTGACTTTTCCTCCATCAAACTTTTCTATGATAAAGTGATATCTAATGTTAATATGCTTTGTTCTATAGTGCATTATAGGGTTCCTTGACATATTGATAGCACTTGTATCATCACACATTATTAGGGTTGGTTCAAGAAAACTAATTCCAATATTATTCAAGGTCTCTTTCATCCACAATACTTGTTTATAATGTAGGATGCTACACTATATTTTTATTCAACAGTAGAAAGTGTTACATAACTTCACCTATTGCTAGCATATGCAACTAGCTAAGAACCAAGAAATAATGCTTCTCTACTGGTATTCTTTTGGTTGTCTAAATATCCTATCCAACTAACATCTATGTATGCTTTCAAATTAAAATTTGATCCTTTTGGATACCACAAACCATAATCCTTAGTTCCTTTCAGATTTCTAAAAATTCTTTTCACATCCATAACATGCAATTATTTCGGTTCTTGTTGAAATATTGCTTCCAAAACATTTGCATAAATGATATTAGGTCTAGATGTTGTCATATACAACAAATCTCTGGTCATCAATCTACATTTTGTTTCATCATCCTTTAGAGAATTATCTTCTTTTTTGTTAACTTACAACTACTAATAATAGGTGTACTAATTAGTTTTGAGTTATCTAACCCGAAATTCTTCAAAATATCCTTCACATACTTTGTTTGAGAGATAAAGATAGCTTTGGTGTTCTAGCTCACTTGTAATCCAAGAAAGAAACTCAACTCACCAAACATAGACACTTTTTATGCATATCATCGGCAAACTTCTTGCACATATCATCTTTTCCTCTAAAGATAATATCATCAACATACAAAACCACAATCATAATTGTGTCAGTATCAACTTTGAAGTACAAGTTGTTGTGTCCAATATTTCCTAGATTCTTGATTGATTCTTCAATTTGCAAATTGCATCTACATTTGTCTCTGATATGAAACCTTTAGGTTGTTTAAAGTAAACCTCTTCCTTCACCTCACCACTCAAAAATGTAAATTTGACATCCATTTGATAGTCTTTGAAGTTTCAAGAGTTTCAAATTCCAAAAACATTTTAATAGCCTCCATCTATGCAACAAGTGTATAAGTCTCATCAAAACAATTCCTTCAATTTGGAAATAGCCTTTGCATACAAGTCTAGGTTTGTTTCTCACCACTTTTCATTCCCATCTAACATATTTTTGAAGGCCCATTTAATTTCGATCACATTCTTTTCTTTTGGTCTAGAAACAAGCTCCCAACTTCACTTCTTCTCAATATGATTGATCTCTTGTTTCATTGCTTTAATCTAATTCTATTCATTGCAAGCCTCTTCCTTTGATTTTGGTTCAATTCTAAAAGAAAACAATACAAAGCTTTTTATTTTTCTACCTTACTCCTAGCAACTACTCCCTTCCCCTCATCCTTGATAATATTCTTGTTAGAATGATGCCTCTATACATACTTTTGTGTCTTACTAGTTGAAATGAGTTTTAATTTCCACTCTTCTTCCTTCTTTTCGTATTCAATTCATAACCAAAAGAAATCTTAGATTTTACTTGGAGATCTTCATCAACTCTTACAATCACTCTCCAAAAATTTGTTTAAGACTTTATTTTAACAATGATATGACTTACTTCTTGAGGAGTATCTTAGAACTATGCCTTTATTAGATCTATTCCTAAAATTTCACAAATTGTTTTCATCTCTTCGAATAGAACACTTGATTCCAAATATCTTGGAGTATTTAACAATTAGTGCTCCTCTATGAAATTTTTTATATGATGTTTTAAAATATCTTTTCTAGTACCAAATCTATTGAAGGTTTACAAAGAAGTGTGCACAAATTTCTTCCAATACATATTTGAAAGATTAGCCTCTTTCATCATTATCCTTGCCACTTCCTTAATTGGTCTATTTATCCTTTCTACAACATCATTGTATTGTGGTGTTCTAGTGATGCAGAGGCATTTGAGGATTCTGGAATTTTGGTGGAAGATTGGAGGTACTCAACCATCTCTATGGTATTTATTAGTTAGAGGCTTGACCAAATGGGCTTGGTGGAGAAGCTTGGTGCTCAATCGAAGAAGGGTGGATGCTTGGTCATTACTGGGCATAGTGTTGACTGAGTTACTCAGTCCTTGTGGTGCTCGACCACTGAAGGAACTTGACATATACTATTTCTCAACATGTACTATGTTGCTCGACAATGCTTGTGGGAGCTTGACAGTGATTGTGGTTTTGCTAATGCTTGACAATGCGGCTTGCGGGATGGAGTTCTTGTGGATTTGGTTGTTCGACTTGGTGCATTTAATGCATGTAGCAAGTGATTGTGACATTGGGTCAATTTGGGGGTGCATGAGGACCTATATGTGGTCTTGGTTATCTCTCTTATGTGCATTTAATTAGTGTTGTAAACTTGGGGGCTTGATGCAGGAGCATCCAGAGGTATAAGGGCAATCCTGTGTCACCCAAAAAAATGTACTTAGAATTAGTTTCTTTTTCATGTCTTTACATTTTTGGATACCCATTTGGGTCAAATAAAGGATCCAACTCTCACAGTTCCACTATCAGTGCATTTGAAAATCCCAAAAAAATAGGAGCATGCAATTTGGCCATCATTTTGGTGACCTAGAAGGTGTGAATTCACCAGATGAATGTAATTGTGATTTAGAGCATTCCAAAAAAAGAATCAGGTCAAAAGGCCCCACGGTTTGAAAGTTATTGTAGTTTTTCGAGTTTTGGAGACCCCCTAAGAATGCTTCGAAGTCAGGTTAGGGGCATTAAATGACCTCGAAAGGGCCAAAAAATGGGGGACGAGCAAAGATGGTCCTTAGGGCTATAGAGCGCTTCGAGAGCTTTCTAAAAATGTAAACGGTTCGTCAATCGGAGCTACGGTTCAAAAGTTATGCCTCCCGAAAGTTCGATTACCGTTTCTGGATTCTTCTAGAATTGCTCCGACTTCTAACGCAGCTTCCAAAATCTTCTATTTGGTCGGTGGATGCCTACTAGGACTCTCTAGAATGTACTCCTAGTCCTTAACCCTCTGGGGTCTATTTAAGGAGATTTATGGCATTGTAAAAGGCAGTTCGGAGTGGAGTTTGAGAGGAGGTGCTAAAAGGAGAAATATTCTCCAGATTTATGCTATTGTAAGCCCTTAGGGCATGTTCTGAAGTTTATTTTCTCTGTACTATTTTTACTAGCTTATTTTCTCAGTTAATAGAATTTCCCTATTCTGTTGTGTCCATTCTGTTCTTGGGTTGTGTCCCCATTAAGTGGTATCAGAGCGGGTTTTCCTGAGTGTGTAGACAGAGCGCCGACTGTGAGGCAGTTTGCACCAGGACTATGTGGTTGTGGGTTCGAGTTAGAAGATGCCTCCATGAAGAGAGCGTGGCAGAAGGGCCAGAGCTATTAATCCTGAGGAGGTTAGAGCCCTCCAGAGGTAGGTACAAGCATTGCAAGAGGAGCTTCATAGAGGAGCAAATGTTGCCGCAGTTGACAATAGTGAGGATGAAAATGAAGAGGAAGTAATGGGACCAGAAGAGGAAGTTGACAGGGAAGTTCTGAATCCTGTAGAGGAAAGGCTTTTTAGGGCCATTACTAAGTTTGGGAAAAGACCTACAATTGAAGTGGGTATATTTTCAGGAAATCTGAAACCAGATGAGTTGATTGATTGGATCAATGAACTGGAAGAATACTTTGAGTATGAGGATTTAAGGGACCCAGATAGGGTTAAGTTTGCAAAGGCCAAACTGAAAGGCCATGCCAAAATCTGGTGGCAAGAGGTTCAACTGGAAAGACTTAGAAGAGGAAAGGAGAAGATCACAAGATGGGATTGCATGGTGTATAAATTGAAGAAGCAGTTCATTCCTATGGACTACGAGCTTGATCTGTTTAAGAAGATGCATGGGTTAAAGCAAGAAGGAAGATCAGTCCAAGAATATATAGAGGAGTTTTACCGACTCTTGATTAGAGCGGGACATGCAGAAGAAAATAAGGAGAAGGTTGCTCGTTATATCAGTGGGTTGCAACCAAGCATCCAGGAGGAATTAAGTCTGGTAAGAATGACCAGTGTTGAAGAGGCATAACAGTTTGCCCTACGAGTTGAAGAGAAGCTGAGTAAAAGGTTTGAAGGAAGACAAAGAGGGCGTGGTCAAGGAGGAAGGGGAAGCGGTAGATCATCTGGAGGCTGCAATGAAACCCAAAAGAAAAATGAAGATGTGGGTACTAGCAGAAACCAGAGGAATGAGGGTTTCAACCGCTCCCATGATCAAGACTTTGGAAATCAGAGAGGAAAAGGTAGAGGACATGGACAAGGAAGAGGAAGATTTCATGGTACCTGTTTCCATTGCAATGAAGAAGGGCATCGTGCCTTTGAATTCCCTCAATGACAAGGAAGGACAGATAGGAGAGCTGAGGGCCAAGCTAGGGTTGTTCATGTGGATGAGGATGCACAATCATCACATTCAGAGGATGCAGAAAGAGGAGAGACCTTGGTAAATGAAAGAGTCCTACTAAGTGGTGAGAATGAACCAGGACAACAAAGGAGTTTGTTCCGTACCAGATGCAAGTGTGAGGATAAATGTTGTGACGTGATCATTGATGGTGGTAGCACTGATAACTTGGTATCAGAAGAGATGGTCTCTAAGCTGAAGCTCAAGAGGGAGAAACATCCACAGCCCTATCAGATTTCTTGGGTAAAAGATAATCATAAGGTCCTAGTAAGTGAACAATGTTTAGTAAAACTCAAAATTGGGAGTTACCATGATGAAGTTCTCTGTGATGTTATTTTGATGGATGTTTGCCATCTATTGTTGGGTAGACCATGGAAGTTTGATAGACATGCAGTGCATGATGGACATGCAAACACATACTCTCTCACAAAGGATGGAGTTCACCATAAATTGAAGCCCATGAAAAAGGAACATGAAAAGGTATGTAGTAGTGCTAGGATTTGTCTTGTTGATGGAAGGAAGTTTTTATAGGGCATGAAAATCAGCATATGTGCTATGCTTTGATTCCTAGGAAAGATAAAGAAGGTAGTAGTGAAATACCATTTGAAGTTTCAGATTTACTAGGGGAATTTGGAGATATTATCTCTAATAATGTTCCAGATGGATTGCCACCAGTAAGGAAAATCAGTCATCAGATAGATCTGATTCCAGGAGCTAGTTTGCCTAACAAGGCTGCTCACAGGATGACTCCTACTGAAACAGAGGAGCTAAATAGACAGGTTCAGGAGTTGTTGAGGAAGCGCTTGATTCGAGAGAGCCTGAGTCCATGTGCAGTACCTGCAGTACTTGCACTAAAGAAGGATGGAGAGTGGAGGATGTGTATAGATTCTTGAGCTATAAATAGGATAACCATCAAGTACCGGTTTCCTTTACCAATGATGGATGATCTTATGGACTGCTTGAGTGGAGCTCAGTACTTCACAAAGATAGATCTAAAGAGTGGCTATCATCAGATACAGATTCGAGAAGGAGATGAGTGGAAAATAGCCTTCAAGACCAAGGAGGGTCTTTATGAGTGGTTAGTCATGCCCTTTGGATTGATGAACGCCCCAAGCACCTTCATGCTGCTCATGAATGAGGTACTTAAGAAGTTCTTGGGAAAATTTGTTATCGTCTATTTGGATGATATTTTAATTTTCAGCAAGACTTTGGAAGAACATTTACTGCATATTCGTAGTGTCCTTGAAAGGCTAAGGGAAGAGAAACTGTTAATTAATCTAAAGAAGTGTGTCTTTGCAAAAAGGGAGTTAGTCTATTTGGGGTTTGTTATATCACCTGAAGGTCTCAAAATGGGTCCAGAGAAGGTAAAAGCCATCTTGGAATGGCCTACTCCAAGGTCTGCTACTAAGGTAAGATCATTTCATGGTCTGGTTAGTTTTTACAGGAAGTTTATTAAGAATTTCAGTGGCATATGTGCACCCCTAACTGATACAATAAGAGGGGATAGAAAAGAGTTCAAATGGACTGCAGCAGCTGCGAGAAGTTTTGAATTGCTGAAGAAGAAGGTGACTGAACAGCCTGTGTTGGCACTTCTAGATTTTAGAAAAGTGTTCTAGGTGGATTGTGATGCTAGTGGTAGCGCTATTGGGGCTGTATTAAGCCAAGAAGGTAAGCCTATTGCACATTTTAGTGAAAAATTGAATGATGCAAAGAAGAAGTATTTTGTTTATGATCAAGAGTTCTATGCAATAGTTCAGACCTTAAAGAAATGGAGGCACTATTTATTGCCAAAGGAATTTTTTTTGTATACTGATCATCAAGCATTAAAGTACCTAAATAGCCAAGGTAAATTGAATCAGAGGCATATGAAGTGGGTAGAATTCTTGCAGAGTTATACATTTCTGTTGAAGCATAGAAGTGGAAAATCTAACAGGGTTGCAGATGCACTAAGTAGGAGATAGTTGTTGCTTACAACAATGCAGGTTGAAGTAGTTGGGTTTGATGAACTCAAGAATTTGTACCATGAGGATCCTGATTTTTCTGAAGCATGGAAAGCTTGTAAAGAACCTGTTGCTGTAGATAGAACCAAGTGGTTAGACTATTTGATTCAGGATGGCATGTTGTTCAAAGGTAGTCAATTGTGCATTCCAAGGAGTTCCATGAGGGAAAATCTGATTAAGGAGAAACACAGTGGAGGGATGGCAGGACATTTTGGTCGGGATAAGACCATTGCCATTCTTAGAGAACATTATTTTTGGCCTCAAATTACATAGGATGTGAAGAAGTTTGTACAGAGTTGCCAGGTTTGTCAAGTTGCCAAGGGGTTTAGTCAAAATACTGGCCTATATCAGCCATTGCCTGTTCCATCAAGGCCATGGGAGGACATAAGTATGGATTTTGTTCTTGGATTGCCAAGGACACAAAGGGGTAATGAATCAGTATTCGTGGTGGTTGATAGGTTCTCCAAAATGGCACATTTCATTCCATGCCACAAAACTCATGATGCTGTCCATATTGCAGACTTGTTTTTCAAAGAGGTGGTAAGACTACATGGTCTTCCAAGGAGTATAGTTTCTGACAGAGATACTAAATTTGTGGGGTATTTTTGGAGGATATTATGGAAGAAGTTGAGAATAGACTTGAAATTCAGTTCCATGCATCACCCACAGACTGATGGCCAAACAAAAGTGGTAAATAGAAGTCTGGGCAATTTGCTGAGATGTTTAGTTGGAGATAAGCCCAAGGGATGGGATTTGATTCTACCACAGGCAGAGTTTTCTTATAATAACTCTGTAAATAGGAGTACTGGAAAATCACCATTCCAAATTGTATATGGGAATAGCCCAAGGACTGCACCAGAGCTGAGGAAGATAGAACAAAGGGAGAGGACACGTGCTGAAGCTGAGGAATTTGTTGAACATATCAAGCGTCTACATGAGGAGGTTCAGGCACACATAACCAAGATGAATCAAGAGTATAAAGCTAGGGCTGATCAAAGGAGAAGACATAAGGAATTCCAAGTAGGAGATTTAGTCATGGTACACTTACGAAAAGAAATATTTCCAGTTGGTACTTACAACAAGCTGAAAATGAAGAAATTTGGCCCCTGCAAAATTTTGAAGAAACATGACTCAGGAAATGCATATGAAGTAGAGCTGCCAGATGGTATTCAGATTTCTCCCATTTTCAACATTGCAGATTTAACAGAGTATCATGATGATGGTGCAGATGAGGAGCTGGTGTTAGAGCCATGTCCGATTCCTGCTTCTAAGAAGGAGGAGATAGAAGACATTCTAGATCATCGTGTGGGTAGGAGTACCAGAAATAGGCAGTATGAAGAGTATTTGGTCAAATGGAAAGGACGGCCAATCGAGGACTCAACTTGGATTTCAGCAGCTGAGGTTTCCCATTTGGGATTTCCTCTACCATCCATAAAGTGACAGGGTCACTTTTCAATCTACCCTGGGTGTCTGATGCAGGAGCATCCAGAGGTATAAGGGCAATCCTGTGTCACCCAAAAAAATGTACTTAGACTTAGTTTCTGTTTCATGTCTTTACATTTTTGGATACCCATTTGGGTCAAATAAAGGTTCCAACTCTCACAGTTCCACTATTAGTGCGTTTGAAAATCCCAAAAAAATAGGAGCATGCAATTTGGCCATCATTTTGGTGACCTAGAAGGTGTGAATTGACTAGATGAATGTAATTGTGATTTAGAGCATTCCAAAAAAAGAATCAGGTCAAAAGGCCCCACGGTTTGAAAGTTATTGCAGTTTTTCGAGTTTTGGAGACCCCCTAAGAATGCTTCGAAGTCAGGTTAGGGGCATTAAATGACCTCAAAAAGGACTAAAAAATGGGGGATGAGCAAAGATCATCCATAGGGCTATAGAGCGCTTCGAGATCTTTTCAAAAATGTAAACGGTTCGTCAATCGGAGCTACGGTTCAAAAGTTATGCCTCCCGAAAGTTCGGTTACCATTTCTGGATTCTTCTAGAATTGCACTAACTTCTAACGCAGCTTCCGAAATGTTCTATTTGGTCGGTGGATGCCTACTAGCACTTTCTAGAATGTACACCTAGTCCTTAACCCTCTGGGGTCTATTTAAGGAGATTTTTGGCATTGTAAAAGGCAGTTCGGAGTGGAGTTTGAGAGGAGGTGCTAAAAGGAGAAATATTCTCCAAATTTATGCTATTGTAAGCCCTTAGTGCATGTTCTGAAGTTTATTTTCTCTGTACTATTTGTACTAGCTTATTTTCTCAGTTAATAGAATTTCCCTATTCTGTTGTGTCCATTCTGTTCTTGGGTTGTGTCCCCATCAGGGCTTGTCCTAAGTATTTTTATGTGGATATCGTGGGTTAACATTTTGTATTTAATGTTTGTTGTAAGCTAACTTGTTGATGAAATAAGAATTTAATGTAAGGGTTTATTTAATTTGTAAGCTACTAGGACAACTTGTGGCTTATTTGGGTATAAGTAGGGGGTGTAGGTGGATTCTTGATTCATTCATTCAGGGGAGTGGATCTTGAGTTTAGCATGAAGTAGCTGAGAGGAGCGAAGTTTGAGAAGATGATGTAGGAGCATCTTGGGTTTGCTTGCAACCCTGCATGTTTGGAGGGATTTTGGTTAAGTGTCGTGGAGCTTGGTAGATATTGGTGTTCGACATACATTGGGAGCTCGACATGGTTTGGGAGCTTGACATGGTCTGGGAACTCAACAGGGTTTGGGAACTCGACATGGTCTTTGGTTGCTCGACATGATATGAATAGTGTCAAGCCTCTATAAATTCTAGTCAGGAACTATTTGCAACTCCCCAATCAATTTGTCTAGGTAGTTCACAGTTTTATTATAGATATGAATACACTTGATTGCATACATGGTCACAAGTACACACACATCTTGAAATGATTTTACATGTTTACCAAAATCTCACCATAAAATAGTAAACAATTAAAGCTCAACCAATGGTCATGAACAATATGTGAAGAATAGGTCATCAATGAGAAGCATAATTAATGCATAGCCAAACGATGCACCTCAACAACTAGAAACCAATCTATTTACATCCACCAATGCACCAAAAAACCATGAGTTTGGAATAAGGATGTCGACACCAATAGAAACCAAATGATAACCATCAACTTCACATCTCAACAATCTCCCCCTTTGTCATTGATGGAAATATTCATCAATATAAAAATAGAGAAATCAAATTGCTAGAATAATTTCATCCTGCAAGACTCTCCAAACTCTTCCAAAAAATCTCACGCTTTGACAAAAGTGAAAAGGGCTAAGAATAATAGAAAGAAAAAATGACCCCCCTTACTACTAAACTCAACCCCTCCCTATTAGGAAGCTCCCAAACACTAATACATAAATATTTGAAGTGAAAAATACTAGATCAATGCACACACTGATGCTTATCAAAGAGCAATAGAAAGGGGAAAAATGCCCAACTTTTCTCAAAGGCACTCAAATGTGTCTTTGCACAACGGTTTAGTAAATATGTCTACTATTTTCTCCATTGTGGGTACATACTCCAATCTGACTTTTCCTTCATCAAACTTTTCTACGATAAAGTGATATCTAATGTTAATATGCTTTGTTCTATAGTGCATTATAGGGTTCCTTGACATATTTATAGCACTTGTATTATCACACATTATTAGGGCCAGTTCAAGAAAACTAATTCCAATATTATTCAATGTCTCTTTTATCCACAATACTTGTTTACAATTTAGGATGCTACACTATATTTTTATTCAATAGTAGAAAGTGTTACATAACTTTGCCTCTTGCTAGCATATGCAACTAGTTAAGAACCAAGAAATAATGCTTCTCTACTGGTATTCTTTTGATCGTCTGAATATCCTATCCAACTAACATTTATGTATGCTTTTAGATTAAAATTTGATCCTTTTGGATACCACAAGCCATAATCCTCAATTCCCTTCAGATTTCTAAAAATCCTTTTCACATCTATAACATGCAATTATTTCGGTTCTGTTGAAATCTTGTTATCAAAACATTTGCATAAATGATATTAGGTCTAGATGTTTTCATATACAACAAATCTCCAGTCATCAGTCTACATTTTCTTTCATCATCCTTTAGACAATTATCTTCTTTTTTGTTAACTAACAACCAATAATAATAGTTGTACTAATTAGTTTTGAGTTATCTAACCCAAAATTCTTCAAAAGATCCTTCACATACCTAGATTGAGAGATAAATATACCTTTGGTGTTCTAGCTCACTTGTAATCCAAGAAAGAAACTCAACTCACCAAACATAGACACTTCAAACTTTTTATGCATATCATCGACAAACTTCTCGCATATATCATCTTTTACTCTAAAGATAGTATCATCAACATACAAAACCACAATCATAATTGTGTCAGTATCAACTTTGAACTATAGGTTGTTGTGCCCAATATTTCCTAGATTCTTGATTGATTCTTCAATTCACAAATTGCATCTATATTTGTCTCCAATATGAAACCTTTAGGTTGTTCAAAGTAAACCTCTTCCTTCACCTCACCACTCAAAAATGTAAATTTGACATCCATTTGATAGTCTTTGAAGTTTCTAAGAGTTTCAAATTCCAAAACCATTTTAATAGCCTCCATTTATGCAACAAGTGTATAAGTCTCATCAAAATCAATTCCTTCAATTTGGAAATAGCCTTTGCATACAAGTCTAGCTTTGTTTCTTACCACTTTTCCATTTCCATCTAACATATTTTTGAAGGCTCATTTACTTTTGATCACATTCTTTTCTTTTGGTCTAGAAACAAGCTCTCAAGTTCACTTCTTCTCAATATGATTGATCTCTTCTTTCGTAGCTCCAATCTAATTCTAATCATTGCAAGCCTCTTCCTTTGATTTTGGTTCAATTTCTAAAAGAAAACAATACAAAGCTTTTTCTTTTTCTACCTTACTCCTAGCAACAACTCCCTTTCTCTTATCCTCGATAATATTCTTGTTAGAATGATGCCTTTGTACATCCTTTTGTGGCTTACTAGTTGAAATGAGTTTCAATTTTCACTCTTCTTCCTTCTTTTCATATTCGATTCATAACCAAAACAAATCTTAGATTTGACTTGGAGGTCTTCATCAACTCTTACAATCACTCTCCAAAACTTTGTTTAACATTTTATTTTAACAAAAATATGACTTCTTGAGGAGTATCTTAGAAATATGCCTTTACTAGACCTATTCCTAAAATTTCCCAAATTGTTTTCATCCCTTCAGATATAACACTTGATTCCAAATATCTTGGAGTATTTAACAATCAGTGCTCCTCTATGAAAAATTTCATAAGATGTTTTAAAATATCTTTTCTAGTACCAAATCTATTGAAGTTTACTTAGAAGTGTGCACAACTTTCTTCCAATACATATTTGAAAGATTAGCCTCTTTCATCATTATCCTTGCCACTTCCTTAATTGGTCTATTTATCCTTTCTACAACACCATTGTATTGTGGTGTTCTAGTGATGTAGGGGCATTTGATGATTCTGGAATTTTGGTGGAAGATTGGAGGTTCTCAACCATCTCTATGGTATTTATTAGTTAGAGGCTTGACCAAATGGGCTTGGTGGAGAAGCTTGGTGCTCAGTTGAAGAAGGGTGGATGCTTGGTCATTACTGGGCATAGTGTTGACCGAGTTACTCGGTCATTATGGTGCTTGGTCACTGAAGGAACTTGACATATAATATTTCTCAACATGTACTATGTTGCTTGACAATGCTTGTGGGAGCTCGACAGTGATTCTGGTTTTTCTAATGCTTGACAATGCGGCTTGCAGGATGGAGTTCTTGTGGATTTGGTTGTCTGACTTGGTGCATTTAATGCATGTAGCAAGAAATTGTGACATTGGATAGATTTGGGGGTGTATGAGGATCTATGTGTGGTCTTGGTTATCTCTCCTATGTGCATTTAATCAGTGTTGTAAACTTGGGGGCTTGTCCTAAGTATTTTTGTGTGGTTATCGTGGGTTAACATTTTGTATTTAATGTTTGTTGTAAGCTGAATTATTGATGAAATAAACATTTAATGTAAGGGCTTATTTAATTTGTAAGCTACTAGGACAACTTGTGGCTTATTTGGGTATAGGTAGGGGGTGTAGGCGAAGTCTTGATTCATTCATTCAGGGGAGTGTATCTTGAGTTTAGCGTGGAGTAGTTGAGAGGAGCAAAGTTTGAGAAGATGATACAGGAGCATCTTGGGCTTGCTTGCAATCCTGCATGTTTGGAGGGATTTTGGTTAAGTATTGTGGAGCTTGGCAGATATTAGTGTTCGACATACACTTGGAGCTCGGCATGGTTTGGGAGCTCGGTATGGTCTGGGAGCTCAACATGGTCTGGGAACTCGGAAGAGTCTGGGAAATCGACATGGTCTTTGGTTGCTCAACATGGTCTAGAACTTGGCATGGTTTATGGAGCTCAAATTTTCTTAGGAATTTACTGATGCTCGGCTTGGTCTTAGTTTTTGTTGGTGCCAAGTTGTCTATGAGCCAACTTTTGGCATTTAATTTATGTATGGGTTATTTAATTTGTGTTGAGATCGACTTGTGGTTTAACATATATTTAGTGTGAGGGATTTAATTTAGTTTTTTATGCACTGGGCCAACTTATGGCTTAGTTAGGTATAAGTAAGGGGTCTTGTAGTGTCTTTAGGTAGGAGGAGGATAGGGCAGTGGTTGATCATTCCAACTTTGAGAAGGGGATGAAGTGTAGATGCAAATTTTGAAGAGCTACGCTTATGACTTGAGAAATAGAGGATTGCTTGGTGGACCTAAGGGTACAAGTGTGGATTCTTCTTGGCGTTCTTATCCACTTGAGTATCTCAACTAGCTGGGATTAGGTTGTAACTGGATCTTGCGAGATCTTGCAAAACTAGTATTGTAATTATTGTTTGTATTTTGCCCTAACCCAGAAGGCCTTACAATTGGGCATATTGCATGTAATCAGTTATATCTACGAATAAAGAGTTGTGAATTGGTGTCAAATCTTGCATTTGTCTTGCATTGTTGTTTCTTGTTGTTGTGTTTCCACTGTGTGGTTATGTGCTGGGGGTTTGGACATCTCCTTTGGGGATTCTCGTACCTTGCGCTACATTAGATGGTATAAGAGTGAAGGTTGCTCTTGAGTGTGTGGAAAGATTACCGAAGTTGAGGTAGATTGCACCAGGATTTGTAGAGAAGGTTGATCTAGTGGTTGATTGATCTTTTGGCTTTGTGGATATATTGCTTTGGGTTTACAAAAATTTTGGAAGATGCCTCCAAGAAGATTGGACCCTAGGGCAATTGATGATTTTAGTGATGCTGTGGAAGAAAGGATCTCAGAGAAGACGAGAGCAGAGTTCAGATCTGAGATTGCATTGATGAAGAGTGACATGATTGTTGATATTGTAAGTGCTTTAGGTGGCATACTTAGGCATGTGGGTACTGAAGGAAGTTATAAGGAAGTTGCTGAAGACTTTGAAGTTGCTGGATCTAGTGGTGAGGACAAAACTTATCATGTGGAGAGACCTATTAGAACTAGGGCTGGTTAGTTTGCTAGACTTGGATCTTAGTTGAAGCTGAAGCATAAGATGGAGGTTTCTAAATTTTTAGGTACTTTGATTCCTTAAGACCTAATTGATTGGATTGGTGAGTTGGAAGATTACTTTGAGCTTGAGGATATTGAGGATCCACTCAGAGTAAGGTTGGCACAAACTAAGTTGAAGGGACATGCTGCTCTCTAGTGGAAAGAATTGCAAAGAGATAGAGAAGAGGAAGGTGAAATGAAGATCTCTAGATGGAGATTGATGGTGACTAAGTTGAAGGCTAAGTTCATTCCTGCTGATTATGAACTTGAGTTGTTTAAGAGATTGCAGAATCTAAAGCAAAACGATATGTTTGTGAAAGATTATATTGAGGAGTTCTACAAGTTGAATATTCGGTTTGGTCATAGGGAATTGTCAAAGGAGAAGGTAGCTCGATACATTAATGGTTTCAGATTCAATATTCAGGATGAGGTTAGTATGCTGAATATTTATTCAGTAGAGGATGCTTATTAGTATGCCTTGAAGGCAGAGGATAAGTTGAAAAGGAAAAGTCAAAGTAATTCTAGAGGGAAGGAGAAGCAAGATAGCTTGGCACAAGCTAAACTGAGTGTTGAAGGTGAACCAAAACCTACTGATTAGAAAAAGAGGACAGGTAGAGGTGAGTTCAAAGGTAATTGTTTTAGATGTGGTAAAGAAGGGAATAAATATTTTAAATGTATGATTTGTAGGACAACTGCTATTGTGAATATTGTTGTAGTTCAAGATAGTCAACCTGAGAAAGGAGAAAGTTTGCTAGATCAACGAGTTCTAGTTGGTGAGAGGACATTGGATTCTTGTCAGAGGACTAGTTTGTTTAGGACTTGTTGTAAGTCTGGTGGTAAAGTCTACAAGGTGATTTTGGATGGTGGTAGTACTAATAAACTTGTTGCTGAGGAGATGGTTCAAAAATTTGGTTTGAAGAGAGTGAGACATACTTATCCTTATAGGATTGGCTGGTTGCAAGGTAAACATGCTTTGGAAGTGAGAGAGCAATGCCTTGTTGAGTTCTAGATTGGGAAGTATAAGGATCAAGTGTTGTGTGATATTATGGACATGAAAAGTTGTCATGTGTTGCTTGGTAGACCTTGGCAGTATGATTGTAGGGCTGTGCATGATTGTGTCAAGAATGTATTTACTATTGAGAAAGGGGGTAGGAAGTTTTCCCTAATTCCTTTGTAGAATGAAGAGCTCGATAGGAGGAACTTGAGTATTGGCAGTCAAGTTGAGTTGGCAGATTCTAAGAAGGTTGGAGATTAGTGCAGAAAGCAGACCTGTAGCATACCTAAGATGGATGTGAAGAAATGGTTTGGGATTTATGTGTTGAATCCCAAAAGATGTTCTTTCAGTTACTGAGAACATCTTTTTGAACTTAGGTGTCTGATGTAGGACTATATTGGGTTTGCTTGCAACCCTGCATGTTTCGAGGGATTTTGGTTAAGTGTTGTGGAGCTTGGTAGATACTGGTGTCTGACACAAACTAGGAGCTCAACATGGTCTGGGAGCTCCGCATGGTTTGGGAGCTCGACATGGTCTGGGATCTCGGCAGGGTCTGGGAACTCGACATGGTCTTTGGTTGCTCAACATGGTCTATGGAGCTTGGCTTTTCTTAGGAATTTATTGGTGCATAGCTTGGTCTTGGTTTCTGTTGGTGCCAAGTTGTATATGAGATGATTTTTGGCATTTAATTTATGTATGGGTTATTTAATTTGTGTTGATGCCGACTTGTGGCTTAACATATATTTAGTGTAAGGGATTTAATTTAGTTTTTTATTTACTGGGTTGACTTATGGCTTAGTTAGGTATAACTAATGGGGTCTTGTAGTGTCTTTAGGCAGGAGGAGGATGGGGTAATAGTTGATCATTCCAGCTTTGGGAAGGGGATGAAGTGTAGATGCAAATTTTGAGGAGCTAGGGATACGACTTGAGAAATAAAGGATTGCTTGGTGGATGTGAGGGTACAAGTGTGAATTCTTCTTGGTGTTCTTATCCAGTTGAGTATTTAGACTAGTTGGGATTGGGTTGTAATTAGATCTTGTGGGATCTTCCAGAACTGGTATTGTAATTGTTGTTTGTATTTGGCCCTAACTCAGAAGGCCTTACAATTGGGCATATTGTATGTAATTAATTATATCTATGAATAAAGAGTTGTGAATTGGTATCAAATCTTGCAATTGTCTTGCATTTTTGTTTCTTGTTGTTGTGTTTCTACTTTGTGGTTGTTTGCTAGGGGTTTGGGCATCTCCTTTGGGGATTATCCTACCTTGCACTACGTCAAAAGAGCTAGTAGATGCAGTTTGGGAAACAAGGAGATTGCTCAGTGGCTTGTGATCACAAGTTTCAATCTTGTGGGATGTTTCTTCTAGGTTGTTGTTGTGTTACAGATCTGGAATTGTAGACACCTAAAAACCTTTAGAAAATAAAGTATTTTTATTTTCTGAAAAAGTCCTGATGACATCATCATTAATTAATTAATTAATTTTTATGCCATTAAATCCCTTTATCTTAATTAAAAATATTTAATTAAGGAATCCCTCCCAAAAATGTTTAAATCTTATTTAAACATTATTTTCTTATTTATTAATTATTTAATTAATAAATTGACCAAAAATCCTAAAATAAAAAAAAAAAATTATTTTTTGCCCAAAACTTGGCCAATTTCCTTATGACCTATAACCTCTTCCAAAATATTCTAATCCTTCTTTAACTTCGATTAAAGGCTAATCCCATCATTTCCTACCCCTAATCCCAACTCAAAATATTTAATTAAGATTAAATATTAATCCTCATGATTATTAAAAAAGTTTTAATAAATATATCCTCAACCCAAACCCTTGAAATAAATAAAACTTTATTTATTTCCTAAAAATCTAATTTATCCTCATCCTAAGAAGTTCTAGACTCTTCTAGAAAGTCTTCATCCTCATCCTAGGAAATTCTAGACTATTCTAGAAAGTCTTTATCCTCATCCAAAGTCTAGACTCTTCTAGAAGATGTCTTTAAACTTAATCCTAATCCCCTCCTAACCTTGTCACATTCCCTAAACATGGGTTAAGAATTACTAACCCAAGCCAAAGTTAACAAATATATCCTCCTTCACCCACCCTCATTAAATGCCATCCACTTGCCTATCCCTAAGCTAATCCTAAACCATCCTAATCCATCCTCTAATCATTTTCACAAGCCTAAGCAAGCTTAAAACCCTCCTAATCAAGTCCAAGTCGAAAATGCTCTCATCACCCTCAAAATATCTCAACCATAAAACTTTATGAAGCCCACTAGGCCATAAATGACTCTTCCAAGCCCTTTTATTGCTCTTACAAGTCATTATGAGGGTCTTTATGAAGATTTTATCCCTTGAGCCTCCTTTGTTGACTCATCCTTCCCCTTTCCTCCATCCTCTCACCATGTGACATGTGTCACTCCTTGATTGGCTATAAGGAAGCACAATCCATGTGCTCTCCTCTCATGCAATCTGAGCCCTCCATAAGCTTTTTCCCATCCTTGCATCTTAGCCCTCAATCCCTCAAGCCTCTTGCCTATAAATTGAATCCTTTCCCTTTGAAAAATAACACAATCCATGAAGTAAAGTCATAATGCCATTTTGAGAAGCCATTTTACATCAAAACCATACACTCACACCCAAATTCCAACTCCATTTGAAGCCCTTTTTGAAGCATAAGCTTGAGTATACATCCTATCTATTTAGACAAAGCTACTCAACAAGAGAGCTTCTCATTGAGAGAGCCCATTAATGGCTCATATTCTCAATTGAGAGTTCATCTTAGTCTATCTTGAAGTTTATGAATTTTGTTTAGTTTGTAGAAGCTTTATTTAAATTTGGTTTCTATTAGAATACTAACATTTCTCATATACATTTTGGCACGCCCGGTGGGACCCCGCATGGGTCATCTTCATTAGCTTTTTTAGTCAAAGTTTTGTATGTTATTTGCTAATTTTGGCTAATTTTTCTTGTTTTTGTGATTGGTAGGATTGTATAAATTGGTTTTGTAGGTCCACATGAGCATGAAGAAGACAAAGGAACTCATAATCTATCTCATAGTGTTTGCAGATTTTTCAAGCTTATAGGTGGACAAAGAACTTGAAATTCTTCTTCCTCTTCTTGTCTATATTCTTCTTATTCCATCTACTTCTTCTTCTTCTTCTTGTGGGAGATCTTGGCCATTTTTTTTTAAGGAAGCAAAATCATACACACTTCTTTTTAGTGCTTAAAATGAACCCCCAAATCATACTTAAATCCATTGAAAAATTAAAAATTTGCAAGAAAGAAAAAATCTTTTAACACTCACTTAAACCAATCTAATCATTTGCATCCTTGCAACATCAAGGTTTTAGATGCATTCATGCAAAATTAGGAACACTTCATTTTTGAGAATTTAAAAAGAACTTCAAGTTTCCATTTCAAAAGGTTCAAAATCAACACTATGTGCACACTAAAGTTCTTTTAAAAAATCTCATGAAAACTAAGAGTCCTAAATGGTTGCCAAAAATTGTCCTAAAAGCTTTGTTATTTGTTCCAAAAAAATGTCTTATTGCAAAATCTTGAACGTTTCTTAGGATTTTCATGCATCAAAACAATCTAGGAATATCATTTTTGGGCTTAAAATATGCAAACTAGAACACAAAATCTTGAATGAAAACCAAAGTCCAAAGAGTCATTTTCACTTTTGAGTCCAAAACAATCTTGAATGATCTAAGGTTAAAACAAAGCACTTCAAAGTTCTTAAAACAACACACAAAATCTCAATCTTGAATGCTCAAAAGAAAACACTTGAATGTTTAACCACTTTTCTTTGAATGAATGTTGCTAAAATCACTCTTGAATGCCATGGATTAAAATCAAATTTTCCTTGAATGCATGATTAAAACAACAAATCCAATCTTGAATTCTAAGGATCAATTAACCATTGCAATATCAAACACTTCATTTGGAGCTTCTAAAAATTGAACAAAACAAATCTCTTTTCCACATGCAATCTAGGTAAAGTTTGATTTTTGGACATTTAAGAAACCTTGTTAAGTTAAAATACAAATTTGCAAAAATCAATTTGAGTAGTTCCTTGGACTCACCTCTTTTCTAATCACCCATCAAATATTAACCATTGGTTGCAATCTCAGCGCCATTTATGGGGATGGGTCTACTTGAAAAAGGTGTTAAATGTTCCACAATCTAACTCACTCACTTGGTCTTTGAATGTTTTCTTTAACTTTATCAAAATTCTTAAATGATCAAAACTCTAGATTAAATCGATCACACTTCAAGTTTGGGCACTAAAATTGAACAACAACTGACGTGGAGAGCCTCCGGGCGCGCGCTTGAAATTGAATCTCACACACTTTTGTTTTGGGCTTAAAACAAACTCACACTCAATCTTGAATGCCTTAAAGAAAATTAATCGATACTTGACGTGGAGGGCCTCTGGGCGCGCGAGTTTGCTTTTGTTGACCCTAACTCTTCTTATTGTTTGCATTCTTTGATCGATTTACTTTTGTTGGCGCTTCAAGTTGGAATTGAACATTGTCTCTTAAACATGAGTGCTTGCAAAGTCTAGATTAGCACACATAAGAGTCAGTTGGTAAAAGAACAAGCGTGTTTTTTAGCCCAAGGTCATCCAAGTCTTCTCTCCCCTTGTCGTCTTTCGAGGCCATCTTGGGTGCATAAGATTAGGATCCAAAACCTTGTTTCTTTTTAGGAGGCCTACTTGGGGATTTCATCACCCCTTGGACGACCTCAACTCCAGCGTTCTGGCGGAGTATACGAATTGGGAGGTGAATCGAAAGACACCTCTCTTGGGATCAAGATTTTGTCACTCGGGCTAAGCCTCAAGGAACTTTATACCCTTGAGAAGTGAAAGAGGAGAAGTGGGTTACCGCTCCTCTCAGCTGTGTGACATCTTTTTGGTCTCATCTACAGATTTGGGCCTCACGTACCTTGGGTATATCGAGGACTCCTTAGCTAAACCAACTGTCAACCTTGTAGACAACCATCTAGGATGTTAATGTGTTTGAGGTGACTGATCGAAACATTTGTAGAACATACACACTCCTTGGCGCAAGTATCACTTTCTGAGAATCAAAAACTTCTATCTGGTTGTTTCTATCTATTGCTTGATCTTTTATTTTTTGAATGAATGTTTGCCAAACTTGGTCAATCCTAGCTTAGGGCATACTTAGCGTAGTCACTTCCTATTCCAAAAGTTGAACGAGTTGAAGCAAAACAACCAAGATCTCTCAAAGCCAAGCAGATTCAGAAATTGAAGTCAGAGCAACCCAAACCCAAACAAAAGTTCCACAAAGTTAAACTCAAACCATCTCTAGATACCAAGAACTTTTAGCCAAGAGAAAAGAAATAACACCAAGCCCACGAATTGCCAAACTCCACAAAGCAGAGGACAAAGCTATCGACGAAGCACTTCAAGAGGCCTGGTTAGAGCGCACCATCAAATTTAGCCAACATCTAGGAGTTAATCCTGCTTATGCCTTACCAACTAGGCATGATTTCTATGATTAGACACCCTTGTTTCTCCACATCTTCTTGGATGAGCTTCACTTTAGAGTCATCTTTGTAGAAAAGCCAGCCATCTTAGGTTATCCCCTTAAGCATTATTAGCTCATCCATCTCATTTAGAATCAAACCATCTAGCCAGCAATCAAAACCTCCCATCCAAGCCTTCAAAATTGTTGTCACTTTTGCCAAAAGTTTGCCACTCCTAAAATCTTCCAAATCCATCAATCTCACCAAGGTTATCCCTTTGACAGAGCTTTGTCTAGGGTAATCCAGCTTTGTCACTTGTTATCCCTCATCACCTTGAGCTAAAGGTTGGGATCCACAAGTGGTCAATCTCGTGTTCTTCCTAAAGGATCATCAGTCTATCCTTAAGTTGACACAATCACCACCAAGCTTGCACATAGGAAAGCAAACCTTTCGTGCTTTGGCAACATATCTTTGAAGTTAGAATCTCCAACCCAATCCTCCTTAGGTTTTTTCATATAGTTTTGCCTTAACCTAGGAAATCATTTGCATAGAGAAGCCTTCCCCCTTTTGCATCCATCAGCATTATTGCATCTCATCCCTAGGAGCATTTTTCATGCCACCCGTCACTCGCTTAGCCAAGAAGAAAGAAACAATGGAGTCTTATCATTTGGATCGAACAACCTCACCCCCCTTGAGCACTCAGCCATCCTTCAGCCCAGAGAAAGCTATGCCATCATGTACTGACATTGAAGCTTTCATGAACCAACTAGGAAATGCAGTATTGGTAAATGCCATTATAGACAAGAACAAAGAGACAATCATGGCTAATTTTCGAAGGGAAAATGTAGGAACCTTTGACTTTGGAAGACCCCCTCCATTATCAGATCCATCTCACCCATTGTTTGGGTAGCTACCACCACCCATAGGCTCTTATGATCCAAATTATCCTCAATATATGCCAAAAGAAGAGCCTCCAGCCAATCCATATGATCCAACAGACCCAAACATACCATCATCCACCCAAGTTGAAATCTCCATGCCGCAAGCCAACCCATCCACCACCACTCCATCCTTGGTTCATACCTCTCCGCTCCAAACCCCCTTTACCCAAAATAGCTCACCGTTCACCCCCTTCACTATTGCTACTGCTGCCCCCCAACCCAGCCTTCCAAATCCACCCATCTCCCAAATCAGTGCTAGCATCTTTGGCCAACCTCAGCAATATACAACAAGGATGCCACCCATGGGGCCAAGTAATCAACCTTTCATCACCCCCAGCTTGTTCACTGCAGCCCAAAGCACAATCCCATCATTTCCATTAGGTCTTGGGAGCTCAATACCATTAGCCACAAATCTACAAGCTACTACCCTCACTCCACAAAGCTATCAAATCCCACAAGCTACTACCAATTTTCTACCAAACTCCCAAGTGACCCCAGCCCCTGCCACCACTCTACCAAGCTTCCAAATCCAACCACAAAGCTATCAAACCCCATCAGTTCCATTCCCAAGCTTTCAATTCCCACCACCTCCACCACCAACTAATCCATTACCTCCAATTACCAACTACTTTTCAATGCCACTTCTAGGAGGTAATCCACCACCCCAGCCAACCACCAATTATTTGCAGATACCATCCCAAATGGGGGCACAACCCACATATATTGGTCAAACCCCACAAGCCCCCCCGATCCTTTCCCCAAGCCTCTCAACCATCTTATACCTTACCTCCACAAAGCAATCCATTTATCCCACCGCCAGCTTATGTTCCTCAATCCCAACCTCAAATCCCATATCAACAACAAGCCTCGCAACACATGCAGCAATATGCGCCACCTCCCCCTCATCAACTTGTCATCCACCATGCAACTGCCCAAACAATGTACAATCCCTATCAACAAATCCCTCATAGCCATCCATATTCAGTGGCCCCATCCAACACATACCTACCTCAAGGCACTCCTACATTGGGGGCACCCCAGCCATCACCTATCAATTCAGAATGGGAGCAAATGAAGATAGCTCTGAAAGCCATCCAAGAAGGGAATGATCCGAAGACATTCAAGTTTGAGAATGTGTGTCCTTACCCATTTGACAGAGCCATTACCATGCCACCAGTTCCCAAACACTTTGAGGTACCCAAATTTGACGAATTCAGAGGAAAAGGAGACCCTGTTACACATATCAAAGAATTTTACATGCACTGCCAGGACGTAGCATACAATGATGTCTTCCTCTTGCGCCTTTTTTCCAAAAGCTTAGCTGGACCAGCTCTTGAATGGTTTTATAGAATCCCCTATGGCACAATTAAAAACTTTGCTGAATTATCTGAGGCATTTGTAGCCCAATATGCCCATCTTGTTGAAACAGAGCTATCAATAGTTGATCTTGTCCACACCAAGCAAAAAGGTGGAGAAAGCCTTATCGAATACCTGCAAAGATGGCAAACCCTTACCGCTCGCATATCCTGCACCTTGCCAGAATGCCATGTGGTGAAAATGTTTATTGATAATGCCCATCCTAGCTTGGCTCACCACATGACCATGAACTGTTTGCAAACCTACAAAGATATCAAAGAGAAAGGAATGATCCTTGAGCAAGGACTCATTAAAGATGGTGTGGTCAAGCTTTACAAGGAAGGCAACCAAAATCAATCACATTCCAATGACAAGTCTAGGTATTGGAACAAAAACAAGCACGTTGCAACAGATGGCGTCACTGACACCAGACATGTGAATATTGTTGGTCCTTCTCACAACCAATCCAACCCACCATATCAACCAAAAAATCAACAAGCTATCAACTACCAACAACAGAATAACCAAAGCTATCAAAACCACAATCCAAGACCCAACTTCCAAGGGTCTAGCAATCAAGCTAATGCCATCAATGTAGCTGCAGGACAAAAGCCTAGATTCCAACCTACACCTAGAAACTATACACCCCTTGGTGAGCCATTGGATGCCATTTTTGAGAAATTAGTCAAAGAAAACCTCATCAAATTTCCTCCTACCCAGCAAATTGACCCAAGCCAATCCAAAGCTGCATGGTACAAAGATAATGAGTACTGCAAATTTCATAGGGTAAAAGGTCACACTACCCTCAGATGCATGAAACTGAAAGACTATGTGCAGGACCTCATTGATCGGAAGGAAATCACTGTTGGTGGCCAAACCTCTCCCAATGCAGGCTTACAGATCTATCGAAATGCTTTTCCTCCACACCACAACCAAAATCTTGCAAAAGCACCTATCCAAACCAACAACAACAACACCAACAACCGTTAGCCAAACCAACAGCATGGGAAGAACAATGACCACACTTCATCCTATATAGACTATGGTAGCCTTATAGGTTGTATATCCGAGAAAGAGCCTTTCGTCAATGTTATCAATATCCAAGGACCAAACAATGAGTGTGCAGTCACTACTCGAAGAGCGTGATTTAACATCGCAGGCCCACCTGTTACACGAACACCATCAGCTCCATCAAAAAGCCAATACAATATCTTGGAACACCTTGGGAACATGCCAGCCCAAATCTCCATTTTAGACCTTCTTCACACTAGTCCTGTGTACAAGAACATCCTTGACAGTGCTCTCATAGAATCTCGTGTCCCTTCTGATATCAATGCTACTAATTTTCATAATCTTGTTGGACACCTCTCATCCTCATGTGCCCTATCGTTCAAACCCACCGACATACCCATGGTCGAGCCAGATCACACCCTTCCGCTTCGCATAGCCATCATGGTATCCAAATTTGCTGTAAAAAGAGTAATGATAGATAATGGATCAGCCTTGAATATTTGCACCCTAAAATTCATAAAACAAGCTGGGTATACTGAGGCAGATATCATCAGTGAGGTTATCACCATCAAAGCTTATGACAACTTGGAAAGAACCACAGAAGGAACTATTTTGTTGCCAATCAAGGTTGGGCCAGTCATCCAAGAGACACTCTGCCATGTTATTGATCTAAACCTACCATTTAACATCCTCCTCGGTCGCCCATGGATTCATGCCATGAAAGCCGTTCCATCCACTTACCATCAGTGCATCAAATTTCCGCATCAAGGCACTGAGGTAACCATCCATGCCGATCCAAAACCCTTTGCTTACTACAATGCGGTTGAAGCTTCATATACAAACCATTGCCCTGGAATTGATATCGGCACATCCATCACCAGCTCATCCCACACTTATAATGACCCAGAAACCATCCTCGCCTCTACCCTGTCTACCGTGAAGATCAATAAAAAAGGTTGTGGAGAGTATAGTCTATCAGATGCATTTGCTGTTAGGGCACTCCCACTTGATCCACATGCCCATGGACGATCGACATATCACAAAGCTAAGGAGGTTCCACCTCCTCGATACAAACAGTTTGGCCCAACAACCTTTGTATCCTCAAAAATCCCTCTTCATGAGGAGCTCACTCCAGATATCAACAAATGGTTACATAAGGATGCACCTCAAAGAAATCAAGCACGCCTTGATCACTTCAGCCAAAAGTATCCCCAAGAACATAAGCTTATCAGTGACAAATGGAACTATCAAGGTGGTGGTCTAGGACCAGAAGAAAGAGGCATGTAGTGCCCCATCGACGCACACAAGTGGGAATCGAAGTCAGGTCTTGGCTTTGGCATACCCACAATTGGGGGCACCAATGAGAACGGTCACGCTTTTTTAAACATTCACTGCAACCTTGTCAAAATCGAAGACATTCCTGAGGAAGTTGAAAAGAGAGCCTACGACGATATCCTAGACCAAATCTCCCTCGGAGACTCTGTTCTCCAAGAACTATCCATCCACCTCATTGACCTACCACTCGCCCATCCACAACTCATAGATTGGGACCAACCAAGTGTCATACACATCGATGAGTTCACATCAGAGGAGGCACTTCTAAGATTCATGGGAGCTAAAACTCCTCACAAGAAAATAAAGCCAGATCCTGCCTATATCTACAAGCTAGATCCCAAGGGGTATTTTGGAGAAAATCCCCAACCTAGTTTTGATACACCCAAAACTGGAACTAAGGTGAATCTAAGACTAGCTAAGGCAACGAAGAGAACCCCTCAGCAAGAAAATCCAGAAGAACATGAGGATTTAGCATTGCCTCCTCAAGATAATCGACCAGAGGTGTCTTCTATTCTAATTAAGGATACTCGAGAAGTCAACATTGGTTCTTCAGAAATCCCCAGACTTGTTCACATTGCTACATCCCTATCACAAGACCAAGCTGACCTCCTCTTTGAGGTCTTAAGAGAGAACATTGGCCAATTTGCATGGTCATATCAGGACATGCCAGGACTTGATCCAAAGCTTGTAGTTCATCATCTTGCAGTTGATCCAAAGATCAAGCCCGTCAGACAAAAGCTTAGAAAAATGCACCCCAAGGTGGCATTATTGGTCAAAGCTGAATTAGAAAGAATGTTAGCTGCTAAGGTTATCCGACCTATTGACTACTCAGAGTGGATCTCCAACATGGTCCCTGTCACTAAACCTTCCGGTGACATCAGAATTTGCACTAATTTTAGAGATCTTAACAAAGCTTGTCCAAAAGATGATTTTCCCTTGCCCAACATAGATATGATTGTAGATCTTACAGCTGGACATGAAATTTTGTCCCTCATGGATGGATTTTTTGGGTATAATCAAATCAAGATTGCAGAAGAGGATCAGCATAAGACAGCATTCACTACCCCTTGGGGAACCTTTTGCTACAACATGATGCCTTTTGGCCTAAAGAATGCTGGGGCTACCTATCAAAGAGCTATGACAGCCATTTTTCATGATCTCATCCATAGCATTTTGGAGGATTATGTGGATGATATCTTGGTCAAGTTTCATACCTTCATGGATCATCTTGCTGACCTGGAGAAAGTCTTTGATAGGTTAGCCAAATATCATCTCATGCTGAATCCCAAGAAATGTGTCTTTGGGGTCACATCTGGCAAGCTTCTAGGTTTCATAGTTTCTAAAAGAGGTATAGAGATCGACCCCAAGAAGGTCAAGGCTATCTTAGACATGCCTCCTCCCCAGACACTGCGACAACTTCGCTCTCTTCAAGGAAAGCTCCAATCTATTTGGCGCTTCATCTCCCAGCTTGCAGATAAGTGTACACCATTTTCACATTTACTGAAGAAGGATGAGAACTTCAAGTGGGATCCTTTATGTCAGTGCAGCTTCAACCATCTCAAGTAGTATCTCATCAATCCCCCTATCTTGGTTCCACCAGTTCCTGGTCGTCCCCTGATTTTGTACATATCAGCAACACCTACTGCTCTAGGGGCACTTCTAGCACAACTTGATGACTACAATAGAGAAAGAGCCATCTACTACATCAGTAGAACCCTAGTTGGTTATGAACTCAATTACACTCCTATGGAAAAAGCTTGTTTGGCAGTTGTTTTCTCAACTCAAAAGCTTCGCCATTACATGCTAAGTCATACCATCCAACTAGTCTCCAAGATTGACCCTCTCAAGTATATGCTCTCTAGAACAACACTTACAAGCCGTTTGGCCAAATGGGTTATGCTCCTTAGTGAATTTGACATCCAGTATGTGGATAGAAAGGCAATCAAAGGGAAAGCTATAGCAGATCACCTAGCTGATGCACCTCTAATAGATGCTTATCCATTGATCACAGAATTTCCAGATGAGCATATCTGTCTAATTGAAGAACAACCCCCATGGAAACTTTATTTTGATGGCTCATACACATCTCATGGATCAAGGGCAGGAATATTGTTGGTCACACCTCAAGGAGATTACATTCCAAAAGCCTTCAAGCTACAATTCCCTAGCACCAACAATATAGCTAAATATGAGGCCCTCATAGCAGGATTAAAGATAGCTGCAGAATGGAACATTGTTGAGCTACAAATCTTTGGTGATTCTCAGCTCATCATCAAGCAAGCCCTAAATGAATATCAAACCAAAGATGAAAAGCTATTACCCTACAAAGAGCTGGCTGATCAGCTAACCCAACATTTTACAAAGCTTCAGTTTACACAAGTGCCTCGAATACAGAACAAAGTAGCAGATTCTATGGCTACTATAGGGTCGCTCTTGGAAATTCCCCAAGCAGCTACACAGTATGAGTTTTTAGTGGATCAACTCCTCACACCCGCCTATGCGAATGAGGATTCAAACCGTGTTTGTATCTTGGTTGGTCCCCAATCCCTTTGGTACCATGAGATTCACGCTTACCTTAATGATGGTATCATATCCCCTCACCTCACACATACCCAATGCTAGAACCTCATCCGAAAATCATCCCGCTATGTTATCATAGCCAATACCCTATATCGTCAGGGTTATCACGATACTCTCTCTCGATGTTTAGACCAAAATGAGGCCGTGATGGTGTTAAAGGAAGTACACTCTGGACTTTGCGGTGCCCACACGAGTGGTATTGTCCTAGCGCGACAAATCCTTAGAGCAGGCTACTATTGGCCTACCATTGAAGAAGACTCCTGTGACTTTGTTAGAAAGTGTCTCCCATGTCAGCAGCATGCAAATCTTGTGCACGCTCCAGCACAGGATCTACAGCCTATTGCACCACCTTGGCCTTTCGCTTGTTGGGGCCTTGATCTAGTTGGAACTATCACACCCCTCTCATCTGATGGACATAAATGGATAATAACAGCTACAGACTATTTCACTAAATGGGTGGAAGCAGTCCCCCTAGTCTCAGCTATAGGAGTTCAGGTCTCCAAGTTCATCTTGTACCACATTGTTTGCCGCTTCGGCATCCCATCCACCATCTTCACCGACCATAGAGGTAACTTTGAAAATCTCAACATGGAAGAATTATGCACTTCCCTCCACATCCATCACCGCTTTTCTAGCCCATATTTCCCACAAGGTAACGACCAGGCAGAGGCAACTAACAAAACCCTCCTCAAAATTCTAAAGAAAGTTGTCAATGATTCCGGCCGTGATTGGCACCTACAAATAAATCCAGCCCTATGGGCCTATCGAACTTTCTTCCGCACACCCAAATTCCAACTCCATTTGAAGTCCTTTTTGAAGCATAAGCTTGAGCATACATCCTATCTATTTAGACAAAGCTACTCAACAAGAGAGCTTCTCATTGAGAGAGCCCATTAATGGCTCATATTCTCAATTGAGAGTTCATCTTAGTCTATCTTGAAGTTTATGAATTTTGTTTAGTTTGTAGAAGCTTTATTTAAATTTGGTTTCTATTAGCATACTAACATTTCTCATATACATTTTGGCACGCCCGGTGCCATCCACAGGCACAACTCCATACTCCCTAGTCTATGGTGCCAAAGCGGTACTACCTATAGAGGTTGAACTTCCCTGCTTGCGCATATCTTTGCAAGGGCAAATATCAGATGAAGAATATAGAGTAGCTCAACTCACCCAGCTAGATCTCTTAGACGAGAAGCGGCAACAAGCCTATGATCATCTCCATGTCTATCAAACTCGTCTCAAAAGAAATTTCAACAAGAAGGTGCTTCCACGACACTTTCAGCTAGGTGACATGGTCCTCAAAGAAAACATGAAAGTCCAAGTAGATCAAGAAAAGAAAGGCAAGTTTGAACCTACATGGCTTGGTCCTTATGTTGTCACTACTTCCTTTGGCTCTGGAGCTTATCAGCTATCTACACCAGAAGGAGAACTCTTGAATGATCCTACTAACATCATTCATCTCAAGAAGTTCTATGCTTGAAGATCCTTGGTATACCAGGCTTTTGAAAAATACAAAAGAAAAAAATAGTAAAGAGAAATAAGTGTCCAATGGTGAAAACTTGGCAATTCAAGCACCTTGGATAGGTACCTTGGTGAAAACCTGGTAATTCAGGCGCCTTGTGTACTAAAGACTAATCCATTATCTATCACTATCCTATCCCTCATCCATTTACCCACCATCCCATAAGACACACTTGCTTGTTCCCTTGGTGTTCCAACCAAATATCCAAAATCTGATGAAGCTTGTAAATACCTCATGTATAGCTTGTAAATCTTGTACCAAAGCTTGTATTATACCTTGTAAATCTTGTACCATACCTTGTCTATCCGAATCTTGTCCAAGGTTTGTACCATATTCCAGCCTATAAATAATCTTGTATCCTAGCTTGTATACTATCACGTGCACACACAAAACCCCATTTTCACTTAATCTTTTCGCAAACCATCTACCTATCCACCTATCACCTATTATAGACATCCCATCCTTCACAAACATTTCCATCTCACAAAAACCAAAACATGAAAAGACTTGTACACTTGTAAATATCTTGGTCTATCAGCTTGTACATCCTCTTTAGCTTAGTACCATTGTATCTATCCAGCGTTCGTGTCAGTTTGTCCTTGATCAACATCTTGCACCCATCACACATCTTGGTTAGCTATTCCAACGCATCCTTTAGCTAGATTTCTTGTCACCAAAGTGTTATCTTTCTTAGTTCAGCTTGCCAGACGCATCACTCATCCAAATCCACTAGCTTGGTGCTCTCCAATAGGTCCTTGCAGGATATAGCTTTCCTTATGTCTGATCTTGGTCTGTTAGTACCTCATCCTACCCATCTCGTTGGCAAATAGTTCTCTTTTGGATTTTCACTTTCTTTTGATTTGGAATCTTCCCTTTTGGGTCTTGAAGTATCTTTTCCAAGCAATCTTTTTGTTCCCTCCTCAAGGTTGCCACGATCTTCCATATCATGGTATGCTACGAATGGGGCACTCTGAGCGTAAGTTCTTGATCATGTCTTTTGCTTGTTTTCTTTTCTGCTTGTGGGTTACCCAGTGTCATTTTCACACTGCTTCCTTTGGGATTCATGTGTGATACTGGGGCAATCCTTGCATGTTTGTTTTGAGTCAGTTCATCAGTCCTCTGGACAATTGATGAAAAGGCCTTGATGTTCTTGGTAACCTTGGCAATTAACCAACAGTCCTATAGCAAATCTAGTGCTCAACTACATGGTGGTACTTCTCTTTGAAGTATCCCCCCGGCTCAAAAAGCTTCAATGGTTTTCCTTCATCTCCATTATCCCCCATCCATATCCAGCATCCGTCTCTCCTACCCCAGCTTATGCATCAGTATCTCTTTGAATCACTCATCACCTTTAGCTTTAGGGATCCACAATCCTAGTCTTAGGGATCCACCAATCCAAATCAATCCACCAAGCCTCATCTTTCGAGATCCACAATCCTAGTCCTAGGGATCTTCGAAACCCATCTTCCGCCAATCTAACTCTTTGAAATCCTATTGCATCAGCTTTATAATCCCCTCATCCATCTCCCTATCCTGGATTCCTTTTTATAGCGCTCTGCTCCTTCATCCTCTGCAATCCCTAAGATCTTAAGCTTGCTTCCTCTTGTGCCTCTGATTCTCCCTTTATCATTCTCCCGTAGTGAGAGTTTGAGCTAACTAAACCTCTTCTCTTAAGACAATCTGAGTCTTCTTGCTCATCTCAGATTCTTGTACTTTTCAAGAAGCCATCGACCCTCACTTTCTCTCCCCGCTGCCTTCTTGAGGGGGCATCTCACAGTCCATTCTCTCCTCTTCTGCTCTAGCCTTGGGCATCTTATTTTCTTATCTTTGATGCCATGCCACTTGCGGCATCAGATCAAAGAGGGGCAAAATGTAGACACCTAAAAACCTTTAGAAAATAAAGTATTTTTATTTTCTGAAAAAGTCCTGATGACATCATCATTTATTAATTAATTAATTATTTAATTAATTAATTAAATTTTATGCCATTAAATCCCTTTATCTTAATTAAAAATATTTAATTAAGGAATCCCTCCCAAAAATGTTTAAATCTTATTTAAACATTATTTTATTATTTATTAATTATTTAATTAATAAATTGACCAAAAATCCTAAAATAAATAAAAAATTTATTTTTTGCCCAAAACTTGGCCAATTTCCTTATGACCAATAACCTCTTCCAAAATCTTCTAATCCTTCTTTAATTTCGATTAAAGGCTAATCCCATCATTTCCTACCCCCTAATCCCAACTCAAAATATTTAATTAAGATTAAATATTAATCCTCATGTTTATTAAAAAAGTTTTAATAAATATCTCCTCAACCCAAACCCTTGAAATAAATAAAACTTTATTTATTTCCTAAAAATCTAATTTATCCTCATCCTAAGAAGTTCTAGACTCTTCTAGAAAGTCTTCATCCTCATCCTAGGAAGTTCTAGACTATTCTAGAAAGTCATAATGCCATTTTGAGAAGCCATTTTACATCAAAACTATACACTCACACCCAAATTCCAACTCCATTTGAAGCCCTTTTTGAAGCATAAGCTTGAGCATACATCCTATCTATTTAGACAAAGCTACTCAACAAGAGAGCTTCTCATTGAGTGAGCCCATTAATGGCTCATATTCTCAATTGAGAGTTCATCTTAGTCTATCTTGAAGTTTATGAATTTTGTTTAGTTTGTAGAAGCTTTATTTAAATTTGGTTTCTATTAGCATACTAACATTTCTCATATACAGGAATAGCTAGGATTTGGATTGGATCTTGAGGGATCTTGCAAAACTATTACTTGCTTTTTATTTGGCTGTAACTGGGAAGGCCTTACAACCTGACACATTGAATGTAATCAGATATTTTATAAATAAAGAGTTGTGTTTAGTATCAGATCTTATATCTTATATTGTTTTTCCATTGTGTGGTTAATTGCTAGGGGCTAGGACATCTCCTTTAGGGATTCTCCTATCTTGCACCACATCATCTAGCTAACAATAACTATCTCCTAATTCCATACTTCTCACAATATCTTTCAAACTCATCAGACAAGAAATATTGATCTCTATTATATATCAAACATTTAATCCTTCTACCACATTCATTTTCTACTATAGCCTTGAGAATCTTGAATATATCAAATGCTTTAGATTTTTCTCTTTGAAAAGAAGCCCAAGTGAATCTAGAATAATCATCAATGAATAGCGTGAAATACCTTTCACCAAGGAAGCCTCTAGTTCTTTTGGTACCATAGATATCGATATGCACAAGATCAATTGCTCCTACAGATGAATGATCTTTTTCCTTGAAAATTTCCCTCCTCTACTTTATTTCTTCACATCCTTTGCAAATAGTATTGTCTAGTTTGCATGTCTCAGTAGATCTCTAACATCTTGTAAATAATTTATCCTCACCAAGTTGTCAAAGTTAATATGACACGTCTTTCTATGTCAAAGAAAACTATCATCAATCCATGATATCAGGCATCCTTCAATTGCACCTTCTATCTGATAAACATTCTTGCCTTACCGATTACAATGAACTCAGTAGACGTCTTCCTAATCTCACAACCTTCTTCTTGAAAATGACAACATAACCATTCTCACACATTTTTCCAATGTTCTTGAGAAATTGCAATACAAACCCTTTGCAAAGTAAACATTATCAATGCAATTCTTTCAATAAAAAATAATTGAACCTTTTCCAACGATATACTTTTCCTTTTCATCACCAAATATAATACGACCAAAAACATATTTTTTTCAATATTAATAATTTTTATTTTATATTAGTCATATGATGAGAACAACCACTATCAATCAACTATTCAATCTTATTCCTTCTAACATATAAATTAGTTTGAACATCATCATCCTTAGCACAAATATTTGTAATTTCAATCTTAGGTTTAACATCTTCCTCATCTTATTCCATATAAAATAGACAATCTCCACCATATGAATCATCATCTAAAATACTAGCATTCTCATTCACGTAATAAGCCTTTTGTTTGAATATTTCAAATTTTTTTTCTATAAACCTTTTGTGGACATCTAGTAGCTAAATGACCAACTTTATCACAACTAAAACATTTTAAGGGAAACAAACCTTTGTAGCTTTCATTTTCCTTAATCTTTTTGCGAAATTAGCTTTAAGTTCTTCTTAATCTTCATTATCATCAAGTTCATCGTCAACCTTCATTGCTTTGAAATATGTCTCAGATTTGCTCTTGTCAGTGCCAAAGTTTCCCAACTCAAAATCTGACAAAGTACTAAATAATTATTATTTGGTAAATGTTTTTGTATCATACACTTCTTCAATAGACAAAATTTTATCACTATAACTGTTAGGTAATGTCATTAAGATCTTCTCCATAAAATATTGATAAGTTATATTGCTGTCTTGATCCTTGATCTCATTAATTGCACCCCCAACTCGCTAAAAGTAACTCTTGATACTATAATGTCCCCAATCCAATACTCCATATTTTATGTTTTTTCCTCTTTCTTTTCAACATAGTCATTCATATATCTTATAATCTTCTTTCTTTTGTTCTCTTTTTATAGATGTTACTGGGGAATGGTAGCCAATGGTCATGTCTATAATGTATGGTATTAATTAATCAAATTTTTATAATTAAGATATAATAATAAATAATTAATTCATATTTTAAAATATTTAGCTCAAATGAATATTATCATTACATATTGTATAATGTTATAAAATATTTAAATGTATTAGGTTTATATTATTTCTTTTATATTTTCATATTTTGATTATTATTATTTATTTATTATATCTTTAGGCATGTACATTCAAATAATTATACATATTTTACTTTTACACCATTAATAGTCTAGATAATATAATAACATTATCATTAGTTATTTGTTTGGTATTATCAATAATCTTACCATTCTAATTTTATTATCATTAATAGTATTATATTAGTAAATAATAATATATTATCATGATATATTTTATATTTAAATATATTTAATAATAATGTACATTAAGATTATTTGATATAATTTATTCATCTTTATTTTTTATGACACCTCTCTTTTAAGAGGCGAACATTATAATTAGGATTCTATGTGTTTTGCATTATTATATGATACATTCCTTCTTTTTGGCATGAGATAACTTGTTTCATGCAAGATATGAATGTATTTGATTAACAAATCAATTTCATGCTTTGAAGCATGCTTATCATTCAATAATTGTCCATGGTATCATTATTTCATTTCTTTCTTTGACGACTTTCTTACTTTATATGTGTGATGTCTTTTTCTATCATATATGTCTATTTTACATTACAAGTTCTCTTTGTTTTACTAACTTATTTTTCTTGAAATTGTGTATCTATTATGAACCCACTATCATTCAAGGTGTATTATATATTATATATTTTCTTCATGCTTGGGGGACAATATTTCTTATATATTCTTTCTCACTTTTGCCTAAGGATGTACTTTCCTAAAGTACAATGCCATTTATTTTTCATGCAACATTAATTTTCTATAATGATTTTTTTATTGGTGTTATCTTTTATGCAATAGGTGTCAATCCTTGATCAACACCCCCTCCTTATTTGAAAAGCCATGTTCATTATACACACATTCCTTTACCTTGGGTTTCAAAATTTTTCATCCTTCATCAATAATCTCTAGTTGAGCTAGCGATAAGGGCTAATTGGGTGTATTTTCGTTCTCATCCCCCTATTTGTATTGAATAAATTATCTTTTTTCAATAAATCTTCTTGAATTTAGATGGCTTATAAACAAGATATTTTCCTTCCAAGTGTCTCTTCTCACAAGTAGAATATCCAGTCCTGGTTACCTATTTCCTTAGCCTATAAGAGTTAAAACACTTAGTTAAGTTTTTGGTATACACTGTTGTCTTAAGTATATCTCCTTGTTGATGAAAGTATATATCCTTGATTTTATTCCTTATAATGTCTACTACATAGCCCTCATAAGGAGGGGGCATATATATTTCCTCCCTTGTATATTGTTTCATATATTTTCTTATGCATTTTTATATACAAAACAATCCCCATGGCATAAGAGACCAGTATCCATCCATGTGGTGCACATATACAAACCAATCCTCGTGGTATAAGATATTTGTATTTATTCACAAGGTTCACATAAACAAAAAAATATCATGGTAAATGAGATTCACATTTCTCCATTAAGTGAATAGATAAAAAAATATTTATAAACATAGAGAATTCCTACTTATTCATGGGGTGTACATAGGTGTAGGCTTTTAGATGGAATCAACTAAAAAGACATGTACAAGCAATTAGAACTTTCAATTATACCTTTGCGTGGTCCACATTAATAAATACAATTATAGTAGACTAAGTGGTTACACTTTGTGCATTTTAGAGTAAGACATACAATCCTCTTAGGAGAGGTAATTGAAATTCCCCTCTCTTTCTCTTAGCTATCACACTAGTTGATTATATCACTAAGTTTTCATCATTGGAAATACTCTTTTTACTCCTATGTGATCACTTGTGAACTTGCAATATATTATATTATATAGAATAGACATTTCTGGCCAGGGTATCTTTTACTGGCTAATTCAGAGTTTGAGCTATATTTTGTGTCTTTTCTTTTTTCTTTTTTTGTGTCCTTGTGCGTGGATTTGGATTTAGGATCCTTAGTTTTGGGGCTTATGGAATTAGCCTTAATGATGTCTTATCTCTCTCTCTCTCTCTCTCTCTCTCTCTCTCTCTCTACCATGAGCATGAGCTTTTCTCACACTCCTGCTAAAGAAGGGGCTACATGTGTAGTCTTAAAAATTAATCAATTACTTTGTGTTCTTTTTGAGACCATGTTATCCCTCCTCAGTGTGATTTTTATATTATGACCTTAGATTGCACTTAATTATATAATTAATTTAAATCACAATCCTATTTCTTTTTAAATATTGCTCAAAAAATTTAGTTGGTTCTAATTTCTACACATAATTTCCCATTTATCCACCCAATCAGATAATTCATGTTCATCTTGGGTCCTTATCTTGGTAGTTTAAAGATGAGGATGCATTAATAATTATGTTTCCCAATTATGTTTCCACTTTTCCTTGGAACTCTCAACATCCCTTGAATCCTACAACTTCACCTAAAGTTTAACACTTTGCAAATATATGTCAGACTTGTTTCACCTATACCAATTATAGGTTGGAAATTATTTTATCTATACCTTAGAGGTTTCATTTTAGTGAATTTCAAGCTCTATGCAAGGTATTTTCATTTTCCCATCCATCAAGGTTTCCCTTGAAGAATTTGGAACCCAAAATCATATCAAAAGAAGCTTCTCCCCCTCATGTTTACATCTCATTCCAATAAATATATTTACAATAAATATGTTGTGTATTCAAGGAGTTCAAGAAATCAATCAAAAATTCATTGAAGGAATTCATCATCATCCATCAATAATTCATGCATTTCCTTCCATAGGTCTAGTTTCTTTCTTCATAGGAGACAAATGAGTTTGTCATCAAGAGATGAGATCTATATTCACCAATTCAAGTATTCCTCTTCTTCTCATTGAATTCAACATTAAGGTGATAAAAAAGTATCTACTATGAGGTTTTATCTTACATGATTTTCTTTTGGCTTTTGTGTCAAGTAAATCTATTGCATCAACATATTTGATCACATACTAAGGACAATTATATTTACATGGTATGATATATTTCATTATTATTTAATATCTATTCCATGATATAATTGTTTTTTGATCGGTAAGAGGCTGAGCCAAGATTAATTATTATTATTTTATATTATGATTAAAAATTATTATTATTTATTAAGTTTGAGTAGACTCAAACCCAATACTGCCCAGATAAGAGGCTCACAATTTACCATTGTGTTGTAGGCTCTTGTCTATTGCATGATAACATTTTATTTATTTCAATTTGAAGTTAATTCCTAAATAGGGGCTTAACCAAGGAAAGCCTCTTACCCTAATAATTTTTCCTTCTCTCTTATGTGTAGGTGATAATTTGTGAAATTTAAGATTCATAATTAAATATCCAAAGATAAAATATTGTTCATAGTCTCAAGAACTTTAGATTTATCCTTCTCGGGTATAGGTCAAACGTATAACCAATATAGTTTGAACTTATTTTGACCTTTTTTTGCAACATTGAGATTTTTAACAGATGGAAGATCTAGTCATTAGGTTTTTGAATCCCGACTAGTTTCTAGTTTTGGTATAGTTTGATAAGGTTTCTACATATCTAAATTTTGTTATTGTACTATCTCTCAAAGTGAATATATCATTATTTTCCCTTCATGATACTAATTTAATACACTAATTGTATGATTGTTTTCTTTGATTCACTATACTCGCATCCCTAAATTCCTAAATAGAAGGAAATGACCCTATAATTCACATTTTCTTTTGCATTAGATCATGCATTAGCACCCCTTTCATCCAGTTGGGTTGTGCCATCATATTTAGTTTCAAAAGTTTGTTACATTTTAGAGACCCTTCCAATTTATGTGTAAAGTGGATTTCTATCATTGATCATTTTATATTATACATACATACATACATACATACACATAGATAAACAAATAGATAACAAACATATAGACAGGTAGATGCACACATAGAAAGACATATATCAAGATGTTTGGTACATAGTCAACACTATTCAAAAGGTGCCCCATTTAACAAAACAAACATTTTACATATCAAATCAGTTCTCATCCATAGGTTAGTGACTCCTTGATCCCTTAGGTCCACAATGAGAAGATGATGGTCATGGTGTTGAAGATTGTCTATGAGTTTTTCGTGGATCACGAATGTCTCCTAGACTATCATTTCCCCACACAACCTTGTAGTAAACCTTGTATCACCTATAGATCATGTTGGGTCTCTAGTAACTTTCTATGGATTTGGTCCATCTCATCTCTCAGTAGTTATATCTCTAGTTGCACTAGTACAAATAGATCCTTGTGCCACCTAGGATCTCAATGTGCATCATATATCAATTGATAGGATGCTAGTATCTGTGACCCTATGGTGATATCCCTCATAACCTCATGTAAAAATCATCTCCATCCACTCGTATCAACTATAACATATAGAATTAAAAACAATATACATACAAATACACACACACACACACACACACACACACACACACACACACACACACACACACACACACACACACACACACACACACACACACACACACACACACACACATTTAAACTTATAATTAAACATTTTCAATCTTTCATACATTGATATCCTTCCTTATATTTAGGATTTCCATTATCTAGAGTTTGTGGGAATCTACCCTAGGATGTTGATGGGGGAATGGAATAGTTGGTACCTCCATGCCCTCAAAAGGTGAAATCCTTGTGGGTAGTATCTCTATTGTAGCTATGAATGGTCATCTCCTCAAAGGGACAAAACTAAACCCGTCTTCTATCTCCTCCTTGACTACACTAGGGTCCTTCTATATGGGCACCCCTTTAGGCATATGTATTAAGTTCTCATCCTCTACCTCATCATCATCATCATCATCCTCATCCTTCTTGTCATAATCATCTATGGATTTTGTATGATTTTATCTAAAGAATAGAACTTGGTCTCCCTCGCGACTGTCTATCAAAAATATTAGTCTAATCTTATGCACACTGATGTATTTTTGGTAATCCTTCTTCACACCACACTAATAATTGTATATGGTAATTCAATATCAAACTCCTCTGGCTCTACATCTATCAAATTTATATAATCTATTAAGAGCTACAATATGGTTCTCATCCTCTCAATAGACCTATGACCATGAGAATAATGTGGTACTAGTATGCGTGGACCATGTTTGATACCAAATTATCACCACACTCTATCAAAAGAAGAAGAAAATACTATGTAATTCCTTCCCTCTAGAAATATATGCCTCTACATGCACCTTAGATGTTGGTCAATGTCTGTCCAGGATGGTATGAGTCTATAAGCTATCAGTGTGATATTGACTGCCTATAAATGATCAATGTTCACCGTATAGTACAAAAAATTACCAAACTACCATGGTGGACTTAGTGGACATCCACATTCTTACAAATCCAGAGCATCAAACTCTATTGGAAATCCACATATCACATATATGTGATATACTTGAACATCAATACTTGTACTACTATACACACTACCAATCACAATGTATGTCTTTGATATCTCACAAATCTTTGATATCTCACAAATCTCCCCAATTCATAGTATGAATAGGCCAACATACTCCTCCCCCATGAGTATAATACATTATGCCTCACTATGTGCCAAATCACATGTGCTAACGGCATAGAAAACATGGTACTTTAACCATCAAGAGAAACTACAAGAAGAATAGTACATAATAATATCTTCTTGATCAAAGGAACCTCCTCAAAAGCATACACCTATTCATTTAAAGGAATGTGATCTATACACACAAAAAGTTGAGAACAACCTAAGCAATACACCTCATCACTCTCAATCTCAATTTTTGATATCTCAGTATCGAATTTGACTATCTAGCCTCATCCATGCATCCAATGTTGGAATAATTAGGCCCAAATATTACTAAGGGGGAGGATGAATAAATAATCTATCACATAAAAAAACTCATATTTGATAAAAATTTTATTAAGGAAGCACCACATACATACAATACTAAATTTCTACTTGCAAAGGAACGTGTAACAACAAATGATCATCCATACAAAATCAACACACAACACAAATATTTTTCTCATGGAAACCCAATTTGGGTAGAAACCATGGTGGGATTGATTCCCACGAGTGTGAAATAAACTCTTTTGAAGTATGCCCTATGAGGATCTTAGCCCGACTAAGATCTTACAATAGATATGATTAAGGAAAAACCTTGTTAAGAGTTACTTGATTAAAATTTTTTCCTTTAGCTTTGTTGAGATATTTACTCTATTAGGAGTATCTTCATGAGAGGAATTCAAACACTAACTAAAGTATCACCTTGTACAATGATTTGCAAACAAGATTTGTTAGGATTTACACAATAAAGGGATTTTCTTGTTGTAATTGTTAGGAGGTCCAACAAGTGAGATGATATGATGGATAACACTACAAATAACTAGTACATACCTAATTAAGTACATATAACTTCATTACATTTAGATACACAACTTTTGTGAACCACATGACTTGATTCACACCTAGAAACACCACACACATAATCTCAATCATTTACACATACCTTTTTCAAATATAAGATGATATTAATGCATTACATGAATTATGGTTTTTTTCATTGACCTTTAAATTTGAAATTCAAATTTCCTCATTAGAATTCTTCCAAATGAATTTGACTCATTCTTCAATTCACATTGACATCAACATCCAATCACATAAGGATTTGAAGAGAAAGTCAATATGTATTAGACTTCCCTAGCTACATGCACCTCTTCATGAATATTAAATAAAATAAACCAATATAAGTCATACACAACTATCTACATTATCTTGGACGCATCATCATATGACCCACTATCACCGATTGGTTATTCAAATGAATTTTCCTGTACCGATCAATGATCTAGCTAATTGTTCTACATTGTCCTCCATACTTCTTCTCTATCAAACAATAGAATCCAATAATCTTCATTTCATGATTACCATGCCATGTGTTATTGCAATATGAAATCACTAAAATTATCAAGATTTTATAAGTTCAACTACAAAACTAGATTCCAATACTATACACCACACATATCAAATTAATTTATTTGTTTCTACATTGTGAAGCTAGTTTCTTATCAATTATCAATTAGGATGGAATTTACAATATAATTGATATGAACCTATATAATCAAAGATATCCCATACTAAAAATCCCTAGAAACATTGTACATGGCCACACAATACATGTATCATGACAACTCTTTCTCTTAAAGAGATAAATTTTCAACAATCCATTGTATTATAGTTATTTGTTTCTAGATTCAATTGTGTTAAGATTTTTACCATCAACTTTTTGAATCACACTATGTGATCCATCATTAGGATGAAGGAGCATGCATCTCTTTCTCTCTTTCATCTTGATGATGGATCACATAGTGTGATTCAAAACATTGATGGAAAAAATATTAACACAATCAAATCCAGAAACAAATCACTCTACCTCTTCCTTTATCAATTCTATTAAGATAAAGTACATCAAGAACATAGTCAACTAAGTACACATACATTGGCATAAATTAAAATCAACATAACAGATATATCATGGGAAAAATACACTTTCTCATCTCATCTACATCAGTTATGCCAAAAAATGTAAGGTATGATGCACATCCCCCAATGTGATGGTCATCTATTACATGGATGGAATGTGGAAGTGTCTTCATCCCACCTCATCATAAAATCCAATAGTATCGATTATTAAAATATCATATGTGAAAGATAGTATACCCAATATAATCCCAAATCTCTCAACAACTTTATGTTCCAAGGTCTCAATCTTCCATATTACCATTCTATATATGCCAGTCTTCATGGTGGCATGCTTATGGTGGTAGAAAGCTCATACAACCATAGATAAATAGAGAAACATTGTAGTACTATATAAACCAATAAAAATTAATCAAAAATCATAATGGCTTGTACACCTAGGACTAAGTCAATGTTTGTTTCATGGAACTAGGTCAATTTTTTTGGGCTAAGTCAAATTTATATGTTTTCTAGTCTAAATGTCATTAGATCCTATCTACAAATAAGTTGTACATCTCCATAGAAAGTCAAAATGAGAGAAAAGTAACCATGAATATCAAGGAATATCTCATCAAGGGGAAATTCATCCTCTACAAATCTTCGTAGAACCTCCATCCTCGTTGGCTGTAGCAAATGCTTCCTTGATATTTTCTTCTTCATAAGAGAAAACAAAGGAAATGTTACAAATGAGCTTTCAAAGAGTTAATGTGATAAATTGAAGACATTTTTAGGTTACTTTACTTTTTAATTAATATTCTCCTTCATTAATACCTCTTTTCAGTTGTGTGATCATACCTTGAGCTAGGAAGCTTTGATTTTCAAACTGTTACAAGTGCTAGAACTATGATCCAATTTATTCTCTATCGAAGTAATTTTTGAATAATGTTGAGTTCATATTGAATGGTTTTCATAAGCATTTGTCAATAATTTTTTCTTACAGTTCATCACAATAAACATGATTCCTTCACCTTCCTCATTGAAAGCCAAATTAGGGGGTATACAACTACCCACAAACTTCATAAATTTCCTAGTAATCCCTAGATCTTTTTAATATTTTTTATTGACATGTGATTTTGAAAGCTATGATTACTAATTATTTTTTGTAGAATTTGTATGCTAGGAGCTTTGATATATCCTTTTCATTTACTAATTTTCTCTATACTTTATCTTACATATGCAACTAGTGCCATATACAACTAAAGTGTGGGATAAATGTACTATCCTAAATTGTAATCACTTGTGTAATCTATAATTTAATTTTTTTAGCATCTACCTTATTGTATTTACATTCTAGGACTTCATAATTTCATTTAATGCAAACTTAATTCAAATATGAGTCATCTTATCTCATCAACTTGTGCAAAATTGAGTTAGGATCTAATTTCTAAGAATCCTCCTCTATTTTCTCCTAATAAAAAAATTCATTTTACTCTTAAGCCATACTTCACCTTATTTTGTCCTCGAAATTCAATCTTGTCATCAAAATCAACTACAATCATAGATCCAGCATCGTCAAATTGATTATGACTTGCCTATTAGAATTCAAACAATTCCTAGGGATTAGGCTGAATAGGTTAGTCTTTTCCTAAGAGTTTGAGCCTAGATTTAGGTTCCTATTCCACTCTAATGGATTGAGAGGTTTCTAGATCTATAGTTGGTTTTTTAATACTATCTCTCAGAATTTCTATAAAAGAAACCTAATTACTTCATTTTGGCATAATGAAATCAAGTGCAAGGTAAAAACTCCAGTTTAATTAAATTAAGAAATTGAAAGATGGAAGCCTTGTTGGAAGTGCACTCGTGTCCCTTGCAAGATTCATAACATGGTTTAAATATCTCTAGTCGATTTTATAAATCTAATGGTTATATCGAGTATTGACATGTTGATAATTTGGTGCAACAATAACCACACTTTTAACAATAGCTATTAGAGCTTTCTCACCATTTTGAATATCCTTAGTGAGTAACACAAGATTGAAAATATTGAAACTAGGGGGTTTTTGGTAGTGTGCTAACATCCATCACAATATTCATGACATGATTTAACCACCTCCTATAAATTCTACAATTTTAGTAGTTGTATCTGACATTGATAGGTCAATATTTTGGTACAGCAACAACCACATGACCTGTAACTAACCCTAGGTTGATGATATTGATCAAAGCAAGGGTTTACTAGTGAATAATTCATTGATAATCAACATAAAACATCTAAAATCTCAATCAAGCATTCAAGACATAAATTTATTTATCTATCATGGAGCTACAAATAGATTGTGAGGATATCTTGGTGTACTTTTTCCCTCCAAGGATTGGTATGATATCCTTATTATTTTTAGACCTATGCCTTTATTATTCATATTTTCATGTTCTATGATCATTTACATGAACCCAATCAAATATTGTTTCCATTTACAGTCCATAGTTTCACTCTATCCACATAGAGCTAGATCTAGACATTTACTTATGTATTTTAGGTCATTAGCATTCTAGACATGCTCTAGAATCACAGACAAAAAAACTTTACATATTCTAATATCTATTTGTGGAGGTGGGAATCACCAAAGTGAGGGATTGGCTAAGGAAAACCCCTATATATCCATCCACATACACACTTTCTTGAATCCACATGTTTTAGAATTGGAGATCCAACTATAGGTTTGGAAATAAGGTCTCAAGGTTGTACTAAATATATTCAACAATCATGTATAGAAAAGCCTTGGGTCTAGTTTGACTTACTCAACCTAGTACCATGACTAAGTTTCCTAGGTCAGCCTTGTCTTCCTCTACAATAAATATTAGAACAATTAGACACAAATCTAGGTTGCGATATTTAAAATTTAGTCAAATCCAAGAATTTAACTATTGCAATATTTAGGTCTAAATTTGATGCAATACAAGGTAAGAGAATCCCCAAATGGAGGTGTCTTAGCCCCCCAAAAAAACCACATAATAGAAACACAACACAAGATACAATATCTGATACCAAACACAACTCTTTATTCATAAATCAACTGATTGCATGCAATGTGTCAGGATGTAAGGACTTCTTGATTACAACCAAATACAAAGAAAGTAACAATTCTTTAAGATCCAACCCAAACCCTAGCTAGTCTAGGTCTATAGCACAAAATTTTTATGGTAGAAACATCCAACAAGATCTAAACTTGTGCTCGCAAGCCATTGAGCAATCTCCTTGTTTCCCAAGCTGCAACTACTAGCTCTGCTAAACTTCACTCCTCTCAACCACTCCATCTTCTCCAAGCTGAATGATAATGACTTAAGACTCCACAAGACCCCTCTAATTATACCCAACTAAGCCACAATTCAGCCTACAATAGGCATAAAATACCCAAATACCTTAGAAGTCTTACAACACCTATTAAATACACCTAGGACAAATAAACAAGACCCAAATAGGTCCACACAAACTCCCATGATCACTCGACATCACGATCTCATGTCACATGCATTAAATGCTCCAATATGATTGATTAAATCAGTAAGAACTTTGTTTGAAAAGCCCAAACTGTTGAGCATCAACAACCACTAGCCAAGCACTATTGAGCTCCTATAAGCATTGCCATGAAACATAATATATATTGAGAACTAGTATATGTCGAGTAACAATATATGCCCTAAATCCTTCAATGACCAAGATCCTTAGCCAACACTACATTCAAGAACTTCCTAATAATGAGCACCAATCCTTCTACATTTGAGTTCTCCAACTACAAGGTGAAAAAGCTCCAGCGTGCAAGATTGCCAACATCCCTAGGATGCTCTTGCATTAGACACCCCAGGTGTGAAAAGACGTTCTTAGTAGCTAGAAGAACATCTTCTAGGATTTAACACGTAAATCCCAAATTGGTTCTTTATAGACATGTCCTCCAAGTTTTCAACTTGCACACACTTTCCCTTGTTCCATCTCAATGTCTTCACATCCATCCTTGGTGTGCCACAAATCAGCTTTCCAACCTAATCTCTAACCCTCTTAGAATCCTTAAGCTTATCTCGAATACCAATACTAAGGTTCCTTCTACCAATTTCTTCATTCTTCAAAGGAATCAAGGAATTCTTCCTACCACCTTTCTCAACAATAATCATATTCTTGACACAATCATGCATAGTCCAACAATCATACTGCCAATGTCTACCAAGAAATATGTGACAAGTACTCATATCCACAATATCACACAACACTTGATCCTCATATTGCCCAATCTAAAAATCAACAAGACATTGATCCCTCACTTCCAAAGCATATTCATCTTGTAACCAACCAATCCTATAAGGACAAAGATGTCTCATTCTCTTCAAACCAACCTTTTGAACCTTCTACTTAGCAAAAAGGTTATCAATACTATCACCATCCATAATCACATTGCAGATTTTACCACCAGACTTACAACAAGTCTTGAACAAATTAATCCTTTGACAAGGTTCTAATTCCCTCTTACCAAATTGTACTTGCCAAGCCATCAAGCTCTCTCCTTGATTAGGTTTATTGATTGAGACTTCAACTTCATTCACAATAGCTACTCTTCTATCACTTGCCTTCTAGGAACATTCGTAAGCTCGATGTCCTTCTCCACCACAACAAAAACAATTAACTTTAAGAGAAAACTTACATGTCCTCTTCCTTGGATCAACAGGTTTTGGTTTATCTTTTGCACTCAGTTTATCCATTGCCGAGTGATCTTGCTTCTCTTTCCCACGAAAATTGCATTGATTAATTCTTCTCTTCAACTTATCTTTTTCTCTCAAAGCATACTGATAAGCATCTTCAATAGAAGCAATATTCAACATACCAATCTCATCTTGAATATTGAATCTCAAGTCATTAATGTATTGAGTCACCTTCTCCTTAGAAAGTTCTCTATGTCTAGACAGAATAGTTAACTTGTAGAACTCCTCGGTATAATCTTTCATAGACATATCCTTTTGCTTTAGATTCTACAACCTCTTAAACAATTCAAGTTCATAATGAGCAGGTATGAACTTAGCCTTCAATTTTGTCACCATCAATCTCCAACAAGTGATCTTCATTTCACCTTCTTCTTCTTTGTCTCTTTGCAATTCTTTCCACCAAAGAGTAACATGTCCTTTTAGCTTAGTCTGTTCCAACCTCAATCTGAGCCAATCTCCAATATCCTATAACTCAAATTAGTCTTCTGGTTTACCAATCCAATCAATTAGGTATTTAGGATTCAATGTACCCGAGAAACTAAAAACATCTATCATATGCTTTAGCTTTAATTGAGTGTCAAATCTATCTAATTGACCAACTCTATCTTCATAGATCTCTCCACATGATCAATTGTGTCCTCACCACTTGATCCAACAACCTCAAAGTCTTTAGCGACTTCCTCATAACCATCTCCAGTACCCACATGCTGAAGTACACCAGCTATAGCCCTCATGATCTCATTCTTCATCAACTACATCTAAGATCTAAAATTTGTTTTAACCTTCTATGAGATCCTTGCTTCCACAACATCACAAAGATCTTCAATCGCCCTAGGATTCAATCTTCTCGGAGCCATCTTCCAAGATGTTCGTAAACCCTCTATAAAAAATCCACAAGATCAACCAAATCCAACCTTCACTTTGATAGTCTTCACCCTAGGTCCTGGTGCAAACTGCTCAACTTTGGCAATTTGTCTATATGCTAAGGAAAACTTTCTTTGATACCATCTTATGCAGTATAAGGTAGGAGAATCCCTAAATGGAGGTTTCCTAGCCCCCAAAAAATAGCCACACAAAAGAAACACAACACAACATACAAGATTTGATACCAAACATAACTCTTTATTCATAAAACAATTGATTACATGCACTGTGTTGGGCTATAAGGCCTTCCCAATTACAACCAAATAGAAAAAAAGTAATAGTTCTTCAAGATCCAAACTAAACCCTAGCTAGTCTAGATCTATAGCACAATAGTACTCTGGTAGAAACCTCTAGTGAGATCTAAACTTGTGCTCGCAAGATACCAAGAAATCTCCTTGTTTCCCAAGTCATAGCTACTAGCTCTGCTAAACTTCACTCCTCTTAGCTACTCCATCTTCTCCAAACTGAATGACAATGCCTTGAGACTCCACAAGACCCCTCTACTTATACCCAACTAAGCTACAAGTTGGCCTAGCAAGTTACAAATTAAATAAAACTTTAAATTAAGTAAATATTAAGCTACAAGTCGACCTACAATAGACATTGAATACCAAAATGCCTTAGATGGTTTACTACACCCATTAAATATACCTAGGAAAAATAACCAAGACCCAAATAGGTCCACACAAACTCCCATGATTGCTCCACGTTCATGCCACATGCATTAAATGCTCCAAGATGATTGATTAAATCTACAAGAACTTTGTTCGGCAAGCCCAAATTGCTGAGCGTCAGCAACCATCAGCCAAGCACTGCCGAGCTCCTACAAGCATTGTTGAGCAACATAGTATACATTGAGCAGCAATATATGTTGAGCAATAATATATGCCGAGCAATCCTTCAGCGACCAAGCTCCTCGACCAACACTACACCCAAGAACTACCCAATAATGATTGAGCACTAGTACTTCTACGATCGAGTTTTCCAACTCCAATGTCAAAACACTTCTACATGCAGGATTGACAACTTCCCTAGGATGCTCCCGCATCAAAAGTGCAATCTATTTTCTTTCTCAAGTGCACTACCTCTTATCTCTATTTCCTTGAATTTACTTTGATAGATCATATTTTTAAATTAAAAATCACTTACAATATCTCTTGGAATCAATCAAGTCCAACCCTATAAAGCAAAGATCCCAAGTTTTCACCCTTACTCCTTTAGTTATGCATACTGGATCCATCTTGTAGGAATTTTTTTTTGATTCCAATGTATAAGGCACACTCCCCTCCACCCCAATGTTTTGACGAGTGATCTACATCCTAACATTGTTTTAATTTTACACCTAACACCACTAAAAAAAAACTTGTGTACAAATTGGATGCTTCAAAATTTACAAGGTAATGAAGCACAATAAGTATTAGTAAGTCGATGCATTTATTATAGTGTTTCTTTTAGGAAATATGCTTTGAAGGAGATTGGAATTCATAATTCCCCTTCATACATATCCAAGGGGATTTTTTAAATGAAAAGTATTTGGATAGCTTGGGGTATCATTAAGCCTTGGTTTTGTTGGAATGAAAATGAGTTTTGTAATGGGATTTTCATTAATAAATAGACCATATGGTAGTTTCTTGTTTTAAATTACCAGGATATGCTCTTGAAGAGACTCCTTGGTTCTATGTCTTGAGATTTTTTTGAATGGGGATCAAGATGACCGTGTCTCTTTTCCAAAGTTACTTGGATTCTCATAACCTATCTTAAAGCCAAATATACATTTTCATTTGCCCAAATAATTTTGAAAATGTTCTTGATGTTGTTCCTCCAAACATGGTTCATTAAATTGTATTTCAGTTTTGCAAAGCATGGTGTGAAAATTGGTGTTGGGAAATGGTACCCTAATACACCATTTCGCAATCATAATAATCACAAGGGCTATTCTTGACATCTTTATCTTATTTTCCTATGGTGTGTATCTCATTGAGCAGTGGTGGCTTCTACAATCTTTGTTACTAGCTTGGTAGCATATATTTTGCATTTAGTTAACAATTATTTGGCCAAAATTAGCTTGGAGGAAATTTTCTAGTGCATTTTTTTTCAAGATCTTGCTATTAGTTCTAGGTTAATAGGATCTTTGATGTCCATCGATGGTAATTAAAAATCTCTTCTACCTCTCCCCCAAAGCTTGAACAACCTAGATTTGGATTGATAAGTTTTTCAAGTCTTTTGAATCTAAATATTTTTATTAGAAAATTGTGTTGTTAAGGGATTGACATAGAATCCCTTCTAGGTATACTCAAATTTGGAATGCTTTCATAATGATAGGTGTTGGTCCAGAAGGAGGGAGAGTGACCCATCATATAGTATGGTCCCATCATATTGTATGGTTGGTTTATACCCGATGTTGGGTTTAGTTGGATGTACACCATATTATGTTGGGTGCATGAATGCCCTGGTTGAGTGGTTGGTCTCTAGTTGATAGTCGATAGTCGACCCAATGACTGAAGTTAGGGATACTTTTAGTAATTAAAAGGATAAAAACATTACTCTTTTCTCTAGATATTCGATTGATCATAATTTTTTTCTTCATACTCAAGCCATGATTTTTCTTAAATGCTTATGCAAATTCAAGTGCAAGCCAACAAGCTCACCTTTATGTGTTGCTCAATAACAAGGAAAATGCATCATGTACTTTTTTTAAAGTCCTTACGACTCTTGCTTTCAATCAATCTCATTCATCACCTTGTGCATATCATTGAAGGTATAGTCAGTTTGCTCGTGGCAATTGGGATTCTCATTTTTAGGCTTCTTTGCCTCTTATAAGAAAACATCATGCTAAGCAAGGATAGTTATGACCCACTAACTACTATTGCACCTCTCTCCTAGTCTTTGTTAATGGGATCATTAGTTGGCCAAGATCTAGCATGTTCATTTGATTGGACTTTACTCTTTATCTTGTTCATGATGTTGTTGAAGATAATAATGTTATTTATGTCTGGGACTTCCTATGGACACTTTGGACCCATCGATATGTGGGGAAAACTACATGACTAGGACCATGTCCTCCTCCCAATGCTAGATTGCTCTCAATTCATGGTAGCTTTGTGCATTGTAGTTGGTTTTGTTTTGAGTTGATACCATGTTTGAACTCTTAAAAGTGTGATTTTTTCTACCTACCCCTTTTTTTATGCAAATGTGCACCACTACGTTTATTTGTTTTTATAAAAATGAAAAAGCCACTAATTTTTTTATTAAAAGTATAAAGAGAGTGAACTGGGTCAGCCAAAAATGGGCCATCCAAAAAGAGCACAACATGATCCAAAAAAACAGTACAAACTTGAAATTGTATAGCATTGACATGTACAAAAACACCTCAATTTCACTAACCAATGCAATAGAAGGTTTGACATTTCCAAACCAATATAGTATCTACTCTCCACTTGCGTAAAAACTTGAATATAAATACACATCTTCCCTAAATAATATTGTTGATGTTATAGACTTGTAATTCAATTTTTTTTTTTTTTTTGTCTTTCTCTAAACATTAGCCTTTTTTACATACAAATATGATACCAAGTAAAACACTTTTGTCCTAAAACTATAATGATCACAACACCACTAGTACTTAACCCATACACTATGCCAGCTCTGTGTTTTATTCAAAAGATATCCTTGTCAACGGGAAGACTTCTATTCAACATTTTCAGAATTTACAAATTTGTTACCACTATTCAGTTATTTATTTTTAACAAATCTTTAAAAGATTTACTGCCGACTTCGCTTAGTTGGAATGGCTCTGAAGTCAAAGATTTTATTATCTTTTAGAATATTTATAGGTCTCCTGCAAGAAGAGTAGGACAAAGAGCATAAAACATAATCCATATCTCTTTCCGATTTAGACTGAATTACCATGTAATCGTTCTTTCAATTTTCCTTTCTCGAGAGTTCAGAAACTAATCATGGCAATAAGATTCGGAGGAGGCATCTTTTCTCTCTTACAGAAGACACGAATATTTTGTGATATTATATAAGGTGGAAAATTAAAAGGATACAGTTATGACAGTTAACTATGGTAATACAACAGAGAAAGGAATATACTTCTTTAACAAGGAAGCTTAGCTGATATTTTCCACTAAGACTCCATAAGACTTTATATAATCGCATCTTTCTTTTCAAAACAAACTCTGGAATCTGATCATGTCTTGGCTCTTACAAGCTTCCTGTAATCCAGTTGTTCATCATTTGTGGATGTGGGTATAGCTAGATCTATCTCCAGATCCTATTATGTCGCTAAAAGGAGAGTTTTTCTTGGTTTATCTGTAAATGAGTATGAAAAATAACAAATGGGTGTTAATTTAAAAGTCCTGCTTTTGTGAATGGGTTCTTGATCTATTGGTGAAGAGCTCAAGACGGATCAAGTCTTGCTGAGTGTAAGGTTCTGACATCAAAAGAGATGAGACCCTGATTGTGCCCCAGACAGATATGAATACTCCTCAGTTCTTAGCTCTTAGCCCAAGAGATAACTAATACAAGCCTATATTATGTACCTACCCAAAAGAACTTTTTAGAAATGGATCATATGCTCCTGCTGTGAGTCTCAGCAGGCATTATGAGACTAGTGTAATTCCTTCATTTAGATACTCTCTGAATGCCCTTCATGGGCTTGGCTACAAAAGCTTCTTGTACTGCTTTTGATATTCCATTGGGTATGTTTTAAGGTCTCTATCATGTCCTTTTTGAGGTCTAAATTTGTGTTTCTGTTACCTCTTTCATGAAATGAAGCAGAACATTCTGTTTAAATGTGGTCGTGGGCCTTTCAAGTACTTGAAGTAAAGAAGAGTGTACCAAATCGAACATATTCCGGGCTTTCTAACTGAGAAGAAGCTGGGGAATGTTCTGTTACCTTTACGTGAAGTGGTTCCCAATAAGAAAGTGATTCCCTCTTATCTTTGAACTAGTTATTCCTTTGGCATTTTGAGACTTGGAATATCAATATAATGCTCTCTCTCTATATATTTTCAGGACCTTACACATAAAGAATAACGTATGTGAGTGAAAAGGCTTGAATTTGCTGCCAAGAATGGAAGAGTCTAATTCAGGGATCCTACTACGGCTTGAAGGTCCTACATCTCAGCCCCCAAAGTTCTCTCTTGGCATGGGTCTTGCTGTTTGTGCTGAGCCCAAGCCTAGACTCAGGTGGACTCCAGAGCTTCATGAGAGATTTGTTTGTGCCGTGGCTCAGCTTGGTGGACCAGAAAGTAAGTGTACCTTCATGCCATTATACCAAGCAACTAAGCTTTTTAGTTAACAAAGAAAAACAATAGTATTAATGTTCATGAATAATCCAAGTAGGTCAAATAGACCTTGTAGTACTTACCATGTCCTAGGGATTGGATAGCCATTTCCATTTGATCTTTTGGTTAAGGATCCATACCCAAAAGTTGGAATATTTGAGCTGCATTCTAGTTTAATAAGCTTGGGCATTTCGTTTATGTCAGAAAATGTAGATTGTATGTAACACATGATAAAGACTTAGATCTTATAATTAGAACACTTTTGAAGTAAGAAAGAAAGCTTCAAGTTTGTTTATGAAGTCAGAATTGGTCTTAAATGATCCATTCAAAGATGTATTTCGAATGTTCTCACTCTGTTGCCAATGCCCTCCTGCAGAAGCCACTCCAAAATCAGTTATGAGAATGATGGGTGTTAAAGGACTTACACTATACCATCTCAAGAGCCATCTTCAAGTATGGTGAATAATCTTGTCGTTAATAATATCAGACTTCCATAATTCATTTACAATGCAATTTTTCTTTTTCAATTTGACTGTGTGTGTGTTTTTGTCATCAACGTTTCTCTATATTTCCTTCTATCTCATCCTAATGATGGATCACAGAGTGTGACGTTGATGACAAGAACTCACACAATTGAATCTAGAAATAAAAATTGAATCTTGTCATTCTTGTTCTGGACATAGAAGCCCTGCAAATCAGCTTGCATCATAAGCTGAGAATCTCTTTCTCTTATTGTCACTGCAGAAATTCAGGCTTGGAAAACAGCCACACAAAGAAGTGAACATTGAGACAGCCAAAAATGGTAAGCTTTGAGCTTACACAAGAATTTCATTGAGGAATAGTCACGCATCATATCTCGATTTAACTGTGTCCGAATTGTTTAGCATCAACATATGTTCAGATCATATGGCATGATCCATCTTCAGAAAAATAGAGAGCTAAAGGAAAAGAATCCTAATGCTAATCCCTAAATCTTTCTTTACTTTGTTAACTTTTCACAGGAAGAAGCTTGGATGAGCATGATCAAGACATAGTGATGAAAGATAGCAATATCACACCGAGCCATCAGGAGTAAGCCATAACTTTTTGTTTTTGTTGGGAATTGTCTTATGAAAATCAATTTCTATTGGATGGTTTAAACATCACATACTAAGGCGATTCCTAGGCTTGACTTATTTTTGCACACTTAAATTCTTCATTAAAGTGTGATGTTTAAGGGTGGCCGATTTCTGTACTCCACAGTTATTAGTAGAAATTGAATAACTCCTTGGATTCCATGGCAGGACAATGCATATTGCGGATGCCCTGAATGCTCAGATAGTGGTACAGAGAAGGTTACATGAACAACTAGAGGTATGAGGGTACAGGAAATCAAGAAAATCTTTAAGCTTTCCTTAATTTTCTCTCCATACCTTAATTTATATGTGTTATAAACCCTAAGATTTCCTTGATTTGACAATGAAATAGGTTCAAAGACACTTGCAGTTGAGGATAGAATCACAAGGAAAGTACTTGCAAGCAATATTGGAGAAAGCACAAAGAGCACTTGCATCACAATCCTGCCCTTCAGAAGGACTTGAAGCTGCAAGAACAGAGCTTGCAGATTTAGCAAAGAGGGTTATCACAGACTCTCATGTTTATAGACAAAAATCAGAGGATTGTAGTGGACAGGAACAGTCTTGCATAACACATTATTCCTATCAAAACTACTTGGAAGAGCTTGTTGACAAGGATCATGTAGAACATAAGGTAAATGAACATAAAAGGCCCAAAACATACTATTATGAAGATCTAGGTGCTTGTGAACTTCAAGACTTGTGTCTTAACATTTCAAGAAAAGAGTCATTTTCTTCAAGAAGAAGACCATTGTGGGAATCCCCTGAAATAGAAGAAAGTAGTGTTTGGCAAGATGATTTGTTAAGAGATAAGGATAAACAGATAAAGCTTTCAAATGATACCATGATTTCTCATTCTAATGCATCTGCCTTTCAGGATTACGATGAAGATGGAGAAGAGGTATACAAATCTTCCCCAACATTAGAGTTGAGTGAGTGTAGGAATGCAGTTAAAGGAAGAGAATTGGATCTAAATATATCAGGAGATGGAAGCATGCCATGTAAGAGAAGGGGATTGGATCTCAATGTATGTGAATGGGGAAGGTGATTTGTCTAACACTTTCCTAGGAATACTTTGTAGATGATTCCTGGTTTCAAAGATACTATGAGTTATGTATATAATTTGTTCTCAGATATTAAGTCTTACATTTAAGATCAAAATACTCATATTGTTCTAATATCACGTTGAGAATTAGATATATATAATTTCATGATGTTTCCCTTCTTTAAATTTTGTGTAAATTGAAAGGACTAAGATTGTACTAATATCACCTTGAGAATTAGGTACATATTGTTTTGGGTCCTTTTTCTTCTTAGTGAAGTGTATATAATATTTTTTAATTGTAAGAAGACAAAGACATAGTATGGTATAATAATTTTTACAGTCAATCATATCTTAATAATTTATTAAATAATTCTTTTTATATAGAAATATGTAAGGGAAGAGATCTAGTAGCCACCAGAGGTCCAATGACCCGAGGATATCATTGTAGATGCCCTCCAATTACTAATTTTAAAAAGCTCTCAGAATTGAAAACACATGTACTAATAGTTGATAACACATATACTAATAGCCGATCACACATGTACTAATAGTTGATCATTTTTTAACTTTCTTGGTTGCTAATTGTATTCTTTTTTTCGGTGAGTGCTTGATGGGGGATGAACATTATGAGTATTTCTAAAATGACACTTTTTGACCACTTCACACTTACTCGATGATCTCTAGAGAGAGATTCGTAAATGCTCAAATACTAGGTGGTGACTAGTGGGTCTCTTCCTCTATTTGAATATAAGTTATTTATGTTCTTTTTATTTTATTTTATTTTTAAAATTCATTATTTTTTATAGATTACATATGCCAATCAATTTTAAACATTTTTCTATAGATTTCAATATGGTTTTATATTATTTTTAATAGTAATTGATTATTGTTTTCATAACATCGAACTCTAAACAATTTCTATTGGTTACAACATATTTTTTATATTATTTTTAATAGTAATTGGCTATTATCTTCATGATTTTCAATTTTAAGCATTCACTCATAGACTACGACATATTTTTGTATTGTTTTTAATAGTAATTGATGATTGTTCACATGATATTCATTTCAAATAATTGATTATCTCAACATATTTTGTATTTTTTTAAATAGTAAGTAATTATTGTCTCCATTTTTTGTAGCAAATAATTTATGTCTCATAGACATTAGTAATGGTAATGTTTGTTATCTATACATTTAATGTGTCATATGTATGTATGTATGTGTGGAGAGAGAGAGAGAGAGAGAGAGAGAGAGAGGTCAAAATGATGAAGTTCTAGTGAAAGCTATAAATGCTATACTAGATATCATACTCTCAATAATATTATCTATGGGATGTGAACCAATAAGAGGAATCTCCATTCTTTCTTAAGACTTAATTTTTTTAAAGTTGCAATTAAATTTGAAATTTGTTCTTTTACAATGAAATAACATAGAAAGCCAAGGGGACTTGTTCTACCTTGTATGAAGAGTATGGCCATATTATTTAGAGTATGTGTACAAGTGACATGCAAGAAAAAATCACACATTTACTACCTAACTAGTGGTTCCTAACTAAAAGGTTTAACTATGACAAGGGGGGAGACTACATATAGTAACCTTTTGAGTGATATCTAGAAGAATAAAATGCTTTGACTATTGTCCCTAGAAAAAGGATCCATCGTAAGGAAATAAGGGTTGCATACTAGCCAAAGTGCAAGGAGAACTTACCTTGTGATTAAAAAGATTCTATAGGCTTTCCATCCCCAAGGCTACCTTCTTGGCCTAAACATAAATGCACATAAGAAAATTATACACCATTAATTGCTATACAAATAGAAAAATAAAGAATAATAAAAGAATGAGAAAGTAGATTAGCTCATTTATATATTTTAAAAATCTATATAGAATATAAAATAAAATCACACCATAGCCAAGTTAACTTAGTTAGAAATCAAATGTCATCACGCAATGAAATGTTCTACCAAGTAAAATGCTTGTATAAATCATAAATCTAGAACAAAACTAACTATGCATGAGTGTGGAACTTAAATAAATGCATAATTATTTTAAAATATCCTTAAAATGGAGACATGTGTTGCTCTTATCCTTGTATTGTCATTGATGCCGAAACAATAACTACTTTGAGTATGCACTACTCATGCAAGTACTTAACATTGGTTATATTGATAATGGGACACACTTGATAGGCATCTTGAATGATCAATTGTACAAGTGAGAGTATTGAGCATTTGAATTTTAGAACATTCCAAGTTTGTATGCATTTGAGTATAACTTGGGTAGTTTGATCAGTTGTTTGATTTCATTATTTTAAAGTTTGATACTGATTTGATGCATTCAATAAAGCAATCAATTTGGATCATTTTTCTATATGAGACACAATTCGATACATGTCAACTAGTTTCTGCAGTGATACATTGGTGACAATTTTAAACTTGAACAAAAATAGTTAATATGTTAACTAGTTTGGTTAGCATCCACACATAATATGACTTATTAGACCCTTTCAATCATAGTTAGATAATGTGATGTTCATTTTGATCTAATGTTACATTATTATGTTACCAAAGTTGCATTACAAGTTAACAATGTAGTAGTTACTATGAATTTGTCTTGACACTTGGAACTTGCAAGGGTAATATTTATTAGTGATGACAAGCCTTTTGGTCATCTCTTCCTAGATGATTAAAGTTATATTTATTTGCAATGTTGTTTTATACAATTGATGAAAGAGCATCCTTCGATTCAATGCAACATAACATCAATAAAAAATATTTGTTTTCAATTGTTCCTATTTAGTCATTCTTTGTGTTTGTTATAGCGCTCCTTCAAGTTGGCTCATTATCTCTCATGGACCTTATGACACAATCCTGACATCATATTTGATCTATGTTTGGGCTCTTATCTTGATGTATTTCTTCTTGGTGGAGATCTCTTGGATTTTTTCTTAGACCCACTTGTTCTTTACATTTTATGGTTTGATAGAGTTTCCAATCTTATGAAACAATTCCTTGATTTACAAAGCTTTATTTGTCACCTCATGGTGTCTAACTTACTTATGGGTTCACACTTTATTTCAGTTTGTTATGGTAGAGTACTTCTACATTTAGGTTCTAACCTATATTTGGTAATATATTTTCCTCTCCTTGGAGAATGCCATCTTTCTTAGCCAACTCTTTCTATGCAATGTTGACATAATTATTTTTCATTAAGGTAGAGCTAGATAACTTAGTAGTAGATAACCTCTTGAAGGTTCTAATTAAAAGATAATTTGGTTTTCGATCCATGACCAAGCATGTATGCCTGAAATGTACGCTTGCATGTTTACGGCCAATTGTGATTAATTTCATGAATCTATAATATAGAGAACATCTTGATGAAGGGTACTTCTCTTAATAATATAAACACACAACATAAACAAAGAAATAACAAAAAGTTGCAAGAACTAATGTTTGGATTCTTATTATCTCAAAAGTATGGGACTACAAATTTTAGAAATATAACATGCAAAGTCACATGGATATTTTTCTTACAATATTTTGTAGGCTAGAACCACCCTATATCTATTTAGAATTATCCTAGAAAACCACATGAGCCTTCATTACATAGGCAATTTAGTATTTCCCAAGAAGGTTCTATAAATTTTAACCCTAAACTTTGAGGCCAACCAACCCTAAGATATTATTATTTATATTTTATTACATTAGAGTAGGGCCCAACAACTTTCAAAACTCGAAATAAATCTTGAAGGCTTTTTTATTTTCTTTGATTTTAGGTAGCACAATTTCTTGAGACCATAACTCATCACCAATTTCTTCATCAATCCCTAACTCGGTGTGTTCTCCCTTAGCAATGTAAGATGACTTCTTCCCCTTGTCTTTGTAATCTTTGTTCCTTCAATATTTTTTCCTCTTTGTTGTCATTCTTGTCGTTCCTGCTCTTGTTAGGACATCTAGATGCAATGTGATCAACTTCATTACATTTGAAGCATATTAGGGGCAATTTACCTTTGTACTTTCCTTTCCCACTTCGTAGTCCCCTGGCCAATAATGTTTCAAGCTCATATAATTATTTCTCATCAAAATCATAATCACTTTCATCTTTGTTACACTTATCTTTCCTTCAAATACTAATATTTAGAGATGACTTGAAAGCGTTTTCTACCTTAGGTAATCTGCTATCAAAGTTACTCAACTCAAAAGTAGTCAATTTTCTGGCCAAAGCATCAAGAGTAAGGACATTTCCAAGAATACATATGAACTCTTGAGTGATTGATACTCTAATAGCATAAATATGTAACAAGGTTCTTAGTACTTACAACATCTTCACCACTTATGATTCCTCTAGCAACTTTGATGACACTAACCACTTTCTTGATTCAGTTACTATGTTGTATAATGTTCTCGTCTTTCATCCTCGTGTCATCAATTTTTCCTCTTAGGCACTCAAATTTTGTTTTCAACACATTTTGATCTCCTCCATGAACAAATAAAATATTATACGACATCTCTTTAATAGTACTACAATCTTTGATATCATCAAATTCAACATCATTTAGAGAAGAAGCAATCTCTATCATCAAGTTATTATGTTCTTGCTTTTCCTGCATCTGCTCAGCTATCATAGGAGGGGTTGGGGGTTTGTATAGATTGTCTATATAGTGTAACACACATTCTCCAATTCTTGACAGGTGGAATCTCATCCTACTTTTCCATGATGCAAAGTTATCTTTGATCACCTTAGGAACCTCTCTCTTATACATCTTCGAATATTTAGCTTAAGTCCCTTCAAAATTTCTCCTTCAAACACTGAGAACTAATACCAATTGTTAGATAACTATGAGGTGGAGTGGGGGGTTAATTAGTTATCCACAAGTCCTTACAGATCTTTTCCAAAACCTTATTACTTTTAACTTTCAACCAACTAGCTTGATAAATAGATCAAACTTACAATATTATTAAATCCATCTTTGTAGTAAAATTGTTAACTTCATATACTAAGTATAAAGGTAAACTTTATGTATATATACTTGTTATAAATATAAGAGGAGTAACTAAGAGGGGAGGGGTGAATCAGTTACCACAAAAATAAATCCTAGATCCCTTAGATGTCAATACAAATCAAAATCAAAATCAAAACTCTGCTAAAAGTAAAATACTACTGTAACTTGGTTAGCACTGAATCACTCGACAAACACTAAGAATCTATGTTACTCGAAAATCACTGAAATAAATGCTTCTTAAGATGTTTAATGTGATTAACCTTAATTAACTTAGTTTCATAATCATAAAAAAAATACCACAAACACATATGACATTGAGATTTAATGTGGAAACCCAATTTGGGGAAAACCACCAATTGCAACTAGTTACTGTTTTTCACTCTTCTGAAGTGAGCCCTATTAGGTGCCAACCTTGTTAAAGGTTACAAAACACACTGTTAGGTGTGACCCTATTAAAGGATTTAATCACCCTGTTAGGAGTGGCCTTGTTAGAGGTCTTTAGACACTTCAATCTAGAAATGCCACCTTGTTGGAGGATTTGTTAAAGAGTTGTTAAGCTAACTATGTTAAGAGATTTGATACACTACTACAATTATTAAAGAGTAACAATGATATGACTTGATTGTTGATGCAACTGAATTGCTGATTTCAGATCTCTTTTTTCGCTCAAATACTTGATCCTCCTTGATCAGATAAAACTTTGCAGCTCGGTCAACTCTAGATACTCTACTATCCTTCCAATTCACTTCCTTGGTTCATCTTTTCAATCCCATGCTTCTCTCTTTTAATCTGACAATTGGACCTAATACTTATATCTTTTGCCTTGTCAAGTCAACTTGAATACACTTACAAATATTCAATATTCATCCCTTAAGTCGAATAGACTTAATAAATAAAATCATCAAACTAAATATACCGATTCAAGAAAATTCTTCATTAGCCGACCCAACCTGGTCAACACTAACTCAAAAAAGAATTTATTTAGACTTCCTTTAGTAATCGAGTGAGCTCGGTTAATATTGGTTCTGTGCCAACTTCTCTCTGGTGCCCAAGTGAACTTGGTAGATAGTGTCTTTGAACTTGATTCTCTCTGGAATGCTCAAGAGATACTCGAAATTGTCTTCATCGCCTGAGTGAGCTCAACAGACATTGATTGCTAAAGACTTGAAATTTTGTGTAACATCAAAAGTAATATACAATTGAACAATTTTTTTCAACAATACCGAGTTGCAACATCAAATAAACATGTAACACAATCAACATCCACACATTTTGATAGAAGTATTTTAACATGGAAACCTTGTAAAGGGAAAAACTACCAAGGAATTGGTAACACAAAATTTTCACTCTTTTGAAGTGAGCTCTATTAGGAGCCAATCTTGTTAAAGGTTACATACACATTTTAATGTGAACCTGTTAGGGAATTCACATCAAAGATCATCTAGACCTTATCACTCCTCAATATGCATGGCCCACTCTAAAGGACTTATAAACATGTTGGTCTTAGAATGGTCTTGACATTTGAGTGTCAACACACTTAACCAATTCCATCATATATGCCAAGTACACTATGCATGCCGAGTGAGTTATAGGAGCCGCCGAGTCAGAATCTTAACAGGTGCCGAGAAAGTAACATATGCCAAGTAACCCAAAAATGTAACATGTGCTGAGCAATATAGGAATATTCATGTGTCGAGCAATCCAGAAATGTAATAGATACTGAGTAATCCAGAAATATAACATGTGTTGAGCAATACTAGAACATTCATGTGCCGAGCATTAGCAATATAATCTATGTCGAGTAACACAAAATCAACATAATAGTTTATGCCTTCACAAACTAAGATGTAAACCATTTTTGGAGCCAACTTAGAGAGATTTCGAAGGAGAAAAAGGATAAGGATGAATCATTTACATTCCCTATGCGATTTGCATGTAGCCAATAAAAAAAAATGGAGAAGACATGCAACAATGAGAAAAAAGCAAGGTATGAGTGAGAATTTGAGATTCAATGTGGATCGTAGATCCATACCTAACCCTAAATCTTCACAATATTTAAAAGAAGGTCAAAAACCCATTGAATATGAGGATTAGAACAGTGTATGGGGAGATTATAGAAAAAATTCAGTGTGAAGAAGGAAAGACTTAGAGGAATAGAGCAACAATTTCATATCTAGTTGATCAGAACTAGATAGGGGACACATACAAAGATCAGATCAAGCAAGGATCAAAATAGGAAGAGCAGATCTAGTACCTGAACCCAACAATTGAAGATTGCACTCTATCAGGTCAAATGTTCTAATACTTTCTCATCATTGTATTAGATGCTAAAATCCTATGTTGATAGGTTAGCTTAACAACTAGAAAGGAAAACCTTTGGAGAAGGTGATGAAAATACTATGTATTAGGTGGGTTTAACAACCTATTGTAAATCCTTTAACAAGGTGACACTTCATGTAAAGTGTTTGTAAATCCTCTAACCAAATCACTATTGACATAGTGTAAAGCTTTTAACAGGGCAGGCCTTTCATAGCACAGACCATCAAAAGTGGTTGAACATATTGCTACAGTAATTTTTGTGGGTGTCATCCCCACCCTAGTTTTACCTTCTTATTCCTAGAGGGTTTCTGGGTTACCAAATCTCTTGTGTTATGTGTTGATGCATGCTTTCATTTCATGTTTGCTTATATGTTTACATGCATGTACTTTACTTTCAGTTATGTGTTAATGAGGGTCATAAATGATGAAAACTAGGTACTCTTGATTCACCCCCCCCTCTCAGAAGTACTCTTCCCATTTGAGCATTCCAACAATTGGTATCAAAGCTCTAGTTCTCACAAGGAAAATCCTAACAGCTTGGAGAAAAAGGTCAGAAGATGGAAGTCTTCAAACTTGGGAAGATTATTGACAATCAAGTGATTGATGTGCATCTCGCTCTACATAAGGTAGAAGAAGCCAAAGAGGAATTTAGAAAATCCCTAAAAAGAAGAAAGGAGATAGCCATAGCTGAGAATGACATACACTACAAGGAGATTGACACCACACAAGTTTTTTCCAATGGAGATTCCAAGGAATTTGATGCAGCAATATCAGAATTGATGGAGATAAACAAAGCTCAAGTAGAAGAGATAAGATCTCTTAAAATGGAACAAGAATCAAAAGCTATAATGCTATGTGAAATAGCTGAACAAAAGAAGAGAGCAATTGAGGATAGAGCCATGCTTGAGGATGACAAAAGAAACCTTGCAAATATATTGGAGGAGAAGACAATTGAGTTTGAAAAGATCTCAAACATGCAGCTAGACACCTTAAGCCAAATGATGAATGCTCATCATGAGCTAAACGTGAAGGACATTGAGATCTCTACCTTGAAGATGTAGAATGAACTAAAGAGAAAAAAGGAGATAGCAAAAAGCTACAAAAAATCCAATGAGGCTATCAAGTACTTTGAACAATTACTAAAATCACCAAGGGCTAGTAATGATACCTCAGGACTTGGTTACACCAGCACTGAACAAGGAGAATCATCCAAGAGTGTAGCAAGAAGGACCAACAAAGGTAAGAACACTAAACCCACTTGTCATTTCTATAATAAAAAGGGGCACACTGCTAATGTTTGTAGGAGTAGAAAGACCAATAAGCAGGACACACTAAAAAACAAAGGTCATTGTCATAAGTGTAACATGCAAGGACATTCAACACAAGACTGCAGAACCAAAATAATGAGGACATCAAGATTTGAAGGTCACTACTACAACTGTAAAAAGTATGGACATAGAGCTTTTGAGTACAAATCAAAACCTATGTGGAACCTAATCAGCCTGCAAGGAGAAACAACGATGTACACCACTACAATTGGGATTACAACACCAAGCAAAGTTGTCACTATTGTCAAGAATATGGTCATGTTCCTCAGAACTGCATAAGAACACATTTCAAGGGAAATTACAATAGGTGGTTAAGCCAAACCACATGTTTTAGTTGCTTGAAGACAGGACATGTCAACAGGAATTGCCCAATGGCCAAGGCACCCAAGTCAAAAGCCAACAAGGGTAAAGAAAAGGTTGATGTGGAACACATTAGGGCAGAAATGAAAAGACATGGCAAAGAAGAGATGGATCAAGTACATCCAATGGAGAGATCACTTCACCCAAGAGGTCAAGTGATCACATTTCATCCAATTAAGCATAAGACAGGTACATGGGGTTGACATATACAAAGATGTATCATACATAAGCCCAAAAGAAAAAAGAACTATTGGCAAGAAGAAATCTGCATGAGAAAAGATGTCAAGTTAAAAATTGAAAATTTTGTAGAAGATGTCGAGCTACCCTTGGATGCCGAGTGAAAATTTAGTATATGCCAAGCTAGAAAGTCTAGTTGATGTTGAATGAGATATGTTAGTGGAAGCCAAGTAAATGAATTACAATGGAAGCCGAGTTATACTAAATCCTTCAAGTTTTGCGTGTACAACTGTAAGCATTATGCAATAAATGCTAGGTTTTGAGCCTAATAAAGTTGAAAATCACTCATTTTCAAGCCATTCGAACACAGAGTGAAAACAAGAAGAGAAAAGAGGCGATCAAACAATGATTTAGCAATGATTTGCACTAATCCCAACAATAATTTGACTCAAACTCTTTGATTTAAAGGTATTTCATCAAGTGCCGAGCTACACAGTATTTGAAAGTTTATTTAATATTAAACCCTAGTTTGGTCAAGATGGCATCTAGGTCTAAAACCACAAGGGGAAATGATGATCATGAGATTCAACTTCTTAGCAATGAGGTTAAACAACCCAAATTCAGGCCAATACTCGAAGTTGCCTATAAAAATGACCCAGCTGGTGCTTTGTCAGTCATTCCAGACAAAGTAGTAATGGTCCAAGATGTCAGGAAATGTTATAACTATAAGATTGGAGCCATAGGTGACTTAGAAATTTTCAATGCCTTTGATAAGCTATGTGACAAGGGCATATTGAAGGATGAGTTTCAAATTGTTTAGAGGAAGGGTTTAACTAAAGCCCTAGTTTTCCCCATTGTGTTTAAGACTGAATGGATTTGTATACTGTTAAGCCAAATTCATGATGGATCATTTTGGCTAGAAATAGGACTAGTAAGGATTACAAAGAAAATTGTTCATAGGGTTACTGGATTCCCAACCCTAGATTGGCCCAAGACCCTGAAAAGTGACAAAAAGGAGGCCATAGAGAAAAACACTGGTGCCAAATGGAACAATAGGGGAATAACCATTGATACTATCACTGACCCCCTACTTGATTTTTCTATTAGAGTTATATCTCATAAATTCTATCAATCAAGCAGATTGAACAACGTGCCATGTATAGCAGTAGATGTTGCATACAAACTTGTGAAGAAGGACCACACATATGATCTAGCAAAGCTCATGCTACAACAAATCAATGAAAATTTGGGAGCCATGAGCCATAAGGAAATCTAAAGGAGCTCAATGCAAATTTGGATCAGTGTTGGTTTGCATATTTTTCTATGTCATGAAAGAATTTCCTTCAATTGGAAAGGTAAGATGGGATCCTAACAAGACAATTGTTACACAAGTCAATGAGTTTATCGAGAAAATGGGAGACAATTTTGATGCTCAGATGACAAGCTACTTTGAGGACTTCCAGAAATCCATGAAACAAAGGATGAGGATACCAGTATCATTGGTTGAGCAACATGTAAGTAATATTTGTTTCTTGGTTGACATAGATTACATCTACATCCAAGCTATGATACCTAGAGTAAGATGGGTTAGGCCACTTGGATATGAGCTTGATGTAAACCAAGCTTTAGCTACAATCACTACTTTACTTGCAGAAGAGATTGACAAGGATGTTCCTCATTTTGGCACTTATGATATTGTCAAATCCAAGGTGGTAACAGATTTGAAGACATCATCAGAAGTGAAGAAGAAGGACAAAATGGTAAGAAAAATAAAGAAGACATTTGGGGCAAGCATTGAAGGTGAAGCAGGTGAAGAAGAAGTAGAAGGTGATAGTGAGGAAGAAGGTGAGCAAGGGCAAGTGCTAGAAGAATTGACATAGGGCCTAGAAGAACACAAAAAGGAAGGTGTTGAGGAAGAATAAGTTGAGGAAGCACCCACTAAAGCCAAAGCCACCAAAAAGAAAGCCAAAACTCAACTTGCACCCTAGCCCAAGGCAAAGAAGGGGATAAAGCCCATTGAAGTCAAAGCAAAGAAGCCTACTACAAGGGCTACCACCAAGGTTGCAACTCAAAAGGAAAAAGATGAAGCCAAAGAGATGAAGAAAGACACAAAGCAGACTGGTGAAGAACCAAGGAAGAGAAGGAAATATGTTTCCCAACCAAACTCAAATGAAGAAAGAACAGAGTCAGATGATATCGGCCAATTTAAATTGGTAAGTCATCCCACAAAGTGTACCATTGATAAGTTATGTGTAAATATTAGAAAAGAAAACTTGAATGGTTTAAAGACTATAGACTTTAATAAGCTCAATAAAGAAGAGCAAAATAAAATAGAGGAATTAGTGTATGCAATGATGGCCGAATGCAAATACACACCTCTAGAGTTAGATAGTACAATGCCCAAGGAGCTATACAAGATAGTTGTAGATAAGTGGCATTTCTGTTTGCAAATGGAGAAGGAGATAAGAAAATCAACCCTAGCTAGAATACTGCCAGACCTAACTAAAGGTCAAATAGCTAAAGCAAATAAGAGGCACAATAGCAATTTTTCTCCTAAAAATAGAGCATTTTGCATCCTCCAAAATAAGATAGAGGATGTTGTAAATAAATCTACAAAATTGTGGAAGTCAATATACAAGTCAATTGATAGTGTATTTGATGAGGAATACAAGGTTGAGGCTAGCTCAAAGAGAAAAGAAGCAAAAGAGACAACAGAGAAAGTGGAGGAGAAGAAAAGTGAAGAGGAGAAGAAGGATGAAGAGGAGAAGAAAGGTGAGGAAGGAAGAGTAGAAGAGGAAGTAAATAAGGAGGAAGAAGAAGAGAATACAACTAAAGGAGAGGAAAAGGCATTAGATGAATAGGAAGAAAAAAGTGTGCAAGACACACAAATGCCACCTCCTAGCCCTTCTCATGCCACTATCACACCTACAAAGATCATAAAAATAAAGGATGTTATGGACACTTCATGTCAAAATATCAATCCTTTGACAGCAGAGGATCTCTCAAAGATCCTTCACCAATCCACTCTATAGGCATAGTTGTGTACAAGCCCTATATTGGTGAGTGTAGATGAATTAAAAAGAGCAGTATCAACACCTTAGAAAGAAAAGGTGAAGCCAAAGGAACAACCTTTTACATACACTGCTACTAAACTCCTACTACTTCCACCACCATGTCCACCAAAAATAGTAAGTGATGCACTTCAGATGCCAAGTGCAACACCATGAGAAGATATAGGAAAACAAGAACAGTCAATAGGTTCACCCCAAACAACTACTAGTGATAAAAGGAAATCAAAATAAAAGAAGGAAGAGACAAGAGATGAGGAGCAAGCTGTAATACAAACATTGGTTGAATTACCAAAAATTGGTACTCCCACTCAAACTCTTCAGAAGCCGAGCACTTAAATGATATCAATGCAAGTTCAAACACCAAGATTGAGCTATAGAAAGGTAGCCAAGATACTTCACTATGGAGATCCTGAACTTGATGAAGAGATCATCATTCCCTCCTATGAATCCAACACCCTCACCATAGAAAAGATTAATGAAATACAAGGTGCATTGGATAGGAGAAAGAGACAAGAAGTATTGAGAAGAGAATACAAGTATAGGCAAGCATTAAACAAGATAAAGGACATCTTCATGGATGCCTTCAGGTTGCAGTCACCAGATGAAACAAGGCCTATAGTAGAACAACTATCAGATATAGTTGATCAAGTGACCAATGAAGACCATGATAGAAATGTAAAATTAATGGAATGGTTAGAAAGAAAATTCTAGGGCAAAGTAAATGAGAAAATGTCAAATGATATAGCATTAGAACAAGTTGAATTAGCTAAGAAACTAGAAAGAGTGAAAATTTTTCTTGGGAACACTTTCTCATTGTACACCAAACTGTGTGATTTTTCCAACTTCACACAAGAGACTATCCAAAGAATAATGAGCTTGGAAAGAAATCTCAAGATTTCTAGCATGCAACTTCCAACAAATCTAGCTTAGAGTGAGAAGCATTTTGCATAGATGCTTCACACACAAAGGGAATTAGCTGTATTAACAACAGAGGAGGCAAACGTAAAGACAAAATTGATGCAAATCCAATCCTCCATAACCCCACACTTAGAGATCCTCCACAAGGAGAAAGCATACACAGAAACAGTCCTAAAGAAAGATCCAAATATTTCTACCCTAGATGGACTTGTACACCTTGCTATAGACACTGACATCTAGCACAAGTCACTAGACATCGCATTGGAGAATTGGGATGCAACTCTAAAGATACTCTTGGAGGTAAATAGTACATTTTTGGCTAAGTATGGTATTACTCCTTAGAACCCTTTGACATCAGTGTCAAAAAGGGGGAGATATATACATTAGGGGGAGATATATATGAAGAGACATATGAAGATATATCGAGAATACCAAATTCAAATTTTGATAATTTTGATTACATTCTTTCATTTCATTTTGAGAATAAAGTGGAAAGTCTATAGGCAGCCAAAAAGGGGGGAAGAAAAGAAATAAGATAAAGTGAGGGGGAGATGCAAAATTTTGACAAGCATGTGGAAAAAAAATTTAAAATAGGGAACTTATACAGATCAGATACAGTATACAGGCACAGGGAATAGGAATAGGACAAAGAATAGAGAGAACTAGGCACATCAGCACATAATTTCAATTTCAAGAATGGACTAGGCATAATCAATTTAGGGGGAGTCATAAGGTACATTGTTGCTCACAAAATTTTGAACAATTTTTGAAATATTGCATGTATGCTGAGCAAGAATAAAGCTTGTACTCAATCAGATCAATTCATCAATGCATAGTTAAAGTGTTTTTGACACTCATGTCAAAGGGGGAGATTGTTGATCTTAGAATGGTCTTGACATTCGAGTGTCAACACACTTAACCAATTCCATCATATATGCCACGTACACTATGCATGCTAAGTGAGTAATAGTAACTGCCGAGTCAGAATCTTAATAGGTGCCAAGCAAGTAATAGATGTTGAGTAATCCAGAAATGTAACATGTGTCGAGCAATACATGAATATTCATGTGCCAAGCGATCCAAAAATGTAATAGGTATCGAGTAATCCAGAAATGTAACATGTGCCGATCAATACAAGAACATTCATGTGCTGAGCATTAACAATATAATATGTGCCAAGTAATACATAATCAACATAATAGTTTGTGCCTTCACAAACTAAGATGTAAACCATTTTTGGAGCTGACTTAGAGAGATTTCGAAGGAGAAAAATGATAAGGACGAATCATTTACATTCCCTATTCGATCTGCGTGCAACCAATCAAAAAAATGGAGAAGACATGCAACCAATGAGAAAAATACAAGGTATGAGCGAGAATTTCAAATTCAATGTGGATCGTAGATCCATACCTAACCCTAAGTCTTCACAATCTTTAAAAGGAATTCGAAAACCCATTGCATATGAGGATTAGAACAATGTATGGGGAGATTATAGTGAAAATTCAATGTGAAGAAGGAAAGAATTAGAGGAACAAAGCAACAGTTTCATATCTTGTTTATCAGAACTAGACATGGGACACATACAAAGATCATATCAAGCAAGGATCAGAACAGGAAGAGCAGATCTAGTACCTGAACCCAACAATTGAAGATTGTACTCCATTAGGTCAAATGTTCTAATAATTTCTCATCATTGTATTAGATGCTGAAATCCTATGTTGATAGGTTAGCTTAACAGCTAGAAAGGAAAACCTTTGGAGAAGGCGATGAAAATCCTATGTATTAGGTGGGTTTAACAACCTATTGTAAATCCTTTAACAGGTTGACACTTCATGTAAAGTGTTTGTAAATCCTCTAACCAGGTCACTATTGACATAGTGTAAAGCCTTTAACAGGGCAGACCATCAGAAGTGGTTGAACATATTGCTGCAGTAATTTTTGTGGGTGTCATCCCCACCCTAGTTTTACCTTCTTATTCCTGGAGGGTTTCTGGGTTACCAAATCTCTTGTGTTATGTGTTGATGCATGCTTTCATTTCATGTTTTCTTATATGTTTACATGCATGTACTTTACTTTCAATTATGTGTTAATGAGGTTCATAAATGATGAAAACTAGGTACTTCTGATTCACCCCCCACTCTCAAAAGTACTCTTCCCATTTGAGCATTCCAACAAAACATTCACATGAATGCCAGCATTCAAATGGATTTAAAAATAATACTATTAAGTCCTACAATGAATAGAGAGTAACAATGAAATGATTTGATAAAAAATGCAACTACCTTTGCTATTTCAGACCTCCATTTTTCTCATTCTTTGTCCTTTGTTCATCCCCTTTCTTCCTTCTAGCTGATCCACTCACATATACATCAACTTCACATTTCAGTTGCTAGATCTCACAATGCTACTCTACCCAATTTTACCTTCTTTGTTCTTCTCCACAAACAACTTGATCATCAATAATGAACTTCTTGTTCATCCGTTAACTAAATCAATTATTGCCACTACACTAGATTCTCATGCATTTTTCTGCTTAATCATAATTGTCAGATCTACATCCAACTAAGATTAATTAAATCTAGATACTCAAGTATCACACCTTCTCCTTGAACTTTGAGCTTCATTACAAATAATAAAATCTCCTTTATCAGATCTTCTTTGAATATTTCCAGTCACAGATCTTGTAACAAAATTCATCCTTATCTTAGAAACTTCTCAATCGATCCATATTTGAACATCAAATGTTGGACTTCAATTGAATCTTCTCAAAACTTTTATTCTTTCCCTTGCTCAATTAACACTACACTCACTTGATCAATACTACGATTGGTTAACACTATTATTTCTTGGTTAATACTATCTATTCTTCATTCAATTGACATATACTCAGTGACTATTGTAATATCTTGATGACTACTAGTCCTTCATTTACCGACCAAACTTACTATCTTGGTGCAACTTACTATTTCTTTGTCTCTCCACTTCATGAGCTCATAACTTTCTTATACATGATCTCAACACTTAATCACATCATGTAAGACAATCAAATCAACATTATACTGTCAAAGTACAACTCATCAAGTGCCCATTGAAATTCCTCGTACTTATCAATACTTTCTTCAAATCCTCTTCATCAATCAAATGATATGACTCTCCACTAAATTGGCATAATATCTTACTTATTTAGGCTTGACATTAATGTAACATAACAACTAATATGAAACTTTCACAAATATTATCTCCCTTATCTTCAACATTATCAGTTGGGGCTAACACATCATCCATTCATCTCCTCCTATGATATGGATTTGGTGATATCCACTCTTTAGATCCATCTTTGTGAAATACATAGATCTACTCAAAAAATATATAATATCATCTATCCTAGGAAGGGTAACCTATACTTGATAGTGATCTTGTTGATAGCTTGAGAGTCTGTACATATCCTTCAATCTCCATTCTACATTTTATCTTTGGTGATAATACTCCTAATACAACACATGGATTTCGACTCTCTCAAATCAACCCTTTTTGCAAAAAAAACCTATACTTGTCTATTCATTTCTTTACTTTTTGCTAGTCATTCTATGAGTTTCCTTACCAAACAATACCTCATTATGGTAGCTCCAAATTTTGAACTTTACCATACATTTTTCATTAACTAGGGCCTTATGATCCTTTTGCAACCAAACTCGATAGGGGTTTAAATGCTTCTTTCTTTCTAACTTCAACTTATTAACCAATTCATTATAAATAAGATTATCTATGCTACCACTATGAATAATCAAATTGCATAATTTATCATTACATTTTCACCTAGTGTAATATTTTTTTTTCTACTTTGGTTAGATTCATTCTCATCACTCAACAAGGCTCTTCTAGTAACCAGGAGCTCTCCTCTTTTAACATTTTTAGAATGTGATGATTTGGAATCTTCATCTACATGTGGAACTCATGCATCCCCTTAGGCCTTCTATTATTTCTCCCTTTATGTTGAGGGAACTCATTATCTCTATATCCTTCTCGAAAATGTAAACATGTCTCACAAAAAATCTCCTCTTCTTGGTCCTTGATCTCTTCCTCTTTCTCTTCGATCCCTATCATTTTGATCACATGGAGAATTGAAATTATTCCCCCTCTAATTATAATTATTACTATCCTTATCACTCTTTCTCTGATCTAAATTTTGGCCTCCATAAGATTGTCCACTAGATCTTCCACCACGACCTCTTCCACCTTACTTTCTGTCAATAATTTTGTTCAATTTTTCTTCCATGCTTAAGGAAAACTTGTACATGTCATTAATATTGATAATTCTAACTAGACTCAACTCCTAAATACTTGGCCTCAACCCATTATGGTAACATACAAATTTTTTTGTGCTAGCTTTCACATGGCCTATTCTGAGTAGGACTTGTATAACTCTTCTATATACTCTTAAAAATATCATTTCACTTGCTTCAATCCTCGTATTTTATTTAGAAATCAAGCTCATAATTGACAGTAATGAATTATCTCTTTAATTTCTCCACCATATGATCCCATTTTAAGATTTTCTCATCTCCTCTTCTATTTCACTCCAATTTAATCTCTTGCCACTAAATAGTTTTGCTTGATCCTTTAGTTTGGACTTCACAAATTTGATCCTCTTGGGATCTTTGATATCTTCATACTCAAAGTGTTATTCTAATTCATTGATCTAGTCAATCAACTCCTCCAGGATAAGATTTTTTTGAAAATGTGGGAACTTCAGTCTTGGGTCTCTTTCCAATTTTGGCAATGGCCCTCAAAAGCCTATCCTCCCTAGGGTTTCCTTCTGGTGGTTCTTATTCAAGATGCCCTTCTTAAAATTCCTTGTCACTTTCATCTCTTGCTATAATATTAACTCCTCACAATGCTTACACTTATCTCTAGAGGAATCTAAAACCATTTTCTATCAGACCTCTGGCATTTTTTTCCCATAGTTCCTTTGTGGAGGCAATTTAGAACTTATCACTCAAACCCACAACTACGACCGTGGTAAAAATTTTCCTCACACACAATGATCTATCTACACATTTAGGAAATCCTACTTTGATACGACTTGATGAAGGACACTTCTCTTAATAATACAAACACACAACAAAATGTCCTCTTAATAACACAAACACACAACAAAAATGGAGAAATAACAAATTGCAAGAATAAAGAACTTAGTTTCTTATTATCTGCAAAAGTATGGAATTGAATTTTTTAGAAATATTACATGCAAAGTTGCATGGGCATTTTTCTTATATTATTATCTAGGCAAGATCCTCCATATATCTATTGAAGTTGATGAAAGATCAACCCCATAGCTCCCAAGAATCACCTGCATGCAAATACTTGTCACATAAAGAGAGAAGAAATGACATTTTTGATGAGAAAAAAAGAGATTGCTATAATCAAAAGTGAATGAATAAATTACAAAGAGATAAATACTTATAAAAAGAAATCAAAACCCTAACAAGGTAAAACCTAGGTTGCATGATAATAATTAATAGAAGAATTAATTATTAAATGCCTAAAGTTTAGCTTAAGTAAACTAGAGATAACAAGTGGCTTAATAATTAAATAAATATGATTTAAGTAATAAGAAAATACATTATTACTCTAACACCCCCCCTTAAGATAAACTTAGGGAGTAGCTAAAAACCTAAAAACTACTACTGAAAGTAGATTTGGGTCCTGGCAATAAGGCCTCATGAGGTACCTAAGCACAACCAAATCTCTAAAAAGAGGAGAAATAGAGAAAACAACATGGAAAAAACCCTACTCCAAAAAGAGATGGAAATAATGCTAAAAAGAACTAGTGAATGACTGAAGAAGCCTCCATACTAGGGAATGTCCCAGAAGATAGGAACAAAAGATGATCATGAAGAACACCACTGAATCATGGAGCTACAAACACAATCAAACTACTAATCTGAAGAACCTCCACTGTATAGAACATGACCAGGTAGAGAAGACTAAGTTTGAAGAGCTGATCAATCGAAGATGGAAGGTATTTTCATGGCCTTCAAAAATAGGAATGAAAGAATGTCTATATGGTAAATTATTCATCTCACTGAAATGCATAGGTATCCAACAATTGCAATCACTTAGTACATAGGATCAAATATTGAATACATAACTCACTCCATCGAACCAAGAAAATAATAGAACCAACATACCCCCCCTATAATGCTAAGAGGTAAGACATGAACATTAAAATTGAATGCAATATCTCCTGCAGAAAGAAGAACCAGGAACATCGAGAGTGCAAAAGAAGTACAAGCACCTATAGTGACACATGTCATTGACACATCATGAGGCTAATGTTGTGGAAGGAACACTAACTTGACAAAGGAAGATGATGAATATAGCCAACATGAAACCCCCCAAGGCATTTTATAATTTAGTGCAAGTACATCTAAACACAGAGATGTGCAAGATCTCGAAATGCAACAGAGTGGCACTTTATCTCAGTGTGTTTACAAAAATACTACAAAGTGATGTCAACAAAGATCCAAACAAACATAAAGATGACACAAGAGATAGTAGAACCCATGAAAATAATTTAAAGAAAGAAAATCAATTTGTGGACTTGAAATAACCAAGATATCTATTAGAATGCAAAAAAACAAAAAAACTGAATGGGATGTGCCTAAAGTAGAATCTAGAAAATAGAATGTCTCAAGATATGTCTCTTGGAGTGCAAAATAGAAATTCTAACTTTGACTACATAAAATGAAAAACCAATAGCATCAAAATTCCAAATAAACTACATCATCATGATGGGCTTAGAACCAACTTTCCAATGATATCTTGTTTGTGAAAAATGGAGTCTGGATGAGTAAGTTACGACCAAAAAACCACATGTATGTCAAAATAGAGTAGGAAGGGCCCAAAAAAACTACTACCTAGGGATCTATGCCAAAATGCATCAGAAATCACGTCAGGAAGCGTGCCAATTTTGTATAAAACTATCTTGGTTTGAGTGCAAAATTTTTGGTATGTGTACCAAAAATCTCGATTTACATGTGAAAATCTCAATTTGCGCATATGCCATCTTGATTTGTGCATTAAAAAATTGTGATTTGTGTGCCCAAAAATTGCAATTTGTGTTCCCAAAAATCTCAAATTTTCATATAAAAAATTCTCAAATTTCGTGCCAAAAATCTTGATTTTTGTACCAAGAAATCTTGATCTGCATGGAAGAAATAAGAAAATCACCACCTTGAGAAATGTGCCAAATCTGGAAGCAATATTATTTTGCCTTAGATTCCAATTGTGTCCAAATTGGGCAAATTTTATATGACAATAGGGGTTTTTGGGCACTCTGAGCTCAACGGTGATGTCTGTTTGGGCTCAAAGTGACTCAAAAATTAGTGACCCCCTAGATTCAATACTAAATAACTTTGAAAAATAAAACTCTTCGAAAGAAAAAAAAACACAAATCTGAAAACCAAGCCAAATCTCTCATAAAAAAAATAGGGGCATGAAGATTTGTAGCTCTGATACCATGTTGAAGTTGATGAAAGATCAACCCCACAACTCCCAACAATCACTTGCATGCAAACACCTATCACAAAAAGAGAGAAGCAAAAGCTATGGAGGTTGGAATCTCAGATCCATAGATGAGACATTCTTGATGAGTAGAAAAGAGATTGGTATAATCAAAAGCAAATGAATAAATTATAAAGAGATCAATCCTTATAAAAGGAGATCAAAACCCTAATAGGGTAAAACTTAGATTGCATGATAATAATTAATAAAAGAATTAGTTATTATATGCTTAAAATTTAGTTTAAGTAAACTAGAGATAATAAGTGGCTTAATAATTAAATAAATATGATTTAATTAATAAGAAAATACTTTACTACTCTAACAATATCTACCCAAAACTATCCTAGAAGACCCTATGGGCCTTCATTATATAGACAATTTTCTATTGGCCAAGAAGGTTCTAGAAATTTTAACCCTAAACTTCGAGGTTGGCCAACCCTCTATAATATTAAGAGTACCTTATCTACTTAAGAGCTATTAAAAAGATCTGTTAGGACCTACATGGTTAAGGAATTTCAAACTCCTTATAAGATTCACCTTGTAAGAGGATTTGTACTCCCAACCTATTAGGATCATTCTCGCCCTATTAGAAGTGACCTAATTAAGGGATTTTGCCTTGCCAGTGAAAGTGATCTAATATTTATACTTAATACATGATAGATCCAATTTATCTTTGATCAATGGCCTATTATGAATTTCTTCTAACACACTTCTACACCTCTTATATATCTATCACCACAACATCAATAATCACACCAATACTTTCCACAATTTGATCTATAACTCCACATTTATATTTGACTTAAGTTGGTGGAAAACCATAAGTAAACTTCACATTCAATTTAAATTCTATGAGCAAGTGCCAATCCATCAAATTCTATGCCATGGTGTCAACCCAAGATAATTTACTAAGTAACCAACACACCCATTGATTTTGACGCTGCAGGATTATCAATTGAACATAACTAACTCTTCCATTTTCTCCAATCTTCACACTATGATTGGTCTAACTCATTAGATATTTATTCGTACCTCACTTTAATAGATGTGATTTAGAATATAGATTGATATACCTCTGATAATGCTTCCATATCAACTGCACAATCTGAAACATCAAACTTATTCATCACACTCCACAAAACTATAACTAGCTATTCAGTCATTGGTGCATTGAGCACTTCATAATTCTAGTTGTTTGATCAATATGGTTGATCCTTCATTTGTAGATCACTATGTTGCCAACAATGAAAACATTATAATGATCATCCATACAATATAATAACAACAATCTTGTTAGTTTCATCATTAAGCCAACATTAGTGACTATGACTTAATGCCAAATCTATGAACTTGTCCTCTAGTAGAAAAAAATCTATATATTTTTTTAGCACAGTTATGGACCTATGAATTGGTGAAAAAAAAAATAGAGAACATAACTTTATAAACATTTAACAATAACACACTTGTGGGTTTTAAATCTTGATGGCAAGAACAACACCACCACAAATCAACCATCACACCATACGAACACCATTTTTAAAAATCTAATATCAAATGGACTACATATTCTTATTTTCTTAATACTTACTATTCTAGAACATTTAGTTAAGTATCATCACTCTCCTCATCAATTTCCAAAATAATAAAGTATTACTTTAACAAATCTTTCAACCATTATGTAGTCTAACTTATTGGTACTTATTCAATTGCATTTACTAAATTATTAATTTATCTCTTTCTATATAATTTTATATAAATATTTATTTTACTTCTTTACAAATCTACATAATCAAACTTCTTATCATAATATAAGCTATTATTATTTTATATTTTAAGCAAATATATGAGTCATCCAAATTCATCTGATCTTTTCCTTTTCCTGCATTATTCATTAGGCTACCATTGCTACTAGCATTAGAACCATCAACCTCCTTAGAAGTTGAAGCTCGAGGGCACTAACATTGCAAATGACCATACTCATGACATATTTGACATTGAAAGGGGAAGGATTCATAATCAAACTACTGTACCTAGGAAGAAGACCCAACACAAATCTCCAAAGAATATGGTAAGGGTTGATCAAAAAAATTTCAACATATATTCGGGAAAAAGAAATGACCTTTTTATCTAGGGATTGATGCGCTATCATAGCCAGATTTCCAAGAAAAGTTGTAGTTTGACAAAGAATATCTTCTTACTAGAATTCAAGAGGAAGACGTGGCAAGCGAACCCAAACTGGCACTCTTGACAGGAGATCCTTTGCATAATTAAATCTTGAATGCAAAGGTTTAACAAATAACCCCACATGGTTGTAAAATTAAGGGCCTCCTTAAATAACATGATCCTAATTAGACATGCAAGAAAACACTACAAAGGAACAACTATTCCTAGCCAAAATGATCTCCATATCTCTGAACTCTTGCCATGAACGCTGAATAAATGTCTTAAGAGACAATAAGGATATCTGCACTCTAAGAAATTTACATATCAGTACATGCTTAGTTCAATATTCAATGTCCTTCCTTACATCCTCCAGAGGAATAACCAGAACATGGAGATCTTGACTTCGTGGAATACATCCATTAACTTTTCTTAACTTGGAAGTCTCTCCCACATAAAAAATTCAAATATGATTGCATGCACTTAAGGAGAAGATCCATCTATCATTACCAACATAGAAGAAACCCTAGACCCTGCCATGTGAAGAACAAAAAACCTAATGCAACAATGTCTAAAAATTCTCACCAAAATCTAGAGCCCACACAACCCACACCAAACAACCATCAATCCAAAAAAGAATAGTAAATAATTTTAGAAAGAAAGACAAAAAACAAACATAGGGGCTAGGGATCAAGCCATAGCCCAACACACATACATCACTTCTCCTCATCACTTCACTAGAAGCTCTATATCTATTGGTCAACTAGAAATCATCAATTCCATGAGGCAAGAGATTAATCCATCTACAACGTCAAGTTAGCTAGGAGACTATTTTTCAACCTAAGAAAGAGGGTGGTCTTGAGTTGCACTATGCTATCCTAAGCAACCAAGCTTTGGATACTCAAATTTATTCGCATTGGTGCTCTAAACAAAATCAACTTTGGGCTTGTATAATCACTCAGAAGTATTTCAGGGGTGCTGATCCATGATCTATTTCCTCACTTCCTTTGGAAGGTCATGGATCTATGGTATGGAAGACTCTTAAGAACGGTGCTCTATTAGTCAAGAGAGGTCTATTTTGGATATGTAACGGAGGCTCTAAGGCTTTTTTTTAGTCTGATGCTTGGGATGACAACCCTCCTATCTTGTCTATGTTCCTTCATCTTTAGATTCTTTGTGATTCTTTTCTTGTTGCTAGATTGGATAAGGTGGTTCATTATAAGGCCCCTTATCACTTGGGTCTTGTTGTTGGCTATAGAAGGATGTACTCTTTAGATTGGTTGCCTAGGAGCTCAAAAGAGGACCACCAGGAACTCTCTAGGATTTTGGCTTCTAGGGAGTGTTTCTCATTACTAGGGCTAGATGTATTGGCTTGGGATGGTGCTCCGTTTGGTAAATACTCTATTTCTGCTAGGTACTAGGAGCTTGCTAGACAATTATTTGGAAGTGATATGGTGCCTTGGTGGAAATTTTTTTGGAATAAATTTCTCTGGTCCAAATATAATTTCTTCATGTGGCTAGTGGCTCACAATTAGTGTCTTACGTGGGATAATATTTGTAAACATGGATTTTAGGGCCCCTCATTCTGTGTATTGTGTGATAATGGAGAGGAGTCTTCTCCCACCTTCTCTTCCATTGTTCCTATTCTACCCAAATTTGGCACCTTTGGTTGAATGCTTGGGGTTGTTCTTGTAGGCATGCTTCCTCCTTGTTTGATTTCTAGACCGATTGGGGAGTGCTCCCAATAAAGCCTTTCCTCTTCTGGCTGCATAGGTTGCTGGTCCTTCATTCATTCTTTGGCATATTTGGTTGGAGAGGAATAGGAGAATCTTTTAAAATGTCTAGATCTAAGTTATGCAACTCTAGTGGAACATTCCTCACTCCCTACATGAGATAATTCAGGCTAGGTGTGTGTTAGATGAGGGTATGGATCCTAGTGACCTTACCATCTACAATTGCCTCAATTTTCATCTTCAGAGAGGGGCCCTGAGGGTTGCTAGTCAATGGTTGCATGATCTACCCAGACAACATAGGTGGTAGATGAAGCAATAGGTGAATCATGAGGGGCATTGGACACCTATTCTACCTAGAGTTCTAAAAGTCAACATTGATGGTTCTTCCTAGGGAATTCCATGTCCTACTGGCATTGGGGGAGTGACTCATTGTACTTCTAGTGATGTTCAATTTATTTTCTCGGCGCATAAGGGTTGTCATTCTAACAATCTTATGGAGGTGTTCGTCATTTTACATGAGATGGAACAATGTTGTTTGAGGGGATGACGCAGGATTATTTGTAAGTCTGATTCCCAAGTGGTGGTGAACTTGCTTACTTTGCAGGTGCTTGTGGATGTTCGTTGGCCTTTGGCTTCAGTTGTGAATCAAACTCTTCTCTTTTGTAGAACTCTGGAATTAGTTTGTTTTACTTATATCTCTCAAGAGTGGAATGGAGTTGCGGATTGTTTGGCTAAATGGGCCTTTGATCATGTGCAATATTGGAATGTTATGGATAGGAGGCAATTATGACCTGAATTATCTCGTGAATTTGATGACCTTGTTAATTGAGATAGAGCTCTTTATTGATTGAGATAGAGCTCTTTACCGAGCTCTCCCTTTTGTTTCTCTTCTTGCCTTAATAAATTTTTACCCCTCTTTTAGAAATATGAATGAGTAATATTATGCATGAATTGTAAGAGACCAAAATTAGTTTTTATCAAATATAAAAGATAAGAATTTTCAAAACGCTTTAATCAAATTACACAAAAGATAGATTAATAAAATTTAATTAATAATAAAAACAATACAATCAAATAAATGATAAAATCGTAATTGAATAATCTCTATATACTTATGCCAAAAAATTGTTCCACTGAATTTATTTTTTATAAAATATAATGAACAAGCTCCATATATACCAAACTCTTAAAATATAAAACTTATTTACAAACTTCACTTAAAAAATAGACTTAAAATATTTATATATAGACTTCTTTAATTAGGATCAGTTTTCCTATGAATATAGGGTCCACCATATGAAGATGCATTGTCTCATACATTATATTCCCAAATTGGTCTAATTGAGTATTAAAAGGATGTCAATGTCATATATAATAATAATAATAATTGTTTCCATCCACTTCATATTACTTTGGTTATTAAAAACAAAGGGATCTTCTTTCTTGCTCAAACCATTTAATTTTTGATGTGAAATGAAAACTTATGATGTGGATAAGGAACAATAGCCATGATGTGGAATGAAGAAAAGCATCTTCTTGTGCAGACAATTTGCCTACCATTCTAGTCAACATTTTCTAGCCAGCTGGCCAATAAAATATTAATGGAATAATCTTGGTACTGATTGATTAGTTTTCAGGTTCTGAGATGACATATCATCTGTACAATATAATTTTTTTTATTACTTTTAATGTATTTCAATGGCAGGAAAGTTTATCGGAAGAATCCCACATCTTCAAGCTTAGAATTCTCTGTTTGTTTTATAATGCGGAGATCAAATTGATCAAAAAGCAAATTTCACTTCCTTTTAATACAGCAAAAGTATTTGCTTGTAGTAAACAGAAAACTTATATGGGTTCTTACTTTTGTTATTAGATTCAATGTTCTTTTTGTCTGAAAATGCATATAATTTACATGGTAAAACAAGTGAAAGATTTTCAATACTGAATTCATCCATTATAGTTCCTGGCATTTCCTGTTACATGATTAACATGTTAAAAATGAAATAAGAAAACTTACAAATAAAATCATTTTTGAGTTCTAAATATTGAGTTTCATAGTTAAGTGTATAGAAAGAGGACAGTTTGAAATATTTTAAAAGAGAAAAGAAATTGATGTTTTAAATATAATTATTTTAAGTAATGTGTTTGGATTATTTAGTTTTTATGATAGAAATTAAAATTTCAAATTGTAAAAGATATTTTAGTGAATGACATATAAAATTAATAATTTATTATTTGTTTTACAGTAGTTCACATGACTGTTAGTGAACATGGAACACCACATAATTAACCACATGTGGGCAGGGGAGCGCGTCGCATCACCCAACAATCTCCCCCTCGACGCGCATTCTAGGTGCTTACGTGGGTCGGGAAGGCACCGGAGAGATTTGAACCCATGACCAGGCCAAAACCAAGCTCTAATACCACTTGTAGGGCCCATTTACCGTTGCACCAAAAGCCATGACTGTTAGTGAACATGAAACACCACATAATTAACCACCTGTGGGCAGGGAGCGCGTCGCATCACCCAACAAAATCAAACATAATCTTTATGATCAGATAAAAAATATATGTCGATAAGATTATTTATTAATTATTTACATATATAATTCTAATTGATATACAGATAACAAAACCAAAACAATTCTAAATTCTTTTAGACTACCATTAAGATTACATCTACTACCCAAGTCATTATTGATTACTGTCATGAAAACTCTTCTCCACTGCCTGTAAAAACTATCAATCAGTACGTTTATCAGCTTTTACAAGAATAAAATTGCATATCCCATGTAAGAACAACGTTGCGTGTACATTACAATTTCTGTCATGGCTAAACATATTTGATGCCAATTCAATTATTTTCCTGAAGCTATCAATCCAAATAAGATTGAAATGTCTTGTCTTGCTTGTTGGTGCACGTGGGGTGGTTCCCATAAAGTGAAGAAATGTGCATCATAGACTAAATGCTATTCTTGGGTTTGATTCATTGGATTTTCTCTGCAATTTTTTTGCATAAGAATCTTTCCTGCATTTTCTTAAAGTCATTTATCTTTGTATGCTTATTCGTACATTAGAATATGAGCAACTCCTGTCCCATTCCTTTCAACTTGCTCTTCTATCTTGCATGTGCATTTAGCTTATGTACTCATATTCAGAATTGACTAATTGATTCATAGTTTGGACAATTTGAAATGTTAAAGTACATGATAACATTTGTTCAACTTCATTTTAAAAACTGATTATAATTACTATCTATTGTAAATTAATTAAATTTAAATTTAGTACAATGTTATAATTTTTAGTTGAGGAGAGTACATATAGGGTTTTGCTAATAATTATAACATTAAAGATATACAAACTTATATACATTGCTTGTGAATTAAAGTTCAACACATATTCAGGTTTCTCATGACCCTTTCTATTCACTTTAGAAGTTGATAGTTCTAGTTGGTGAGGTCTACTTGATGGTTATTATTGAAAAATTAATATGCATACTATTGAATTAGGTATCAATGTTGCAAAATATTTATAATCTAAAATCTAATCAATTTATTTATACGGTTAAGTGTCTTATCCAATGAATTAAGTCTTATCGAATGAATAAATTGAATATAATTTAGAATCTTTCAGTACTAGTGATATTGAAACTTACATACTATATCATCTTTCATTTAGAAATCAATGTATGGTACAATATTTCCTAAAGTTGATTACCCTAGTCTTCATCTATTCACACACTGCCATTCTCATAATTGTAGTCCTGAACTTATCTATTTGCATGCGTACTTCAATATATTCATCTATTCCTAATCTTTATTACACCTATTCATACATTTGCCTTCATATAGCCTTTATACATTTATATTTAACCATTTTCCCATCCAATGTCAATTTTTGTCAATATGACATCAATAATATGATTGTGATTGTGGTGTTGTCTTTTCTAAATTCAAATTCAAATATTGGCTATCACTCTTTAATTCTTTATGCGATCTAACTAACTATATTTTTTTTTTATAGAATTCTATGTCATGTATGAAAGTATTCAAAGATCATAAGTTGTATATATTCCCACTCAGTTTATAGTACTAATAAAATAATAGTAAAACATTTAGATTTGGTACACTAAAATAGCATTAAGTTTTTATATAACATTTTAGGGTTTTTATTTTAAACCATCGAACATTTATACACACCTATGGATTGACCATAAAAATGAATGCTTGTGAAAATTTACAAAACTCTTTAAAGTTATTTCTAAATAGTGTACAATCATGAGAAAAATGGTTGAAGATTTATTACTCTAGAAATAATGTAGAATTTTCACACTACTCAAGCTTGAGTCAAAAATCGAAAAGACAAAACTACAGTTATGAAAATTTGACCCAAACTATCAGACTCAAGCTTGATAATTCATAGCTCTAACACATGCAATTCATTAAGAGATCACAATTTTAAGATAAAATTGTATCTAAATTTAAATTTTCATTAAGAAATCACAATTTTAAGATAAATTTGTATCTAAGTTTAAATTTTCATTAATAAAGTATATTATGTAGATATGAGTTCTAAGTGCATCTATCTCCTCAACATTTATTTTCTAAAATGGCAAGCACACTCGTCTATGTTATTAGTCCTTATATATTTCACCACTTAGCCTATGTTATTTATGTTTAACTAAATATATTTACTTAGTTAACCAAAAAGTTTATTTTACTTTACAAGTACAATGAATTGTAATTAGTCTTTATATATTTCACCACTTAGCCTATGTTATTTATGTTTAACTAAATAAATTTACTTAGTTAACCAATTTTTTAAAAAACTTTACAAGTACATTGAATTGAATAGTTGGCTAGATTCACAATATAGTTCTATTTTTCAATTATCGTAGTTTAGATAAAATAGGCCATAAGATTTCAAATATTTAGATTTTCATAGTTGCTTTAACTTTCATATGTAAACCACCATTTTTTTAAACTCTTAATTGTTTTATGGGGTAATTTAGGAAAATAAATTATGTGTCATGTAGTTAGTTTAGAGGATTTCAATTGACAAAAGTAGAAATATAAGCATGTACATAAATAATTTAAGAAGATAGACTAATAAATAAAAATGTATATGTAAATTAGAGCATTAAAAGAGATGACTTTCTTTATCAACTTAATTTAGTGAGACTGTCTTTCTATGTATATTTATAGGGAAGTCTAAATTTATTTAGGATTTAATTTTTATCATCTATACTTTGTTTGTAAATTATTAAATTAAAGCCTCAAGAATTCTCTCTCTCTCTCTCTCTCTCTCTCTCTCTCTCTCTCTCTCTCTCTCTCTCTCTCTCTCTCTCTCTCTCTCTCTCTCTTGCGCGCACGCACGCACACACACACACACACATGTCTATTTATCTCTCATCCTCTTACTATATGCCCACCTCATGTCTAATCCTCATTCCATTGTATCGCTCTCTCACACGCCCCTCTTGTAACTACCCCTATCTCTCTCTCTCTCTACTCTACTCTATTGTTCCTCTCCATCATTGTCTCCATCTATTTCAGGCCCTAATTATCCTCTTTCTTTATTTACCTCATCTCTCCATGCTTCCCATTATACCTTTCTTCTATCTCCCTCTCCCTCTAACCATCACTTCCCACTATTTACCATATATATCTTTACCTTGTTTCTATCTTCATCTCTCTCTCTCTCTCTCTCTCTCTCTCTCTCTCTCTCTCTCTCTCTCTCTCTCTCTCTCCATTGCCATGTACATCTATTGCATTCCCTAATTATTTTCTTTCTCTCTACATAATATGTCTCCCCATCCCCATTCTCTCTCTTCAAATCATATCTCCTACTCCCTTTTCTCCCTTTCTCCCATATTCCCCCTCATCTGTGTGTGTGTCTCCCTCCCTCCTTCCCTCTCTTTATTCAATTCCCTATCACCAAATTTATCCATTTGATAACCTAATTATTCTCTTTCTCTCCCCTGCTCCCTATTGTATCTTTCTACCTTATATTCCCCATCTTCTATCTTTATCCTATCCCCCACCCCCACTCACCATCTCCTTCCCTAATTACTCTCTCTCTCTCTCTCTCTCTCTCTCTCTCTCTCTCTCTCTCCCTCCTCCTAGCACCATGTACATGTATTACATGCCTTAATTACTCTCTCTCTCTCTCTCTCTCTCTCTCTCTCTCTCTCTCTCTCTCTCTCTCTCTCTCTCTCTCTAAATCATCTCTCCCCTTCCATCTTCTCCTTTTCTCCCATATCCCTCCCCCTCCTACAATCTATTTCTCCTAATTACCGTCTCTCTCTATCTAATTGATCTCTTTCTCTTTCTCTCTTCTCTCCTCACAATATTTCTCTCTTTCTATACCTAACTTGTGTCTTTGACCCCCTCTCTGTCTCATGTCTCTATAACTCTCACAATCTCTTCCTATTTCAAACTCATGTCTCTAGCCCTATCTCCTGTTGCCTCACTCTCTCACACATGTGGCCTCCTTCACATCTCTTTATCTCTCACATTCTCTCCCTTGCAGTCTACCTCATATTTCTCACCCTCTCCACCTTGTGTTAGTCTCTATCTATCATGTTCCCTCCTATTATTACAGCATACTCTCTCTATCTCATGTATATTCATCTCTCATCCTATCTCTCAGTGTCTACCTCATGTCTCACCCTCATCTCCTTGTATCACTCTCTCTCACATATCCCTTCTAATAATCACCTCTCTCTCACATGTACCCTCCAATAGTTCTCTCTCTCTCTCTCTCTCTCTCTCTCTCTCTCTCTCTCTCTCTCTCTCTCTCCCTCCGTCCCTCCGTCCCTCTTCCCCTTTTCTATATACCCCCCTCTAACCATGTCTCCCCATTGTTGGTATAATTAAATATTTACTAATTACACTTACTTAAGATTACTTAGGGTAACATGGTAATTTTTTATCGAGATAGTTTGCACCTTAATTAAGCACATGGGGTATGAGAATTCTAGTCTAGGTAGTCATAGTTGTTTTCCCAATTCACATTTAGTACACATATCACATTATCATCCTCACCATCACACATACTTCAATGCATAAAGGAGGATGATCACCTTTAGTGGACATGTGATTCCACCTTGTGTAGGTGATAGCTTATCTTCTCCTTATCATTGTCTCTTATTGCCTCTCCTATAAAAGGATGCCTATTATGTACATTTTAATAAATCCATTTGAGGTCAAGGAAGTCTAGTATCAATAATATCATTCTTGCATCTTCATGCATTTTCCTTTCGAATCTCTTGTTGAAGTTATCTTGGTCTTTCATTTGATCCTGAGGGTATTATAGAGTCACCTAAAACTCTAACATGGTATCAGAGCTCTCAAGGTGTGAAGACCTTATCTCAAGTGTTAATATTATAGTCTCATTTAGATTGAAGTTATTATACTATTATTATACATACATACATACATACATACATACATATATACATACATATATGTATATATATATACATATGTATATATACATATGTCTATATATATACATATGTGTATATATATACATATACATATGTATAGATATATATATACATATACATATGTATAGATATATATATACATATACATATGTATATATATATATATACACACACATATGTATATATATATACATATGTATATGTATATATATATACACATATGTATATATATATATACATATGTATATGTATATATATATACACATATGTATATATATATATACATATATATACACACACACACACACATATATATATATATATATATGTATATATATATATACATATGTGTGTGTGTATATATATATATATATATATATATATATGTATATATATATATATATATGTATATATATATGTATATATATATATATATATATATATATATATATATATGTATGTATGTATGTATGTAAGTATAGACACACACAAACACACACACACACACATATGGATTAAATTAATTGTTATAATGCTGATGGAATCACATCTTTACTGAAAGTTTAGATTAAAGGACTAACTGATAGTTATATAGATCGGTGTCTATGAATATACTAAGTCAAGCCCACGAGGGCCATGACTCTATGTGGCATATGCCACAGGAGAGTCATGTCCCTCTGTGGAAATTGACTCTCCATGTATATATCTAGTAATACTATCGATGACTGAAATAATCAATATCAATAACTAGGGCATAGTGATTATCGCACTCACTCACTACAATTTGTCACTATTATATCATATTCTGATATAAACATTGAACATTGTAGTTTAATTGTAATATATATAGAAATACAATTATCCAAGTTTAATATATATAAGTGCATTGATTTTTCTCTATAAAGATATGATTTCCTTATCGTGGTATCAGAGCCTAGTTAGAGGAAAATAATTGGAAACAAATCAATATAAGTGGTTTTCTTATCATATCAGTTAATGTAAATTAAGACTAAGATGGTGAACGAGATCAAAGTAGAAGATATATTGGAAGGGGCTAGAAAATTCTCTTCATGAAAAATATGGATTATAGGCTTAATTGAAGAACTTGAGCTAGAACCCTTCATAGAAATAGATCTAAAGATGTTTGAAGAAGAACCTAAAAGGACAATTTGGAACAGATGAAACAAAATGGCCAAGAAGATTATAATCGATGCTATTAGAGATCATATTCTCCCTTCAATAGAAAGATTGAAAACAACTTATGAAGTATTTAAAACTATAAATGATACATTTGAAATAAACAATGCAAGCATAATCTTGTAACATTAAAGAGGAAACTCATGAATATAAAAATAAACAAAAGAGAGTCAAGAATGACTTATTTCTTAAGAATTTATGAAATAAAGGATCAACTTGCCACCATTGGAAACCATCTAGATGACTTATAACTTTCACTAATTTCTCTAAGAGGACTACCTATATCATGGGAATCATTCATCCAATGTGTAATTTTCCCTTGACTTCCAAAATTTGATCAACTAAAGAACGAATGCACTGAAGAGGAGTCACAACTAATATCAAGAGGAATCTGCACAAATAAGGAAGGAGAGATCCAAGCACTACACACAAACTCTAGAAACACAGGAAAGAAGAAGAAGTTCAAACCAAAGAGAGGAAATAATTCTCAAAATCACAAGGAAAGAGATCTATCCAAAGTACAATGCTATAAATGTGATAATTTTGGTCATATTCAAAGATTTTGTGTAGAAAGGAAGGAAAATCAAGCCACCCTAGCTGAGTCTCATGAAGTGGAAAATCCTCTATTCTATTTAGCCTTATCAAGTGAATTAAACACAAGTAATAATACTTGGATAATAGATAGCGGAGCTTGAAGACATATAATTGGATTCAAAAATTAGTTTGAAACATTCAAAGACTATTGCATAGAAGAAGTCACAATTGGAGATAGTTATGCTTATCTAGTAAAAGGAATTGGGATCTATTCCTTAGAAATAAAAATAGGATAAAATCTTCAATTAAAAGATGTTCTAGTTGTACTTGGGATAAAAAGAAACCTAATCTCCATTTTAGGTCTAGCCGATCTAGGATATCGTGTCACCTTCGATGAGGATAAAGTGTACTATGGCCTAAAAATCATTAGTATAGGATCAAGAGATGGAAGTATGTACAAATTAAGTATTAAAGAAAAACAAAAAGCACTAAATCATAAAGTCCATAAATCAAATGAACTTTGGCATAGAAGATTAGGGAACCTTGGCTTTAGTGCCCTCCCTACCATAGGGAAAATCACTACATGCATACCTAATCTCAAATATGATTACATTAGTATTTTTCAAGAGTGTTCCTTAGGAACAAATAAAAAGGATATTTTCCTTTAAGTAAAAATGAGTCTAAAATTATACTAGAACTTGTTTACACCAATTTGTGTAGACCCAGGTCAACACTCTCAGTAGGGGATTGTTGTACTATGTGACATTCATTGATGATTACTCTAGAAAAATGTGGATATACTATCTAAAACTTAAATAATCTAATGAAGTTTTACAAAAATTCAAAGAATTTAAAGCCCTAGTGGAAAATCGCACAGGAAAGAAAATAAAAACATTAAGATCAGATAATGGAGGTGAATTCACATCTGACATCTTCAAAGAATTCTGTGTTTCTATTGGGTTTACGAGGGAGACTAGAATACCTCATAATCCTCAACAAAATGGGGCTACAGAAAGGGGAAAAAAAACTATTATAGAAACAACAAAAGCCATGATTCATGACCAAAATCTCCCTATGTATTTTTGGGCTGAAGCAGCAAGTACAATAGTATACATTCAAAACAGAAGTCCTCATGTAACATTAGAAAATTTAATTCCCAAAGAAGCCTTCACAGGGAACAAACCAAATCTTAGTCATCTGAGATTTTTTGATATTCTAGTCTACATTTACATTTCCAAAGAGAAAAGATCTAAATTAGAATCTTCTAGAAAGAAAGGCATATTTGTTGGCTATAGTGAAACAACTAACGAATACAAGTATATATTCTAGGACAAAAGTCTGTTGAAATTAGAGGGATGTTAAGTTTGAGGAAGATATCACTTTCAAAACATTCTTAAACAAAGAAGATGAGGAAATTAAGAATCAGAGGGAGTTCATCATAGAAGATGATTATAATACTATGAATAAGAGGGATAACACTATAGAAGATAATTCAACTATGTTGGCTCCTAAGTTAACAAATTTTTAATAACCTAATAATAAAAACACATACACCTAGGGACAATTGATTCCCATGTTCAATGCACATATTCATACACTAGGGCCAACTATAAGGCTATTTAATCTCCTTCTTCTTTAGGTTCTGCAAGACTTAGGTGGGTGGACCTCAAATTCTTTATAAGGTACCAATGTAAAGGCACATAACTAAATTTATATAATAGATAAAACCCCTGAATCTTCTATGTTTATGCAAACATTCATGGACATGAAATAGCTAATAATAGGACACATGAATCTGATAAAACAAGTGAGGGTATTTCTTTTAGCTCTTTCAACATGAAAGGGAAAATATTTGATTTATGATGTTGAATATCAACGAGACTAAGGTATGAACAACACAAACATGCATTCCCCAAGTTGATCAGTCCCCTATCCATTAGGCAATAACTAAGTGATAACATGCACTTAGATACCCAAATATACTCATATACTTAGATATCTAATCTATCTATCTACCTTGCAAATAGAAAGTAACATTCATAAATACCTCATACTTATGAAATATCCTTCTCAAATAACCAACAACCCTATCAAATATATCAAACATTTACTTGGCTCTTTGTTCCAATAGAAAAACACACAAGACATATGACCTTAAGGGGATGCAAAAGGGTTTAAGTTCTTTGTCCCTAAACCAAAAAATATTTCAAACTATAGAGAGAGGAGATGAGAATTAGAATGAAACTAAGAAATTGGATGTTCTTTATATTCATTTCATTGAAACCTAATACATCAAGTGTATACAAAACTTAGATGTGATACAACATACGATTGTATAAACTATTTGCTTCAAGGAAACTACAAGATTGTTGTTCATATCAGAGAAATACTAAAAAGTGGGTGGTATCACAATAACAAGACTGAACTGGAACCATCCTTGCGGTATCACAACTACAAAAATGAAATTGGAACCAACCTGTGTCTATCATGGTGGTAAAACAGGAACCCTTTTCCTCCTCATCCTAAGAATTCTTATACAAAGAAGGATTGTAACCATCCTCCGATGAGGAGACACATGTCACAATTTGACTACAAAACAATATACAAAGATATTTTTATTTCACAATTCTTCGCAAGTAGACCAAGAAAATTGGCATGGTGATACTCCCAACAAGAGTCCTCAACTTGATGGTATTTGTCCTTTACCACCTTTAATCATGAAAACTTTAACTACTTCAATTGACATAGTCTTATCTTCTGCATCTACCTTCAAAATATTTACTTCTTGGTAGTTTTTGGACACGAATTTGATTTTATTTGATCTTCACCATAGCTTAACTTAGCTAAAAATTTGATCCTCATCGAAAGTGTATTGCTTGAGCCACCAACCTATTTATCCATTTGGTGCTGACTTGCACCATGATTTGTTTTTGCAATATATTTCAATATTTCATCTGCCACCTTAAGGGTCAAAACCAATTAACTATAACATTTTACTTCTTTTTTCCACTTTTTGGTCCATCCTTCATTTCTATTCACTAGCCACGTGACCATGCGATCAAGTATATTAATTGTTCTTGTCAGGTCGTAGTCGAAGAATTGAATACTTAATCAAATTGTGTGACCATGCAAACAAAAAATCCCTATGAAAATGGCCCCACCTGCCATGTGTCAAGCTATCATTATGTCATTATGGATAAAGCTAGAGCAATTTTACATATTGACATAACAATATCTATTGATCCTTCATCTAATCTATGACCTAGGTAAAATTGTAAACTTGTGTCCCTTGTTTGAAATTATAACCAATCAAGAGCTGCTTGTATGCCACATCATTCTAACATTGTATTGCCACATCATCATATCATCCACATGGCAGCTAGTTACAACCATGAGAATGCTAATTCATGATAAGCTTGTCACCCCAACGACCATGTGAATTAGAGAAATTTGCACCGTCACCACTCAAACCATGGTCAACATTCACAACATTAACTCAACACGACCATGTGACAAGAATATGTTAACCCTAGTTGCCTCATCACAATTTAATTCTATCTTTGACTATTTTGAACTACAACCATGCGATCAACTGCAAATAGACCATCTAACCCTTTTTGCCCAATCACAACATAAAATGTAACTTCATCTTTTAACTTGTGAAGTCATGACCTCAAAGATGATAACCATTTTACTCAAGCACACCACTAACCATAGAAAAATTCGTAACCATTGCAAAGCCACACACAATGAAAAGAAACAATTATCGCATAGTCATACCTCCAAATGATGTTAGCAGTTAAAAGGTAGTGAAGCTGTGCCTGGGAGCTTATCACAAAGTCACAACTTATGGGAAAGAAAAAATAAAACATACAAAGGGACAATGCTTAGGGATATGAACATATGCATGGTTTTAATGGATCCCATTAAATTTTAAAATCAAAACCCTTAATGAGAGAAAAGACAAGGTAAACCCTAGGGTTTGGACAAGGATGGTAAGAAATTTGAAACGCAAGGCAATCCTAGACAAATGCTTCCTAATTTTCACTAGTGTTTGTAGATTTTTTGGTGAACTAAAAATCAAGCCAATAGTGGCTTTGTTCGGGGATTTATGCCCCTTGTAGGCATGTCAAGGATTTAGAATTTCTGGAGGAAGCAAACCAATCTCAAAAAATCTCTCAAACAACTTATTGGAAAATAGGGAAACCTTCTCCTAATTGTATAAGATGATGGCCTTGGGCCATCGAAGGAAATGTCAAAACTTTTTACCTCTGTCAAACACTTGATTTGCATTTACATCACCTTGAGGTATGATATACATCAATTTCACCACACACATCAGAATTACTTATTAGCAAATTAGGTGAAACAAAATCATTCTCATAGTGCATATAAAAGCTTGTATAAATCTCTTCATTTTGCTCACTATGAAAATGCATACCAACATGCCCTTGAATACAAAAATCAAATTGAGAGTCTTCAATAACAAAAGATTCATGCATGCTATGAACTGGAAACACAATGTGCTCATACTCCTTTAAGTCATATTCATCACAAATCTCCAACTTACCTTGTATATCTAGATGTGAAGAATATATGAAATCTAATTCCTTTGCCTCACTTGCAGTCATGTTACCTATCAAATCAGATTTTTCATTCATTGAAACTTCTTGACACTAAAAAAATTGGTTAATCACCAAGCTTGAAAAACTATCCTGAAATTGCTAACACAAAATATGTTGATCAAAAGCATAGTCTTTAACAAACTGTTAGAAGGAATGTTGAACTCATCATTACAATATTTATCATCATAGAAAGGAAATCCATAGTCAAATTGATAACCCGCACTATTTTCCTCTTCATCATGATTGGACTCAAAATTGCATTCCCGTTTTGAGTACCATTCCAAAATTTTGAGTCACTTTGAGCCCTATAAACACATTTTCTTGCTTGTGTACCTAGCTGTCATTTTAAGGTCTATGAAGTGTTTTATATTTTTAAAACCTTGCATTCAACATATCCATGTATCCTATGGTGATTAAGTGTTATTCTGAGGCATTCTGCGAAGTTCTATATTGAGCAATGTTCATTTCTGCATTTTTGCCTAAGTGTCAAACAACAATAGGAAGCCTAGTTTGCATTTGAATATATTGTACCTGATAATGTTTCATGAATCACCACTTTGGGAGTATTTTATATGTATATCAGCAAACCCATGTTTCAATTTTCATGTTATTTTGATATGTTTTGAATCCTCGAAGTTGGTTACTTATTTCTGTCATGTTGATGCAAATTGCCGTCAATTTTGGGAGGCCCTATTTGATTGATTATAGCTTTGACCTAGTTAACCATAATGAGAAAATTAATTTTCCATTGTATTCTAGAGGTTAGAAACTTTCTATCTTCCAAATTTGAGAATATGATGAATCCATTTGATCAGTTTCCAAACATGATTCCAAATGCCATTTATAACTTTTTACTAGTGTCATGAAATGCAGATTGATCAGTACCCTTGTTTGGCATGTCACATATTTGAATCTATGATTATCTAAGCTAAATGGTTTATACCAATACATTCTACTCTAAAAATAATTCAATCATGCCAATTTTTAAGTCTTGACGAATCCATCTGCACACTTTCCTAGGTCCATTCCATTTGCAAAAATCACAAGTTTTGCCTGTTTCCATGTTAATATCATATTAGTTTTGAAAAGTGAGTGTCTATACACCTAAGTAATTTAGTTAGTTCATGCCAAAAAAGTAACATATGCCAAGCACAATATGTAAATTTAGTACATGTTGAGTAAACAGTGAGTGCCGAGTCACTCAAGTGCCGAGTAGATAGTATGTGCCGAGTGATTCAGGAGCCGAGCAAGAAGTGCATGCCAAGTCATTTAGATGTCAAGTGACACCATTGAAGACACAGTATGTGTCGAGCACTTGGGACTTCAAATGCTGAGTAACACAATTTTTTCATAGTTGTTTGTATTGGCACAAATTACTATGTGAACCTTTTTGGGCCAACTTAAAGATTGAATTACAATATTTTGGCGAGAAAGATGAATCTCAGTTAGGAATCCCTATGTATTACATGCACCCAGTCAGGTAAATTTAAGGTTTAAGCAGTCATATGGATGAATCATAGCCATTGATTCATACCTAATCCTAAGTCACCTACATCTTCTTAAGGAGGGCGAACCCAAAACTTCAGATATGCGAGTAAGGGAACGAATGAATGATAAAGAGTTTTGCATGCACAAACCAAGACATTCATGGTGATCAAGGAATTATGATCTAAATTGAATTGCAAAATCAATTAAAGGAGAATAGAGGAAGGGAACAATGAACAACAGAGAGTCATCTGATCAAGAAGGATCAAGTACATAATAGGATAGAGGTGATCTGTCATCAAGCATCATAGTGCTAATTGCAGGATCATTGTTGAGACATTCTAATAGGTGAATCTATTAAATCTCTTAACAAGGTGCTTACTTAATTGTGAGTTGAAGTCCTTTAACGATGCACACTTCTAACAAGGTGTTCAAATCCTTTAATAGGGTAAGACCTAAAAATCTTTGTAAGCCTTTAATAAGGCAAAACTTTTACAGGGTAGATCATGTTTTATGATAAAAAATTATAACCTTTACTGGATACACTTTATTACTATAGTAGTGAAGATTTGTGGGTGTCATCCCCACCCTAGTTTTACCTTCTCATTGAAGGGTTTCTGGGTAATCATATCTTGTGTCATGAATGTGTGAATGTTTACTTACATGCTTTAGAAGTATATGCTTTACATGGTATTTCAATTAACTTATTGAATATGTGAGATGGATGTGTGGTCAAAGTTTAAAGCATTGATTCAACCCCACCCCCCCCAGTCTCTCAAAATTTTACTTTTCCTATTGTAATTCCAACATTCCAGTCCTATAATTGTGAGTACCCTACTTCGCGTGCTTGCCAAATGTGTCCTATTATTCGTCATGAGCCCAAATCACATAGTTATATTCCCCTCATGATAGTGTACTGATGCCCCTATTTTTGTGCTTCTAAGTATTTGTTTAACCTTTTTTCAAAGCCAAAACCAAACATGTTTATTTGTAGACAATTTTAGGATGGCAACTTTGACAGTCAATATCTTTTGACCCTGAAGTCAGTGTGAAATAATGAGGAATAGAGTGTCAACATGTCATCTTTCAAAGGCCTCTTATCTATTTATGTTAGTTTTCAAAGTTGACTTTTAGGCCTCTTAGTCAAAAAATCACAGTTTGTGAAAATAGGGTAAACAAGTTTTAATGGATGATTGAACACTTGAATTTGTTTTCAATTAGTACCAAGGTTTTAGTGGATAATTATGAGGAATCAGTTGTTCAAAAAATTTTTTTTTTTAGCTAAACCCACTTTGGGGCTTGGCTAATTCCATCAGCTGCTCAAATCCACAACAGTGTACTAGCTTTGCCAATATTGCGTGCAATAATGATTAGAACAATTTTTTACTATCTGGTATTTAAAAGATGAATTCATTTTATAATATGTCTACCTAGAGGTCATATGTACATGTAGAATTTAATACATTAAATGGGATGTGTACCTAGTCATTGCTAAAACTTATAGTGTTGTTATGTTATGTACAATGGGAGCCATTTAAAAAAAAAAAATGCTAGCATCTGCGTAGAGTCCATGCCTCAGTAGTGATCTTTACCATAAAATTGGTGCCCTAGGTTTTTGTATAAAGTGGCATCCTATGCTTATAGTATAAGATCATCTCTATTATGGTGGGAACTATATTGAAACTATTGTTTGCATAAGATTTATACAAAAAAAGGGTTTAGCCATTCCACATTAGAAGGGAAGATATAGAGCTGCATAGTGAGAGGAGAACGTTGGGAGATGTTGCAAATAGGAGAAAAGGTTTATGGCAGAGGAAGAAGGCAGAACACCCATGATTGAAGGGATAGGAAAGGAAGATGAGGTGGTGTGGCTCGAAGTGAATGAAATGATGAGTCACTGAAACATGGGATGAGTTACTACTAGCTTCATCACTTCATAAAATTATGGATTCATATGAATAACTCCCAAATTAATGGTAGCGAGTAGATATTTGGGACCCTCACAAGGAACTTAGAGCTCCCCCTCACATTTTAGCGGGATAGTCCAAGTGAAGGAGAAAACTCCCACAGTGTTGAAGGGTGGATAATCCACATAGAGGAACAAGACATCCACCTTAGGCAGTTGCAGCAGCAGAGGAGAGCTCCCATGACACTAATGAAGAAGGCACCCACGTCCAAGATAGAGGAAAATATAGGGTAGAGAAACTCCATGTGTAGCAAAGGCAAATAATAAAGGATGGTTGCAGAGATTACAACAGTCCAAGTAGCTAACACCCACAACAGGAGTAGAGAATGTAGTTGGGAGTAGAGCACTCCCATATTGTTAGAGCTATAGAGCTCTGCACAAAATGTGTTAGTAATTTCTTAGAGCTCCACATAGATTGGAGATGCAAAGTCACCTCCCACTCCAGCCCCCATCCATCCGTGGTGGATACTAGGAGCTAGCAAGCACAAACCACAAAACATGGCCACTCCTATGGGTCTGAAGGAAGGTGCGGTGGTATCTATCCCACATTGGGGAGGCATTGTCTTTTAAGTATGTTTATATTCATAAAGACACCCATACTTAGTGTCCAAAAGATAAGCACTATTAAAGCACAAGGCACATGGAGGGGCCCATCATGGCCAGATTGGGCAGCAAAGTCAATTAATTTTGACCAAGAGAAGCGTAGTTGGAAGAATCATGTGGCATATCTGGGCACTTCACAAGATTAGGAAGGAAGTGAATTAGAGCTATGACCCTATGATGGATCATAAGATTGAGAGGCCTCAGTTGGAGGGTTAAGATATTACACCATTTTCGTGATGTCAGGGATCTAAAATAGAGGTAGTGCAATGCTACAATCGTGAGATCAGGACATGAGAATTGGACCTTTAAGATACTACAAAAATGATGAGTTTGTCATATGGTGGGGGTGTGAAATTTGAAGATTCAAGATGTTCTGATTGCCATAGGATCAGGAGAGAAAGGTTGGGGAAATTTTCAAATTTCAAATGTTACATATGGAGATGTGGGGACCGCCTTGGTGAAGTGGCAAATGGAAATTAGACAAGTGGCATAGATAAAAGATAAAATGAAATATAAAATGGAAATTAAATAAGATGTGCATACATTCTAGAATAACCAAGAAAGCTTGAATTTTCAGTTTCTGTAATCAGTTTTCACATAGGTATTCAGTAGAAGAAGCTACAAGAGGTTTTATAATTTTGGGGCATTCTCAATGGAGATGTAGATTTAATGTTTTCAGAAGGGACTAAGATCAGATATGATCAGATTTACATAAGATTAGATTTCACTAACCACTTTAAAGCAAGAATTGAATGTTTTGAAGGTAGTTGGAAGCAATGAAGTTTTGTCAGTAGGGGTAGTTGAGATTCATGACTAAAAGTAGAACAAGACAAAGCAAGATCAAGTTGCAAACTCTTGCATATTGTTGATGCATATCTTATTTTAATTCAGAGGATGTCTTTTCTCATTAACTTTAAGAAAGATATATTAGATATTCTGAAGGCAATCAATGAGATTTTGATTACTAATAGATGAAGGCCGGTTTCAACAACATCAAGATGAAGATAGTTTTTAGTAGGACACATGGCAATATAAAAATCATATCTAGGAGCTTCTCCTTCTCTACAAATTTCTCCTCTGTTCTCTTTGAAAAGGTCTTGGTTCTAGACATTTTTCATTGCTATGTGACCACCTATTTGTTCCAGCTTGATTGAAATTTCCTCCACAATTGTGATTCCACATTTTCTTAGTATTTCATCTGTTATCAACAACAACATTGTAGTTTCTTGAACCATTTTAATATACAATTATCCTTTGTGTATTTTTTGAGTTTTGGCATATAGATGATGTATTGATTTCAAGGATTTCAATATAGAGTTTTCATTAACAGTTTCATTCTAAAGTTTATCTCCTTTTTAGTGGATATGTAGTTTTTTGTTGACTATGCCCAAAGTGCATACCATCTAGTTGCAACTTGTGTTGAAGTTGTATGTTGCTGTGTGTCTTGCTATTGGATCAAGGACCTAAGTAATTTTCTTGATATTGCATTAACAAAACTGCAAGGATCATAGGAGGATTTGATAAGTACAAACTTTGTTTGAAGATTGATGTCTATTTGCAAGCTAGATTGATAGATTAGATGTCTGGATATATGAGTATATTTCAAGTATCCATGTGCGTGTTTCTAACTTATTGAATGCCTAATAGATAAGGGATTGGGCAGTTTAGAGGTTACATATTTTTGCTGTTGCATACTTGGGTTATGTTGATTGAATCATCAATTGAATATCAATTTACCATTTTATGTATTAAAGAACTACAAGTGCTGGTCATTACTTATTTGCTTTTACCTTCTATGTGGTTATAGTTAGCTACTATGATTAGGAAGTTTATCAAAAAATCATAAAAGAACATTGGCCATTTCTACCATAGGGGATAGTTTTGAAGAAGAGAGTATAAAATTAGCAAGATCAATCCCTAAGGTTTTCTTGCCTTGGCCCTGTAGAGCCTAAAGTGAAGTGAGTCCCAATGACTCTGTTAACATTGGCCCAGAACTAAGATTTAACCCTACTAAATATAGGATTTAGCTGATCCTTAGGCTTGTCCCTGTCTTATGCTTCTTGGTGTTAGGTTTAAACCCACCTAATATGTTCCTTACCCAGAATGAACTCCAACACATCACATAAAGCATCAAAACAAATTGCAGCAATGCCAACATGAGAAAAAAATGAATCAATATGAAATTTCCCTTCAATCACATCCCCCACATCTAAAAATTCATCATGTGCACAAACATTTGAGGTGTTGTCATATGCGCCTCCAAGGATTGACAAAGATAGTTTAGATTCTGTATCTTTTTCTACATCAAACATTGGGGAAGTGAATTGTCTAAATGGAGAAAATATATAAGGGAAAATATGAGCATCCTTAGAAGCACTTAGATATTTTTTTAAATCACAAGCTAACAAAGCTAAAATCTTACCAGGGCTCAAGAAGAATGCCTCACAAATCTTCTCCTAGCTATGATTACTATCTGGATGACATGAAGAACTTATAGCAGTAGAAACATTAGTAGAAAAATTTGAAACATTAGAAGATTCACTACATTCATTTTCATCATGGTAAGAACTACCTATATAGTTGTTATACAATTCTTCAACTTCATACTCATTGTAACAAGACTTATTTTTAGTTACATATTCATCTTGCTCATGTTGATTGCAATCTTCTGATTCAATAACACTTGAATCCATCTCTTCACATTTGGAAGACAAATTATCATTATATTCACTACTACCTTGACTTTCAGCACACCCATTATTATCATTAGAAGATGTAGCATGAACTCTATTATTATCACTTTCCATCTTCTTAATGAAATCTTCATCTTGCATAAGCTCATGTAATCTTATAGGTGCTTGCCAATTAATTGAATCAAGCACATGAAAATCTAGGAAAATACTAGGTAAGGAAGATTCCTCAAGTCTAGAATGAAAAGGCATCTTTGTGATTACTGATTTAAGCTATAGATAACATTATTCAACATTTAGACCCTAAGTACTTCCTACTACAATTCTTATAAAACTAACAATATTATTGTGGATTTTCTTGTCCAACATAACAATGTTGTTAACCATAGTTTCCAAACTTTCAGATATTGGAAAACTAACCTCAGATCCGAGATCTGACTCCATCTTAAAATAAAAATTTCACCTCCTTTCTTAGTGCTGAAAATCACTAAATGAGGTGCTGATTTCTAACATTTGACATTCCCTGAAAAAGAAAATCATGAAAAGCAAAATACGTTTTAGTGTTGATGCAAAACATTTCCTCTACTAATCTAGCATGGGTGTGGACAAGAAACTCTTTCACACCATTGATAAAACTTTGTAGATCCCCCACCTCCTTGAAAAGGATAAATGAATCACTTACAATAGAAGATGTAATACAACATTGAACACTATCAAGAAACACTTCTTTTCTAAGACACTATCAAAAGCTTCAAATCTTCCCATACAACTTAAATTCCTTCAAAATTTACAACATGAAATCAACTAGGATACACTAGTATAGAGATACAGAGTCGTAACTCACACTTTGTGAGAAATAAAACATAATTTTTCATTTGACAAAATCTAAACCAGACTTTCAATTTGTGGAAAAATGAAAATCATCAAACCAATATTGTATATTTACAAAATTGAAACAAAGAACAAATACTATTGTTCATTCTTGACTCTGACATTACAACACTTTGAAAACAATTCTCAGCTATTGTTGTCCTGGATAAAACATTTCTAGGATGTAGGACTAAAATATTCATTTTTCACTGGAGATTCTTGTCCTTCTAGATATATTGAGTCACCTTTTAGATTCAATATTTCCCCAGTAGAGTCACCATTTTTTTGGCTCCTAAATTAATATCTTTTTAACCACCCAATGATGAGAACACATACACCTAGGGGAAACTAATTCCCATGTTCAATGTACCTAATTAGATACTAGGGCCAACTATAAGGCTATTTAATCTCCTTCTTCTTTAGGCTCTACAAGACCTAGGCAGGTGGACCTCAGATTCTTTATATGGTACCAGTGTAAAGGCATATAACTAAATCTATATAACAGGTAAAACCCCTGAATATTCTATGTTTATGTAAACACTCATGGACATGAAATAGTTAATAACAAGGCACATGAATCTGATAAAAAAAGTGAGAGTAATTCTTTTAGCTCTTTCAACATGAAAGGGAAAAGATTTGATTTATGATGTTGACTATCAATGACTAAGGTATGAACAACATAAACATGCATTCCCCAAGTTGATCAGTCCCTTATCCATTGCCAAGAAATAACTATGTGATAACATGCACTTGGATACCCAAATATACTCAAATATATAATCTATCTACCTTGCAAATAGACATCAGTGTTGATAAAGACCTCATACTTATGAAATATCCTGCTCAAATAACTAGCAACCTTGTCAAATATATGAAGTATTTACTTGGCTATTTGTTTCAATAGAAAAACACACAAGACATACAACCTTGAGGGGATGCAAAAGGGTTTAAGTTCTTTGTCCCCAAACCACAAGACATTGAAAATTATAGAGAGAGGAGACAAGAATCATAATGAAACTATTGGTGTAAATAAGTATTTACTATTTATAGTTTACTTAAGTTTACTTAGGTTAATGCATATTCATATCAGTTTTCATGTAGACAACATAGTAGTTTGTACTCCAATTGAGCACATGTTGTCTACTACATCTCTTTATGAGATACACCTTTACATTCTTATCCTCGCATTGTTGCACATACATTCATGCAAATTGGAGGATTATCCACTCTTGGTGGACTTGTGCTTAGTTTTTGCTTATCTCTTTGCATGACTCCTAGACATATCAGTTGCCTTTATATACAAGGCACTTCTATGATGTATTCATCCACTTATCTAATTAATCCATTCTCATTTGATCATATCTTGTTTCTCTTGTGCTATCTCTTGAGCTTTTCATTCTTGCCTTAGGAAAAATTTTACATGGTATCAAAGCTATACCAAATTCTTAGACAAAATCAGAGCCATATGAGTTTCATTGCATAGCCATTGGAGAAATTTTTTTTGTAGGTCAAGATTGGAGCTTGCTAGTGCAAATTAGATGTTGGCATCACATTCAAAAGGTCAAGAAACCCTTAACTTGACTTTTGTTTCATCAAAATTGGACATCTGAGGTGAAATCTAGAGTCATCTAATTTTTGAAGGTGTGACGACGTTGATTCAGGAAAAATAATTACAAAGGTGATTTTCAAACAAAAATATCTCCCTCATATGGACTCCTTTTTTTGAGAAATTTTTTTTATTTTGTGGTAGAATTTCATGATCTACACATTGTTGTAGGTTATTTGCAATCCATGTTCCTGAATTTTTCTAAAAATCACAAATCTTAATTTTTGCAACTTCAAAGGCTTTGTTTAGGTTCATATGGACACATTTTTAGGTGCTATTTTCTTTGAAAGTGCATGATTTTTTGTCTACTTTCTAGATCTAGTATTAGTTTGGAGTAATTTTGGGTAGACATAGTACTTTCAACATTTGGTCATTTTTGGCCTATTTTCTCACTTGTAATTAATTAGATCCTTGAGAGGTCTTGTGTCTTATCTTTTTGAGTTTGATATAGCTTCATATTTGTTGTTGTAACCATCAAAATTAAAAGTCCACTTTGGTTCATTTTGACAAGTGAACATTGTACATGCACGAAGTATAAAGTGCCAAAATCATCCATTCTAGGGGGGTTCTTTGATTAAGTGATTTGGGGGGTGTGTCTTGAGTGTTTATTCTTTTCTTTCTCTCATTTTGCATCATGGGTTCTCCTAGATTTCAACTTTTAACTCAACATAATTATTCTACATGGAAAATTAGACCTTGGAGTGAAATGATGGAAAAAGGTTTAATTGATTATGTTGATGGAACCATGGTTGCACCATCTGATCTTGATAAACTAAATGAATGGAATCATAACAATAAGGTTGCTATTGGTACATTGAGGAAGTATGTACATAAAGATCTTATCTTCCATATTGATAATTGTAAAACAATAAAGGAAGCATGGGATAAGTTTTCTATGTTGTACGCAAAAGTAGACAAAGCTAGGGGTTTTGAACTTGATGAAAATCTCACGTCATTAGATTCAAAGGAGTTTGACACAATTCAAGACTATATCACAAAGGCACATGAGCTAAGGTCAATGGTTAAGGATTGTGGAATTACCATAGAGGATGAAAAATTGATCTATAATTTGATAAGAAAATTTCCTCCAGATTATGCATCATTTTTTTTGAGCTTCAACGCTCCTAAGTAAACCTTAGGTTCTTCCTACACCATGTGTTCATTTGATTCCTTCATAGAGATTTTGACGGTAGAACAATCAAATCTGATGAGCATGGGGATTCTCATGTCTTTAAAGTCCAAAGCATTGGTGGCTAGTAAAGGGAATGAAGGAAAAGGGTCTAACAAGAAGCAAAAATCATGGCAACAAAATTCACAACAAGAGAAAGAACACTCAACCTCCTCACCATAAGACAACTCCAACAATAAGGGAAAATTATACAAGAAGGAGTTTCTTACTTGTGCATATTGCAAGAAGAATGGACATGAAGAACATCATTATTATAAGAAGGAGGTTGATGAACTCAAGAATCTTCTCAAGAAGAATTAAATTAGTCTACCTTTAAGAATGACTACTTCACCCCCCTCTTCACATTTAGATTTTGATAAAGGAAAGGATCACATGGGAAAAGGTTAAGCCTTAGTAGCCACGTCAAGTTAAGATTCAGGGAGATGACTTCTAGATTCAGGGGCTTCTCATCATATGGCATCTTCACAGTCTATGTTTTCATCATTTGATCCTTGTCATACTCCACTTATTTTGATGGGAAATCATACTTACATGAATGTTGTTGGGAAAGGAAATATTGATAAGGGGGAGGGATACTTCAAAGATGTGTTGTGTGTACCTCACCTAAGTCATAATCTTCTTTCCATCTATCAGTTCACTCATGGAGATAGAAGGACTGTGGAATTCACACCTAATTTTGTTTTTATCAGAGACTTGGAGACTAGAGAGATCATTGCTATAGGGGTTGTTGATCATGCATCTAGGTTATACTACTTCTTAGATTTTTCTCATGGTGATGATAGTGATTTCTCAATAGATTTTTTAGCAGATTTTGATCACACTTCTAGTGTTAATTCATACTTTAAGGAACACATTTTAGTATTGACATGGGGATACTTGAGCAAGTTCTAGATATTCCATATATTTTGAGGTTTCTTCCTACAAATGGGGGAGGCTTCATTGATACACCTTTGGTTCTATTTCTTCCTAAGGGGAGGAATTTTGTTCTACACTCATGGTGCAGTTTCTACATCGAACCTAGAGCATCTACCATTGGTGTATATTCTACATTGAGGGGGGGTTATTTGGTCTATATTCCTCTTCTTCTCTCTTATTGGGGGGGGGGGGGGGGGGGGGAATCTTTTCCTCACATGAGGTCTTCTTCTCTCTCATTTTATTTTATTGTACTTATCTATCTTTTTGGAGGGGGGTTTTGCCCATGTGGTTTTCCCTCTTTCTCTGCTTTATGAGAGATTGCACTTGCATATTGTACATGGGTACCTAACATGGCCTAGTAGTCGAGACTCATCTTGCATTATTATCTATCTTTTGTGAGCTTAAGTACATTTCCCTAAGTTGCACTTAAGGGGGAGGTGTTGGTGTAAATAAGTATTTTCTATTTACACTTTACTTAAGTTTACTTAGGGTAATGCATATTCATATTAGTTGTGAAGTAGACACCTAGGAGTTGGCATATTCATATCAGTTGTCATATAGACAACATAATAGTTTGCACTCCAATTGAGCACATGTTTTCTACTACATCTCTTTATGAGATACACCTTTACATTCTTATCCTCTCATTGTTGCATGTACATTCATGCACAATGGAGGATAATCCACTCTTGGTGGATATGTGCTTAGTTGTTGCTTATCTCTTTGCATGACTCATAGACATATTAGTTGCCTATGTATACGAGGTACTTCTATGATATATTCATCCAATTATCTGATTAATCCATTCTCATTTGATCATATCTTGTCTCTCTTGTGCTATCTCTTGAGCTTCTAGATCTTGGCATTTCATTCTTGCCTTAGGCAAATTCTTACAATGGTATCAGAACTATACCAAATTCTTACAAAAACTAAGAAATTGGTTGTTCTTTGTATTTATTTCATTGAAACCTAATACACCAAGTGTATACAAAACTTAGAAAAGACACAACCGATGATTGTATAAACTATTTGCTTCAAGGAAACTACAACATTTCTATTCATGACAGAGAAATACTAAAAAGTGGGTGGTATCACAATAACAAGACTAAACTAGAACCATCCTTGTAGTATCACAGCTATAGAAATGAAAATTGGAACCAACTTGTGTGTATCATAGTGGTAAAACCAAAACCCTTTTCCTCATCATCCTAGAAATTCTTATGTAGAAAAGGATTGCAACCATTCTCTAATGAGGGGATACATGTCACAATTTGATTGGAAAACAATATACAGAGATATTTTTATTTCACCATTCTTTTCACTTAGACTAGGAAAATCAACATGGTGATACTCCCAATAAGATTCCTCAACTTGATCAAATTTTTCCTTTACCACCTTCAATCATAAAAACTTTAACTACTTCCACCAACATAGTCCTATGTTCTACAATTGCCTTCAAGATATTTACTTCTTCTTGGTAGTCATAGCATGAATCTGATTTTATTTGATCTTCACCATATCTTTACTCAACTAAAAATATGATTCTTGTCAAATTGTACTACTCAAGCCACCAATCCATTTATCCATTCAGTGCTAACCTACTCCATGCTTTATTTTTGTAATATATTTCAACATTTCATCTGCCACCCTAAGGGTCAAAACCAACTAACTACAACATTTTACTTCTTTCTACCACTTCACGATCCATCCTTTGTTGCTATTCACTAGATGTGTGACCATGCGATCAAGTATGTTAACCATTCTTGCTAGGTTGTAGTCAAAGAATTGATTACTTATCCAAACTATGCAACCATGCGAACAAAAAATCCTTATGAAAATGGCCCCACCTACCATGTGTCAAGCTATCATTATGTCATTATGGATAAAGATCAAGAAATTTTACATACCAACATAATGACATCTATTCATCCTTCATTTGATTTATGGCCCAAGTAAAACTACAAACTCATGCCCCTTGTCTAAACTTACAACCAATCAGGAGCTTCCCATATGCTACATCATTCTAACACTGCATTGCTACATCACCATATCATCCACATGGTGACCAGTTGCAACCCTTAGAATGCTAACTCATGATCAACTCATCACCCAAGAAACCATACAAACCAAAGAAATTCACACCATGTCCACTCAAACCCATGGTCAACATTAACTCAATGTGACCATGCAAAAAGCATATATTAATCTTAGTTGCCTCATCACAACTTAACTCTATCTCTGACTTCACAACTTAACTCTATCTCTGACTGTTTTGACCCGTGACCATGTGATCAACTAAAAATAGACCATCTAACCCTTTTCACCCAATCATAACATAAAATGCAACTTTAGCTTTTAACCTACAAAGCCACGACCTCAAAGATGATAACCATTTCACTCAATCACACCATTGATCGCTATGAATCTGTAACCTCTATGAAGCTGTGCACTATGAAAATAAATAGTTATCACACAGTTGTATCTCCAAATGATGTTAGCAGCTAAAAGGTAGCAAAGTTGTGCCTAGGAGCTTGTCGCAAAGTCACAACTTAAGGGAAAGACAATATAAATGATACAAAGGGCCAATGCTTAGGGATATGAAAATATGCATGGTTTTAATGAATCCCATTAAATTTTAAAATCAAAACCCTTAACAAGAGAAAAGATAAGGTAAACCCTAGGGTTTAGACAAGGATGACAAGAAATATTTTACCTAAGTCAATCCTAGACAAATGCTTCTTGATTTTCACAGGTATTTGTAGATTTTTTGGTGAACTAAAAATTTGGCCAACAATTTGGAAATCTGAGGGAGAGTTTTTTCGAAGAGCGAGATACACCTGACTCTAATACTAAGAATTATGAAGTTTTAAATAATAAGAAAAGACCACTATGGGCTAGGAAAATGGTTGAAGAGAAAAATGTAGAACCATATTACGTTTCTAGAGAAAATAAGAAAATAAGAAATAAAAAATGCTATTTTTCCTTAATAATAGAACTCACAAAAAAAGGTCCAACTAATGTTGAGGAGGCTTTAAAATGTCAAGCATGGAAAGATGCACTGGTAGAGGAATACCAATCCATTCTAAAAAATGATGTCTGGGTTATTGTCCCTAGACCTAAAGGGAAATTAGTTGAATCTTCAAAATGATTGTTTAAAATCAAGTATACACCTAATGAAAGCATTAAAAACACAAAGAAATTTTTTTTGCAAGGGTTTTTTCTCAAAAGGCTAGAATTTATTATGAAGAAATATTTCTCCAGTTGCCTATTACACCTTAGTAAGAGCGATAATTTCCATTACAACATCCAAAGGATGTGAAATACATCAAATAGATGTAAATACAACCTTCTTGAATGCAATCATTGAAGAGAAAGTATATATAGAACAACCTAAAGGGTTCACCACACATGACATGAAGCTTTATGTATTCAAAGTAAAGAAAGTTGTCTATGGCCTTAAGCAAGCTCCCACGACTTGGTATGAGTGAATATACAACTATCTCTCCAAGTTAGGATACTGAAAAATTGAAGTTGATCCTAAAATATATTTCAAAATATCTAACGATGACATGTTATTATTGTTCCTTATGTTGACAAATCATTGATAATAGGTGCATACCATCTTATAGCCAAATGCAAACAATACCTCATAGCTGAATTTGACATGAAGGATCTTGGAATTTTACATTATTTTCTAGGTCTAGAAGTGTGGCAGAAAGAGAACTATATTTTCCTAAATCAAGGAAAAAACACTACTAGTATATTAACTAGATTTAGGATGATGGACTATAAGACTCTTTCAACTCTTATGGAAACTAACCTTCATAAGCTTAAAAGTGAAACAATAGATTCAGAACCTATAGACCCTGCTCACTATCATCAAATTGTTAGATCTCTTATGTACTTGGTAAATACAAGACTAGATATCTACCATGCTACAAATGTGTTAAGTCATTTCATCTGTGAACCCAAGAAGATCCATCTAATGTCTACTAAGAATATTTTAAGATACCTAAGAGGAACAATTGGACTTGGACTGAAGTATACAAATACAAAGTTACAAATTCAAGCATATTCTGATTCAGATTGGGTAGACAATTCTATTGATTGTAAGAGTACTACAAGATGTTGCTTTAGTCATGGACCAACCATGGTATCCTAGTTTTGTAGAAAATATTCAGTAGTTTCTCAGAGCTCCATTGAAGTTGAATATATGGCTTCCTCTATGGGAGAGCATGAAGGAATATGGTTAAGGAAACTTTTATATGGACTATTTAAAAAACCACTAAAGCCCATAGTAATCCACTATGAAAATCAAAGCTATATTAAATTATCAATTAATCCAGTTTTCCATAAAAGGTCCAAGAACATAGAGATTCCTTACCATTACATAAGGGACATGGTTGACAAAGATGTTATCAAGTTAATTTACATTAGCACTAAAGAACAAAATGCAAACATTTTCACCAAGCCTCTTGCAAAGTTGAAAATTGAGTACTTCATAAATAAACTTGTAATGACTAAATTTTAACTCAAGATTAGAATCTCATATTATGCAATTTATTCATGAATATTTAAATAAAATCAATATTGTAATATTGTGGATGTGTTGTGCAATGAAAAATGACAAATTTTTATGCGGATATAGTCGCTATTTTAAGGTGATGATCTTATCAATAACTTGACCTGTTATCATGAGTCACTAAATTGGTTGAAACACTTGATGAATGATGTATCACGATTGACTACATTAAGTTGAAGTCACAGATTGTGTTGGATATCTTTATATAAGTTTTATCACTAAATCTAGCTCCAAACTAGTTTTGAATTGTGATAACAGTTATATCATAATTGTGATGGATTGAAGACTTCATTATCTTCATCATGTAAAATTGACACTAGTGCATTCTTGAGTTGTATAATTTCAATCCTCCTCCTTCTAAGAGGGAGTGTTAAAATTATAGTCTCATTCAAATATAAGTTATCAGACTATATATATATATATGGAATTCTTTAGAATAACTAAGAGGGGGAGTGAATCAGTTATCCAAGATCTAGATGTACAAAAAAAAAATTTCATAGCTTAGTGAACCCATATTTATAAAACCTTATAATGCATGCATCCATTAGATCATACAATGCTTAAACTTGTAGGTTACTATCCTAGGTCCAAATAACTTTGCAATAATGTAAACATGAAATATAACAAATTCAATAATACACTTGACACACGAATTTTACATGGAAACCCAATTTGAGGAAAACCACTAGTAACATGCTACTAATTCTCACTCTTCTAAAGTGATGCCCTATGAAAGGCCAACCCTGTTAAAGGTTACAATACACATTGTTAAATGCAACCTAGTTAGAGGATTTCAATCACCCTATTAGGATTGAGCCTTATCAGAGGGCTTTCGACCATTCACCTAGAATGCCACCCAGTTAAAGGATTTACCCTAGACTAATGCAATGATTAGAAAGTAACAATAAGGATTAAACTGATAATAAATCACAACTTACTTGGAGATTAATGATCTTTGTTTTAGTCATCCATTCTACTTGGCTTTCCACACACTTTTTCTCTAATAACTTGTTCACTCTTCAAGAATTCATATCCTTAAGCCTTCTTTCTTTTCTTGCTAATAACAACCTCTTATGTTTGACCACTAAATGAAGCATTAACCTTGACTCCTTGTCTTCCTTAGGTTCTTGCACATGACAACCTTTGTTTGACCAACTCTCTCTATAACTAGATATTTAAGATCTTTTGCCATTCAACCTAAATTATCCATTTAACGGTTAGGTAGGATTACGTAAGATACGATGAATCCATCCAATTTTTCATTTTCTTCCTCTATAAAATTTTCCCTTAATCCTCTTTGAATTCACCACAAAATGGTTTACCTTGAATTTTATGCCACCAATCATCATAATTATCTTCCACACACTTCACAGAATTCAAGAAAATAAAATAGTTTTCTCAAATTTATCAAATCTATGATTTAGCGAGAATACTAGCACTCGATCCACTCATCTTCAACTAGTTAACTTGGAAAATACTAAAGTTTACTAGTGCTCGGTATCAACTAAACTTTACCCGACTTACACTAAGTTCACTTGACATACACTGAATCTTCATTTTAATTGGTTCCAACTGATTTTCTACTCGACTTTCACTAACTTTGTTTGGCACCTACTGTCCATTTGGCCAAGTTTGGTAGACAAAATTTTTCATACTTGTTCTTCTAGAATTAATCAATGTATCCAACCTTTGTAGCCTTAGTAGGTAATTAATACACTATATCATCACTATCTTAACTGATCTTTGTACTCCTTTTTCTTATCATAATTCAACCTTTCCTCTAGGTGCTCTTGTTATCTTATTTGATCAAATTATCTCCATCAATAAAAAAATGGTAGTACTCAAATCAATTAAGCAGTTTTCCTACCAGAAAATAGAATATTTGACATCAATGACAAAAGAATGATTATTCCATTACAGGTTCTTTACCTCAAAATAATCTCATATCAATAATCCCCCTCTTTAGCATTGATGGAAAACCAATACCAACAAAAATGCCAAAAAGAAAATAATTCCCTATATTGAAATATCTCCCTCTATCAATTTCTATATAGGCTACACAATTCTATTTAGATCAACAGATGATCAACTCTTCCTTATGACTCCCTCTTGATCACTCCCTCTTTCTGATATTCAGGTATCTCTGCACTATTATTATATCTCCCTCAACACTATCTCCCTCTGGCCAGGTAGATGTATTTATTTTTGTCATTTCTCTCTCTTTAGTAAACATTAGGTACACTATCTCCCTCTAAGTAGATATCCATATTTTTTTCTCCTTTGAAAGTATTTCTCCTCTTTCTCACTTTGTTTGGTATTCTGTCATTCTCCCTCTTTGACAACAATGCCAAAGACTTGTCATCTCAACATGCAAATGTTAGAAATTTTAGTTTCTCCCTCTGTCACCTAACTTGTGACTATAAATCTTCTATTATAGTTCCTTCATTACTTTAGGCAGCTCCTAAAGTAATATCCACTGCATCAAGTTGTAAGATACAACATTCATCTCCAGTTGATGTAGGGAACTTCTTAGCTTCACAAGAAGCTTTGGATAGGGGTATCACCCCTAGTTTACCTCTTAGATACTCATGAGCATCCTTAGGTAATGCTTTGGTGAAGATATCAAATTTATTCTCTTTTGTATTCACATATTCCATCTTCACTTCTTTGTCTTGAACTAACTCTCTCAAGTAATGATACTTGATTTCAATGTGCATAGTCTTTGTGTGCATCACAAGGTTCTTTGAGATGATTATAGCAATTGTATTATCACAATAAAGTATCATAGGTTCAATGATTTATTCCTTCATACATTTGAGTAGCCATTTCATCCATAAAATGTTTGTACAATTTACTGCAACACCAACATATTCAGCTTCAACAGTAGATTGAGATATGCAATTTTGTTTCCTGCCAGTCCAAGTGACCAACCTCTTTCCTAAGAAAAATATTCCTCCACTAGTGCTCTCTCTATCATCAATATTCCCATCCCAATCAACAACAATGTAGGCTCTCAACTCAAACTCCTCATTTTTCTTGTAGTATAGACCATAATTTGTTGTTCCTTTCAGATATCTCATTATTCTCTTAACAACCATCAACTAATTCTCTTCAGGATTAGCAGAGAATCTTGCAACTATCCCAATAGATAATGCAATGTAAGGTCTGCTATGTGCTACATATTGAAAATTTCCAATCATAGAACTATATAATGCTTGATTCACATCAGTTGAATTATCATTCATTGACAACTTGTGTCCTATCTCCATAGGTGTGCTAACTGGTTTTGAATCTTCCAATCCAAAAAAATTCAATACTTCCTTCACATACTTAGATTGAGTGATGTATATAATTTATTTCATCAAGTATACTTGCAAATCAACAAAGAACTTGATCTCTCCAAACATAGACATCTCAAATTATTTCTTCATTTCATTTGCAAATGCTTTACATAATCCATCTTGACCTCCAAATATGATATCATCAATAAAAAATTCAGCTAGTAAAATACCTTTACCTCCTTCTTTCTTCAAGTATAGATTTTTGTTATCATCACTCCTCTCAAATCCAATCTTTACAAGATAGTTGTGGAGCCTTTCATACCATGCTCTTGGTGCTTACTTTAAACCATACAAAGATTTGTGTAGTCTACATACCATGTTCTTGTTGTTAGAATCAAAAAATCTTTCTGGCTGTTCTATATAGATCTCTTCTTTTAATATGCCATTTAGAAATGCAAATTTCACATCCATTTGATAAACTTTGAAACCTTTGTATGCAAAGAATCAACCAGCATTCTTACTCCTTCCAATCTTCCAACAGGGGCAAATGTTTCTCCATAGTCAATCCCTTTTTTCTTGTGCACAACCTTTGCAAACTAATCTTGCTTTATTCCTTATGACTTCACCATTTTCATCTAACTTTTTTCTATACAATCACTTGGTTCCAATCACATTTTTGTCTCTAGGTCTAGGAACTAGAGTCCTTGTCTTGTTCTTTTAAATATGTTCAATCTCTCCTTTAATGGATTTACTATAGTCCTCATTTTCTAAGGCATCTTTCATTGTCTTAGTCTCATGCATTCTCAACAAACATGTATCACTTCTCAACTTGTTCCTTGTCATTGGTCTAGCATCTTTATCTTCAAAAATTTGTACAACAAGGTGATGTCTCTTGACATACTTTGACAATCTTGGTCCTTCTCTATTTTCCTCATTAGGTTTGTAAACTTTTGAATCACTATGTACTTCTATATTAGATAATTTAACATCTCTTTCATGTACACTAATCTCAAAATCAGAATGTGTCTTAGCTTTAGTCTGCAACTCGGCACTTGATTGCAGCTTAGATCCTAAATGCAAGTCGACATTCATTGTATGTGACTTGGCAGTTACTAAAACTTGTTGTTGATTTGCAACTTGACTTACAACATCTCCATAAATAGACATACCTTCATAAAAGTATACAAAAGAATTGTATTCCTCTTGTTCCTTCATAGGTTCAGCCTCATGTACCTCTATATATTCATCAAACTTCACATTTTCACTTTCCACAAGTTTGTTAGTGTCAATATTTAAACTCTTTAAAGCTTTACTTCTTGTGGAATAGCCAAGGAATATATCTTCTTCATTTTTAGCATCTAATTTAGCATTCCTAAAATCCTTAAGAATATAGCACTTTCTTCCAAATACCTTACAATATTTTACATTGGGTGAGTATCCATAACATAATGTACTTATCACCCTTGTAGCTTTGTACTTCAATTTGTCCACACAAATGAGTATGAACAATCTCCAAAATTCCTTTAGAGGTGTGCATCTTACTCTTAAAACTAGATTTTGTCATCTTGCTTAACTGACATTGTTTGCAAATTATATTGCCAGGTTTCTTCAACTTAGGAAAACCTTTGACTCTTCTCATGTTACATATACTAACCAAGTTATCAAAATTAACATGACATAACCTCTTGTTCCAAAACCACACATCATAAATTTCTACAACAATACAAGTAGCATCATTCATATCAAGATAAGTAGATTACCTCAAGTTTGATCACCTTTTCGAATTAGTTTCCCATCAGTATCATAGATCTTAGCTATCTTGTTCTCAAACTCAACCTTGCAACTTGAACTATGTAGTTGTGACACACTAAAAAATTTATAGTTAAGTCCTTAAACATAATAAGCATTTTCACATTAATTTTTTTTTGTGAGTTTGATAGAACCTTTTTCCTCTTATTAGATAGGGTGCATCATTACAAAACCTTACACTATTTCCATCACAATAATTTAGGTAATGAACCTACTTTTATCTCTAGTCATGTGACTTGAACACCCACTGTCAATGATCCATTTGTCATTTTTGTTCACACAAGACACCAGTGTAGTTGCCTCATCCTCATCATATTCATCCTTCATTGCAACATACACCACTTCATCTTCATGATCATCAGATCCATCTTTGGTTTCCTCTTCTGCAATGTACTAAGACTTCTTGCCTTTATCTTTGTAATCTTTGTTGTTCTCATCTCTTTTACCTCTTTATTTGTCTCCTCTTCTATTGTTCTTCTTCTTTGGACATCTAGTAGCAATATGACCAACATCATTGCAATTAAAACATGTTATAGGTAGCTTACCTATAAATTTGTCTTCGCCTTTGTGAAATCTCCTTGCTAGTAGTGCTTTAAGTTGTTCTACATCTTCCTCATCTATATCACCATCACTAGAAACATATTTGACCTTTTTCTTCTTCTCCTTAGGCTCCTTTGATAATAACTTAGCTTTGAAAGCAAATTCTAACATTTTTAGGTTTGAAATTACCAAAATTAGAGAGCTCAAAGGCAGTGAGCCTACCTACCAAACCTTCCAAAGTCAGATTTGAGCTTGGTATACATCTTAGTTCTTGTATGGCAGAAACTCTAATATCATAGATGGGAAACTGTGTTCTTAATACTTTTCTTAATACAATATCATCATCTATCTTACCAGTAGCTCCTCTTATAGAATTAACAACATCTTTTATTCTAGAGCAGTATTGAGCAACATTCTCACCTTCTTCCATTCACATATAATGAAACCTACCTCTAAGACTTTCAGATTTGGCTCTCAGAACATTTGTGTCTCCTCCATAAACGGTGTGAAGAATATCCCACATCTTCTTTGTAGAATAACAACTCTTGATATCAACGAACTTAGAATAACTTAGGGTAGAGAAAATCTCCAACATTTCTTGATTATGTTCTTTCTTCTTTTTTAGATCTTCAATAGTTAGTGCTCCAACAAGATTGACATGCTCAATGATGATAGTAGATTGTGCATGATCTCCAAGACCTCCTAGGTGTAGCTTCATCAGACTTTTCCATGTAGGGAAGTTGTCCTTTGTAAAAAAATTTGGGCCCTATTTTATTGGGATTTTGGGCCGACATGTAATTATTAATTATAACCCTAAAGCAGTAAAAATACTTGTATAAAAGGGCTTAGGATTAGGGATTGTTTCATTGTGGGTGATGCAAAAATTGATTTTTACAGTGGTATTGAGCTATAAGGGATTATGGATTGTAATTAGGTTGTAATCATTGGATCATAATAATATTGGACTTGCTCTTTAGTGGGCATAGCCTAGGGATTGGGTTAATCACATTAAATCTTGGTGTCTTGTGTTCTTTTATGTGTGATATATTATTTTTTGATATTGTTTATATTTGCATGTAATTGTTATTTTTGTTTGAAGTTTAATCCTAACATCCTTGTTGGGCTTGGGTACCTCTCTTTTTGACATATTGATCTTTTACTTCTAGTACCTTCAAACTAGTCCTCTTAAGAAGATGGCTCTAATACCAATTGTTGGAATTCTTTAGAATAACTTGGGGGGGGAATTAGTTATCCAAGGTCCATATGTACAAATAAAAATTTTCATGGCTTACTAAACCCATATTCATAAAACCTTATTATGCATGCATCCATTAGATCATATAATGTTTAAGCTTGTAGGTTATTGTCCTAGGTCAAAATAACTTTGCAATAATATAAACATTAAAAATAAGAGATTCAATAGCACATTTGACACATGGATTTTACATGGAAACTCAATTTGGGAAAAACCACTAGTAACATGCTACTAATTCTCACTCTTCTAAAGTGATGCCTTGTGAAAGGCCAACCCTATTAAAGGTTACAATACACATTGTTAAATGTGACTTGATTAGAGGATTTCAATCACCCTGTTAGGAGTGAGCCTTGTTAGAGGACTTTAGACCATTCACTTGGAATGTCACCTAGTTAAAGGATTTACAAATGACTGTTAGGTCAACCTTAATCCAAAGGATTTACCCTAGACTGATAAAATTATTAGAAAGTAACCTGAAGGCTTGATTTGATAACAAATTACAACTCACTTGTAGATTATAGATCTCTATTTCAGTCCTCCATTCTGGTTGGATTTCACACACTTTAGCTCTAATAGCTTGTTTACCCTCCAAGCATTCATAATCTTAAGCCTTCTTGCTTTGCTTGCCAATAATAGTCTCTTGTGTTTGACCACTGAATGAAGAAATACCCTAGTCTCTTTGTCTTCCTTAGGTTCTTGCACATGACAACCTTTGCTTCTAAATAGTTCTCTCTATAAATATAGATTTAAGATCTTTTTCTATTCAACCTCAATCATCCATTTTAGGGTTAGGTATAATTAGGTAGGATATAATGAATCTACCCACTTTTCCATTTGGTTCCTCTAGAAAATTCTCCCTCAATCCTATTTGAATTCGCCACAAAATGGTTTACCTTGAATTTTGTGTCACTAGCTCATCATAGTTATCTTCCACACATTCACACAATTCAAGAAAAAAAAATAGTCAGCTCAAATTTCTCAAATCTATGATTTAACATGAATACTGGCACTCGACATCAATATGTTGTCACTCGACTTCCTTACTATTCTTCCACTCATCTTCAACTAGTTAACTTGGCAAACACTAAATTTTACTAGTGCTCGACATCAACTAAAAATTACTTTGCTTATACTAAGTTCACTCAACATACATTGAATCTTCATTTTACTCAACTCTAACTATTTTTTTGCTCAGCTTGCACTAACTTTTCTTGGCACCTACTGTCCACTCAGTTAAGCTTGGCAGATAAGATTTTTCATACTTATTCTTGAAGACTTAATTAGTGTATCCAAACTTTGCAACCTTAAGCAGGTAATCAATACACTATATCATCACTATTTTAACTAATCTTTGTCCTCCTTTTTCTTACAATAACTCAACCTTTCCTCTAGGTGCTCTTGTTATCTTATTTGATCAAATCTTCTCCATCAGTCAAACCAATGATAGTACTAAAATCAACTAAGCAATTGTCTTACCAACAAATAGCAAGTTTGACATCAGTGACAAAATAATGATTGTTCCATTACAAGTTCTTTACTTCAAAACAACCTCATATATATATATATATAAAGTTCAAATACACACATATATTGATATTCACTAACACACACACACACACACACACACACACACACACACGGATTAAATTAATTGTAATAAATATGATGGAATCACATCATTTCTAAAAGTTTAGATTAAAGGACTCACCAAGAGTTATAGATTGGTGTCTATGAATATACTAAGTCAAACCCACAGAGGGCCATGACTCTTAGTTGCATATGCCACGAGAGAGTCACATGCCTCCGTGGTCATTCACTCTCCATGGATATATCTAGTAATACTATTGTTGACTGAAACAATCAATATCAATAACCAGGGCATAATGATTATTGTAGTCACCAAATACAAGTCATCACCATTATATCATATTCTGATCTAAACATTGAACATTACTACTTAGCTATTATATATATATACACACACACACACATTATCCAAGTCTGATATATAAGTGCATTGATTTTTCTCTATAAAGATCCAATTTCCTTATCATCAAGAAGTGAAATCTTGTCTTGATTCACTGTTGTTACAAAATTTAGAAATTTTGCAATTACAATTTGGAGAAAAATTAGGGTTTTTAATTTTGTGACCTTCTATTGCAAGTGATAATTAGAGTTGGTTGGTGTAAATCAAAGTTTGGCATCATATAGAGGACATCCAAAAACCCATAAATCAGCTTTTTTTTCATCCAAATCAGACATCTGAGGCCAAATTTAGAGCTATTTCATTTTTGGAGGTGCAATGACGACGATTAAGAAAAAATAATTTTAGAGGCAATTTTTGAATAGCGATATCTCAGTCATCCTGGTTCCTTTTGCGAAGCAATTTTTTTGTTTGTTTTGGGGTAGAATTTTATGATTTACACAATGGTGCAAGTGATTTTGTATTTTTTGTACACAGTGGAATCACATATTCATGAGACCTTAGTGCAGAGTGCAATTGAAATAAAAATGAACTAATCTAGACCTAATAAATCACTATTAAAATTTCTCTCAGGTTAGCATCTTTATGATAGTTCTAGAATGAGATTATGCTATCAATGCAGATCTATAAAAGTCTATGCTAGATCTATATGAAAATGTGGATTATATGAAGATAATAACACTACAATTTTAGAATATGTTCATGCATGAGACTAAAAAAATGCTAAATGATGCTAGATAAATGCTAGAATGATGCTAAAATGACACTAAAATGACATCTCTATAATAACAATGCTAGATTATAGCTCTAGATATGCCTATAGTGCATATGCATAAAACTTGGGTCATTGTGCTCTTTATTTTCTCTCCTATTTATAGGGTTTTACGAGGGGGTTAGAGTAAGGATAAGGATTTTACTTTTCATTGGAGGGTAATGGTGAAACTAGAAATATCTCATAAGGCACCATGAGGAAAAGTCGAACAAACTTAGTTTGTGAGGATAAATGATGATTTTTCAATTCTTTTAATTTCAAAAAGGAGGATTTTCACTTTTGAGAGGATAAAAGGTTTTTGTTGATTTACTAAATGTTGCATTTACTTTCAACCTTTGTCTTTACATTTTTCCTTTTAAAAAAATCATTTTATGATTTTATGCATTGTTTTTCCTCTTTTTCAAGTGATTTTGGTCCTTTTAGATTTGATAGGTGATTGATTGATTTAATCACTCAAATGACCTGATGTTACCATTGATTTGAAAGTCTATTGTTTTCCTCCTTAATTTGATTCTATCTTTAATTTTATTGCTTGATCTAAATTCTCATTGTTTTAGGTCTTGCCAATTTAGGGTGTCTACAAATGCCCCTCTTTGACCTAATATGTGAAACATACTAGTTTAAAGACTGTCTTGATTTTCTAATTTTTAGCCAATTTTGATGTCTATGTGTCTATTCAATGATGTTTTGTTAATTCGAGGTTGATATGATGCTTGATTGTTGATAATTTGATGTCTGATTATTGATGTTTTGATATCTCATTCAATATTACAATGTATAAAATCCTTCATTTTATGATAACTTGCTTGGATGCCCTAGTTTTGTTTGATTTGATATTGAAATTTGGTTGGGGTAGAACATTTTTTTATGTTTGAACATTTTTTATTCCCCTATTTGATATGGGTATACTGCCTCCTCAAAAATGAAATTGGAAAAAAATGATGGGCAAAAATGGGGATATTCCAATTTTATTTATGAAAATGTTGATGAGAACAATTGATAGTAAAGTGGGGTAAATGTAGGTGATTAATTTGTTTTGGAATAATACCCAATTCAAGGAAATGGGTCAAAAGTAATTAATTTGGGCGTGGAATGTTGAAAATGTTATACAAATGCTCTAAGGGAGGGTTAAATAGGTCAAAAGTCCTTTTACCCATTTCATTTTTACACTCCCTTTTCACTTTTTATTGTCTTGGAGTTCTAAGCTAGTGAAGATGGTTGTCCCATTGTGAGAGCATAGATTTGTAAGGGGTCGCAGATATGAGCATCTTGCGACTATGGTGCCCCAGTAAGTCATCATGATCCTTTGTTATTTAATTTTTTTGAAGTTTTACATGAATTTTTAGATTTTTGCATGAATTTACACCATAAATGTGTAGGTTTGACATTTTAGAGCATTTAATGTTTGTTTTAGCATATTTAAAATATGTTAGCTCATCTATAGCCCTTAGTAGCACATCTATGAGCCAAATAATGTATTTGCAACCCTAATGACATAGTGAAACAATGCCTAGGGATGAAATGTAGCGCATACATAGGGTTTTGTAGTACTTTTGAGTCTTTTAGTGCATATGAGATGTGTTCTACTGCATATACCTAGTAGAATAATGCATTTGATAGCTAGGGTTTGTTGATTCAAAATGATGAAGAGTGTCTTAGTTGGATACATTTGTTGTGGGACATATGCAAGTTTTTTTAGCACTTTTTTCAAGTGTAGTACATTTGATTAATTGGATAGTGCATACAATGAATGAAGTAACACTTTTACAGTACATAGTGCATCCAAGTGGTTTACGAGTGCATGTGCTTAGTTTAAGAGTGCATATGACTATTGTAGTGCATCTGTGTCATAGGACAACACTTGTGATAAATGTAATAGTGCATGTAAATTTTGTAGTGATAACTCCTAATTGAATAACATATATGATTGATTAAATAGTGCTAAGGAATCTTCCAATGCTTTTGGTGCATTGAATAATGCATAGGGCTAGATTAGGGCTTGTTTGATAGTGGAATGACTAGATAGTTAGGTTCAAATGTGCATAGCATTTCTCAAAGCATAGGATAGAATCCAAATGTGTAATTGATGAGTCTAAAAATGACCTAGATATGTGTTCACATAATGAAGAAAATGATACTAAATGTGTGGTCACAAAATGATGTGTAGAATCAACTAGGTGATGTTGGATAGATAGAAAAAGTGCCCCCCTTAGGATACAGAGTAAGGAAAGCTAATGTGTCAATCTCAAGATATAGAGTAGGATAGATGATAGGTTCAAGATAGAACCATTAGCATGATAGCTAGATATTTGTCTTTGATTGATGTAGGATAATCACTTGTGATGAAAAACTGATGTCATTGTTTAGTTGTTTGATGAAATAGGTATGTGCCAAAAAGCTCATGGTTCAGGGATTGTACTCATGGCCTTTGGAGTCTATTGACAAATTATCAATGGTTGATTGACTAGTGATTAAAATATGTGGGTTCACATATCTTCTATAGATGCCTCAGTTCTGAGTGCATAGAGGATTATTGACAACTATGGCTAAGTGGTGGCACTCAGACCACAACACTTTTCACATGCCCCTGGGAGAGATGAGAATTACTCTTGATAATGCATATAGGATTCTTTGGATCCCTACTATGGGGGATCTTGTCTATTATGATCAGACTATCGATGGGACAACATTTAGAGATGTATTCAGGGATGATGACATTGGAGATGACAATGTGTCTTGGTTCTAGATGCTACTATATGAGTCATTGCCTATGGTATTAGCTAGACTAATAGGAGGATTTTTATTGCCAAATAGGCATAGGTGCAAATGTCTAGTTGGATGGGGCTACATTATACATGATATGATTGACTAATCATGAAGGTTTTCATGGGGTAGCTGCATACTAGCCCACTTATATCATGATTTTTATTAGGTAATGTATGCTAGGGCCGCATCATTATTAGCAAGTGTGGTTTTTTGACATATATGGGCATGGGAGCATCTTCCCATTACCTAGTCAATATGTGTGTGTCAACAACCACAAGATATGTTGTATATATCTGTATACTCAGGTGTGATCATTCAACCCCATCTAGGAAAGACAAAGTATTGGTGACGTATGTTGGATGACCTTGATGAGGTCATATAGAAGGCATATAGGTTTATAGAGCCATGGGTTGAGGATGATGATGAGATGGTGTGATTCTTTTCTCTATGATATCTACAAGGTCAGATGCCCACAGTGATAGAGAGATTTTGTTTCAGGAGGGTGGTTAGATAGTTTGGTCGATGACAGAGCATGCCGCAAGGATTAGCACACTATCCTTGGGTGCAGGTAAAGAGGTCAATATGGGAGCTTAAATTGGAGTATGAGGCATGTCATGAGGCATTCATGTAGATGATAGTGACATGTTAGATATGGGCTTTGAGAGATGGAGAGGCATATGCAAGGATGGAGGAAGATTATGCATGATGGTTTTGAGAGCATCCATTTCCTAGATACATAGATCTGGCAGAGTAGATACCTAGGATTCAGGAGTAGTCAAGTGGAGGGGAGGATGGTGATGATGAGGGTGGATGAGGGAGAGGGAGGGCTAGAGGCCAAGCCAGAGTTGAAGCCAAAGTGCAAGGGAGATATGGGGGTCGAGGTTGGGCAAAAATGTTTCCATAGCAGAGGATTGTTGTATGGGGCCTAGTGTAGAGGCTAGGGGATGTCGTAGCAGATAGACCCAAAGAGGTCTAAGGGTGAGGTAGGGTGGTGATGAGAGGTGACATAGGTAGTGGTGCACGACTGAGCCAACAAGTAGATGATATTGGTCATGGTAGGACAAAGCAGCCTAGGGCTAGATTATCAGATGATGTGTAGTTTATCAGGTGACAAAGGCCACGAATACAGGTCCCTATCATAAGGGCACAGAGCTCACAACCATAGGGGAAACCATAATTTTTTGTAGTACCAATGCCACCACCAGTAGTTTTTGAAACATGTATGAGTGTCATGGAGACACATCTAGGTTGCTTGGGACATAGATCACCCAGTTGGTCTATACTGTACATGCATTTATAGCCTCGATGACATCAAGGCCTCCACCTCCACCACCACCACTGAGGATAGATGGGGCAATGACTAGTTAGGTGGTCTCAACCATTAATGGGACACATGCTATAGATTCAACAAAGAAGGCTCTACATGATGGGATGACTGCCCCCAATGATCAGGCACCTCGAGATTAGACACATATAGATGATTTAGGTGGTGAGACATAGGGGTGATCTATATATCATGTTGTATTGCATTTTATTGGTTGATCATGTGTATCATTTATGATGATGACCTTATGATGTTCATGATTCAATCTTTTTGATGTATGATTTATTTGAGCTTATTGACATTTAGACTTTTGCATGTTTTGTATCATGGGCTTTATAAATATGATGTCATGGATGGATGTATGTAATTTTGTGCTTTTTATTTATATGATAGTTGTAGATGTTGATGTAATGTGGATGATTAATGTAGTGGATACATGCTTACTGTAATGACATGATATGTGGATAACGAATGGAGAAATGAAATGTATGAATAAAATGTGATGTAATAAAAGAACATGAAAACTAGGATAATGAAACAAATGGTAATGAAATTTTTTTAATAAAAAGATGACATGGAAATAAGATAAACAAAAAATAATGACCAAAATGAAGGAAAATGGGTGGATGTAATAAAAATAATATGTGATAAAAGATGATGATAAAAAATGAATAAGGGAGGAAGAGTGAATTAGAAAAATTATAATGAATATGAGAGTGAAAATGAAAATGAATGACAATGAAAATGTAATGCAATAAGATGGGTTAATGGGAGAAAATGAGATGATAATAATGAAATTAGGAGTAAATAAATGAAGAAAAGAGTGAGAGTGAAAAATGAAAATGAAAATGAAATGGTGTGAAAATAAATAAAATGAAATGGTATAAAATAAAATAAAAATGAATATGGTATAAAAAGAAATAAAAATGAATATGAAATGCAAATGATGAAATTTAACAGATGAAATGAGGATGCAATGAGAAATATCATAGAAAAATAATACTATGAGGTGAAATGATATGAAGAGATATAACTCGACATTTGAGATTTGAAGGTCACAAAGGAATTTTGAGACCTCAATGAGCAGTGTGAAATAGGGAATGCATGGAATATGATTGATAATGGTAGAGAAAGAAGTGTGATATGAGGAAATAGTGATCGAGACTTTTGAGATTCGAAGGTCACAAAGTGCAATAGATGATATGAAAGGTGTGAGATAATGAGGGAAATATTGACTAAAACTTTTGAGATTCGAAGGTCACATAATGAAATAGGTGGAATGGATATTATGGGATAATGAAGTGTGATCAACAGTGGTGGTGTTGTGATGAAAGAAAGTCCACAAAACTTGAGTGTTTAAAATCTTATGGGGATGTTGATGTAGTTGTCTATCATTTGATAGTCATATCTTGGTTTTGTTACCAACTTGTTGGATGATGTTGTGTAGGAATGCTAGTGTATTCTCGATTTATATGCCAACCATTTATTTTTAAGGTGCCCAAGATGAAATGCAAACTAGATGGATGCAACTAACTACCACATTTTGTAAAGAGATGCAAATTAAATGTCATCATTAAGCTCCCAAATAAAAAGTGACATAGTAAAACCACCACTAGCTCAGCTATGGTAATATGAATATTGTATCACATTGAGAATTGTGACAAAAAACTAATGCACATGTGGAACATGATAACCATTAAGAATAGAAGTTGTTTCCATAGTAAATGAAAATAAATATGCAAATAGACACATGTCAGATAAAGAAGCTCACCTGATATGCCATGCAAAACTAGTTGAGGTACACATGGCCTTGCAAATGAGAGGAGGCACTTACAAGTGGACACCAATAACATGTAAAATCAAAGGATCACTAGATCAAAATAGTGAAAACCAAAAGAAAATAGAAGATCATGGCATCATCCCAATACCTCTAGTCAAATACATCATCGAGGTACTAGAAGCTCATAATAGTAGAAAAGCCATTATTTGTAGACTAGTAGTGCCAATAGTTGTGTGCAATAGTGTCAAGTTTGTTCAGTTCTTTATGGATAAAGTTGTTGTAGGATTTTGATAATAAGTCATGGGATGTGCCAGCAACAAGTGTGTAATAGAAGACATGGCAATTGTGTTGGAAGATATGTGTTAGTGGGGATTGGGGTACTGTAATATCAAAGTAGAGCGACAAGTGTACTTGGTACTGGTGTGGTGGGTTACATAGCATAAATGTGTGGGAAGGCTATGTGAAGTGTAGTGCATGGTGAATGATGACCATAAATAGATGAGTAATGTGCATACAAAGGGAAGCATAGTGTAGGGATAGATAGCGTAACTATTTAGTTGTTCAAGAGGCCAAGTAAGTGTATGGTTGAAAGCATGTCAAGCTCACCAGATTAGTCATGATAGGAGGAAAATATGGGTGATGTTAGCTAGGGAGGATGGATGAGGGTGAGGCAAGGATGGATGGAAAATCATATCCGACCTACATCAAGTGAACTAGTGTACCAACTTGAGCTCTAAGTGCTAGTTTATGAGTGGGGTGAGTCGACTCATACAAGGCTAACACAAGCACAACCTGAGGGTTCGAGAGTCAAGGTGGAAGACACTTCTTTTTTAGAATTGATGATGTTGTTAGGGAGTACAAAACAATAGGATTTGCAGTTGGAACTGGGTGATGATATAATGATGCAGGCAAAGAGTAGTCCTTCTAGGGTGACAAAAAGTGTGTTAGAAGCAACAATAGAGGTAGGAAAGATGGACTCTCCAAGGAAGACTATAGGAAGAGCTCAAAGAATGGAAGAGGACGTTAGTGTGGGTGAGGTGACGAGTGCAAAAAGTTAGTTTATTAGCCTTAGAATCCTAGGACAAATGTTAAGGAGATGGGTGTATTAAGAGTAGTGGAGCCACAACCAGAGGTATAGGGCAGAGCACAAGCAATAAGCGACGTGGAGAACTTATGAAAAATGTTGGCCATGGAGAGAGCCCCAGTATAAAATGAAAAAAAAGAAGTCACATGTTTATTAGGTTTGACAAATAAGGCTTATGAGGATGGAGCACAGATAGAAGCAAGATGGCTCCAAGTGGTGGTAAATATAGAATGAGCACGAGTGTGATCATTGGAAGCTAAGCTACTAGTGGAACACTCACGAGTGGATGGGAATGATGTGGGAATCTAGGTTGATCAAGAACAAGCACATAGGTTACAAGAGTAGATGAGGATGGCATAAGTAGGTTTGGAAAGCACGTAAAATGAACTGGTATTACTGTAGGTGCATACAGAGTCTTTTAGGGATGTTGTGTCAAAAATGAACATCATGTCATTATAGCTACAAGAGTGGTTAGTGATTAGTGATTCAAAGGTGAGGCAGTTGTAGAAGCAACTGCATGAGATGAAAGTGGATGTGGAGTACTGGAGAATGGTGACTAAAAAAATCTAACATTAGCAAGATGTGGCTCAACGAGCAATCACTGCACTAGGTATAAATAAGCTGGTGGATAATGTGTATGTGGATATGCAAAGGATTATGAAAGTATGCTAGGAAGTTGCCTATTATATGGGGCTATATTATCAGTCGATCCCCTTGGAGCAGTGATGAGAGTCCTAGTTCATGGATAGAAAATTTATGCAGCTATTGAATACGCAACTACATAGTGGGAGTTTCCTGATATTGATGGATGATGTTTGGTTGCAAGGGGGATCTACGCCAGGGGCCTCATCTTTTGGGATGGGGCTGGGGAAATGCCCCCAGTCGAAAATCCTAACCTATCACATCCATAAGGGAGGCTGAAATAAGTGATCCACTAGATGTTTCTTTGAATGTAATATTTCTTTTATTGCCATAATAGAATTAAAAAGTGTGTTGTTCATATGGCAAGCAAAATGGGTGACTGGCACTCATTTCGTGTTTATGAACAATGTGTTTGAAAGCATCTTATATTTATTGTCACTTCTATTTTTTGATATTATGTTGATATTGAGAGAAAGATTAAGCTTCACTTATGTGTGATTGATTGAATGCCAATGTGGGCTCTCAGTGAAAGATGAGTACAAACTTGTGTAACATTTTGAGAGCAGCAGTGCACAAGGTGGGAAAAGTAGGAAGTGCTAAACCACAAATTGTGAAAGAGTGCAAAATTATAGAATTATCTGTATATTGATAGCCTTTACAAATAAGCTTAGGGCCAAAGTCAGGATTTTTCGCTAGGTGTGTACTGAGACAAATACTCACAGTGCTTGTAAAAAGGTGTTTGGACCTATATAAGGCTTTGATGATCTAAAAAAGGTATAAAATGGCTTTGAAAAAGGTGTTTGGGCCTAAAAGGAGAAACATGGCCTTGAAAAAGGCATTTGGGCCTGAAAAGGTGAAACAGGGCCTTGAAAAAGGCACTTGGCCCTGCAAAAGCAAAACAAGGCCTTGAAAAAGGAGTTTGAAGGCCTAAAAAGATGGGGAAGGCTGTTGCGGTCTCTCAAACATACACTTACTTATTCTATGCCACTATTGAGTGGCGATGAAAGAGTGCAACGGATATCTGTGACAATCCAAAACGTCTCTGGATGACTAACGTATCCTTGAATTGTAAAAATCAATCATGAGATCATAAGGACATTTTAGGATAACATTTATATATTTATTGAAGGGTGTTCAATCAATCATGGTCTCTGCAACATAAATAAGGTTGAAAAATCCATTTAATATAGTTGTGAGAAAGACAGAGGCAAGGATTCTTCAACGATATGCATTGTGCCCAATTTTCCAAAGCCCTAAGATATGTTTCAAGACATAATAGTGTTGCTTCTTAATAAAATTGATGCACTTGTTTATTGTCTTTATTGGAAGTAATAAGGAAAGGATTATCTCATAAAATATTTAAATATTTTTCAATGTAGGAGACCTCACCATTGATTTCATATAAAACTGGTTCAGGTACACAGACTTGTCTCAAAGGAGAAACAATTATAGACAAACACCAACTTGACATGAAATCAACAGATCATTGGGTTGAAAAATACAAAAATAATTTATATCAAATTAAAGACAATATTGGTGGCATGTTCATGATTGCTTATTTAATTTTTTTGTGATTTGTTTATTGATTTATTGATTTTTTTTGGTGAGGTTTAATATTTTTTGACTATTTTTTATATTTATGACTATTTTTGATGATTTTGTGATACTTTTGACTATTTTTTATCATTTTTTACTATTTTTGATTATTCTTTATCTGGTGGTAGTAAAAGGAGGATGGAAGTGAGATTTGTTGGATTATGGAGATCACTAGGGCCATTTCGAAGCACATAAAGAGTAAAGGAGACTAAAAGTAGGTTGTGAAGGCTAAAAGGGGACTCCGAGCACTATATCTGGAATAATGATAGTGAAATGGACTTTTGGGACTACAAATGGAATTAAAGAAGGATAAAATGGATTTTGGGAAATATTGGTAGTGACAGATATTTGAGATGTGCATTGATTTTTCTATAATTCATGCCTGTTTCTAATGTCAGGAAGCCACTAAACTGTAACACCCAAGTGTTTCTCAATTGGGTATGTGTAAAATTAACTCAATTGTGCTAGGTAGTGTGAAGATATGAAATGAAGAGGTCACAAACAAGTAAAATTTGGCTCACAAAGTGTTGTTGTAGCCATGCCTTGTTGCATTATCACATGGAGGGACTTTTGTTGTTTAGGGAAGTTCAAAGGTGTTATCTCTCACTCCTTTTAGACCACTTTTTTGGATGTTTTCAAAAAAATTTTGGATTTTTTTGATATATTTAGATATGAGGTAGTTCTTTAAGGCTTTAGACATAGAATCGTTTGAGATGGATACTATTAATGGGTTCTGCTAGTTCTTCTCCATCACAATTGAAAAGTTTGTAAGTTCCTATCCCAAAAGATTATGTGATGATATAAGGACCAATCCAATTGGCCCCCCACTTTCCTTTCTTTTCTCGTGTTACCTGATTTTTGGGGTTTTATTGGAGGATGAAATCCCCATTCTGGAAAACATGAGGCTACACCTTCTTATTATAGTGTCTAGACAATATGTTCTGATACACTTTAATATGTCTATGTGTTGTGTGTTGATGTTCTTTTAGGAATTCCAGTTGTTCTAACCGGGCCACTCAATAGTGTTGGAAATGATTGAATAAGAATGATGGAATTGGCAAAGAATGTTTTCAATCATTGTTTTGTCATTTATGTCAAACTTGCTACTTGTAGGAATGACAATAGTTTTAGTGATCCAAATACTATCAATTTGGTTGATTGACAAGGAGGCGGCAATCAATAAGATGTAACTAGAGTACCTAGAGAAAGGTTGAAGTTATGATGTTGTAATGAAGTACAAAGATCAGCTAAGCCATTGATGAAATAGTGTATTGTTGACATATTCTAAGACACATATAATAGACATATCAAAGATGTAAGGGTTTAGCTATGTTATTTGTGACAACCTAACTAAGTTCATAAGAGAATGCTGAGCAAGCTAGTTAGTGCCGAATAGATTCTTAGTTGAAGCCGAGCAAGTTCACTTTTAGAGTGTGCCAAGTAAATATCAAATGTCGAGTAAACATCAAGTGCCGAACAAAAAATAGGTGCCAAGTAAAGATATAGATGTCGAACAAGAAACAAGTGTCGAGTAACACAGAACAAGTCGAGTATCAATAAACCAATAATGCCGAGTTGCTACATTATTTTGAAATTGAAGATTCGCTAGATCTGAGCCGACAAGGTTGTTACCTAGAAGTTTGTAAACCAGATAGAAGATAAGAGTGATGAGATGGTGGCATAGAACACCATGTAAAATGGTTTTTAGCGAATACAACTGGATGCTAGACAAGGTTTCTAGATGAAGAAGAAATATAGGGTAGATACATTGTATCCTACCTAATCCATTGAAACCCTAAAATTGGAGAGGGAGAATTGGCAGGAAAGATATTTCAAATTTCTATTTAAGAAGTCATAAGGTCATGAAGTAGAAGTGTGGTGGTAATGAGAAAGTATGAAAGCATGAGCTGCTAAAGAAAAGTACTAAGGAGAAAGAGAGAAAAGAATACTTTGTTTCGCTGCATGACCACAGATATGATTGCATTGGTATGATGAGTAAAGAAGACTCAAGGAAACAAAGCTTGAGAGGAAGACCAGCTAGCAGAACTGAAGTGATTAAAAGCCAAGCAAAGGATTGAACTAAAGTGTGATATGTAATCTACAAGTTATGTTGTAAGTTGTATCAAATCAAAGCCATTATTGTTACTTTCTAGCAATTGTAACAGTTAAGATAAATCCTATGGACTTAGGTTGGTTTAATAGCCATATTGTAAATCCTTTAACAAGGTGACATTCCAAGTGAATGTTCTGAAGTCCTTTAACTAGGCCCATTCCTAACAGTTTGGTGAAATCTTCTAACAAGGTCGCATTTAACAATGTGTTGTATCCTTTAACAGGGCAGGCTTCTCACAGGGCAGACCATCAGAAGTAGTTAAAATCAATTGCGCAGTTATTTTGTGGGTATCATCCCCACCCTACTTTTTCTTCTTATTCCTGGAGGGTTTCTAGGTTATCAAATTTCTTAGTGTTATGGTGTGATGCATGTCTACTTTTCTTAGTTGTTTCAATATTTAAATTGCATGCATGGTAAGTTCAGTTATGCACCATTAAGGATTTGTAGAGAAAAAAGGGAAAAAGTTTTATTATGGCATTTGGACCTTGAATAATTGATTCACACTCACCCCCCCCCCCCCCCACCTCAGTTATTCTAAAGAATTATAACATATAGTCCTCATCTGACATGACATCATAGAGGTGGACTCTCAGAGATGGGATTTTAACCTCTAAAGGGAGAATTACTTCATTGTTGTAGACCAAAGAGAAAGGTGTTGCACTCATAGACATTCAAACACTTGTTCTATATGCCTACAGGGAAGGATTTAACTATAAATTCCAATCCCTACCAATGTCATTAGTGGTTCTTTTGAGAATTTTAATGATTTTTTTGTTGGTGGCCTCTACTTGGCCATTGCCCCAGGGATAGTAAATTGATGATGAATGGTGGATGATGTGAAAATTTTCACATAGCTCATCAACTATTTGGTTTTTGAAGTACAAGGCATTATCTGTTAAGATGGCATGAGGTATACCGAATTGACAAATGATAGCATTTAGGATAAATGAGGAGATTTGTTTGCTGGTGGAGTCTATGAGTGGTGCTACTTCGGCCCATTTGGTAAAGTATTTAGTTATTTTAATAATCCATTTGTGTCCACTAGAGGAAGGGGGGTGAATTCCACCAATCAAGTCAAAACCCCACTGATAAAAGGGCCATGGTGTGGTTAATGGGTTGAGTTCCTAGGCTAGAGCATGAATGAGGTTGTCGTGGATTTGACACTTCTTACAAGTTTTGACATAGTTGATAGAATCATTTTCCATTGTGGGCTAGAAATACCCCATTTTGAAGATATTTTTGGCTAGGATGAAAGCACTAGATGTGAATCACAAATACTAGCATGAACTTTGTGTAGATAAATCTTCAACTCATCAATTTCTAGACATCTAAATAAAGTGTCATCTAGAACTTTCCTATACAATGTATTGGCCACCAATGTGTAACACAAGGTTTTTTGGAGAAAGTTCCATTTTTGGTTTTGGGATAAGTTAGAAGGCATAATGTTATCGTGTAAGTAGGAGGAAATGGAATTGGGAGTGTCCTAAAGGAAAGTGATGTGGAATTCTAGTTGAGTAAACATAAGTTGAACCACCTCGTCTACTAAGAACTCATATCATTCTTATTGATTTGGTAATTGGAGTAGAGAGGCCAAAGTAGCCATAACATTAGCTACCCTATTCTTGTCTCTAGGAATTTTCTCAAATGTGATATGAAAAAGGCATGCCTTGAGAGTATCAACCAAGTGTTTGTAAGGTAGAAATTTTTCATCTTTAGTTTTATATGTGTCATTCACCTAATTGATGACTAGTTGGGAATCTACATAAACCTTTATTGTCATCAATTTCCATTCTAAGTCTAATTTAAGACCAAGAACTAAAGCTTCATATTCGGCCATATTATTTTTGCATGGAAGTAACAATTTGTTTGACTTTGGTATGGTCACGCCTAGAGGTGTTATGAATAGAATGTCGATGCTTGAGCCATGATGTGTGCATAAACTATTGAATTAGAATTTCCATGTGACTAGCTCTATCTAGAGGATATGTGTATCTGGAAAATCAGCTAGGATGGGATTAGAGCTTTCTTGAGGTGCATCTGCTAATTGGTCTGCAATTTCTTGTCCCTCTACAGATTTTCTATCAATATACTCAATGTCAAACTCACTTAGAATCATACCCATTTAACTAGCCTTCCTATTAATGCTATTTTACTCAAAAGATACTTGAGTGGGTCTATCTTGACTATGAATTTTACTTTGTGGGTTAGGAGATAGTGACCTAGTTTTTGGAAAACAAAAACTATTGCCAAAAAATCCTTTTACAAGAAAGTGTAGTTTAGCTCATAGTTGACCAAGGTTTAACTAATGTAGTAGATAGCTCATTCCTTACCTTGGTCATTATCTTGTGCCAAGAGGGCTCCTATTGATTTTTTCATCAAAGATATGTATAACAATAAGGGTTTGTGTGGCATGGGAGGCACCAAAATAGGTGGACTCATTAGGTAGTTCTTGAGAAGGTTAAAGGCCTCTTGACACTGATTGTCCCACTTAAAAACTATATCTTTATGAAGGATATAGGTAAAAGGTAGACACCTCTCGACTAGCTGATATATGAATTTGTGAAGTAACTAAAGTATCCCCTAGAGGGAGTGTAGTTGGCTTAGGTTCTTGGGAGGTTTCATGTTAACAATAGCTTGGACCTTTTTGGGATCAACTTCTATCCCTTTTATAGAGATAATACAACCTAGGAGCTTTCCAGACTATACACCAAAAGAACATTTCTTAGGATTTAGTTTGACTTTGATGAATTCTAGTCGTGTGAATATCTTATCCAAAATTGACAGATGGTCTTTACGAGTATGAGATTTTTCCAAAAGGTCATTTACATAATCCTCCATAAAGGTATGAATTAAGTCATGGAATATAGTGGTCATAGCCCGCTAATAGGTAGCTTCTACATTTTTAATGCCAAAGGGCATGACATTCTAACATAACATTCCCTATGCAAAAGTGAACATTGTTTTCTCTTAATCCTTAGGTGTTATTGTAATTTGGTTATAGCTTGAAAAACCATCCATAAGGGAGAATGTAGAATGTCCTATTGTTAAGTCTACGAGGGTGTCAATGCTTTTGGGACATGCTTTGTTGACATCCCAGAAGTCAATGTAGATATGGATGCTACCATGTTTCTTAGAAATGAGCACAATGTTTGAGATCCATGAAGCATAGGCCAATGGCCTAATGAAGTTGGTGTGGAGTAACTTTTCTAGCTCTATTTTGACCAAGAATGCTATATGCAGATGTATTTTTTTGAGTTTCTATTTGGCTAGCTTGGAATCTAGAGCAATGTTGAGATAATGAAGGATTAGATTAGGGTCTAACATTGGCATGTCCTCATAGGACCATGAAAAAATAAATTTTCTATTTTTTAAGAAGCGAATGAATTCACTTCTTTCTTTTGGAGTCAATGACTATGCCAAGTGGATGATTCTAGGTTCTTGCTAAGTGTCAATATTAACTTTATTTGTGGGATCAATTGGGATTGATGACATTTTTTCTAAATATTTGGGTAAAGGATCAATCATCTCATCTTTAGGTGCCATAGTTGGGTTTTCACCATTAGCTGCATCACTTCTATTCATTTCTATTTTTTTAATCTAGACCCTCCACAATGTGGTTTAGGTCGTTAGATGTGTGAAGTACTAGACCTATGTTCATATGAATCCATAGGTGTTTCTTTTGTTCCTAGTTTTAGATACGATTCAACTATATTAAGGTATACAAAAATGTCTCATTCAATGTCAAAGTTGGGAATGTAATGAGACTCGATTGCATCCCAATCAATGAGCTTGGGATGGATCAAGGATAATGTATTAGGATATGGATATAGTTTAGCTTAGTTTAAATACATAAACTCATTTTGTGACTCATACATTCTATTCGTTAACTCTATAATGTATACTTTTGCTAAATTATCTAGGATACTAGAAGTGTGGAACTACTCATTGTCCTCGTGTTTAATTTCTATAGGAAAGAAATATGGGAATAAGGTCTGAAATTGGAATTCTTCATTTGGTGCATCATCACTTTAGGGAGCGAGACTAGGTGTCTGTTCCATATCTACTTCTAAATTAGTTCATCATGGGTTGGCTCTATGTAGTGAAGGCAAGTTTGAGCTAGAGGCAAACTCTTGTACCATAATAGTGCTCTATGTAGAAATGTGAATTATATCACATTCTTTATCATGGGTTGGCTCCATAGATAGAGAATCAAATTCCCATTTGGTAGAGTCATCATCATCTTCATCATTGATAACATCCATGAATGTTTCTTCTACAATATGTAGATTAGGGATAGATAGGTTTATATTCTTTGGATGGGATGCGCTTTGATCTATAATGTCCTCTTTTGGTACCCAAACCAAAGTGGGTGAGGAGGAATCTCTATGTCTATGTCATGACTTATCAAGTTGTGTTGGCTGAAAATAAGGTGGAAAAGCTTCCTTTTCTTGTTATGAATAGCCCACTTATGTTTTTAGTTTGTTGGGTCTAAACTACATTGTTAGTGGTTCAACAATACCTTTTCCTTTTCCCAAAGGACCATCCCTTGGTAACCCATTTTTTAATCAACTCATAACCTTTTCCAAAAAAGTGGGGGAATATATCAACATGTTGTATTCTCTCATCTTCTTATTCTATTGTTCTTGTAGACATGCCACTTTCCTTAACAAAGTGTCTATTGTAAGTGTTCTTTGTAGGTGGTCTACCATGTGATTTAGGAGATGAGGGTGGGTCAAACAATGAAAGTGAATATTCACCTATGCCCTTGCACTGTAGTTTGCATTTTCACTCAAATTCTTTCATTAAGCAATCCATTTTCTCATACTGTATCTGTTGAGAGTTTCTTTATGATAGTGGTGATGGAGTGGAAGAACTAGAACAACCTACTTTCTCTTTTCCCACAATCATTGTGGATAAGAGGTTGTTGTTTTGGTTGGTGGAGCTTGAGGCTTTCACTAATGTAGATTGGCTAGTATGACTTGTTGAGATGGGGACTTCTTCCCTTTTGTAAGGAGCAAGGGAGTTACAATATTATGTATAGTTTTGGTCCCCAGGTATGGTTACCTCCTAGCCCATGTATAGGAATTTTAGACATTGGTGATAAGTGGAAGGGGATGCTTTTATATCATGGATCCATGGCCTACCTAATAAGATGTTGTAAGCCAACTTCAAGTTTAGGACTCGATAGACATTTTCTTTTACAATCAGGCCAACCCTTATGGGTAAAATTACCATGCCTTTAGAAGATCTCTCTTCATCATCATAAGCTTTAGTTGTGATCTTTTTCTTAGGATCAATAGCATCCTCTATATACCCTAGTGATTTTACTAGGTTTGGTGTGCAAATATTTAAACCGGCCCACCCCGTCAACCAAGGCTCTCTTCACTTTGTTCATGTGTATGAAGATTTCAATGTGAAATGGGGATTTTTGAGGATGAGTAAAGGACATGTCATCCTACACCAAGAAGGATACACAATGAGGGGCAAAAAGATTGTTCACCATGTTTTGGAATCTATTTACATCAAGGTCATTGGGCACTAAAGCTTTGATGAGTATCTCCTTGTGCTTCAAGGATATTTGCAATAGTTCAAAGATGGAAATATGGGTGGGATTTTTCAATAATTGGTTGACTAGACTATATTTGGGCATAGTGGAACTTATTGTGGCTTGATCTAAACTAGTGGTTTCCCTCGACAAAACCACTTTAGAGGCTTGACCTTGGGTGATGACATTCAAGGCTTGTTTCTTATATTTGTCTTTGACCATGATGATATTAACATCAAATCCTAAGATCATGTTAATTGTGTTGTCATAATTATGAGTGTAGTTGACTTTGTCATTAGAGGATGTAGGCTAGTTACTTTTGGAAGACTCACCTTTCTCATGATTTGTGAAAGGATTTTTGAACATCGTGTGATCCTCAATATTGTGAAGGTGTTGTACTTCAATCATCTCATCATCAATTAATTTTTAGATGGCTCCTTTAAGAGCATAGTGTTTATTCATGAGGTTTCCTTAGTTCTAATGATAAGTGCAAAAAATCTTGTCATTTCACCACCGTGGTTTGACTTGTGGCTCATAAGGTTTAGCTTTTGGTAGTACAATGAGCTCATCGACTAAGAGCACTTGTAAAGCTCTTTCGTAGGTCTCGCCTATGGGTGTGTATACCTTGGGTATATTGGTGGATTTATATCCTCTTGGGGGAGGAGCTTGGTTGTATGCTACTTGTTGATTGGGATTATTCAATGTTGGAGTAGTTGTATTTCATTGGTAGAACAGAAAAATGTTATATTATTTCAGTGGGTCTTGGTGAGTATGTACATTGGTATTATTGATAGTTTGGTATGTTTAATTTGGTTAGGGGTGAGTTTACGGTTTAACATGATTGGCTTCCACCACCTCACCATTTACCATGTTTTTATTTTTATTATTGTTCCTCCACCACAATTTTTGTTTATCATTCAACCAGTTAGAGGAGTTATGTGGTTGTGAGGAGCTACATGAGAAACCTTTGCCATCTTTCAATAGCTTAATAATGTCATTGCTTAACAGGGTTTCTTCCACTTTAGCTACATTTTCTAAAGTGGTTTTAAAGTTTTTTGGATCTTCGAGCTTTATCTAGTAATTCATGGTTTTATATAGGCTATTGATGAAAATATCTATTTTCTCTTTATCCAAGTTGTCCTGATGATACTTGGAAAAGGTATGTCTCCATCTCTGTAAAAATACCTTGCAGGATTCTCCTGGGAGTTATTTTGTATTACATAAGTTGATCATGGCAACCTCCCTTTTGATGTTGTTTGAGTATTGTGTGATGAAAGCTGAAGCTAATTGGTTGAATAACTTGATATTGGAAGGAAGTTTTGAGAAACACTCCATGGCTTGCCCCCCAAACTCCTAGGTAATAGCTGCATGAGGTAGGTTGTGTCACAAAAAAAAATAATATTTAAAGTATAGAATTTTCAAAGATGATCTCAAGGATCTGATGCACCAAAAAACTTGTCATAATTTGGTATTTGCATGTTCTGTGGAAAAGGTGTCAAGGTAATGCTTGATTCAAATAGGAGAGGGCATACATTCTTGAGGCTACATTCAATTGGTTGGACTTTTTCCCATTTCATTCTCTCCATTTCTAATTGCAAGTCTTGGAGTTTTTGAGTGACAACCTCTAGGGGTGATTCTTCTTGATCTCTTCTAAGGTTTGATACATCAAAGTCATATGGTAATTTTTCACCTTGTTATACCAATAATAGAAGTTAACATTATTTATGTCATTCAAGTATCTTTTCCATTATGTCAACAACTTCAGGATTTTGTTGGAAATCCTCAATCTTAGTTTCAAGGCTATTTTCATCTCATATATGAGATGAATCATTTTTTTTGGAGGGTTCTAAGTTTTTTTTTTTGAATAAGGGTGATTTGTTAGAAATGGTAGTTGATAAGTAGTCAATGTGTGTAATAGGCTCAATGATATTTGGGGATTGCACATATCTAATAGTTCATTTTTCTATTCTAGCACTTACTCATATGGGCAATATTTTAGGTTCCTTTTGTTTTGTAGGTACATTGGTTTTATGTAGTGGCATGAGATGCGGATGAGACCCCTTTAATTCTTCTACATTTTGATGGTATGAGAATTGTTTTTGGACTAAAATATGTTGGAACATCAAGCTATGTTTCAAAAGGTATTCAATGACATTGGTGATGATAAGACTCAATTTCATGAAGTCAAGTAGGGGATGGATGTGTGTTTCCATTAGTTTCTGACTTGATGTACGAAGTTGAGGTAATGGTGGATATTGGATAAGAGTGCTCATGTAGGATTGGAACATTGCTCACTTTAAATATGTTGGTCATTTTTAGGATTCCTTAGTTTTGTAGAATTTTAATGAAGGAAAAGGGTATCCCAATCTATTATTTGTTTATGGATATTTTGTGTGCAGATAGTCTCTATTTTGAAATTTTTCTTAGATGCGTTGTTTAAATACTCATATACATTATTTCACTATTTGTATGCACCATTTTATACTATTTCAGATGCTCTTTTGTAGTGTGAAAGCATTGTTAAATATGTAGATGCACTATTGTATTCTTCAAATGTGTTGTTTCACTTGTCAAATGCCATAGTACAAAATTCAAATGTGCTACAAAAGTAATCAAATGCATTGTCTTAGGTATTAGATACATTATTCTATGGTATATAGTAGCATTTTTATTTGATTTAATAATGGTTTGCAGTTGCATTTGAATTGGCTTGGAAGGATTACAGTCTGAAGTTCATTAACATGTATTTAAGTAGACATTGTAAATCACAATAATAGTAGAGATGACAATGAAATAAACACGCACACATTTAGAAAATGAAAGAAAATGGCTTCCTAACAAGGCTTGCTAAGGGTTGTGACTACGAGGTTTTAGTGTTTTAACCAATAGTGTTCGAATTTACCTCTCTTGTAACAAAGAGCTCCCCACCAATGCAAAAGAGGTTTGACCCAATCTCTTGTGAGACTACTAGAGGGAGGCTATGTTTTGAACATGATTGACTTGAATTCAATTATGAATACAAGATAAAAGGATTTCCCTCTCACAAGCCCTGCTAAGACAAATCTCAAGAGGTAGCCTTTCTTCAAACGAATACCGTACCTAGTGAAAAGTAGGAGAAATATAAATTGGAAGCAGGTTTGGGAATTTGATCACCTTAAAAGAGTGAGAGTATATCCCTACTACTCTAATCTCTCAAACACAAAAAAAAAGATTGCTTAGTTACAAGCCTTTAACTATGGAAGGTAGGAGGCTCCTATTTAATCTACATGTTTGTTCATTCCCATATTAATTCCTACTAACTCATTTCAAAAGGTTTGGCATTTTAATCAACCCAATGAATTGAGAGCATAGGCCTACTTCCGAATAGATTAGCAAAATCAAACTCCTTACTTAAGCTTTGAAATGCCATAATCTAATTGAAAAGGGATTAGGCCTACCTAATTTGATGCTAGCAAAGGCTAGGCACATTTTTTATTGTCTTCATTCCCTTCTCACAATTTTAGTGGCTCTGGAGTTCCTATCTAGTCTAGAAGAAACCTGTGAACAACCAACAATCATATCTACAAGTTAGATATGAGAGTTTATAGCTCTGATTATTCATGCTACAAAAAATGGCATATGCGCTACAAAAATGTGCAAATGCATTATGTACAAAACATGCAGATGCACTACAAGATCTGGTAAATGCACTATAAAACAATGCAAATGTGTTACATAACACTTCAAATGTGGCAGAAAACAATGTGAAAGTGTTAAAATAGTGTTCAAAAGTATCAAAACATTGAGAAAATCTTAGATCCAGTCTTTGTGAGCTCGAAAATGTCTTTGAAGGTTTGTTATTCCTGTTCTGAGTCTTTCCAAGCGTTGTAAAACCTATAACAAGTCAGATCTACAAAAGAAACAAGAGTAATACACATATCTACAAGTAAAACCAAAGATTAGAATGAAAAGTTTTAAAATAATGAGGCTCTAGAATGAAGCCCCATGGTGAACTCCAATTTGTACATGGTGGGCCCTAATTTGTACATGGTGGAACTGTGTATTCATGAGACTTTAGTGCAGAGTGCAATCGAAATAACAATGAACTAATCTAGACCCAAGAAATCACTATTAAACAAAGACTCCATGAACATCTCATGTATCCCTTACTACAACTGCTAAAATCTCTCTCAGACCAGTATCTTAGAGACAGTTCTAGAATGGGAGTATGCTATGAATGCATATCTAAAAAATTCTATGCTAGACCTTTATGAAAATGCAAATTATATGAAGAAAATAACACTACAATGCTAGAATATGTTCATGCATGAGACTAAAACAATGCTAAATTGCTAGATAAATGCTAGAATGGTACTAAAATGACACTAAAATGACATTAATTATCTATAATAACAATGCTAGATTATAGCTCTAGATATGCCTATAGTGCAGATGCATAAAACTTGGGTACTTTCGCTCTTGATTTTTCCTCTTATTTATATGATTTTAGGAGGGTATTGGGGTAAGGATCAAGATTTTACTTTTTACTAGAGGGTAATAGTGAAACTGGAAATATCTCATCAAGAGGAAAGTTCCAATAGACTTAGTTTATGAGGATAAATGAGGATTTTTCAATTCTTTTAATTTCAAAAAGAGGGATTTTCACTTTTGAGAGGATAAAAGGTTTTTGTTGATTTACTAAATGCTGCATTTACTTTCAACTTTTGTCTTTACTTTTTCCTTTTTTAATTTTATTTTATGATTTTATGCATTATTTTGCCTCTTTTTAAAGTGATTTTGGTCCTTTTATAGATTTGATAGGTTATCGATTGATTTAATCACTTGAATGACCTTATGTTACCATTGATTTGAAAGTCTTTTGTTTTCCTCAATTTGAATTTGTCTTTAGTTTTTATTGCTTGATCTAAATTCTTGTTGTTTTACATCTTGCCAATTTTAGGGTGTCTACACTTTGTTTTGGAGTTATTATGGAAATTGCAAACTAGAATTCTTGCAACTTCCAAGGCTTTGTTTGGGCACATATGGTAACATTTTTAGGTGCAATTTTTTTCTGAAAGTGTGTGATTTTCCATCTAGTTTCCAAATCTGTAACTATTTTTTAGTGATTTGGAGTGGACATATCACTTTAAAAAATAAGTCTCTTTTGGCTATATTTGCACTTGGTGAATACTTGGATTTTAGTTTTCTTATATGTATCAATAATTTGAAGGAGTTATAAGTTGATTTCAGTTATTCTTTGGGTTCATTACAAATTTTTAAAAAGTTCCATTGCTCACTCCATATAACTATCATAAATGGAAACAATTAGTTTATAATCAGTTGATGAATGTTGGATTTATTAGAATAATTCTTGGACATGATCTAGAACTAGCTCAAGGTGTTGTAGAAAGGAGAACACTATTTGATCAAAGGGATAAAGAATGTGGCACTCTTAGATCAACCATCTCTCATTATTTTCTATATCGCATTGCATCTCACACAAATCTTCATGATGCTTGGACAAAATTGGAGAGAATCTTTGGTAAACCTAATAGAATGAAAAAAACTAGATTAGTGAATAAGCTTATAGGTCCAAGTCTAGCTATGTTTTGACAATATTCAAGACCTTTTCTCTAAGTTCAATTCTATTAGATTGGAGCTTTCAAATTGTGGCATTACTAAAGATGGTGAGAAATTGATATTATCTATTATTTCCAAAATAGGTCATAAATATTCTATTTCTATTTCCACATTCTGTGCTACTATGGACGCTCTTGGTCATTCATGCAAAATGCTTTCTCTTGATGCATTTTTATCTCAACTCACAAGGGAACAAGAAAAGTTAGCACATATGGGTTAGTTTAAGTCTTCAAAGCATCAAGTGTCGGTTGTAAATGACTCCTCTCCAAAGGCTTCTAAAGGAAAAGGAAAGAAGAAACACAAGGATCCTAAGAAACATGACAAAGGTAACGACTCTCCTTCATAAAATAGGTTTGAATCTAAGTCCTCTTTAAGATATAAATAATCTGGAAGAAAGAGAGATAAATGTGCATCTTGTAAAAAAGATAGGACATGAAGAGCATAAATGTTTCCATAAGAATATTGATGAGCTTAGTGAAATTCTTCAAAAGGAAAATATCAAGTTTCCCTCATTAGTGCCTAGTCCTTCTACACATTAGGAAACTTATTCATCTACATTATCATCCAAAGACAAAGGTAAAGGACAATCACTCATCGCTTCCACACATCCTAAGAAAGGAAAATGACTTCTTGATTCAAGTGCATCACATCATATGGCATCCTCAACATATATACTTTTTCTATTGAGCCTTGTACTTATCCACATATATTGATGGGTAATAATGCATACATGAAGGTTTGTGGGAAAGGTTCTATTCCTATGGGAGAGGGGACATATAATTATATTCTTTGTATAGCATCCTTGACCACTAATCCCTTTCCATTTACCAAATTACTGATGAGGCACAAAGAAAAATTGTTGAGTTTACTCTTGATTATGTATACATTATGGACATGGAGACTAGAGATGTCAAAGGTATGGGCATTGTTGATCATATGTCATGGTTGTATTATTTTTCTCATTTTTTTGATAATGATGATGATATTGATGATTTACCTAATCCTTTATCAAAGATGAATTATTAGTGTGAGGAAAACATTGGACACTTGAATCATTTTTTTCTTGAAAATAAGTTTTGAACTTAGTACTCCTCCACCTCCTACTTCTTTAGACATTCAATAGGATGATCTTTGTGCTCCAGATCTTGTAGTGTGGGATGAATTCTTGGGTGTTCTTTCAGATGAGTCTCATAATGCAAATTTAGTTAATATATTTGATGGGGTTTCTCTTGGAGATACTTCTCCACCTTCTTTGTGGATTGGATTTACCAACTCTTCATGTTATCTTGGTTTGTCACATCTCCTTGGTAATGCATTACATAGTAGTTTGTCATTGAGATACTTAAGATTTTGCACCCCAAATAAGCACATGGTGTAGAAGAAATCTACTCTAGGTGGTAATAGATGTTATCCCAATCCACCTTTAGAGAACATATCACATTATCATCCTCATCATTGTAGATAATTAAATGCATAATGAAGGATGATCCACCTTTGATGGACATGTGATTCCACCTTGTATAGGTGATAGCTTATCTTCTCCTTAGCACTATCTCTTATCGCCTCTCCTATATAAGGAAGCCTATTACATAGATTTTAATTGATCCATTGGATGTCAAGGATATCCATTATCAATACTATCATTCTTGCATCTTAATATAGTTATCTTGTCAATCTCTTGTGGAATTTATCTTGGTATTTCATTTGATCTTAGGAGTGTTGTAGAGTCACCTAAAACTCTAACACCTTGTAATTACTCTCTCTCTCTCTCTCTCTCTCCCCCCCCCCCCATAGTTGTAATTGTTAATGGAATTTAATTATATAAAGAATTATAATTTATAAATAAAAACTAATTTGAACTTTAGTGTTTACTTGGAAATATATAGTTTTATCATTTTAATTAAAATAATATTTATTTGTATTTTCTAGCTTAAATAGTATAACTAAAATTTATATTCAGTTTCAATATATCAACTCACTAGATTATTTATATTTATATTATTATTCTTTTTAATGTTTAAAACTAAAGAAAAATGGTTTGGGAAAAAATACACTCCAATAAATCAAATCAAATTAAACTTTAGTATCAACTTATAGAAAATTTGTAAAGCCATTCATGAAACCTAAAAAATGGTCTTATAATTCTCTATATAATGTCTAGGTTTTCAAAGAGGCATAAGAATTAGTTAAGAACACATGGTTGGCCCTAATTAGTAGAGAATATTAAACTATTCTTGAAACCAAGTGATGCTCAACATTAACCTATGATTGCATGACAACTAACTGTGTGAATCTCTTGGTTTCATGCAATGCAGAAGGAGGCCACAGTTCAATATGTAATCTCAATTCATATGCATACGACATTAGGTGGAGCTAAAAAATGTAACAAGTTTGCATTTTTTTTAGAGGTCTTTAGTTAAGAGTTATAGACCATCACAGACATTGTGACATTGACTCTTATAGACAAGGGTAATGTCCTTAGCATGCAAGAAAATCAAGCCTTTCTATGTGCTAGCTTGATGAGGACATTCTCTTGGCCATAACAGCTAGACTTCTAATATTCATGATGGTCTATAATTATAAGAACTTAATAGACCTATTAAATAAATGTAGACATGGTGCATTTTTTCAGCTTCACTTATTATCCATGCATATAGAACACTATTGCATGTGCATTCTCGATTCAGAGTGGCAGAATATTATTTTGGATGCAATGGAAAAATGACATGCAGTAGAAGATGGGAAAATGAAGTCACTTTGTAGGTTGAGAACCTTTTTATGTTATATTTTTTCACATGTATCCATGTGAATATGAATATTTTGTCACATGTATCATTTGAAAACATTGTTTTCTTCATATTTCATGTTGAAATAGGTGTATTTTTTCCATTGATAAAAGTGGGAGCTAGGAGGGATGTGTGTTGATTACCCAAATGAGTATTTCTATGAAAGAAAACATGGGAGTTTTGAGGGAACGGCCATGGACTATCCATGGATGATCATGAATCTACTCCTTTTTATGTTTTCTGGCTCCTAATGAATTTAGTATTTTTATATTGGATTGTTTGATTTGTAGGAAGATGTGAAACTAATGAAGGACATGGGCTTGGATGCATATAGGTTTTCCATATCTTGGTCATGAATATTACCATGTGAGCCAATATTTTAACCCTTAAACAAAAGTGACTAGAAATCAACAGTACATTTCTTTAAAAAGTTTCTTGTTTTTGGTGAGAACAAATGACACAATCAAAGGTGGAACTAACAAAGTTGGAGTGGCCTACTACAACAACCTTATCAATGAAATCTTAAAACATGGTAAAAATTAATCATGTTTTCTATTATGGACATAGAAGTCTCTATAATTTTATTCAAGCCATAACCAAATCATGTTTGTAGATATAAAGCCTTTTGTGACTCTGTTTCAATGGGACCTTCCACAAGCTCTAGAGGACAGCTATGGAGGCTTTCTCTGCAAAAAAATTGGGTATGAAACCCTTCCAGATCATGATATCCTTTTTGCATCTTGCCCATATATCATCAATGTTGACATTATTGTTTTTTAATTGAAACATTGACACGGTGGTGTATTTTTCTATGTTTCTATTTTGATTTTTGAGAGATTTCTCAATTCGGAAATTTAAGTGGGAGACATTTTGATTTCCCTTACCCTCATTGTACTATTCCTTCCTTTGTGTATTTTTATTTTAGCATTCTATTTCTTTTCATTTCTCATAATTAGCAACAACTATGTTCAACATCTTTGCAAACTTGATAAGAAGGCCATTTCAGTAAAGAATTTATCTCTGCAATACAATTCAACACTGGAGGACATGAACTTCAATGAAGATGACGAAAACACTTTTTGGATGTTTAATAAGAAATTATATGATAAAATGAAGGGAAGGGGGGATGAAGCTCATAAAAAGGATTAATAATGGGAAACAGTGGATTGGATCAAAATTAGCACCTTTGTAGACGAAGTAGAAAACATAGCTGGATGGAAACATAGAGGCCTAATGACCATATATCATCAATATTGATTATCAATGTTGACATTATTGTTTTTTAATGGAAACATTGACATGGTGGTGTATTTTGCTATGTTGCTTTAGTATTAGCATAGTGGTGTATGACTTATGTACTGCTGCATCTATGTACATATATATATTATTATTTTTAATATTGTTGTGTGTAAGATAGACCCAAAATGAATCTGAACCCAACCCAAAGAAATTTGAGTGAATCTTGAACCTGAATCAGTAATTGAATCCAAATCAACAACTTATCCAAATTGCTTGACCTCGAGGAATTTCAAACTAGGATGCTAAAAAATCTCCACTCCTTCCCACATTGCATCCTCAAGTGAAAGATTCTTTCATTTCACAAGATACTCCAAAAGAATCTTATTCCTTGACCTATTTTCCCTCGCACCCTACACCATTCCAAGTTCTAGGATTAATTTTCCCTCATCATCAACAAATGGAAGCACTTCTGAAGGGGCATTTTTCTATCTGAGGGCTGTCTTCAAATAGGAAACATATAGAATATTATGAATTCTACTGCTAGCTAGAATTTCAAGTGCTTAAACTACCTCACTAATATCTTCCTTAATACATTGTAGGTTTCATTAAATCATAGCATTGGGTACTTGGATCAAACTTTTGAATATCTGTCTCTACCATGGCTAGTTATCCATTGATCTTGCTTTCTCATGCAACAACTATGAACTAAAAACAAGCAACTTTTGGCATCATGGCTATCTACTAGTCTTGCTTTCCTATGTAGCAACTACGATCTAAAAATAAGCAACTTTTGGTGTCATAGTTATTCATTGGTCTTGTAATGGCACACAATATATTTAAAAAAAAAATAATTCGACTCTCTCTTGTGCCTTAAATTCTGATCAAACTTTTGAACATCTTCCTTTATCATATCTAAAATCAACTTCACATTGTGTTGTAACTTTGGCATAGGCGTTTCATCCTCAATAGCTTTCATTTCAGCATTTCAACATTCAAGTTTTCAATTTCCTCTTCATTATATGCTTGGTTTATCAATGATATCCTCTAGTTCGATTACGGTGCATCTCAACTAGCTACTTCAATGATGAAATCACCCATCTATCTCTAGATTGTGCAAGCACTTATTGTTTTACAAAATCTAGATAGAGATTGACAGTTCCAAAGCCATAAACCTAAAGACCATCATGTATGCATCCCACTTTAGGAAAAAATTGGATGTCATGTTCTTGTCCATATGTTTCAATCACTTCCTTCAAAGTCAATTGAGGTGCACCCATGAAATTATTCAAGTGAATCCCACTGCCCATGGAACTTGAGGCTTGTTGTTGATCATACAATAGCTTACATTCTCTCTAGCCCTAGGTTATTCCATAGTCATACCCTCTACAACTTGATTCATCATTTCAAGGGCTACATTTAGCTGACTTCTTAACCTCTCATTAGCAAGAAGCTTGGGGCGAAATAGTCCTTTCCACCCTAAAAACCATTGTGTTACTTAATTAAAACTAGGACTTGAACAAAGCCAATGATACAAAACCTGCTACCACTTTGGAAAAAATGTTGCCTCCAACATTGCAACCATATAATAAATGGGAATAGAACATGCCCAATCCATAACCTAATTAAATTGGTCTAGTTGTTGATTAGCTAGGTTGATTACAAATTCCTGTAGAACTATCATTAGCTTAGGTACGATAAAACAAATAATCAGTTGTATCCAACTAGAAGAATCAAATATAGTTTTTCAAGGTGATAAAATTGCATATGCAGATGCATTACTTGCGCGTAGGGCATGAAACATATTCCCCAACTTATAACGAATGGTTGGATATAAAGGCTCCATACGCTAGCCCAACAATGGTAATAAACCATAAACAACATTAGAGGAAACAATTGCTTTCCCATGCAACAACTATGATCTAAAAGCAATTTATTTTTTTAATAATTTGACAAGTCATCACAATTGTGACGGTCCATTCCGACGACTAGTCATTCCTTGCACAATATAGTTGTCACAAAAAATTCATAACTACAGCGATAAGATCTGATGGATAATCATCACTTATATAGCAACATTGTCGCATACATGTCACAATTGCAATGACTAACTAGAACTTCAAACCGTTGTCATTATGATGGCATATTGTGTAATGCCTACCCCTAGTTTTCTTTTTATGTTGTGTTGTCGAATTATTTTAGGCCAATTTTATGGTTATGTTTTATGATTAGCGATACTTGGTTACTAGATTTTCTTGGATGTTATTTCATACTCAATTCATATATATTTGATTATCTACTTCATACTCAGTGATCTTCTATGTTCATGATTATTTCAATGATGATGTATGTATGTTGATATAGTGATTTCATTTATTTCATGATGATTGTTAGATGAACGATTTATATGCAGTTTCTATAGATACTTACCCCATACTTGCATGTGTATGGTGTACTTGTATGTTTCACTTTATGTTTGATGTTTCTGATGTGGTTGAGGGAGGGAGTCATAGTCACTTGCTATTCAAGATCTACATGATGCACCACTCCTCGTCATTGCTTGTTTAGCTTATATTTATATGTATATGTACATGCTCAAATTTTATGCAAATTGTTAGTATCGGGCATCGACTTCCTTGAATTGCTAGGATGAGTGTGCCTTATCACAGTATCTCAATGGTAAAAGAGGGGAGATAGTCCTTGAGTCCAAATTGTAACCCTAAGCCAATTATCCTAGAAAGTAGGACAACTATATGAGTTATTTAACCTTTCGAATTTGTTAAGTGATGTCAATTCGTAATTTTAACCCTTGAGTTTAACTTAGTGCTCTGTCTTTATAATGTGTTTTCTTATTTAGTTTTGCGGGTTTTTTGTGACTTTTATTTATAATTAAATCAAATTAAATGATTTAATTTTATAAAAAAATTATAAAGAAAAATCAATATTTAATTATATTTAATTAATTGAGAAATTAATTAAATAAAAGAATTAAATTTAAAAGATTTAATTAAGATCTAATTTTGGCGTAATCATATTTATTTAATTTAATAATAATTTATTTAAGAGTTTCATTTTTATAATAAACTCTAAATATTATTATTAGTTAAATTAACAAATATTTTATTAAAGATGTTTTGAGATTAAATAAAAGAGAGAGAGAATAAATTTAATAAAGTTTATTTTAATTAGAATGCAAAAAAGTTTGCAAATGAAATTAAAATAAAATAAAATAATATAGAAAAAGGTTTTGCATGATTGCAAACTAAAACCTTAAGAGAGAGAAAGCTCTTTATTAAGAAATTAGAGCTCATTTCTCCACACATAGGTTTAGAGGAGCAAATTTTGGAGAAAGAGGATTTTTGAAAGGATGAGAATTTCTTGCGAGCTCTGAGCATCTGATCAGTTAACATCAGATCAAGGTAGGATCTTGTTGAGTTTTGCATAGTAATTTCCTCTTTGAAATCTCTCTATCTTCTACATGTTTATGGATTTGTTTCAAAAATGTAATTCGAGTTGAAACTCTTGTGGTAAAATTTACTATTTTTTGAATGCATCTGTAAAAGAATTTGAGATGGGAAACCCTTATTGGATAAAATTTGGGGATTTGTAATTTGATTGTTTGGATCGAGATGAGAGTTTTAAAAAGAATACTAGAAGTTAAGTTTACAAATTTGATAGTGTGTATTTGTTTTCCTATCAGATCTATTATAGAAATTTAATATTATTATAATATATATAATATAATATAATTACCACATTAATTGATGATTTACTACGATAATTATATTTATTTATTTAAAAATGAAATTGCAAAGTTTATTGAGATGGCATTGCTATTGTTTGTTTTAATATAAAATTGAAAAAAAAAAAAAATATTGAAATCTGCATACGATTTTGTACAGGGGGTCTATGTGTTTTATTATATATATATATATGTGTGTGTGTGTGTGTGTGTGTGTGTGTGTGTGTGTGTGTGTGTGTGTATGAATGTATGTACATTCATACATTCATACATACATATGAGGCAGGTCACCACCTCCCAACTCCCCTCCCCCCTTTTCAGTTTTAGCATTATGTGGCTGCTACAATAGACCATGGTTGCTTAAGCAGTTTGTGGTTGCCAAAGGCAGCCCATGGCTGCATGTAGCAGCGCGCAAGGTAAGGATAGGTAGGTTTTTTTTTTTTTTTTTTTATAAATATTTTATTAATATTATATTATATGTTAATTTATTTATATAGATAATATTATTTATTATTAAATATTAAATGTAATAAACTATTGTTTTTGATTAGATAAACAGGTTTTACAGGGAACTTGAAACCCGATAGTTAAAACATAAAAGGTGTAATAAACTATTGTTATTAATAATAATAATTCTTATTTTTATTAATAGATTAGTAATTATTTATTAATAGATTAGTAATTATTTTATTAATAATTTAATATAAATTATTTTATTAATAAATAGATAATTATTATCATTAATAATTTAAGGAGTATTGATTAAATTTTAATAATATTTAATTAAAGTTTTTAATAAAATTATCATTAAAATGTATTTGTAAAGTAAATGGATAATTTTAAATTGAGAAAATTGACTATGTGTAACAAAATTAGGTTTTGCTTAGATGGGTCAATTTTATATGAAAATAATTTCTAATACTAGGGAAATTTTATTACTTTGGATAATTTGAAAACCTTAGTAATTATGACACTTGGAAAATGAAAACTTGAAACCCTATAGTGAAAATTAAACTTTTATAGTTTCAAAACCTAATGAATTAGGAAAGCTATATTTGTTAAGTACTTTATGTGATGTATTGTTTATTAGTGTTGGGTTTCAAGTTTGACTTAGTACATTGACCAGTCAAGATGTTTACTAGAGGCTTGGGGAGTTTTGTTTGGTGATTATGTTATGGTCATATTTTGGTCACAATATTTTCCCAACTATGGTGATGTATTCCAATAATTCTATGATGAGTTTTGATTGGATGTTTGTTAGTTCTTTCTAGTTTCTTGTATAGAACTAAGGTGAATGGTGTGATTTTCCTGGTGTAACCTTTGATTTTTTTATCAGTAATCTTTTGGTGCTTTCGAGTTTCTTGTATATGACTGAGGTGATTATTGTGATTGGTCTTTAGGTGCTTTCTAGTTGCTCGTAAAGCACTGAGGTGAATATTGTATTTTATCTATTAGTGCTTTCTAGTTGCTTGTAAAGGACTGAGGTAAAAATTGTGATTTTATGATTTATATTTTTCATGAACTTAGAGTAGGTAATCTATTTGTACATTGGCAAGTGGCTTGCAATGGAGGCCGAAGGCCTAAAGAGGCTACTTGGGTAACCCATTGTAAGTTGTTTTAATAAGTGATAACATTTCATTAAATGAGAGTAAAATGAATTAATAAGAGTCAATTTTTTTCCTCGCCCATTTCTTGAGTGCTAGTATAAGCTAGGATGGGAGTAGAGAGGATGTTTAGTTGCGACCTTGCCTCATTAGTATACCTTGTTTGTATGAAAGAATACTAATGTTGCATAGAGACACTAGGGGGTCAGAGTCCAAAGAGGCTATTGGGGCAACCCTAGAGCTGGCTCATGTGATGACACTTGTCCACTTACATAGTAGATTTCCTATGTGTCTTTGTTACCTCTGGGTTTAGATGTTACTTGTGTATTGGCACCTTTGAGATAGCTTGCTATCAAGATTTCTTTGACCTAAATATTGGTTATGACTTGTGGATTGATATCCATATGGGACTTGAGATTATCTCCTCAATATGGTGGGAGTGTGCCATTTAAGTTCCATGAGGTCAGGTGGTAGTGTTTCTTATACCATTGAGATCCGACAGCTAGATGTCGTTGCTGGATGTACTTGTGCAGTTGTTCCTTTCTTTCTGATCTTGTATTTTCATTGGTTGGTTATATTCTATTGTATTGTATTTGATTACGAGAGCTTATGAGATGATGTATTTTATTCATGATGTATACTCTTTGAGCGTTTCATACCCTATGGCTTGTACATTGGATGATCATGCATTCTAATTATGCCAAGTGACATCCTTTGTAATTGTATATTATTTAATTAGATTCGTACTTGTCATTATTCCATGATGTGGATTTTGGTTATGTGTTAGATTTAATAGTAATAAACTTTTATATGTGATTCAATGTTATGGAACCCTTAAGAGATGTAATCAATTTTGGATGGTTGTATGTGTGTGAGTTATTGCTTCCACTATATTATATCTTGTTGTTATTATCTTTAAAAAAAAATGTTTGGAAAACTTAGTGAAGCTTTAGGTTAATTTATTTTGGGTTCCCTAGTGAGGTGTTACATATTTTTGTAATTGCGACATCGTCAACATGAACTCTTGTTCCTCCCTTCTTCCAAGTTACGACAGTGTTAGTAGTCACCATTATGATGGTTTTTCTCATCATTGCAATTTATGATAGCATATGTCTGATGGGAGCCAATTTGTGGTTTTGTCGCTAGGGCGACGGGTAGACATCACAATTATGACAGCCTACCATCACAATTGTGATGGCCTACCATCACAAAATGAGTCCAAATGTAGTAGTGTGACTAAGAACTCATACTGACCAAAATGACATTCAAAAGTTGTCTTCTCCACATCCCTCTCTTGAACCTTGATCTGTCGATATCCTAATCTTAAGTCTATCTTCAAATAGAACCAAGCTCCATGCAATCCATCTATCAACTTATCAATGTGAGGTATGAGATATTGATTCTTTATTTTTCTCCTACTTGAGGCTCTACAATCAATGCACATTCATATGATTCTATCCTTTTTCTCACCAATACTACTAAAGAGGCAAAATGACTCCTGCTTGGTATAATGTGTCCCATTTCCAATAGCTCTTTGATGGCTTTTTTCTATCCCATCTTTATCTCTTTTTAAATGTTTGGAAGGAGTAGTTGTAGTACCTCTCTCATTTGATTTCTGTAAGTCATCCTGATGGATGCAACCATGTTGATATTTCATTGTGATGAGATCATGATTAGGACCATGAGTGCCCTACACCCTTGGGGTGATTGGATTTATATTACTATATCAATTTCTTTGATTATGATTATGGTTGGTTTATGAGATTATGATGTGATATATGGTTCACTAAGGTTTGTGCCAGTGGTTACCAAGATCGATGTGGTATCATGATGTTGTTTCATGATTACCCAGAGATGTGTGCAAAGATTGCACTATGTACTATTATCTTACTACACTAGACTAGGTTCCTATAACAGTGGTCAGTCATGTGTTTGACCATTTTCACTTGTGTGTTTTAAGTTACTTTTTAATATTTTTTAAACAACCATTATTATATGCTTAAATAATTAGAAATGGATGGTCCATGTTGGATTCATTGGTTTAGTGTTGTGGATATTTACCTCTCTATACCTGGATTTCAGTATCATAGATGTTAGACTACGTTGTTCAATTGATCATATCCGCATGATGATGGTTTCTTTTGAGATGACAATATGTTTTATGATGATATCTAGTTATCCTATATTTCGGCATATCTCTTATTATGTTAGATGTGGATTTAATGCTTTGGTGAATTACTTCATTCTTGCTTTGATATGTGTTATATGAATGTGAGTGATGTAAATGGATTATTTTAGTATATTTCAATAAATGGTTAAATTGGGTATTCAATGCATTTATTGCTTCAACAATGTTATTATATACAATTGCACTTGATCATGTGTTTTAGTGTGTAGGATTTATATCCCTAACAATGGCATACAGAGTTAGGGATTTAGTTGTTCATTTTACCAATGTCATCCATGTACGGTCAATGTGCATCTTATTTAAATGTTTAAATTAAACCTTTCAGTGAGTTGATAAATCTGGACTCATTTACATAATGTGATTAGACCTGCGAACGTGTCTATACATTTAGAGGTTCGCATTGTAGCAAAATTGTTAAGGATTCTGTGATTTTGATTTTTGGATTTTCAGGCTTTATTTTAATTCATTTTAATTTCTAGCAACTTTGCTACAGATGAATTCCAATTACTTGGAATAGTCTATTTTCATTTGGGTTGATGTGGGGTTTAACTAGTTCTCCTAGTTATTTTTCCCAATCCATTATTCACTCAAAAGTGAATAAGTATCCAAAAAGGAATTTAATTCCTCACTTCTCACTTTTGAATTAGAAATTTTGAGAGTAAAACCCAAAATCCTCTTCATGAGGAATTACTGTTCTATTCATTGTGGGAGCTACAGGCGTGGGATCATCGTGAGATTGGTCTCATTTCGATCTAGCTTGGGGAGACCTTGGATTGCTACTATTTTCAGCTACTTCTGTGAAATTTTTATTTTATGGTTCATATTCCTATTTTTCCCTTTTGGCTGCTAGGTAGGGCTCTCCCATTTTATTGTTTCAGCTATGTTTCTATTTCTATTTTTGGTAGCCATTTGTTAGGAGATTGGGAACTAGTGTTCCCCTTCATTTTTGTATGCTAGCTCTACTTGGTTGGGCGGATATGAGCATTTCCTATTTTTTAGGATGAGGGTTTGAGGTTTTGCACCGTTATCCTAGTTATTTTTGCACATGGACTCCAAACCCATATTTTATTGTATTTTTGTGGTTTTTTTCCCTAAGACCAAATGGGTTTTATTTTTGAAGTTTTCCATTTTTGGGGTTTTTACCTCGATTTGTGTGTCACCCTATTTTCTCAGGTTTTATTGGTATGATGTTGGTTGTGGACCTGGATCATCCATTAGGATGCCAGTTAGATCATTGTTGCACTTTTATGTTGCATTCGGATGTATGTCACATCTATACTCATAACTTTGTGTTTGGTTGAGTGATTTTATACCTGATGTCATTATTTATTTTGGACCCTTGTTATTTTTTCATGTACACTAGGATTCATGTCAAATCCATACTCCCAGATTGAGGTCGGTTGAGTGAGTCCATGATGTATGGTCTTGTTGCATCATTGGGATTTGTGTAGAATCCATCCTCTCAGATTGAGGTCGATTGAGTGAGTTCATGATGTAATGTTTTATTGTTCTTGGAATTGATGTAGAATCTATCCCCTTGAACTATTTTCGGTTGAGTGATAGTTTTCTTGTATTCAAATCCAATCCTTGTGTTATGACCTTCGTGATGATGGTTTGCCACACACGAGCACATACATGTGCATTTGTCCAGTGACTTGTGAGGCCCAATCTTCCATGGACTTCTCGAAAGTTATGATCATTTGGGGTTGGGTTGGGAGTTTGCATTAATACAAGCACTCATTGTTGGATGAGCATGGATAGGGTAGGGTAGCACATGGAGCGGGTTTCTATCTTGCAACCTAGTATTTATGGTGCCATAGGGTTGGTAGAGAAAGTTTTAATTAAGTGATAACTAAATAAAATATTGGGTGGTAATAAAGCTTAATATAATAAAATGCTTCAATGTGAGAGTCTTCTATTCGTAAGTTGAATCTGCATGATCCAAGCTTCAATTTTTTGATGCCAACTGACTCTCCATGGTGTCAGCCCCTACATTGTTGCCCATTTAGTGTCTAACCAGGATCTGTAGTACTTGTGTTGTCTCATGATCTTGGTTGGATCATTTTCTCCATTAGCATAGTGGGAGTGGACCTACAGGTTTCACATGGTTGGGAGGTGTAGCTACCTATACCACTACTTGGGACTGATGCACAGAGATGGTTTATTGTTCAAGTGTGACCATTACTTGATGTTTTCACTTGGTGCTTTGGGTTTTGGAGTATGATTTCTTGTGATTTATGCTTGAATATCATGTTTAGATTATGTTAGTGTATGTGATGCATTCCTATATTATGATGTTTAGCATATCATTAGATGATGTGATGTGCTTAGTTGGAATATCTATTTCTTATTAGTTTTGCATGTTAAATTTCTTATTATTATGATGTTTAGCATATGATTAGACAATGACATTTTCTTAGTTGGAGTATCTATTACTTATTGGTTTAGCATGTTAGATTTCTTATTCTTAGTATGTTATTGCACTTTAGTAGTGATGTCCTCATAAGACAACTCTAACTATCTAGTTTGCAGTTTGAGATGTTATGCATGGGGGATGGCTAGGACCTTTGAGGTCTCATGATGTTATTATCGTTGGGAGGAACCATGCATGAATTTTTTTTTTGTTCATACATATGATGTTGTTTTCAGTACTTTTCCTTCACTACTATGTTTAGATGGTTAGATTTAGTTTCCATCTTTTAGTTGTTATGATTCGAGTGTCTATGCCTCGATTGTGGATTTGGCACTTCCTAGTGTGGAGGAATCATCTTTTCTAGCTTTTTATTTCTTATTTTTTTGGTGTGTTGTGGTTCCTCACACGAGATTGTACTTCCTCGTGCAAGATTTTTGAAGTTTCGCACAGAGTATTGCATTTTCTTGCCTAGCTCCTGGCACTTCCTTGTGCGACTTCCTTGTGCGAACCTCAGCACTAGTGCAGTTCTTTTTGGCTACTAAACCCAACACTTCCTCACACAAGATGGTGTTTCCTCGTGTGGCTCAATGCACTTTCTCATGCAAAGAGGTACTTCCTCACATGAGACTATTAGTTGTTATTCTCTCACGCAAAAAATATGGGGCATCTCCATTATTTTTGGAGACCACAATTTGGACTTTTGAGTACACTTTAGGAATGCTAGTGATTCCATGCTTTGATAGATCGAATATTTTATGTTCTAATGTCATCTTTGGTTTTTTTTCTTCAGTTTGGTCATTTCAGTTAGGCAGTGGTGTTTGGAGATTCATTGGTTGTTGGGATTGTTCGTGAAGTATTCCATTGTGATCTTTATGATCCCTATATGATGTTGTCATGTGCCTTCATACTTGTAAAAAAAAAATTCTTGGCTTTTATTTATCCTTGTTCCAAGGATCTTCGGGTGGGGTATTACATATGGTATCAGATCCCAAGCTCAAACATTGAGATCTTTGTATATATGTTACCCATATGGTTGATGTTGTGTTGTGTGAGTGTGAGTATCTTGGTGAGAGCTCATGAGTTATTTTGCTTTGGTATCTACTTGTGATGGATGTTTTTGTCCAGTAGATGTAACTAGAGCAGTGTGAGGAGAAGGAAGTTAGTCTTTCATTATATTGTAGATGGAACCAATGTGCCTTGTTTGGTTGGTATCTTGTGTGACCCTTTTTGGATGGAGCCACTGATTGGTGTCCATGTGTTGGCTTTGAATGCCTCTTTTGTTTCTCCTTAGGGAGTAAGGTTCATTGTTTTCCCTATTTTCTTATATTTTGTAAGAAAATAAATGAATCTTATTTGTGATTCTATGTTATGTTAGTAATGAAATGGTTCCTTTCATTGAGAAATGAGTGTTTATTGTAAATAATTGCAAATGAGTAGGTTTTGCATTAGATTCTTTGGGTTAATGACTTAAGTCCCTGATCTAATTACTTCATAAGCTTATGGAAATTGTGTTAAAATTGATGGATATCTAAATGTTAAATTGCATGGAAAATAAATAAGAAAATTATTATAGTCTGCATATGCAAGAGGTTATTGATGGTTTACTGATTGATGTGTGTGAGTGTGTTCTATAATGTTGTTAGGATGATGTATTCCTTAGCATTGGGTGGTGATTTATCCCTCTTGTGTGACTACCCTCAGTCATAACATGTAACGTGATTTGATTGATGCCTTGTTCTATTTGGCTAGAGGTATTTTCCTCATGTTGTTGGGCTAGCATTGGTTGTCAGTATTTTTCTTTCTTAGAATAGTCATCAAATTTCTCTATCACTCTCTTTGTGACATTTGTCACATTTAACTTATTGTTGAAATGTGCACTTTTTGATATTTTTTGTTGTAACTGACAGTTCCCCCATTTGGGCCTTTTGATTATGTTTCATGGTGACTATTCTACATGTTTTAACTATTGCCTAGTTGTGTGTTGTGACTCTATGATGTTCATCTCGAACCTCTAGTAGTACGTACAATGGATGATACCATAGAGAACATATTAGTGTGTTTGGTATAGATGTAAAGTTATTAATATAATTGGATGGTTTTAATGATGATTAAACATAATATTATTCTTGAAAGAAAAAAAATCGAAAAGATATGTACTTGTTTTATGGTAAGTGACTCTTTAACCTTTGCTTTGAAAACCTTTCAGTTTCATTATGCATGAATGCTTGGGTTATGTTTAGCTAATGAAATTATGAAAGAGAATTATTATTGGTTCCAATGTGTGAATTTTCCTTCATTTCATGTCTTACATCAATTTGGGCATGTGTGCACTTTGGTTGTTTTGGATGTTTCATCTATTGCTTGTCTTGGTAACTAAGATGATTGAGTTTTTCCATGATATTTTATCTTGAGTGGTGATTCAAAATCTTAGGTCTTAGGACTCTCTAAGATCCATCATGTTGTAGGCCTTATCAATATATTTTTGATGCTTTTCGAACGGAGTCAATCAAAGTAGGTGAAAGTTATGGCTTCCAAAGTGAAGACAATTTTTGTGTTGTTTTGAAATTTCACGTGAAAAATAAGTGATCCTGCACTTTCTCACCTAGTTCTTTGCATTATCTCGCCTACTTTGGTGAGAAACCTCACATGAGAGTGTACTAATTTAGAATGTTTTCCGAGCAACCATGGGCACCCTTTCACACTTTAGAAAGTGCAAATTGATGTTCCAAGTACCCTTTATTGAGTAGAGGCCAATTCAATCATTGCATATCACATTTATGGCCATTTGAGAAGTTTAAACCTTCATATTATTCTTAAAGGATGAATTAAAAAGCCTTCATAATCTACTAGGTACTTATTGGGATTCGTGCTTGGGTTTGTGTGTTCCCTATCACACCTTCCCACCTCTGTGAGAAGAAGTGTGGATTGTGAGCGTTCCTTGCTTGAGGTGGATGTTGCCTTGTCTTTTGAGAGTGACTCAGTCTTTTGATGGGTCTAGAACCGCCTTTTGGACATTGCCTTTGGCGCATCTCTATATCCTTTTCTCTCTTGAGAAAGTGGGCTAGTGTGGTTATCCCACTAAGTCAATTAGTTTTGGATGAGTATTTTGATGGTTGGTGGAATTGTGAGTTTCCCTAAAGCATCTTGGGCTGATTTAGTGTAGATGTTGAGAGAGACTCCCTCTTAGTCCTAATACTCTCTAGTTTCTTCCTCCCTAAGCTTGTATCTTCAAGAGGATTGTCTTAGTCTAGTTGCTCATTGACAGTTGACTTGAGGCTAGAGATTGAGTTTAGCTGTAAGCGGGGTGTGGTATTCCCAGCATGTTGTTGGAGGGACATGGTATCATTGGTCACATATTACCATATTATGAGTTGGTATGCAAATATTACATGATTTTGTCCACTATTGAATTCTTTTCAACCTTGTGGAAAGATGATATCTTGTTTGGTTGGGTTATGTAACCCTAGTTCATAGCGATAGTTGAGCTTTTTGTACCATAGAGACTATGTGCTCCTATGTTTGGTGGTCAGTATTGGCGAGTATCCTTTGGAGTGCACACTTTTGTTGGTAAACTGCCATCCTCTATGCTCAAAGGGTGAGTTTATGTGGATTTAAGGATGTTCATGTGTGGCATGATGGCATTCTTGGGAATTTTGGGATGGTTATTCCCCACGAGTCCAACTCTTTCTGGAATTGCATAGTCTTTTGACGTTGTGTTTTAGTCACATGGTAGGTGCATGTTGTAGTTGGGCACCTGTGGACAAGGTAGAGTGATTTTTTCCTTACCTTGTATTGTTGACTTTATGGCTGGATCAGTTTTCCTAGCACATAGGAAGTTCCTTGTTGGAGGACCTTGTGTTAGTGTGACACCTATTCTCTTGTGGTTAACCTATCTGGGGGTTAATGCAATGGTTTGAGAATGTTGGAATGATTTGGTCAAACTTGTGAAGAAGTCAATCAGTCATTCCTTTTTTAAAATTTTGATTTCGTCCTTGATGTGTTTGGTTTCTTTTCCTGGATTGCAAGCCTCCAAGAGTAAGCCTAGTCTTTGGGGGGGCTAATGTAGTGCCTCTCCCATTTGATTTTTGTAAGTCATCCTAATGGATGCAACCTTTTTGATCTTTCATTGTGATGAGATCATGATTAGGACCATGAGTGGCCTACACCCTTGGGGTGATTGGATTTATGCTACTGTATCAGTTTTATTTATCGCATAGGTTAATTAAGAATTGCACAGAGACAATGAACACAAACACAAATAGTAGAACTCCTTATATTATTCATATATGCCAGAACATTACATTATGCTCTTATCATGATTTACAATGCTTCCTGAAGGGGGTATAAATACTTTCCGAAGAACTTTTCAGAAGGTATTCGTCAGCCACATACATTATGTTCCCTACAAACTATTTACCCATCGGCTACATAACAAGAACTTTTCCAAAGGGTCCTGTCGGCTGATACACAATTTCTACTGATGACATCATCCCCCCCAAAAAGAAAAGTCATCTCCTGGCGACTAGCAAAATTAGGAGACAATCCACAAACAATAAAAGAAATACTAGAGAGAAGAAGGAGGTGTCCCAGAAGAGTGCTTTTGACGACGTAACTCGTACACCTAGTCAGTTCGAATGTGCAGATCAGTCTAAATTTGTGAATTAACCTCTACGACCTCCTTTAGTAGAAGCGCAACATCCATAGCCTGTCTCCTAGCCAATTGCAACTCATGCTGTGCTGCATCTTTATCCTGGATAGTTGCGTCCTTATCCTGTACAACTGCTACCATATCTTTCAATAGTGTTTCCTGCTCTACTGCCCATGCTGCCTGCTGGTCGGCCAAGTCAGTGGATAACTTTTCTCTTGCCTCTTTCTCAACCGCTAGGGATCTCTAAGCTTCAACATTGTCTGCTTCGCTATCTGCCTCCACACGTTGTCGAGCATAGTAAACCTCTTTGTACAATCCCATGATCTCATGTGCCAACTTCATCATCGAAGTGTCACTCGGTCCCAACTCTAGCTCAGTGGCCCAATCTGCCAACATCTCTAGTGTCTCAACTGCCAGCCAACCTCTATCCACAAAACAAGTCTAAAATCGCTTAGGACAAATCCAACAAATATACGCTCGGATCAAATGCCACTCCTTTCACCGAGTGAGAGCCTGAATTACCACATCATGCCCATTCCTCAATGCAGACTTCATAGTCCTAAGGTAGTCCCTACACCTATCCTCATCTGACCTGTAATCCTCCTTAGCGAAGTCCTCCAATGACCATTTTGCATCACTATTCTCCTCCTCATCAGTGGGAGCCATGCCCACATCTGATGTCGCCTCCTCTGCTATCGATACAACCATGGCATGTGGCATTCCCTCCTCCTGAGACTAAGGCTCTGGTATAGGTGGTACTTTCGAATAGGTGGGAGATTGAATGGATGAGCCACACTTGTCAAGAACGAGTTGGAACTGTTGCCTCAGAAAAACACTAGCTCTATCCATCACCTTTGGTTGTTTGGACTGCGCTGGGTCTGTATACTCTTGTATTCCTTCATCTAGTACATTCTCTACTGGAAGTTCCTAAACTTCTTCTGACTATGCTACGGTAACAACTATTGCTAGCTAAATTATAGTAGGTGCCACGAGTGCTGCGACTAGAAGTGCTTCAGTAGGGGTTGAAGAAGTCTCTCAGGTGATAGGTGTTGTCAGGTGGGAAAAGCCTATAGAAAATCCAACTCCCGGTCAGACAAGAGAAGGTCGTACCCTGTGTTACCATAGTGCGGCTAGTGTGACTACTTGGTGGAATCCACCAGTCATCAATATTGATCGCCATGTCTATCCAAACCCAGGAATGTGAGCCATGTGTAGACCTCCTAGCACCAACTTGAAAGTCACAAGAACTGTAGCACGCGAAAATAACAAGGGGGTAGCCATGACAATCTGAACCTCCTCATCATCCTCGCCTTCCCCTTCTTCTTCCTCCACACTATCCTGCTCAGAAGATGTCTCCTATCGGTCACTATCCGTATCACTTGCCATGTCCATCTGAGGCCTCTTTTGGCCTACAGAACCCTTCCACCCAGTGGTTGTATCCAAGTGCTTCCACCGCATGATAGGAGGTTCTCCTGGGGCTAGTGGTCCAAGCTTTGCCTCTAACTCATCCATGGGAATCATCTGTGTTGCTACATCAAGGAAGAGACCAATCGCGTAGTGGGGCATATAGAAGGTCTTGTGTTGGAGAGTCATAAACTCATGCATCCGTTCAACCAGCACAGACGCCCAATTGTACACTTTCCCAGTCATTATTCTGTTCATCATGGACACCTGTGAAAATGAGATATCAGATGCCCTAGAGGATCATGTGAGCCTACTCTTGACCAAGTCCATCAGACATCGCCATGGTCCCTCCTGAATGTTAGTTTTCTTTAAACCCCTTCCCTTCGATGTCTCAGCTAATGCTGCCTGCTCTGCTTTAGTCAAATCTCCACATACTAATCTGATTAAAAATAGCTTCCCATCCTTTGGAATTTTCTTCGACTGAACCTTTTTTCCCTGCTGCCCTAGAATGCCAAAAACACGTGTGAAATCGGCTGCCTTGAATGATACCACCAAGTTCCTGCCCAGATACTTAAATGAGCTCCTCCGAGAAGCTCTGCCATATGTCTCAATCAAGGTACGCAGATACCCTTCATAATCTCGAGTGCAAAAAATAGGCATCTCAATGGCCCATTCAACCTGTACCCTTCTGATGCTTGCTTTTATTGGATGATCATTAGGGGTTTCTTGCCACCATTTTTGGCAATTCATTCCATTCAACCCTTCGAATTGTATAGTCTGTGGCATGACTTCAGGTGTTGTAGTCTTACACTTTTCTTTGCTATTGCTCGAGCCTTCATTTTGGTTACCTTCACCTGCCATGGTCTTGCCCTCTACAACTCTAGACTGTGTTAGTTGTTTCTTCCACTTACGTTTGCCTGCAGACTCCATATTTCAGTTATATCTTTATCTTTTTCTAACAGTCTCCCAAATTTGTACGGTGGAGAACTCTTGCACAAACGTGTACAATGAATTTCAAATCACAAATAGTTCTCAAAATTCGTACAGGAGGAAAAATTCGTACGTTGAAGAAGTTTTAAAAAAATCAATAACAACCAGTACAGCAGAAAGAGCACAAATATGTAGAGTGCCTGCCCAAAAATCCGTACAGTGAGTTATACAAATTTTGTGGTTATTGTACGGCAGTGCAATTGAATTAGATTGGAACCTGTACGCTTCAAATTTGTGATAATACCCATAGATTGCACATGGATTCTCCCTTTGCACATTGCAAACTATTTATCTTATCGCATAGCAAGGCCTGAAGGAATCACTCAGATCAACTATCAAAGGCTTCATGAAATTGAACAAGGGAATTCCTCCAAAGCTTCCAAGTATTGAAATGTCTCCAAGGCTGAATATAAGTGTGGTTGCTTCTTTGCTAGAGATGCAGATGGAACCATGAGGTTTTCATACAATGTTAGTGTGGGAACATGTGAATACTCAGCATCCGAGGTTGCAGAGGGTGAACGCCATGGATTGGTGAGCTGTAAGTACTTTACTCTGATTCTTGTTGGAGCTGATATGCACAATTTGCAAACCTCTTCACAGGGTAATGGTGCCTGACCTTGTATAACTTTTAGTAGTCAAGAACTCCGTAGGCAGCTTTTATACCAGCACAAGCTCAATGTCAAAGGGGGCTCATCAGTTTGACATAAAAACTTCTGTCTACGGTACCCATGGATTCCTGGAAAAAGACTCTTACAGCAACATCCTCATTTTGAAAACCCATACACAACCCTTTTAAAAAATAAAAATAAAATCGTACTATAGCTTATTATTGTAAAATGTGGATGCCAAATTACAAATCCATACGGTAGGTTGAAGTGTCTCCCAGTTCCCATATGGCAATCAGCACTTCCAAATTTTATAACATGCTTTGAGACTTTATAATATGCAACCTCGAAAAACCATACAGTGCCTCCAAAATTTGTACGCTGAGTAGGTTAAAATCTGTACGGTGCTTCAGAGTTTAATTTAAAATCATACACGAACTCCCATACTTAAAAACTGCACACAATCTTAAAATCTCAAAAATTATACAACTCAAAAATCAAGTGAAAATCGTACGGTGAGTAGACTAAAAATCTGTACGATACTCTCTTTTTTTTTTTTGCAATTGTAACACCAAAGTCAGTTTTCCCTTCGACCGTCAGCATTGTCGATCTGCAACAACGAAGGGGTCGCCTAAAAGTCATTTTCTAACACAGAAGTCTTTCGGCCGTGGTATACCTTCAGCTTCGAGCCATTCACCACCTGAGGCACTTCCTATCCATCCAAAGTCCATAATTTTATTGCTCCATTGTCCCCTACTTCCTGGATCTGATACAGCGCAACCCACTTAACTTTGAACTTGCTTGGCTTGATCTCATTTCAGTCATCGTACTTCAATACCCACTGTCTAGGCTGAAACCTATTTAGTTTCAGGTGCTTATCGTGCCATGCCTTTTTCCTGTTCTGCGTTACTACAGTGGCCCACTGTGCTAATAATCGCTTCTCCTCCAACTTGTTCAGTTTGTAAAGCCGCTCCCTTAAGCTTTCCATGTCGCCCAAATTTTTTTCTAGGGCTATCCATAGGCTTGGTATCATGAATTCTACTGGTACTACGACCTCCTGTCCGAACATCAATTGAAACAGTGTGTGTCTTGTTGTAACTTTATACGTCGTACGATAAGCCCATAGAGAAGAAGGTAATTTCTCCTCCTAATCTTCCCCTTCGACTGCTCAGGATTTGTATGTAATTGATACCAAAATTTTGTTGGTAGCTTCCACCTATCCGTTTGCCCTTGGGTAGTATGGACTTGATAGCGAATGATAAATTTTGAACTTCGTGGTAAGCAGTCGGATCACATGATTTACAAAATGTTTGCCTCTATCACTCGTTAATTGTAACGGAATGCCATACCTGGTAATAATTTTCTCATAAATAAACTGTGTTGTACTTACCACTAAGTTGTTTGGTAGTGCACGCGCCTCCACCCATTTAGTCAAGTACTCTATCGCGACAACAATGTAATGGCGCCTTGTGGTTCTACTTGTCTTCAGAGGTCCTACGAAGTCCAAACCCCACCGTTCAAAGAGCTCTTGAGCATGAGAAGGATTCAGAGGCATGAAGTCTCTCTTCAAAGGTTTCTTAGCTTGCTGACATGTATCGCATGCAACAACCCATTCCCTAGTGTCATTGTATACCGTTGGCCACCATAATCCTGCTAGAAGTATCTTTCATGCAGTTGTGTCTGGCCCCATGTGTCTTCCTACTGGTCCTTCATGTGCTTCCTTCAGTACTCGTGGAATTTCTTCCTCCAGGACACAACGCCTCACGATCTGATTGGGTCCCATTTTATACAATAGTCCATTAATCAACTGAAATGTTCTGCTCCGTATCACTAACTTCTATCTTTCATTCGATGGCATGGTATTTGGAAACTGTCCCATCAACAAGTATTCACTGATGCTTGTATACCACTCCGATAGTGCAATAATCTGAAACAACTGTGCATCAGGAAAGTCATCATTCACACTTTTTGTCAGTTCTCTTGTTCTAATACGTGACAAGTGATCCACGCTTACATGTTTCTTTCCTGGCCTTATGATGATCTTGAAGGTAAACTCTTGCAACAGGAGTAACCATTGGCTGATCCTTCCTTGAATGACTGGTTTATTGATCATATACAACAGGGCCTGATGATTGAAATAGAACACAAATGAAGTAGCCAACAAGTAATGTCAGAACTTCTGCACAACATAGACCATCCCCAATGCTTCCCATTCGATCATACTATAATTTTGTTCAGCTTTTGATAGCAACCGACTGGCGAAGTAGATCAGGTGATCCAACCCGTGGCTTCCTGTTTGCATGAGAGTTGCTCGATCACATAGTTTGATGCATCAACATGTACATGAAACTCCTTATTCCAATCTGGGTATGCCAAAATAGGTGTTGTAGCAAGTCGTACTTTGAGACCTTCAAATGCTTCATCCTGTTCCCTCTCCCATCTAAACAATTATGTCTTGCAAATTAACCTATCTAACAGATATGCTATCTTGGCAAATTTTTTGATGAAATGCCTGTAATAACCTATATGCCCGAGGAAAGATTTTACCTCTATCACATTGGTGGATGGCTACATCTCCAATATGTCTCACACTTTGTTCGGATCTATCTTTAGTCCCTCCTTACAGACTATGTGTCCTAGCAACCTTCCCTGCAGAACCATAAATTTGCACTTCTTCGGGTTTAGAGCCAGGCGTGCACGTCAGAACCTTTCCATACACTTGCCTAATGCTACCAAATGTTTGTCCTCCACATTGAACACCGACCAATCATCAAAAAATGCCTTGAAGTTTTCAATGGACATCTTATCAAAAATGTGTAGTATGATCTGTTGAAATGTCGCAGGCGCATTGCACAAACTGAACGGCATCCGATTATAGGCATACACCCCATCTTCTACGATAAATGTCATCTTCAACTTATCCTCCTCTGCGATTGAAATCTGATTGTAGTGGAAAAACCATCCATAAATGAGTAGATCTCGTGTCCCACTACCTCCTCCAGGATGCTGTCTGTGAATGGGATTGGGAATGGATCCTTGATGGTGATTGCATTCAGGCATCTGAAATCGACACATATTCGGATCTAAATGGAGTCCTTCTTCAGTGAGATCACTATCAGGGATACCCATTCACTGGTTTGCATCTTGAAAATAATGTCGGCCTCTAACATCCGATTGATTTCCTCTGTAACCTGTGTCGCATAATTTTTGTTCATTCTGTAGGGTTGCTTCCGTACGGGTACTACTCCTTCGATCAACTGAATGCGATGCACACACAACTCCAACGATACTCCTTTAAGGTCCTTGTACGTCCATGCAAACACATCCTTATACTATAACAATATCTTGAATGCTACTGCCTTTAGTACTGAGTCCCAGTTGTCTCCTACCAGTATGTTCCGTGGTTTGGCTTCGTCTCCCAAATTCATGGTCTGCAACGCGACTTCATTGTATTTGATGGGTTCCCCTTCAGTGAACTTATGTGCCAGGGTCACATTGAGTGATGCATCCCCTTCCTTCATTTCAGTGAACTCCTTTGGAAATTCATCAGTACTATGTCCTTCTATTGTTAGTACGTTGCAGCTCTGAAACAATTCATAATCCTCTATCTGCCAATGGTAGAGACCATTTATTGAATCCAAATAGCCATCTCCTTCCAGTCATAGAACTCCCTCCTGATCTGGTTCCATACTTTGCCCCTTTTCATCCTCTTCTCCTTCAAAATATGATGATAGGGCTTCTTCCCCAACCATCTGAGTGTGCAGATCGATGACATACTTCTGGCCTTTTCTTTCGAGTGATAAAGTATTTTTCTTCCAATCGTTCTTTGCCTTGGCTTGTATCAACCACCCCCGACCTAGAATAGCATCGTACCCTTTCCACCTTAAAGGAATCACAGCAAAGTCCAATAGAAATGGTTGTGTTCCAATTGTCACTGGTTGCGCTGTGAGTATTCCCAATGGCTTGATTCCATTTTGATCAGTTGTTAACAACTGGAAGGTCGGTGGCCATAATGTTGACTGTCCCAAATTTTTCAAAGCACATTGACACCAGATCCTCTGTCCATGATCATGTCCATTAGCATAGTCCCGAGAATTCCCATTTCAACAACCGCCGGATAGCATCTAGATGAAAGAGCTAACAACATCGGGTCTTCTGCACTTGTGCCCCCTTGTTTCTCCTTTTCTTGCTCTATTGGTTGCTTAGCAATCGGGACTATACTCATGAGGGCCGTATAGAGTTGAGGCACAGTGAGCAACAGATCATTTATCCTGACAGGTATCTCGACTTGCAATATCTGTCGTACGATGTTTTGCTCTGCGCAGTTTCGTATGAAGGTACCAAGCGTGTCCTTCATATGTGCCATTTCTATCTGCGTTGCTCTCTAGATCTTTTCCCGTGCTTCCTCCAGTCTCTTCTTTTCCTCCATCAGATCAAGGTATAGCTTCGCCTACTTCCGAGTGATTGCCAAAACTTCTGCCTTGTTCATCTCGATGGTAATCAAGTTTACTCCAGACTTCGGGCACTTAGCATTGTCATGATCGCCAGGTCCACACCATCGGCATAGCAACTTCGGTGTGTTTGCCATTGTGCACTCTCGGGCAAAGTGACCCCACAGATTGCATGCGTGGCATTGAACAATTGGTCAACCATTGGCATCATATTGAATTCGACTCCTTCTGCCATTATTGTTGTTGCTAGTATTGTTTTTGTTGTTGTTGTTGTTGTTGTTGCGTCAGTTGTTTCTGTATCCACCCGATGTGGCACCTTCCATACTAGTGTTCTCGTTCCCTCCTGACAGGGATGCCTCTTGTGTCAGGAACATTTGCTACGATGTTCTTGTTTTCAAATTGAAAGGGCATTCCTTTATCGGGTGTCCCATAATCTAGAAAATCTCACAAAATTAATCTTTTGGGCATGATCCCTTCGTATGGCCTTCTTTCTTGCACTCTGTGCACCATAGGTCATTTCCCTTAGTCTCCTTGTTCATGTTTTTGAACTCCCTCATCATCCGAAGCATGTCCCTCTGAAGAGCACAAACTTTCTTGATCCTACCTTCATTGTCGTTTCTATCTTCTCCTAAAGGCTTGTTGTCATCTGAATCGGATGAGATGGTCTTCTTCTTCTTCTTTGTCTTCTGTTCACTTTTGAGGTTCAATGCTCAATTGTATGCTTCAGTATATGTCGATGGTGGCACGATCTTCATCTTTTTTCATAGCTTTGGGTGGCCTTCAATGAACCATCTTTTATGGAGCCCATCTGCCAGCTTATTCTCCATTTTATCGATTAAGTCCTTCAACCTCCTAGCGAAGACCCGTACTATTTCATTCTTCTTTTGCTTGGTATTGAATATCTCCACTACAATTTCATTATCGTCGCGCAAAAGTTGAAATTCTACGATGAACTCCTTCTTAATGTTATTCCAACTATTTAACTTTTGTGGATCAGTATCAGTAAACCAATCAATCGCAACACCCCGTAGGGTAGCGGGAAATTGGCAAATCCATTCGTTTGTATCTGTTATGCCATTCGCCCTCCAAATCATTTCACATGTTTTACAATGTCGAATGGGATCAACTGCTTCATCACCATCAAATTTAGGCAACTTTTCTTTCGGACCTGCCATTATCACTATATGTTGAGGGTTTTGTTGTGTACTTGAGTTGTTTTGCACTCCCGCGCTATTTTGAGCTCCCGTGCTATTTTGAACACCCACATTGTTCTACACATGCACGTTGTTCTGCACACCTGTGTTGTTTTCTACAGCCACACTATTTTCTACGCCCACACTATTTTTGACTTTTGCGCTATTTTCAACACCCGCGTTGTTTTCAACTTCTGCGTTGTTTGGTGAAGAAGAGGTTTCGTCAACCGAAGCTATTCATTCTGAAAGCATATCTCGGATGAAGAGGTCACTCCATGCTCGTGCTCCTTCGACACTTCGAGCCGTGCGAGTCGATCTCCTTCCATTAGGATTCTCTTCCCATGGTGTATGTAGGTTCAAAAACTCCTCCCTCGCTTCTTCCACCAAATCGAGCCGCTGCCGAGTCTCTTCCAACAATTTTTCAATGCTTTTGTGTCCATCAGTAACTTGCTGAAATCTCCGTTTGCGTTCAGCTGCTTGTGCCAAAATTAAATTTTCCTGCGTTGCGCGTAATTCATCATTTTCCTAGAACTTATTCTTATTCTTGTTCAACTGATTCGGCATTTAATCTTCATTTTCTTGTCACCGTACCAGGTCCATCGAGCAATGGCACCAAATGTTTACCGCATAGGTTAATTAAGAATTGCACAGAGACAATGAACACGACCACGAACAACATAACTCCTTATATTATTCGCATATGCCAGAACATTACATTATGCTCTCATCATGATTTACAATGCTTCTCGAAGGGGGTATAAATACTTTTCGAAGAAATTTCCCGAAGATATCCATTGACCACATACATTATGTCCATTACAAACTATTTACCTGTTAGCTACATAACAAGAACTTTTTTGAAGGGTTCTGTCAGCTAATACACAATTTCTACTGATGACAAGTTTCTTTAATTATGCTTATGGATGATTTATGAGATTATGATGTGATATATGGTTCATTGAGGTTTGTGCCAGTGGTTACCAGGATCAATGTGGTATCATGATGTTGTTTTGTGATTACCCAGAGATGTGTACAAAGATTGCACTGTATACTATTATCTTGTTACATTGCACTAGGTTCCTGTAGCAGTGGTTAGTCATGTGTTTGACCATTTTCACTTATGTGTTTTAAGTGCCTTTTTAATGTTTTCAAAAAAATCATAATTAAATGCCTAAATAATTAGAAATGGATGGTCCATGTTGGATTCATTGGTTATGTGTTGTAGATATTTACCTTGCTATACTTGGATTTTAGTATCATAGATGTTAGACTACTATGTTGTTTAGTTGATCATATTTGCATGATGATGCTTTCTTTTGAGATGATAGTATGTTTTATGATGATATCTGATTATCCAATATTTAGACGTATCTCTGATTATGTTAGATGTGGATTTAATGCTTTGGTGATTTACTGCATTCTTGCTTTGATATGTGTTATGCGAATGTGGGTGACGTAAATGGATTATTTTAGTATATTTGAATAAATGGTTAAATTGGGTATTTAATGCATTTATTGCTTTAGCTATATTATTATATACAATTGCACTTGATTATATGTTTTAGTGTGTAATATTTATATCCTTGGTAGTGGCATATGGAGTTAGTGATTTAATTGTTCATTTTACCAATGTCGTCCCTATATGGTCAACGTATCTTATTTAAATGTTTAAATTGAACCTTCTGGTGAGTTGATAAATTTGAACTCATTTTCATTATGTGATTAGACCTATGAATGTGTCTATGCATTTAGAGGTTCGCATTGTAGTGAAATTGTTAAAGATTGTGTGATTTCAGTTTTTCGGTTTTCAAGCTTTATTATAATTAATTTTAATTCTGACAACTTTTCCATAGATGAATTCCAATTACTTGGAATAGCTTATTTTTGTTTGGGTTGATTTAGGAATTAACTAGTTCTCCTGATTATTAGTCGTAATCCATTATTCACTCGAAAAATAAATAAGTATCCAAAAAGGAATTTAATTCCTTACTTCTCACTTTTGAATTAGAAAGTTTGAGTAAAACCCAAAATCCTCTTCATGAGGAATTATTGTTTTGTTCGTTGTAGGAGCTACGGGCGTGGGATCATCGTGAGATTGGTCTCATTGAATCCAACTCAGGGAGGCCTTGGATTGCCATGATTTTTGGCTACTTCTATGAGATTTTTATTTTATGGTTCAAATTCCCATTTTGACTTTTTGGCTGTGAGGTAGGGCTCTTATTTTATTGTTTCAGCTTTGTTTCTACTTCTATTTTTGGTAACTATTTGTTAGGAAGTTGAGAACTAGTGTTCCCCTCCGTTTTTGTATGCTAGCTCTACCTGGTTGGGCGGGTATGAGCATTTCCTTATTTTTCAAGATGAGGGTTTGGGGTTTTGCACCGTTATGGTAGTCATTTTTGCATATGGACTCCAAACCCAGAGTTTATTGGTTTTTTTTAGTTTTTTTTCCCTAAGACCAATTGGGTTTTATTTTCGAATTTTTTAAGTTTTGGGGTTTTTACCTCGATTTGCATGTTGCCCGATTTTCTCATGTTTTCTTGGCATGATGTTGGTCATGGACCTAGATCATCCGTTGGGATGCCAGTTAGATCATTGTTGCACTAGGATTTGTGTCACATCCGTACTCCCAAATTTGTGTTTGGATGAGTGATTTTTTATTCTTGGTGTCATTGTTTCTTTTGGACCCTTGTTATTATTTCATGGACACTAGGATTCATATAGAATCCATACTCTTGGATTGAGGTCGGTTGAGCAAGTTCATGATGTTTAGTCTTGTTGCATCATTGGGATTCATACAGAATCCATCTTTCTAGATTGAGGCTGACTAAGCGAGTTCATGATGTATGGTTTTATTGTTCTTTGGATTCATGTAGAATCTGTCCTCCCAAGTTATTTTTGGTTAAGTGATATTTTGCTTGTGTTCTCATCCAATCCTTGTGTTATGATCTTCGTGATGAGCCACACACGAGCACATACACATGCATTTGTCAGGTGACTTGTGAGGCCCGATAGACTTGCCGAAAGTTATGATCATTTGGGGTTGGGTTGGGAGTTTTCATTTGTACGAGCACTCATCATTGGATAAGCATGGGTAGTGTAGGGTAGCACATGGAGGGGGCTTCTACCTTACAACTTGGTGTTTATGGTACCATAGGGTTGGCAGAGGAAGTTTTAATTAAGTGATAACTAAATAAAATACTAGGTGGTAATAAAACTTAAGATAATAAAATTCTTTAGTGTGAGAGCCTTTCGTTGGGAAGTTGAGTCCACACGATCCAAGCTTAGGCTTTCCAATGCCAAGCGACTCTCCATGGTGTCAACCCCTACATAGTTTCCCATTGAGTGTTTGACCAAGACCTGTAGTACTTGCATTGTCTCATGATCTTGGTTTCAGTCATCATTACTGTCTAGTGTGAGTGTTAGCCATGGACGTTTTGTTTGTGTGTTTGTGGTTGGATCATTATCTCACTAGTACATTTGACCCTATTTTTAGACCAAAATTTTCAACCATCTATTAAAATGTTTTAGATTGGTTGGAATATGCAAGGAAAAAAAATATTTTTTTTAAAAATCTATGCCTGTGTTGGTCGCAATTTTGACCAACACGAGCTTCATATGTTAAAATTAAAAAAGGTCAATCTATTTCATTATTATGAGAAGGTGTCACTACACATTTTAACTGACACTTGGTGTTCCTCATGCTTGTTTGACAACAGCAAATTGCTCGTCTAGACTGGCAGGTGGAGCATGAGCAAGAAGGGCATTCACAGATACAGTCTCTTTTGGTTGTTTCAGCGCCAATTTTTGTGGCTATACTGGAGTCTATTTTGCTTAGGGTTTTCAAATCATGCCCTTCCATAGGTCTAGCCCTACATAAGCATAGAGAAGTTTTTAGTAAAATATTTGAAGTACTTTCTATGCATTGAGTTTTACATATATTGTCTAGAAAAGTTTTTAATAAAATGTTTTACAAATATTGTATGTGCTTGTATGGAGATGCAAACAGATGGATTTTTAGTCATTGCTATAAATATTTTTTCATCAATTTTGTATTGTTAAAAATATTGAGAGCTTGTTTGCCTTGTAGATAAAAGAGGCCATTGAGAAGCTTTTGAATCTTGTGTGTGACCCAATTACAATTACACAGGTGATTGTGTATCTAATTGTTTGTTTTCTGGTTGTATCACTTTAAAGTAACGTTTTTGTATCATCCTTATTAGGGTTTGTATGAACCACTCTAGGGTTTAAAATGGTTTTTTGGATAAACTGAGGCAAGGCCTTTTTAGGGATTGTCTAGACCAATTAGGAAGCTCCCTTATTAGCATCTCTCTGGCCCGTTCTAATGTTTGGATCAATGGGCAGACTAGGATTTAAAAACCCATCTTGATCTTCAAGATATTTCTCTTTAGTTGAATCATTAGTAGCAGCATGAGGCTTGTTGGGCACTGTAGAATGTAAAATTCCATCCATGCTCGACATCCCTGGGGTTAAGCTGTGGATTTGGGATGTTTCAGTTTCAGATAAATTGTCCTCCTCCAAGCTTGGCATTTCAGCTTCAAGATTAAGTTTTGAGTGCATAAATTGATTACAAATATTATGATCCATTGAAGAATTGATGTCAGATATCATACCATCATTAATATCAATACCCTTTATTATAGAGCTTATGAATTACAAGTTTCCTTGAGCTAAAAGGTCAAGGTCTCAGGTGTACTTATCGTCCCTAGCCTCATCCCTTTGAATGCAGTGTCATATCCTGATACAGACAAGGGTCAGTGCTGGGTTCATAAAGTATCCATCTGGACTTTTGACAGACCCACAGTGGGGTACATTTTATGAAAATGCTTGTGGAAGTGTGGCATGTTTTGGGCAACCTCAACGGTAAGTATTCAAATCTCCTCTGGAGACAAGTAATCACAGTGGTAGGGTACACCGAGAGAGGGTAAATTAAACATAGAAATAGGGTCAAATAGGCACAACAAAGTAGAGAATAATTTGTCATAGAGAAAAGAATAGTTGTCATGATATTTTGGTAGAGCAAAGGATAGTTTATCTTAATACACACAATAGTCTATTACACAATACACACAATATATAGGAACTTTTTAAAAGAGCCTAGGAGATAAACGAAATGGAATCTCTCTCTCTAAAAGAACAAAAGATTTTAAATGCCTTATATAACAAGCTTTTGGGCAATAGATGGCACCAAGGTAGGTCATGTTTTCAAACTATGATTAGGACAAAGACAACGAATGACGTGAATGGTGATTAAGAAAGTGCTTATGATTTATGAGCCATAATACCTAATCATCGTATCTAAATAATAATAACTACAGTCTCTTAAGTACAACCACATGGGAATGATGTCCTATTTACTGTGTCATTCTTATCTAAAAAATAAGAAATAGAGATTCTCAAATCTAATCCAAAATGTACCAAGACAAAACAAAATCAAAATTCAAAGAATAAGATAAAAATATTATGTCAACAAAGAGAGGAATTGATGTCTACAAAATATTTCATTGTCACTATAGTTAAATCAGGACACTTGGTTTTTCTTTCTAAAGTTAGGTTTGATCTTCTAGTAAAGTTACATGCAGAGATTGGAAAAGCTAATTTTCTACTAAAGGAATTAAAACTATAAATTGCCTATGAATGTCTCACATATCTTTAATAATGAATGCATTGAGATGAAACAAATCAGACAGGGCCTTTTAGGCTAAAGCTAGCTATTTGGATTTTGGTTGTTCTTTGCAATCCTCAACTATTTGTATAATATTAGTGGAATTATGCAATCAGAAATCATCTTATTTCTCTCCAACACTAGTGGAAGCCTAATAGTTAGGTGAACATCATTTTCAGACATATTGGGATATGTGAGAAGGTTGCAAACCTTTTAGATGTAATTAAGGACTTTATTACCCTGGACTTCCTCCACAAGAGTTAATTGCATCCTTTTCATTTCAATTGGGAGTAACTAACTTATTTTAGTGAACGATGGCTTGCTATTAAAGTAATGAGATGAAAATGTATTGCACAAATAGCTAGTACTAATATTTTGTGGAGATGTGAAAAACATTATTGATGAAATAAATGGCTATATGTGGAGCTCACTAAAGTGTGCTTTTGAAGGACAAGCTAGGGGCTCCTACTAGTTGTTCAACCAAATGTGAAAGCTTGCCTTTTTATGTCATGAAGGGACAATGCAATAAACTAGGCATAAGATGTCAAGTTGATGAAGTCTGCAACATCATTCTCATGAGATAAGTAGTTGACCTCTATAATGGTCTTATGATTAAATCATAAGCTACCTTTAAAATCTTCAGCATCAATTTTGTAATGGCTAATTAGTTTGGGATGCCAAAGCAATAGTTGTAATGACTTTTCTATTAGTGAGGGTGCTTTTTGAGGTTCATATGGCCTTTTGTCTCTATGTAGAAAACACATTCTTCACTTCATCCTAAGTGGGCTCTTTATGAGCTAGCCAACTTCATCGTGGCAGCTTATTGGGGTTTCAAGTATGGATTATTGTAAATTATATTTTTTTTTAAATTCACTCCGCACATTCTCGTTTTGAACTTTTAATCTTTGGCTATATTTTCTTTGATTTGGATTGTCCTGAAGCTAACATCCATTAGTTCCCATTTCTTATATTCTTCCAAATTGCCTTGTTTTGCACAGAGCATTGCTTCTCTAGTGCTTAAAAACCTTTTGAAGCAACAAAAGGGGAAATCTTGCAATCATAGTTTCTTCATTACAGGTGTTCCTTACGATGCTGCTTGAGTTTTTATATGCTTCCTTTATTCTTCCAAGTGAAGTTTGTTCATGAAAAATTGAAAAGCATTTGCTTGAGCTTGAATTTTAAATGTCAGTTTCATGTGTCTTTTAAGCATAAAGTGGGTATTAGTACTCTTCCAATGGAATACGAAACTAATAAAGCTTCACAAAGCTAAGCTTGTACTGGTATTGATTCTGATTTTAAGATTTTTACACAGATGAGTTTGTATTGGTGTCAATTAATAATCTAATCTAAGATGAAAGAAAGATTAAAAAAAATACAGAAATTTTAAAATCATGATTGGACTTCAGATTGTCATAAGAAGCTTAAATTTGTTTACGTCAAGGAGACTAAAGTACTTTTAGATCAATTTGTTCTATTTTAAACTTCATTTATCTTTCTCTGTGAATAAGAATGAAGTTTTAGTCTTCTTGTATTCTTGAACTTGTTGAAGTTCAGTACATGTCTTATACATCATGAACTAGGCAGTGGCCTTCATAACTCGTGAACCCATTGTTTCTTCCTAAGAATTGTTAGAGCTTTCTATTGCTTTTCACAACTTCTGTTCTTGGTCTTCAATGTCTGATGCATATGAACATTAGCATTATTAGATTCTGAGTTTTCTCTCTGCCCCCGCCAATGGTTCTAGCTTTGTACTCTGCATGGGATATATATTTATGGTTGGTTTGTTTATTGTGAGCTTGTTATGTGGTTATTTGAAAATTCTGATTTCAAGCTAAAATACGAATATTTATGTTGTTGGTGTAAAATCACTCAGCTCCAAAAAAGAATTTCCCTACCAGCCAATACCTGAATCCCTAAACCCAGACTATAGCTTCATTTTTTCATTTGATCCCAATTTGGTTGCTCTCCTGTTTTACTCGTTCTCAGTTGCATCAGTATAATTTCTTTCTGGGAAACTATGAAAACTTTATTAAGCCTGAGCCCCTCATCTTTCCCAAATTTTTGGCTTAATTTTTGTTAATAGATCCCAATCTGGTTGCTCCCATGTTCTGCTCATCTTCTCAGTTACATCAATTAGCACTATTACACAATTTTCTTTCTGAAAAAACATTAAAACCCAGTTAGGTCTGAGCTCCCTCATTTGTCCATCTTGTTGCATATAATATATCGCCATCTATGAAACCTTGATCAAATATAATCAAATTATCAACAAAGAAAACTGTTGGTTTCTTTACACATTACTGAAGAAGCTTTTCCACTTTAACCCTCTTGTGGGTGAAGGATAACATACTAAATAGAGGTACAAAGCTTCAAACGTCAATGGTAAAATATAAATAATTAGAAGAATTTTAAAATATTATCAAAACACACTATAAAGTGATTTTACAACCTCATAACAGTAACATCTTCCAGCTGTTTTAGTGTATCTGTTGAATGTTCAGTCAAGTCACAACACAGATGTGTTGTTTTCTTATTATGACATATCTGTTTGCATAACTACAACTTCTATTCTCTTCAAAACATATAGTTCTCTATAGTTAGCTATCAATTAGCAAGAAATCACCTTGTGCTACTTTGACACTTTCCCTCTTACCGGTTTGCTTTATAAATGATAAGACGAGAAAATGATATGGCCATGTGCACCCAGCTTATCTCAGTTCCTTTCCCTCCTACTTCAATATCCTCAATCAATAAACAATGAAAGAAAGGTGGACAGTTTCTACATGGGAAAGATGATGAAAAAATACGCCTAAGAATTCTTGTAACTGTTAAAATGAGTTAATATCTGCAAAATGTGCCACATTTACATAATATTTGGATGATTATTTTTGGGAAGAATTTATTACATAAATCAATTATAGCTCTTTCATATAATAAGTAAGCTTGGTCAAAATAGAAATATTATGAATACAAATTAAAGTTATAAATGATTAATTTTATTAAATTTTTAAATATATTAATATGAATACAAATGTTATGAATACTAAGTTATAGTTATATTAGTATTGATATATTTATATATTATTTTATTAGTGTTCCAAAATAGCTTTTGCTATGGAAAAACCTTTAAACTTTAGAAAATATGCAGCACTTTACTATTATTTACAGCCAGTAGCATTCCCTGTAAAACTATTATTTACTATAGACACCAATAATTTGATATTGGACCACAAGTGAAGGGAATCGACATTGTTAACCCTTCTGCTCCCAATTGATATTAACTCTATTATCAATGATCATCTTACACTTCCTCCCACACAGATCATTAACAAGATACTGCTTTTGCTCAAACTAATCATGTAACTTTGTATGTTTGGGTGGGTTTGTATACCTATAATTACTTGTTCATGATGGCAGCCTCTATATACAAATGATAACATAAATGTTTGATGAGAACAACTTCCCAAATTAAAATCCAACTTAGCATTGGAATCCAGAAGAATCACAACACATGAAGTTCATGTTCAGTCTTTGATGTCATTTTTTTAATGCGTAATCCTTATAGAATTCAAAAATATTATCTACTTAAACAAAATTCTTTAGAAGTCACACACAAAAACCATATCACATTGTTGAAACATTTTAATAATAAATATGCCTAAAATACAGGACTCGTAATAATTCGGGTGAAGAAATGTACAACATAGTAAAGATCTTACATTTGAATCAGAAGGTTCTGTACTTTGTCAGACAATACATAAGGTAAAAGGAAAAAAAATTGTCTAGTAACACACTTATACAAGGGTTTATCAGACAACAAATTGGCATCTTGCATGGCAAAGAACTAAGATATTATATTTTGCCATTTATATAGACGGTAATATTGTACATAAGATTCATTAGTGTTGGGCATAGATATGACAAAGTTGTAATAAAGAATGCAAAGTGGAACTCCCTCATTCAATGATTTTACAAAATGACAAAGAATGAAAGTATGTTTTCTATTTTATTGTTATAGTCTACCATATGTTCTATATTTTATCGTTGCAGCCTACCAAATTTCCTGACCTGTTGATACTAGTCATCTACACAGGTATGCTATCAGATAGCAAAGTAACTGAAACATATAAATGCAAGTCTCTGAAATTCATCCCATGCAATGCATTTGAAAGCAAGAAGAATCAAACTAGAGGAATATTGTAACTACCTCTTGAACTATGCCTAACTTTAGCGAGCTAGTTAAACCTAATCCTTTTCTATTACACCTCTCTGGGGATCATTAAATGTGCTCTTGTCTTTTTTTTCTTAAATAGAAGTTATATTATGTAAATTAGCTTTTACCTTCCCAAGAGTTAATACTTATTACCGATAATGTTTGTTGAATGTGACTTTGTATTGATTTATGTTTGCATAGTGGCTTAGTATGGTTTAAATAGTATAACTCACTATCAGACTTTAATGGTTTCAATGGTTCCTACAGAGTACGAGAGTGAAAGGAATCAATGACTATTTTGCTTTGTGGTTCATGGTTTCAATGGTTCCATAGCTGCGTAGGCACAATGTTCATTTAAAGTGATCCAGTGTTTCACTCTATCTCCAAACTCTTGAAAGCAGACTTTAGTGTAAGCTACAAAATTCTTCCTGCATTGTTAGGAACACAATCTCTTTTATGAAAGTACGATGGCCAAGCAAATAAATTAAAGTTTAATGATTTACAAGTGTTGCTTACACAATGATTTGAAGCATCTTTTTTTAGGAGGGCTACAAATATTGTGTTTCGAAGAGGCCTCAATCTTGCAGCTATGAGGAGCACATATGTTACCACTTACATATGAATAATAGTTAAAAGTATTTTTCCTCACAAGGCCTCTCAAAAGACGGCTACACAAAAGTTCTCAAAGTTTTTTCATCTTGACACAAGGGCTAGGTAGATTTCTCAACCCAAATTTAATTTTCTTCAAATGATTTACATATACAATCTACTTTATTATTAAAAAAAATTTGGTAAGTCTATTACTTTAATTTAGCTGCTGATTTCTAATACTTACTAAAAAATTTCACAGGGCGACATGGATGCACCATCTCAAACACCTTCAGCGAAGGTAAACATTAATTATTGTAATTTTTAATGTTAATATAGAAACAAATGTCATATTATTATGTTTTTGATAAGGTAAACAGGTTTTAAGGGGTCCTGAAACCCATAAGTTTAACAACAAGAAAGGCTGAAAATAAGCGAAAAATCGCCCAGCCAAATCATAATCCTTACGGCTGAAAATAAGCCCAAAGGCCTAGCCCTAAACAGCTGCCCACTAAAAAGGCCAGAGAACCAACCAGAAAAACAGAGACCAGACAAAAAGCCAAAGCCAAGAGAAACAAAAACCAAAGGACAGAGACCAAACCTAGCAGACTACTTCTCCATCTCGAGCATGGTCTGGGCAGCTTCGGCGCACTCTTGTTGCTCTTCTACCTTATGATCCTGGGCGTTCGTCAAATCCTGCTCCATAGTGTTGTCCTTGGCTTTATCCACATCCAGCCTATCTTTGTCTCTGTTCTGTTTATCATCTTCCTCCATCTGGTTCCTGTCTTTGAGATTATCCAAGAGAGAGAGGATGTTGTCGTTGATCGAAGCGAGGAGGGAGATCATTTGACTAGCCAGGTTGTGATTGTAGTTCTCAATATTTTTTACTCTCCTCTCCATTAGAGTCTCCCAGCTGTTCCGGTCTCCTTGGCTTTCAACACCTGTCTTGCTCTTGATTTTTTCCATTTGGGAAACCCTATCTCTGACATCCTCAAGCTCATGGAAAAGCCATTTAATTGATCTGAAGTTGTCGATCATGCTATTGCGGGCATTGTTCAACAGATTCATACCCGTTTCTCTTGCATTATCAGAAATAGCCACCATAGCCGGGTCAATTAGCTCATTGAGTCTAGGCTTCTCGAGGTCGTCCACCAGGAGTTGGGGGTTCATCGCCTCTCTGTAAATTCCCATAGTGGCCGTTCTCACATTGAAGTTCTTCCAAGCCTTCCTTCTGTTATTAACTTGCACTTCCCCCTCAATCTGTCCAGAGTTGTCATTTTCCTCCAAAGGAGGCTGAGGATGTATAGGGGAGAGGGGAATGGACAGAGACTCCTTTCCCTGACTGCTGGAGCACTCCATGCTCTCTCCTTCCCTCTTCTGTCTTTTTCTCAGTTTCTCCTCATCCAGCTCCTCCTTCGAAACCTTGTCAGAATCATCAGTATCCATTTCCTCCTCCTCCTCAGCAGAGCCAATTTTAGCTGGGGTATGACCTCTAGGGCTCTTTCTGCTGGGTAATTTGATAGAGGGGTAATCCTTCTTATGGCTTTTAGTCTTCTTACCTGAATGCTCAAAAACCTCATCAGAGCTGATGCTCTCGACATCGTCGGAATCTGTGGAAAAACTGGAGCTGCTCTTGTCAACATCCGCCCCCTGGATAGGGTTTTTGCTAATGGTTTGAGCGTGGAAATGCTCATGAATCAGAAGCAGAAGACCCTCATGCAGTGTCGGGTTGACGGTAGCTTTCTTTTTAAAACTAGAAATGGCCTTGTTCATCGAGTTAAAAAGATAATACGGGAAGGAGATCTTACTACCATGCCGAAAATGATTCAGAATCACAAAATGGTGAGTCCTAACCCTATCAAACCTGGGGTCTAGGGTTATATATTCAATGACAGCGTAGAGAACATACCTCCAGAGCTTCTTTATAGTATCCGTTACAAAAAACGTCTCTTTCTTGCCTAGCTTGTTCAGCTCTTCAGTGTTTTTCACAAAATCCTTGATAGCATTAGAAGACATCTTCTTGTCTCTGAAAAATTTATGCCCCCCCATCGGAATCCCCGTGACTTCAGCAACCACATCCTCAGTAATTTGAAAGTAGACCCCGTTCACCTTAACCTTACCATTATTCCACGAATTCACCATGCTGTTAGTGATCTTAGGATCCGAGCCATGAAGTTTCTCGAAGAAATTAGTAACCCCACCCTTTTCCAGCTCTCTCCAAACTTTGGCCTTGTTCTTCCACTTCTGAACTTCCCCCACCGACTCCTTTCTGCTCCTCTCACCCGTCATGTTTACCTGATCAACTTCCACAATTCTCATGAACTCTGATCTGTGCAAGTTATTTGCATTCAAAAAAATGGTGATGTTTCTTTTATGATACCCATGAATAAACCCCTTTCTGAAAATAATGGTATCATCATTTCGAACGTGTCAAAATGTCAGAGGAAACCCCTTTTGCTGGTGCAAATCACGATGCCAATAATGGCACTTACCATTTATTAAGCAATCTTTATTATCCATAATTGCATTGGATTTGAACCGTCCTTCCCAAGATATTATCTTGGTCGATGAGCAACTTTGCCTCCGCCGAAAAATCTTTTCCGGCATGCCAGGACAGATTATTGGTGGCGTTAACCCCTTTATTAGCAAACCAATCATCGACTGGGTTTGCCTCTCTGTAAACATGAGTGACGTGGACCTTATCGAACTTTGTGAGAGTGGCGCAAGTCTCAGCAATTATGTTCGCAATCGTCCACGAGGGAGGGGAAATACCATTAATGGTATTAATAATGTTTTTGGAGTCCCCCTCAAGCCAGAGTTTAGCACCTTACTCGCAGCTCTTGCTTCAGCCAGATGAATAGTTTGGATTCCTAGCAGGGAAGCAAAGGCAGCTATTCCCTCCCCATAGCTATTTCTTATGATTCCACCGCAGCCTGAAGGGCCTGGGTTACCCTTGGAGGCCCCATCAAAGTTGGCTTTTGACCAACCATCTGGGGGGAGAAGCCAGCTAGCATCCTGCCTTTTGAGGTTCCTGTCTTTTTCTTTAGCTATCTTTCTGTCCCCTTCTTCTTCTTCTTCCTCCTTCAGCACTTGGAGATTTTCCTTTATATTCTTCGAGACCTTCCTGCCAAGGATTATAGCCGGCTCCTCTCTGTCTCTAAATATTCTATTATTCCTTTCCTTCCAGATTCCCCAGCAAAAATGGGGTAAAATCCAGTCCGAGTGATCCTGCCGACCATCAATCTTACAAAGGCCTTTCCACTGATGGAAAAAATCCATGAGATTATCCAGTTTGCACCAGAGGGTTTCATTATCATGTGTGATGACATTCCACACCTCCCTGGCATAGTCACATAAGATGAAAATGTGATTTCCGGTCTCAGCCTGATTCTTACACAAGGGACATCTACTGGGCATAACATGTCCTCGCTTCATGAGATTGTCATGAGTAAGGATTTTGTTCTGAAGAGCCAGCCAGTAAAAAATGTTGATCTTTGGAGTGAGACCCGGAATCCAAGCCTCCGCCCAAGGGGCCTTCTCTTTTAAGCTCCAAAGGGAATTATAGCCTGAGGCAACAGAGTATCTTCCATTGGGATTATCCCTCCAGACCAGCTCATCCCCCAAATTGATAGGAATCATGGAATTGAGCATAAGCATTATAGGAGTCAAGTCCTCAGAGATGAGGGATAGGTCACTCCATTCCTGGCCATTCCAATAATCACAAACTTTGGACCCAATTTGATCAGTACAAGCTTGCATCCATCTCTCAAAAATAGGGTTATTGATAAGTGGATCTTGGGAAAGCCATCTATCCGACCAGAACTGGATGTCCTTCCCATTTCCCAATTTCCATGATATCCTGGCCTTAGCCAGGTCCTTGGCTTTCATGATCCCATTCCAAATGTTCGATCCTTTTGGGATATCTTCATTAAAAAGGGTGAAAAGAAGAGTGGGTCTTCTAAGGTACTTGTTTACCATGGTGTCCCTCCATTCACCGGTGCTACTGAAGATCCGCCATATTTGTTTAGCTAGGAGAGCCTTATTGAGGTGAGTGATCTTTCTAATGCCCAGACCTCCGTACCTCATAGGGAGGCAAACCTTCTCCCAAGCAACAAGAGGATATCTTTTCTTCCCTTCATTACCATTCCAGAGGAAGTCTCTCTGGATTTTCTCCATTCTTTCAGCTATTTTCCCCGAAATTCCAAAGAGGCTCAGGGCGTAGATTGGGAGATTTTGAAGAGAAGATTTGACTAAGAGGCATTTCCCCGCTAGACTAAGAGAGACCCCTTTCCAACCAGCCATCTTCCTGTTGAATCTGTCCAAAATATCATTCCAAAAAGACTCCGGGGGTGAGGATCCCAAGGGAAGACCAAGATAGGTAGAGGGGAAAGAGCCTACCCCACAACCCAGAATCCTGGCGATTTTACTTTGTCTAAACTCAGAGGTGTTGATGAAAAAGAGCGAGCTTTTGTTACAATTAATCAGCTGACCCGTCCCATTGGAGTAAGTATCAAGAATCTTCTTCAGGGCTCTGGCCTCTTTGACAGAAGCTTCCCCCCCCCAAGATAGTATCGTCAACAAATTGTTGATGAGTGAAGGGAACGCACTTAGAGGAGGGAAGGATCCCTTTGATACAAGCCTCACGCTTTCTACAGTCTATAAACCTTCCTAAGCATTCAGCTAAAATGATGAACAATATGGGCGAAAGGGGATCTCCTTGTCTGAGGCCTCTGGAAGGTTTGAAAAAATTAGAAGGGACTCCATTAACCAGAACAGCCAAGGAGGAGGTGGAGACCAATTGAGAGATAATTTTGCAACTTTACTGTCAAAGCCAAAAGTCGAGAGGACCTTCCCAAGGAGAGACCAGTCCACCCTGTCATAAGCTTTAGAAAGATCCAGTTTGAGAAGCATACCTTCCCGTTTGGATGCCTCAAGAGAGTGGATGACTTCGTGCACCATCTGGATAGAATCCAAAATTTGTCTCCCTGGAACAAAACCCGATTGATGCTGCGAGATTATCATGGGCAATATCTTGAGCATTCTTAAAGTGAGAACTTTAGAGATGATCTTGTAGAGAGAGTTGCACAGACTAATAGGTCTGAAGTTGTCCAACGAGTCCGCCCCAGGGGATTTAGGAATGAGAACCACAAAAGTCGAGTTTAGCTCCTTGAGAATAGATTTGGCTCCAAAGAATTCCTGGACAGCCTGAACAACCTCTCCCATGATCACCGGCCAGAACTTTTGGAAGAAAAAAGTGGGAAAACCGTTCGGGCCTGGAGCCTTGTCAGCAGGCAGAGAAAAGAGAGCCTCTCTAACTTCCGAAGCCTTAGGAATAGCACAGAGTTGTTTATTATGGATAGGTTGAATAAGCTGAGGGATACAGTGTAAAAAATTCTCCTGGTCCAAATTGGAAAGCATTGGGTCCTCAGAGAGAAGGCTAGAGAAAAAGGAAACAACTTCTTTCGAGATGGCAGATTCTTCAGTTAACAGCTCCTGCCCCTTTCTGATACCATAGATCCTGTTACTAGCACGGTGCTTGAGGGTGGTTGGGTGAAAAAACTTAGTGTTCCGATCTCCTTCCTTTAGCCAAGTGATCCTCGATCTTTGCCTCCAAAATTTTTCTTCCTTATTAATAATGTTATGAATTTCAGACAGGGTCTTGAGCTCTGAAACCCTGTTGGTCTCAGTGTAACCTTCCTTCTAAATGCAATCTTGGATAATAGTTAGATTATCAAATAACTCTTTCTTTTCATGAAAGATGTGACCAAAATCAGACTTGTTCCAAATTTTAATCATCCTCTTCACATTGCTAAGTTTTCTGGTGACTCTGAACATGGCTGAGCCCTCCACCTCTATCCCCCACCATAGCCTGATATTATCCATGAGGTCAGGGTGAGAGGTCCACATTTTCTCAAACCTGAAAGGATGGTATCTCCTGTGTACCAGAGGGGAAACAACAAGAGAAATGGAAGAGTGATCTGAACCAATTCTGGGAAGCAGAGATAGTCTGCAACTGAAGGATTGAAGCCAGTCCGAAGATATAAGAGCTCTATCCAGCCTTACCTAAATGCAATCATGGCCTTTTCTCTTGTTTGACCAAGTAAAGGATCCGCCCTTAAGCTCTACGTCCATAAGGGCCAAATTATTTATGAAGTTAGAAAGATCCTGTTTACTTTCCCAATCCGGGGGCATACCTCCCTTTTTCTCTTTATCTTCTAGCGGTGTGTTAAAGTCTCCCATGATTATACCTTTCTTAATGTCACAATCTTGCACCATATTACCAACTTTGGTCCAGAAGTTTTTTCTATCTCTCTTATTATTGGGGGCGTAAATATTCACTAAAAACCAGGAATCATTGGTGTGCAAATGTTGAACTCTGCAGAAAAGAATGTTATCTTCATCATACTCAGCTACTATATTGAAATACTTATCATTGAAAAGTAACAGCAGTCCTCCAGACGCTCCTTCAGAGTTAGAGGCTATGCCCTTCATGCTATTGTTGAACTTAATATTTTCCATCCTTTCCTTCTTCATTTTAGTTTCCTGGATTAGAAACACATCAGGCCTTTGGTCCCTTATCATATTTCTAATAACTTCTTGCTTGTGGATTCCATTGAGTCCATGAATATTCCAAGATAAGATCTTCATGATTTAACTACTGAACATGCTTCCTGGATGGTGCGCTGCGTACCATCCTTAATGTTTCTTCTGGCTTCCTCTTTCCTGATTTCATTCTTGTTTTTCCTTCCCACTAGGTTAGATTTGTGGCCGAGATCAGCCTTGGCCATGCTTCTAGTAGAAGGGGGAGAAACCGGAGAAGGGTCCCTGCTATTCTTCTTCTTTCTACTCCTGACTTCCGTCTAGGGATTCTCTTCTCCCTCTAGTCCTTTGTCCAGCCAAGCATCAATTCTCGCCAAATCTTCCATTGTCGATGCAGACAGCCTCTCTATGATTCTGTTTACTGTTGAAGGGGGGGGACAACACACCGGGTTAGGGTCCTGGGACATGGGTTCCCCCTCCTTTGGTTCTTCCATGGAGTTCGGGACAAAGGATAGTTTCAAGTCTTCCTCCTGAGAATCCAGAGGGGGAAGAGTCATTTTTTCACCTATCTCCTCAGATTTCTTCTCAGATTCCTTCGCATTGGGGAGATGTGTTGAATCGTCTTTCACTCCTTCCTCTTCTCCCCCTCCTAAGTTTCCAGTCACCAGAGGAGGCCCTGATTCCTCTTGGGGCGCATTAGGAGCAGAATTCATTTTTTCTTCTGCCTCTCCATTTGCCTTGACTTGCGATGCTTTTTTTCTCCATTCTTTTTTGGGATCTAGAGAATCTTTTATCCCCCCTTGTGGACGAGCCTTTCCCACCGTACTCTTCCCTTTGAAAAGTGGACATGATCCAGCCTTGTGGCCAGCCTTCTTGCAATGGAAACAAGCGAAAGGCACACTTTCATAGTCAATCTTTTGAGATCTGTTTCCCAGACGAGATTGTAGTTCTAAAACTTGAGGCATGTCCTGGCCTTCAATGACTCCTACACAGATTCTTGCGTAGTTCAATCTTTTCTTAGCTGCTGTGACAGGGTCAATGGAGAGGAGCTCTCCAAAGGTCCTGGCTATGCCATCAAAGACATCCTCATGCCAATATTCCAAAGGAAGTTCCGGAAATCTTAACCAAACTGGAACCTGAGATTGGAAATCATTGTTCAAATCCAAGTTGGATGTCCATTTTTGCAATATTAGGTTGGATCTGCCCAAAGACCAGTTCCCAGCGCATAGAATACGAGAAAAATCTTCCGAGCAAGAAAACTCGAAAGACATGAAGCCTTTGGCCATAGCAGTCACATCTACATGCCCTTTAAGGTCCCATTTTCTCCTGGTAAATGTCCTCACTACATCAATATTAGGTCTTGGCCCTACAAATTTTCCTACCAGAGTGTTCGCCATGCTTAGGATATTGTGGTCAATAATTTCCCTAGGGATTTCCAGAGCAAAAATACCTTTCTCCTTATCAGATTTGTCAATGACTTTTGGGAAAGACGATTTACCTGATGGTTTTATCCTGAATAGGTTCGACCAGCGTCCCCATGTCCCAGACGGCCCACTGCCCACATGGGGGGGAGGGGGAATCTTCTCACCTGGATGGGGCATCAAAACCCGTGGGTCCCCGTCCTTTGAGGCATCCTCATCTTTCCCCTCCGTTTCCTGCCCTGCGCTTGCTGCATGCCTTGCTGCATGCCCTCCTGCAGACGTGGTCTCCTATCTCCCGCCTTTCTCCAGATTCGAAACAACGTGATTCAAATTGCAATTCCCGCCCGCTCCATCCCTCTCTCTCACCGTCCCCATCTTCCTAGATATGAATGTTATGATAAGAAATTGTTACAAAAAAGCTTCTTTATGTCATATTATTATGTTCTTTTCTTTATGTCTTTGGAGTTATTTTGATGAAATTTTACTGATATTTTATGTCACAAATGATAGGAAAAAGCTAGAATGACTGCTAATCAAATGCAATCTGAAATACGGACGTCATTTCTACATGACATCGCCTGTAGTGCTGACCCTATATTCATCACCCAGAAAATTAAACAAAGATACACTGATGAACTTGTTAACATTATCATCGAGGGTGACAGAAGCAAGTAGAAAGAGGCACTGAGAAAAGAATTGGACTCTAGAATCCAAACTTTGAAGGTAAGCAGTAATTCGACTAAAGCAATAATAGAAGTTCAATAGATGTTAATATTTTATAGTATCTTATGGATCATGATCTCTAATTTTATGTGTTCTTGTATAGACATATGTGCCAGTTGCAACATCACATGGTGAACATGGTGAGGGTTGTAGCGCACAACCTTCATGTAAGTAACACTTTCTTTGTTTATTTTCATCAACATTATAACACTTACCCTTTTTTTTTTGTGGACACTTCTAGCTAGTATCCCATTTGATCTTTATCCATTGCAAATGTCTTTGCTAACAATATTGTATTCTTCAGCTCATGATGAAGTACAAACTCCTCCTTCGGTTGGCGGTCCAATATTGCCTGGTGCATTGTCAGCAATAAGGACCATGCAAACATCCTTGTCTATGCCCAGTACTAGAATTGGTAAAACCTTGTTTTGCTATATTTTGTAATGTGTTATATTTTGTAATGTCTGCCCTTATTATCCTTTCAAATGTGCACTTATTCCTCTTATAAGTCTGCCATAGACATTATAAATCTGCATATAATATCTCTTGTTCGTTTATATGATATATCTTTATCATACACATGACACACAAGTGTTCCATTTCACCTACCCTCATTATGTCTGCTCTTTACTCAGATATTTCTTATTGCACACACCACACATGTACTTATGTTCTATATCTACCCCATTCTGTATGATGTTATATTGTAGAACTTACACTCTTTTCCTCTCTTAATGATTTTCAATTATCTTGTATACCTTCATGTGTTCATGTAGAAAAATTTCTGTTTGAAATGGATGTAGCCTTTCAGTTTTGTCACCTTTCCTTTAATCGCACTTGTTTCTTAAACACATATTAATATATCTCAATACACATTTAATTATGCTTCTTTAGTAATGAATCACATCTTTTAAAACAATAATCATTATTGTCCTCTTTGAAATAATAAAAGATTGCTCCTTTCTACGAATCACTGTCCTTAAAGAAACTCTATAATTATTGTATCTTTTCTCTTAACAACTTTTCTACAACACACTCTAATCATTTGTTTCAATTTGTTGACTGATAATCTTACTGATGCAATGTGATTTTTGTTCATTCTGAATAAACTCAATTTGAATATCTAGCATTGAGATGCTTTTGCTAGTTTGTTGATATATAATCCAGCTGTCAAGTCTGTCAGTAAATTAAAGTCTTTTATAAAGTCAACCATATTAGGTTAAGTTGGCCATGACCAATTTGAAACATTATTCTACTTGGTCATCATTATAATTTACATTTGTTTCTAGGTAGCAAATTAATTGGTCATATTAACAAAGTGTGACTAGTGGCGTCTCTCTGTCTTTCATTTCATTTGGTGTCTTGTTTAATTGTCATGATGTTTCAATTGATAGAGCAACACAGAGCAATACTTCTGAAGTCGATCCATTTCCTGGAGCAGTTTGTGTGATTAGTACTGGTTCATATGAAGGGACATTGTTGCTGAACAAGAAAACTATGTTTCTGTTAAAAGAACAAAAACTTCCAGGTGCTTTAAAATTGTTATTATTTAAAGTGTAAATTTAGTTTAACTTTACATTACTCATTTTGGACTAATAAACCCTTTATGTTTTTGTAGGTAATAATGCTTTCTTTGATCATCTTTTTCATATGACATTGAGACTATTTGGACCCACCATACGTAAAAGGTACGTAGTTTCATATCATTGCTACATAATTTTTATTTTCTTCCATTTATTGTAATATACTAAAGTTATTGATCTAACAATCTTTTTTTTTTTTTTAAGGTGGAATTTTCAAGCCGTGGAATCAAAAAATCAATTGATTGCATCTTTTGAGGAGAAATTTGGAAAAAACATTTTTAACACTGGCCTACTTCTCAAAAGAGCAGCAAAGCATATAAAGACTGGGAGGGATCAATATAGAAGGGCTCTTAAGGATAACCCAAAGTACGACTGTCCTCCTATGATTCCACCGATGGAGTGGAATGAAATAATAGAAGATGCAAAGGAGAAAAGGCTATGAGAAAATAGAGTAAATGAAGCAGCATGGGGCAAAAAAAGGTATGTCATGATAGTATTAAGTACATTGTAATCATGCACTAATTATTGATATTTGTAAATATATAATCTAAGATGTTTGAAATTATTCATATATTGCAAGACACATCCGTGGCTACAAAAGCGAGACTAGAAAAGTTTGGCCAACACAAACTTGGCTCTGGTGGCTATATGAATCTCCAGTCTTGACTTGTAAGTAGGAGCAATGAAATTTCATATTTATTTTTTTTATATAATGTTAAAAACAATTTTATTTAATGAAACCATACATGGAAAATTGACTATAAAGTTGTGGTTGCACACCGATGCGAAGAATCTGAAAGCCTTGCCCAAGAATCTAGTGCACCAAATGATATCTCATAGGTAAATTGGTCAGATGAAAAGTAAATGAAATTGAATTGTTGAGAAGATTCTTTCTTTGGTATTAGTTTTGAACGTAAATTGACTGCATAACAATGTGCATAACATTTTACTGCAACATTCATATCCTACCATAGAACCTGCTCGTGACGAAGGCCATGATGTGCATTATAGTGGTGGAGGTATTAATTTGCTATTGAAAATTAATTATGCAATTATGAATACAATTTAACATCTTCAATTGCAATTTGACATGTATCCTTTTTTTGAATATTTCAAAGCATGTTGAACATCATGCTGAAGGAGTGGAGCATGTTCCAAGTGTCCAACATGTTGACATGGCGGCAAATCAAAATGTTAATGTACATGATGCGGCATTGTCAGGTAAGAAAAATGCATGTTATGTTGTACTAGTACTTAATTACAAATTTGTAACAATTTTTAAAAAAAAGAGTATGCCAATTTATCCCATTTACTTGTTCTTGCAATAGAGCCCCCTTTAGTTCAGCAGCCTCTTGCTCCTCCAAAGAGAAGGAGCCATTATAATTTGACATTACACGTGCCAGAAGAGGAGGAGAATGATGCAGATATGGATGCTCCTATGAACGCTTTTCTTAAGAAAGCTAAGAAAAATAAAAAGAAGAAATGATGTTTTAAAAACGCTCTTTGATAAACCTTGTTGGATAATGAAAGAACTTTGTTTTAACTAATTATCTATGAATCGTGCGTATTAATACTAATTTTTATTTTATGTTAATCAATATTGTTATGTGTTAATGAAGTCTTGATTAGTACTGTGTATTAATGAATTTTATATCATATTAATGAATGTTAAGTGATTGTATTTATTGAATGTTATAGTTCATAAATGGATGAATGAATGAATGAAGTATGTAGTTAGATGATAATGGGTAATTTAGATTGATGTTAGGGGGAGGGGGTTGAGGCCAGATGAGCTTCCACCTTTATGTGGTTGGCCTTGTTAAGTAGAGAATATTATAGTATTCTTGAAACCAAGTGAAGCTCAAACTAACATACCCTTTGTGAGATATCCATTCTAAGGATGTTATCTTAGAATCTTAACATTGTAAGGTAAGGAACACATTGTATCTCAAAGCCAACAATTCATTTGCATTTATTGAGATTGAATGCATTGTTTTTCAATGCCAATAATTCCTCTGTGTTTATATTGTGTGCATTATTTCTCAATGACAACAATTCCTATGTATTTGTAAGCCATCGCATTTATCGGTCTTCTCATTGAGGCTAATCAAAGCAATTATGCAGGTTGCTTGATGTCCATCACATGAAATGCAATGACGGTAGACTCTTCGTCTGTTTGGTATTTGAATACATGGATTGTGATCTCAAGAATTACATTGACAAATTAGTGATGAAGAAACTTCATGATGCACTTTGGGCTGATAGGATCACTTGCAAAAGTACTATTGGTATGTCTCCCTTCCAATTGGTATATGATGTAGATGCAACCATTCATTTCCTTTAGAACTCATTCCCTAAATCTGTAAAAGGCAATAAAATATGAAAAATTCCAGTTTGGTATTAAGATGAGAATCATGTACTTGAATCATCTAGAATAGAAAAGAGAAATAGTGTTGGATATCATTGAAAAGCATCATAAAAATGTAATCAGAATATATTCATGGACTTCCCTCGCATAGTAGACCTGTGGAAGGATGGGGTTGAAGTAAGTATATGATTCTCTACAATCTTCATAATTTGAATTAAATACTCTTTACAACCATTTTCTCTTCATTCATAATTACGTTAAGTACAATTGATTGCAGGCTCCTGTGCGGTTGCGAGTGTTGAATATATGTCCCTGCCCTACATTGCAAACAATTCCAAAGTCAATAGAAAATCTCGATAATTTAAATAAGATGTCTTTTTTAATTTCTTAATTAGTTAGGATTGGAAGAGAATATTTCAAAGAAGCCTGTGAAAAAGAAGATTTGTTCATATTGTTTACTGAACAACCAAGCTAAGTCACAGACAACTATCAACTGTTATATAGAGTCGCCTTTGCATTGCTTTTTAGAAAAAATAAGAATTGACTCTGTGTTGATCACATAACATCCTCAAGAAAGGGCCCAATTCAATATTTGTTTTGTGCCTCCAAAAGGCACAATTCATAGGGTAGATGGTAGGAAGCTTTTAAAAATAATAATGCAACATTGAGAATTAAAAAATGTAACCATGGTCTCCAAACAAAAACTCTGAATTGGTTAGCATAGCCATACATGGTACCTGGTTTATACACAGTTGTACTAGTTTTGGACTTTGTAGCATGTATGTGAACATTCCTTTTTGGTTGTTGGCTTTACATGAGTAAAGTTTATAAAATTTTGAAGTGAATTGGAGGCCATTTTCAGCAAATATGATGAAAGGTGCTAAAGAGATTGAAAATGGGTCACACTACATGGTGCTATCATTTCATTTTTATTTTGGGTTACTCTGTTTGTCCTATTTACTCATGTGATTTGGTCGTATCTTCCTTGAAATGACGGTAGGTATTCTGTTCTTCTTAAAAGTAGAAGAGGTGAGAACAAAGAATGCATCCTCCTTTTTGAATATCACTACACAAAATGTTTCCCCATTGTTCCCCAATCAGAGCTGATATAAGAAAAAAAAATGTAGTAACAGATAATTAGAGGAGTTTTGGAATAAGAGAAGAAGAAATCCATCAGTAGAGACAATGGGAAACACAGCTACCAAGGCACTTGCTAATTGTGTTTCTTGTGGGACTCTGGAGGTTCGAATTTTGATGCTTGGCTTGGATGGAGCAGGTGCATTATTTTTTTCAGTATTTGATACTTTGTGTGTAGATTATCTTGAGAAAGAGAGTGAAATTTTGGCAGAGAAATATTAGAGTTTTAAACATCATTGAATGTCAAAAGATTACAAGATTTTTGCAATTTGTCATATAAAGAGAATTTATTTCTAGATTTAATTGTCTTACAGTCTCTGAATAGAAACAATCTCTTCAACAATATATGAACTGTAAAAAAAACTCATACCGACTGAAACATACATTCTAAGTATGAAAACATATGAAGTTAACTAATAAGCCATGGATCTGTTTGTTTGATCAGGTAAAACAACCATTTTATACAAGTTGAAGCCGGGAGAGTATGTGAGAACAGTACCCACAATAGGGTTTAATATGGAGAATGTGACATTCAAAAACTTGAGCTTCACATTATGGAATGTGGGCGGCCAAGACAATATTAGGAATCTCTGGAAGCAGTACATGGCCAATGCTCAGGTATAACTCAAACCACTCCATTCTCATAGGTTTTACTCTTGGGCTTAAAAGTACTATTTTGTCATTTTAAGTAATGGATAGATGTGAAAATGTTAAGCTTTGAGTACAAATGAAATCAAAGATTGTTTAGTAATCTATTTAATGGTAATGGTTTTCCTGGTCTTTTCTATGCATCAAGACATCCATACTTCTGACAATGAAGTATGGATATGGATGTCTTGATGCATCATAGATAACCATTTCCCAAATCAACAATGTACATAAAAGTGGTTTTTTGAAGTAATATAGATTCATCAAAGCTTTGAATTTGTGTTTTATTAGATCATGGGTGTAAATTGTTCAGGTAGTATGGATTCATCAAAGCATTGAATTTGTGTTTTCTTAGATCATGGGTGCAAATTGTTTTTTATGCAAAACATGGGCTTATATTTGTGATAGATAGTTGTGACAAAGAGTGGCTGAAGAAGCCAAAGCAGGACTTGGATAGTCTGATCAATGATCCATAATTGAGTAGTGTGAAGCTTTTGGTGATGGTGAGCAAACATGATCTTCCAACGGCTATGAACTCTGTTGATATGACTGAAAGGCTTGGTCTTGGTAATATGAGCGCCACCAAAAAATGGCAAGACCAGACTTGCAGTGGAAAAACAGGGGAAGGCCTTCATGATGCTCTCGATTGGCTAGCCTCTACAATCAAGTAATTATTCATTTGCTACTTCAATTGCCAATGCTTCTATATCTTCTTAAAGGACTAATCTTTGGGCTTTCCTCTTCGTTGTTCTTTGTTCTTTGTAGAGAGAGCCCAACATCTTCCAGAGAGTGGGAAGCTTCAGAATGCCACGATCGCTCTCCTATTCATCTAGGAGATCACCATCAGGTACTTTTTGCCCTTGTAAGATCAAAGTTATAACTATTTTTTGATGGAGTTTTTTTGTGAAATCTATTTTGCACGAATTCAGATTCATATTGTTTTCATTTGGAAACCTTGATGTTTGATAGGCTCTTTAAGAATTTTCAACTTTATTACAAAGTTATAACTTAATATGAAATGTTTGATTATTCCAACAATCTTTATATTGTCAATTTTAGAAGTGGCCCACTAAAAATCTCCCTAAAACTTACCTAGAGATCGTAATGGGCTCAATTGATCATGTTTTGAATAACCTAGTAGATGTTTCTATGATATTATGGGCTTTGAATCATGTGAACCAGAGAAAAAAGAATTTGTTGAGACAAATTTAAAGCATGCTTTTACATGTTTCCGCTATTTCTTCTCATCTTTAGAGCTTTAATGGGGAACATAATCAAACACCAAGCTTGAAAGTTTAGAATTACTTTACCCCACCAAAAAGAGAAGTTTCAAAGCATAAATATTATTCCCCCTAAAAGTATTATTACGGCCTACCATACAAAAGCATAAAAAATATCTGATAATTTTGTATAGGTGACATGTTTGATTGTCAATGTCCTCGAGCTTGAGGGTTTTTCATTTCAATTTTCAATGATTCTAAAATAACTACTAGATAGAATGATGTAGCTACATGCAATACCTCCAAGACTTCTAGAAGCTTTTTAATATATATGTTTTTAAATTTATTGTCTTTATTTGTGGATAGGGAAACAACACACATTGTTGTTCATGTTTCAACTAAGACTTATTGGATTTAGTTAATATTAAAAGTGATGATGACTCATTTTTGGAAAAAAAACTTATTTCACAAGTCAATTGTGTAATTTTAAAGTTTTGGGACCATTTATATTCTAGGTCTAATTTGTACAACATATAATAACCAACGTTGTTAGAGCATATAGATAATAGAATGATAAGAAATTTCAGTGCATAAAAGATAAAAAGATAAAAGTGTTAAAATCTTATGTATTATTTAAAAGCTTATTATGTCTCAAATTAGTTATAACTATTGCTTATAGTCTTTTTAAGAGATCTTTATTATTAATTTGTACTGAAGACATGACATTCAATCTCTAAATACTATTTATAGAATTCTCCTACTTATTTTATTTAACATGCTACCTTACTTGTAAAATCTTCCAACTCCTAGAGAAATTTATTATCTATAAAATATTCAACAAAATCTACTTTTTTATAAAATGTTTCACTGTCATAACTATCATATCTATGAGTATTGTGGTGGTTCTGGGGCTTTCCATTTGCAGAATTTATTGTGAGGTAAATAAATATGTAGTGGATGATCCTACACTTCTCAAGGCAAAAGCTCATAAAAAGAAGGTATGCTTCAATTGAAATTAAGCATCCAATGAGTTTGTAGGGTTGACACTAATGTTCTGTGTATTCTCTAATCACTTGCCATGCCTAATGACTAAAGTGGTACCAAAAAGTAAAACAAACAAAAAAACATTTACAACTTTACAAAATTCTCTTTTAGCAAAGACGATGCATCTCAGTAAGATTCCTAACCATCATTAGAGAGAAGACCACTACAACTTCCTTGTTACAGCCCAGACAAGCAAAAAATCATCTTCATATTTAACTAAGACAAGATTGATTTACTCTCTAGAGAAGAGATAAAGGTTCACAGAAGAGATACTAGTGACACCATATGTGAAATTTGGGTAATGTGATTGCTTTGTTTTTTGGGGCCAAGAAGCATATGTACATTTGCAGTATCTTAAAATAACCATTATCATGAGAGTACTCGACTGGCCATGGTTGCCTATCAATATTCCCACAGGCCCTGTAAAGAATATGCCAATTGCCTACAGTCATACACACAAATCGAGAATTGGATGAAAAAATGTAATAGTAGTACCCTTAATACAAGGAGAACAAAAACTGAAAAATATACTTTGATCGAATGATAGGTGGTTTGCAAACCACTTGTCAAGATGGATTGATTATTCACATGATAAATGTTCCCCAGTTCTTCAGAGTGCCTTTGTGGAGATTATCATTTCGTGCTAGTTCTGTTGTAGTCGTCTGCTCAACCTATGTTCCCAACCACTCCATATCTTCCATCTCCTTGTCTACGTGTGCCCAAATTCTGTGTTGTTAAGCTTGAAAGCATTTTGAATAGAGGCAAGATGAGTTCATTGTTTGTTGACAAATCCTCTAAGATCATCAATGAAAAGTGACAATGGCATCCTAACAAGGCATGATGTTGCCCTTTCTCCTTCTTTCTAACTATTTGATCAGTACCAATAATCCTATATATAGATTGAGAATTGGTTGATAACACATAATATCCATAATACAAAGATAAACAAAAGACAAATTAAAACCAACAAAGAGTGGGTGGCAAGCCACTATTTAGTAAGGATTGGTCATGCATGCCCTAGACGCAGCCCAAAAACTCTAGTTGTCTTTATGGAGATTATCGTCACTTGCCATTTCTGCAACAGTTTTGTCTTAAGCTCTCAATGGCCATTGAGAAGCCATAGGAAGTGCAAGTTTCATGTCCGATTTCAGAATAGAGGTTAAAACAATAATGTTTAGTTCTGATTATAATTAATAATGATCTGGCATATCAAGTAGAATTTAAATGGTTGAAGCAAAGTTGCAGATCTGGTACTTCATGGTAGAATTTGTGATGTCAACCTATAGAGTTTGTATATTTTTGTATCTATGCAAAGAAGAAAAGTGTTGAAACTAAGAGCTTGTGAAAAAAGGAAAAGTGACTGCCCCAAGTTCAAACGGCTCTCTTAAAGGGTAATTGCAGCACGTGCCCTGGTTTCCCACTAACAGGAGGAATCATCGACTCATGTTTTGAACATGAGAATCAAAAAACAATAAAGGTCACGACTCCATGTTTTAAAATGAATATTAAGGGGAAATCCAATCTTTGGAGAAATTAAATGAAGGTGACAGGACATGTTGATGTCATTTCTAGCTGTTAACAACTGGGCATTTATTTCAAATTCAATCATTAACAAAAGGTCATTCCTAATTAAAAGCAACATTCTTCACTCGTATGGCGCAAAAATCTAGGGCCTAAGATCACACAACAAATCAGATAATATGAATTGTTTCTCTAAATTATAGTCATATGAAATCACTGATAAATAAATATTGATCAGATTGCTAGATTGTTGTTTGGAATATTTTACTACTTTTTAAAATGCATTTTCAATTCTTTTGTTATATTGCTTTTATCGTGTTCTTTTCTTGTCTTTCATGGTTATTTTTTGTCCAAGTTTTGAGGACTTTTACTAAAACAGAGGATTTCTATCACAATTTCTCCAATGGCATCAGGGACTTTGGGAGCTTCATCTGATACCTAAACATAGCATTTTCTTGTATGTTTATGCTATCTATACATGCATATTTTTTCTCCACACCATAAAATATTACTGAAACTGTATGAAGATCTTGCAAGGAATATCTACATTTACTCAATATCTTCCTCCTCACTGACTTTAGGAATTCAATTTTTGTGTTATTATGACTCTTTCTTTCTCAAATTCATGGGTGTTATTTATGTTTAGGTGTGCATGATATTTTAAGATATTTGGTTTGGCAGTAGGCTATAGGTTTAAGCCCTTTATTTTAATATCATTTTCAAACTTTTATAATGTAATTCTTAAGAGAGACCAAATTCACTTGGTTATACCATTGAATCTTGAAATATTTTAGTGATTATCGTGACTGAAGACAAGTTTTTGCTGCTAGACCAGTGTACTTATAATTTGTTTAATATTTTCTTCTTGGGCATTGGATCAAGTAAGTTGTGCAGATTGTATTGTCGGTGATGCAAAAGTGCAAGGTATTAGTGGAGGTGAAAAGAAAAGATTGTTTGTTACTTGTGAATTGATTGCCAACCCATCTGTGATTTTTGAGGATGAACCAACAACTGGTATGCACTAGTAACTTGCATTTGTTTGTCCCTATCAGGTGATTTTATTGAAGTTTTGCATCTATTTTTATCATATATTTCTATTTATTTATTTTGATTTGATCTGCAAATATTGCATCTTAAATCCTATGGTTATCCTCCTTTTCTTTTCATATTAGGAGTGGATAAATGTAATTGCTTTGAAATAATTTCTTCTATCTCCTGGTGTAGCTTTGAAGTCTTATGCTTAATGAATATCAACATCTGTTTAATAGATGCTTAGGTTGCTACTCTGCATTGATATTGACCTCTGATATGCCACGTAGATAAATGATCCTTTTTGCCCAAAAAAAGGGATTAGGAAGAGATGGTCGGCTGATGTTAATAGCTCGTGATTGCTGAGATATGCTTCTATATTTTTTTGATGAGGTGTTCCCATCCCTAGGTCACCTATCCCTATATCCATATTCCAATCTTGCCAGTCTAGTTTCATATTATGTTCATTTTCTCATAGATGGAAACAACATAAGCAAGTGCAGCAAGTCAGCTTATTTATTGTTGATATCTAGGGTGTTGATATAGCCAACTTTGAAGCTCAAATGCAAGCAATGACCAAGCCAACTTACACATCAATAATTCAGCATGCAAAAGGAGGCAAACTAGCTCTAGTGTTCATGCCAACAAGAAAACATGCATGGCTTACTGCCTTGTAATACTTTCTCTTTCTTCCCTCTGCCATTACAGTATTTCTGATTGGTTAAGCCAGGGAATAGAACCTTTTTGATCTGGTGATCCTCTGAATATAATAAAAGTGATTGAATAAAATTTTAATACATAGTGCTATGTCTAATTACCATATAACAACGCATAAAAATCACAATAGCAGAACACGTTCGGATTTTATAGTTAATGTAATTACTTGTAAAGGATGTTTGAGAAAGCTATAGACTGCTTTAAAATATAGATTTATGTGCTTGATCACTTTTTCCATTATGTGCAGGAGAAATGTTTACATTTGGCTACCAACATACTCCTCCCTATGCTACTTATCAAGTTCTCACGAAGTAGGGAATAATGCTTGATCCAATGCCCATAACGCTTTCAAAGCCTATCATGATGCATGACTTTGCAATAACTGATAACTATGCAATTTTAATGGGTCTTCCTCTCTATTTTGTCCCAAAGGCATTTTTATTTCAGAGTAGTCTTATATCATTGCCTTCTTGTTTGAAGAGTATGGAGAAGTTATTGGAAACTATCTAAACTCAAATAATTCAACTGTATGAAATGTATTTAAAGCCTTACAACTTTAGATCTGTTTTGTTCTTCATAAAAAAAATATAGGATAGAGGTTGTCTATACATCTGTCCAAAATAAATCAAATTGTTCAATTTTACTTGCTGCTATCTCAGGATATGGTGAAGAATGGAAAATTCATTATTTCTTACGATACTACAGTGAAAGCACATTTTGGTATACTGCCTCAATATGCCAAAAATGATCTTCAGATGAGATGGTTTGAACTACCAAACTGCTACATCTTTCATAATGGTAATGTGAAGACACAAGCATAATATTTTAGTATTGTCTTGATAACTTATAGACCGTTTTGCCTTAAGTTTCCTTCAAGACTCATTTTTCCTCGCATTTTTTAATGTTATATTTAATAAACTTACATTTTTCTCTTTTATAACTAGTAGTGGATAAGTTCATATTACTATTGTCAATTTTATGATTATCCTACATAGGTTGGTCAATCACTCTGAAAACAAGTTGAGATCTCTTAGGAGTCTTATATATCTCTGATTTTGTCTCCATTTATGGTCGATCTTATTGCCTTGGATACAAGGTTGATTGGGAAATATCTAATTCTACTTTATGATTGAAAATGCATGCAGAAAATAGAGTTATGTGTATGGTACTATACTAGATTCAGTAGCTAAGGTCAAGGGACTCATAAAGTTTGATCTTCAAGCAAAACCTGAGGTGGGAAAGTTTCAGATTGAAGTTGGAGGCAATGTGCTAGGGGTTTTTGATTTTGGACTTGGAAGATTTGGTTTTGAGGCAATATTTATAGCCAGGGATTATGGGTTAGATCTGGAGGAGGACGATGGTTACTTGATCTGTTTTGTTCATGATGAGAACACTGGGTATGATTCTAGCTTACACTCAGCTTTTTTGAGTCCCGAGTTGTCTTATATTTTTCTCTAGAGATGATAAGAAGAAACTTATATTTATGTGAAGGCTATTGTCTCTCAAATACATGATGAATAGGTTGTCTAGTACATACCACTATTTCGAGAGATATAGTCTTTTACAAAATGGCTCATAATAATAACAATACCATAGCCAATACTGAAACTAGGATCGGGATAAATCATAGTATTTACTATTAATCACTATATTAGCAGGTGACATGTAAGGAAAAAAAATTGATTATGTTAGAGAAATTAGTTGTTATGAGATGATCAATCGAGAGGAAACAGTTGAGAGCTTAGAGTGACAATTTTCAGATGATGATATGAAATGAAATGGGCATGCGAGTAGAAAGAAACTAGAAAGACATTGTGTACAGATGAAGGCATGAAATGGATGGTTTTTGAGCACTCAGCACAGACACTCGGCATTCAGTATATATCATCATTTGAGATCAAATGTGTGTGTGGGATTATACGCATAGTGAACAATAAAGGAGGGAATTGAACCCTTCTTGAGGCTCACACTTGTTGAGGTCCACTTCAGCAATGGCCCTTCCTGTGAAATTGCTGTCTAAAACCTTTCTAATGAGATAATGTGTTATGAGCTCTTCATCAGTGGGATGGAACGTGAATCCAGGAGGTAGTTGTGCATCACCCAACTATCTTAATTTTAGTTACAGTCATGATATGGGTGATGCACAACTGCCTCCTGGATTCACGTTCCATCCCACTGATGAAGAGCTCATAACACATTATCTCATTAGAAAGTTTTTAGACAGCAATTTCACAGGAAGGGCCATTATTGAAGTGGACCTCAACAAGTGTCAGCCTCAAAAAAAATTTGACCAAGCATTCGTTGAAATTTCGACCAATGCCTGGTAGTTTTCTACCAAGCATTGGTCGAAATTTTGACCAATGCCAGGGAGTTTTCCACCAAGCATTGGTCGAAATTTCGACCAATGCTTGACAGTTTTCCACCAAGAATTGGTCGAAATTTTGACCAATGCTTGATAGTTTTCTACCAAGCGTTGGTCAAAATTTTGACCAATTCTTGGTGGAAAATTGTCAAGCATTGGTCGAAATTTCGACGAATGCTTGGCAAAAAATGTGTTGGCAATGTTGAAACTTTTCGACCAATGTATTGGTCGAAATTTCAACCAACCAGTAGGTTGGTCGAAATTTCGACGAGAAAATTTGACTAATGAGTTCGTCGAATTTGGTTGAAGTTTGGTCGAAAATTGGGTCAAAATTTCAACCAATAAAGGTCAAAAAATGAGCCCAAATGTACTAGTGTCTCTATCAACACAGGGTGAGTGGACCTAAGGGTTTCACATGGTTGGGAGGTGTAGCTACCTTTACCACTATTGGGGACCGATGTACAGAGATGGTCTATTGTTCCAATACAACCATTGCTTGATGTTTTCACTTGGGACTTTGAGTTCAGGATTATGCTTTCTTATGATTTATGCTTTCATTAGAATGCTTGGATATCATGTTTAGATGATGTTAGTTTATTTGATGCATTCCTATATTATGATGTTTAGGATATGATTAGATGATGTGATTTCCTTAGTTGGAATATCTATTGCTTATTGGTTTAGCATGTTAGATTTCCTATTATTATGATGTTTAGCATATGATTAGATGATGAGATTTGCTTAGTTGGAGTATCAATTGCTTATTGGTTTAGCATGTTAGATTTCTTGTTCTTATGACGTTATTACGCTTTAGTAGTGACATCCTCATAAGACAACTCTATCTAATTGGCAGTTTGGGATGTTACGCACAGGGGATGGCTAGGACCTTCGAGGTCTCACGATGCTATTATGGTTGGGAGGAACCACTTATGAGTTTTGTTTTGTTCGTACATTGCGATGTTGCTTTCAGTACTTTTCCTTCACTGCTATGTTTAGATGCTTAGATTCAATTTTCATCTTTTAGTTGTTATGATTTGAGTGTCTACCTCAATTGTGGATCTGGTACTCCCCGGTGTGGAGGAATCATCTTTTCTAGCTTTTTATTCCTTATTTTTCTGGTGTGCTATTGTGGTTCCTTGCACGAGATTGTACTACCTCGCGCAAGATTGTGAAAGTTTCGCACAGGGCCTTGCATTTCCTCGCGTGGCTCCTGGCACTTTGTTGAGCGAACCTTAGCACCAATGCAGTGCTTTTTTGCTGCGAAACATAGCACTTACTCGCATGAGATGGTGTTTCCTCGCGTGGCTCAGTGTACTTTCTCGTGCGAGAGGTACTTCCTCGTGTGAGACTATCAATTGTTATTCTCTCGCACAGAAAAGAAGGGGGCATCTGCGTTATTTTTTAGAGAGCGCAATTTGGACTTTTGAGTGCCCTTTAGGAGTGCTAGTGGTTCCATGCTTCGAGGGATCGGAGATTTAGTGTTTTGATGTTGTCTTTGGTTTTCGTTCTAAAGTTTGGTTGTGTTAGTTAGGTAGTGGTGTTTGGAGATTCATTGGTTGTTGGGATTGTTGGTGACATCTTCTATTGTGATCCATGTATGATGTTGTCATGTGCATTCATACTTGTAAAAAAAAATATCTTGGCTTTTCTTTATCCTTGTTCCAAGGATCTCCGGGTAGGGCTTTACAGTAGTTATAACCAGTTTGGCACTTTCTTCTAGTTTTATTATGTGTTCAATACATCTATCTAGTGATATACCATTGGGAATGTCACTAAATACCTTGTTGTACTTATCTAGCAACACCTTAGTCTCAGGTGGGAAACTCCTCTTTTGTTGTCCTAATTTAATTGGTGCGATAACACACTATGTTGCCGAATCCACTTGATCATGCCTCTTTAATCTTTTAATTCTTTTGAAGGACACTATTTTTGGACTACCATTTGTCATATCTCTAAGAACTTGCGTCCCTTCAATTTCAAATTCTCTTCCATTGTTAGTAAATTCATCCTCAATTCACCAAGAGTATAGACTCATTCAATGACAAACATTACATTAGTATCTCCAATACTAACCACCTAGAAGTCATCCTTCCATTCATACTCACCTAGTCGAATGCATAAGTCTAGTATCATCTTTATAGATGTGAGTTTAAAACCATCAACAACCATCACTCTAAATTCATCACACTCTTAAGGCCTTAATCCCATTCTTGCCACAATACATTCATCTATAAAATTGTGTGTTTCACCCATGTCTATAAGTGTGAATATTCATTGTCCACACAACACACCTCCAACTCTAAAAGAGCCTATTTTCCATAAATTAGTTGATTGTGCCATGCAACTATTCTTTCCATGTTCCTTTTCCAATTCTTTTGAAGAGGAGTCTCCATCACTAGTGTCAGATTTGATGTTTTGTTATAAATTTTCAAAACTTGATTTAGGAGTTGTAAACTACTCCAGTTCTTTTGTGTTGACCTTCATAGCACACTTATGAGTAACGTTCTCTACATTAGAAACATAACCTCTTTTTAAGCTCATTTAATTACTCACCATTAATATGGTCGACACTTTCTTGGACTGATCAAAGTCCTAGTGTGAGTAGTTTTTTAGCTTTTTTCCTTTTTATAATTAAGGTTTCATGGAAAGTATTTATTCCTTCATGTTGATGCTTCAATTTCCCTTTATTTTGTTGACAGCATCTTACAAACCTATTGGGATTAAGGCCTTAACCCAACCTCTAAAATGATCTGTTAAGACGTCTAAGAAAAGCACCACTCTCCTTTTTGAGATATAAGTTGCTAAAATAGAGAGCTTTTGAAAGTCTGAACTGAAGTTTTCTATAATTCCCCATTTGTCTCAACAGTTCCAAATCTTTGCAATCTAAATTTGGATCTTTCTTACCAAAATGATTTGAGTTTTTATGTGAATTCAGCATAAGATACAATCTGATTATGGCCTAAGGTAATCAATCCATGATACTACCATTCATGGGTGCTACCTTCCGAATGCAAGATTGCATATTTTATAGCCTCATCTTCTACCATTGGTTTGAGCTAGAAGAAAGTGTATAACTATTATACCCATGATCTTGCTATATATTTTCCTAATCCATCAAAGAAAGGAATGGTTACCTTACTTGCTCTTTGTTGCAATTCTTGGTTCTAAAATCTTCCACCATTTCCCCTATGTGGTCTATTCCTTTCTTTGAAAACTATGTAATCTGGAAAGGTCATATCATCCTAGAAATATGCTCCCAATACTTGTCAATTCATCCAAACTTGTCTATAAATATCTTGATCAAGTCTCTCATTCTCAACTGGAAGGTTGTTGGCATTATAAAATGTAGGCATTAATAGTCTTGAAGAATTGCAACCCCAAAAGCTCCTTGTTGATCATGTCCATTTGTAGTTAAACTATGTCCCCAATTTCCATTATATCCTTGTTTCCCAGTATTGCCATGATTTCCATTGTTTCCTTGCCCTTGACTCTCGTTATTTCCCCCATTACCATTCTATCTAGTTGAGTCTACATTTGAGTCCTTTGTTGTTGAGATTGTGTTAACATGTTCATCATCTCCTTTTGGGTCATTGCTAACTCCCCTAAACCATTTTCGATTCCACCAGTAGTATGAACATCTCTATCCATTGCACCTATTTAATAATCAAATTGTTCAATCTTTGATTATTTGTCCAAATTGAGATTTGACCTATTCCTTTGAAGATAATAATGATGTGTTGATGGACGCATAACACCCAAGCACACAAGAACTTAACAATGCTCGAATACCACTATAATAGTCTACCTCCCTTATAATTTAGTTGATAGAAAACGATGTCACAAAATTATAACAATGTTATTCTTTGAACTAATGTAACTGTTAGGACAAAGCAAATTCTTCAAAATGTCATTTTGCTTTCAATCCAATTTTAAAAACAATAATTTTAATTACCAAGAGTTATTTGCACATATGACTCATTTCTTCCCCAATAGGCATAGTGGCATTAGATTGTTTCAATTTTTGATATAGTAATAAGAAACAACACAAAAAAATTTAGTTAAATCGTCCCTAACCTCTCAAATGCCTATGGTAGCATACTTCTTGTGAGTAACCATAAACCACACATTGAACTCCCTTGACGATTTTCACGATCTCACTAGTAAATCTATGTCACCCAATACGTTGTCCCTGTGATTTATGGAATCTATTAACCTTATCTTCGAAAGTAAGCAGTCTGCTAGACCTTTGGTATCTAGACGATTGATTCATTTGCTACTCATCATGGAAACCTTCCTGCAATTTGAGGTGATCATGAAAGCCACCTCATTCTCCCTGGGTATTGTCTTACCAAACCTTTTCATTAGTCATCAATTTTCATTCATATCTACAATCCTAAATTAGTCTCAGAACTCTACCCAGCCACATCATCCGCTCAGCTCAAACCATGAACTGAGAAAGGGACTTCGTAATAATTATATCTACATATGTCATGTGATTAATAAAGCCTCCTCTTTTGTAGAAACATCTATAGCCAACTTGATAGTAACATAGGCATTTAAACATCACAAGCTATTCCTCGTTTAGCTTTCATTCATGTATTTTAACATTACTGCACCTTACAAAACTTCAACAATTGCCCAACTTACTCCATGTTATCACTCTGTAAAGATTCTCTACTACTCTGATACTTATAAATAGTCTTAGCACTTTGTCCACTGCCAAAGAAAGTCTTTCTCAGGCAAGCTCTATCAACATAGAGGTCACACCAATCTAAAATGCAGAAGCTTCTTTCTTCTCTCCAATAATTTTGAACTCAAAATGTTTCCATTCCCCTTATCCCTTGCCACTTTGCAATTGTCATTACTTCTTGTCTACCTTCCCTCCACAACATTTCCATTTGTCATTTACTTTTCCCCCTTTAAACAAACACATATTTTATTTGTTTAAAATGTAATTCCTTCAATGCATTATAGTATATATGTAGTATTATGACTATTAAATGTCCAAAGGAGTAAGCATTTAATAAATTTGATTCAAATTTAGTGACCAAGAAAGGATGTTGCAATTGGAATTGTCCTTGTGCACATTATATTCCAACTAAACTTTTATATTATCAATGTATTAATTTGTCACCATCATTGCTTGGTGTATTTAACATCATTGTATGTCTCCAATTGTTTGATCATTGGAAACATTACTTATATAACAATTCATAAAAGAAATCAATATGTACCTCCTTAATTTAAATCCTTCCTTTTGATGTACTCTCTCTCTCTCTCTCTCTCTCTCTCTCTTTGTGAAAAGTTATTTCATGCTTTTGCGTATCGACTTCTCATACCCGCATCTATATCCGCAACCAAATCAATTACTTAGCGTTTCAACATTCTCCTCTTTGACCTTGTAGGGAGTAATTTAGGACCAAAGGTTAATGGTGTCCATTACAGTTTATGCCCCAAAAGGATGCCAATACAAAGGGGAGGATGCAAATGTTAATCCAGGAAATCCATTTTTTCGAAGAGTTTCCTTTGGAATCTAGTTGATAAGGTGAAAGAATTACTTATAGATTATGTCCATCGAGAAAGATCCAACGACAAATTGCCAAATGATCTTATGGTGTCCTTGTGCTAAGGTTTTAAAGACATACCTTGTTGAACAAAATAGTTTGGATCAAAATCTTCAATTCATCTTTGTCCTTGTTGGGAAAAAGCTTCTCTATGATGCAATATAGGGTTGAAGACTAAATTTGTGTGGATAAATAGTCCTGGGCTCTATGGAAAGCAATGTATTTATATCTGCCAAGTCACCTGTTTTTAATCAAACAATACCCTCAATCACACAGGTTCCTATGTGGATTCACTTGTACACCCTTCTACTGTTTATAAAAGCTCTAAATTAATTAAGAATCTGTTAGATAAAGTGAACAATTTTATTAGAATTGATGAGCTGATCTGTAGACTATAGAACAAATTTGTGTGTTCATCTCGTAGATTTATTAAGCATATTTTCCACAGCATCAGGATTGTCATATCAAGGTTCATGGTTCCAATTTGTAAATTTTCGGACACTGGTTTTGTTGCAATCTTTTGGGGCACAAAAGAGCAAAATACCCTTTCAAGAATCCTGAGTCGTGACTCAATCAACCTACAGAAACATATTTAGAAAGCTAGCAACCCAAACTTTTGAGTTTGTGAAAAATAATTCAAAGGCTTTTCTACCAAGAGCACTTTTTGGCCGGAGCATTTGCCTCAAAAGAATGCTCTATTTCCTGTTATTCCTCAGAATGGACCTTCACAGGAGAAGGAGATGTCCAATTGGCTTTGAAAGATATACAATTTCCCAAACTGAATCCAAGAAATCCAAAAGCAATTGCGTCCTCAATTTAAGTAAAGAGGAAGGAAGACAGAAGCATGAAGACATACAAACCTGTGACAAAAACTCTTAAATACTCTCAAAATTTTCAAAATTGCCACATTCCAAAATATTGTCTTCACTGAGCAAATTTTAAATTTCTCCCGCTTTTTGCAGCTCTTATCATCTTCATATGAGATGCCAACTTTACAATTCCCACTTGATCATTAGTATACAAAGATGAGGCATTCTAATCTGCCATTCTACTTCTAACTAATTTTTTCATAATGTGAACAGTTTGTCATGCACATAGAGGATTTCAATGGAGTTGATCTATATTTCCTTTGATCAAACTGCCCAGTCAAATTAGTTTTCATTATCAGTAATAGATATCAGTCCTGGAGGGTACCTAAAGCCAATTTCTGCTTCCATCTTCCATATGGTAGCATCAACTCGCATGTAGTTAAACTTTTTGTTTTCAAGACAATTCCAATGAAGTTTTACTTAGGCTGTTGTGAGCATCCAAAATCTAGCTTATTTCTTGGTTGTAATTTAATATAGCAGTACCACTAAGATGCTGCAGAAAAAGATGAAAAATCTTAAATTAAGTTTACAGGCGTCTTTCAGGTTGTGGATGGTAAAAAGATATGGATCCAAGCTTCCAGCTCAATGGATCTGCCCCTCACATTAAAATAATTCCTGCACTGGTGGATGTAGCTGACTTTGCTTTCAAAGAACCCAAGATCAGATAATATGACAAGCAGGCTAGTTTCCAAAACCAAATGTGAGGTATCAAGCTATAACACAATGCTAAAACTAAAAGTATTGTGGAAAGACAGTCTCCTCCTTCATTATCTGTCTTTTAATCAGTTGCAAAGAGAGCTACAAATATAACAATAAAGAAATTTAAAGAAGGGAGAAAAAAATTTAAAACCACCAAAAAATCAGCACAATGAAATATGACCTTGAAATATGACCTTGAAATGGTTTTTCTGCCCAAGTTTTGGAGGATGGTGGGGATAGCAACCAATTCAGTGTACATTCAAGTTTCTAATAGCACCTTCAAAACATGTCCATGATAAATCTATAATATGTTTGTTTCTCCTACCAAGATAACTAAGGCAGCAAAGAGGCTCTAAAGTTTGGTTCCTTTATAATTCACCATAGGGTGCAATAATCGCACACTTCATGTTCTTTTATTGAACAAAATACGCAAAGTTTACAACATATTGATTCTTTAAAATTGATATTACCTTAATAATCAATGAGCATGTCAATAAGCTCAAGGCAAGCCTGCATGATAAGTCAAACCATGAAACCAATTTATTTGCTCACTGCATTTCACATTGACTCAAGTGGTAAATTTTGAAATATAATCATAATGGTTTGGCCCTATAACTACTTCCTCAAAATTATCAGCCTTCAGATGAACCTCATGACATTCCTAGCAGAAGAAAACATGCATCAAAGGTTATGTTCAGTGTGAACACATCATAGATTCATTTTTTTATCGACAATAAAGCAAGCAACTCCTCCTATAATAATTCAAAACTCCAGAGAAATAAAAGACATGGCTTTCCTTCAAATTATAGAAACATTGAAGAGCCAATTTAATTAAATTTCTCTGCAGCTATGGTAAATCAAAGCACTGGAACTGAATTTCAATTTATCAGTTAATTAGTTTCAGCTTGAAAATGCATGTACACAATGCCAAGAAATAATGTTACTCCTTCGAATATATACTTTTATATTGATATTCCCGTTCAGCTGCTCCGTCGCTTGCATTTGGGACACCCTCAAGATGAGGATATAAATAACTGCAAGGAAATCCATCCTTCATGTCCAACTGCACTTTGTTGGATCTAGGTGAGGAAGATAATATATGGCAGGACTTTTTTAACTAATCAACAAAAACCTAAAAGGTGCAACTGCATTAAAGAATTTCTGCACCAAACACAATTAAATTATGCAGGAACAACAGAAGACAGATCAAACATTTTTAATTTCCGAAAATGACCCATGAGGAAAGGCAGATAAAAGCTTCTCCGCAGCTGATTGTACTCTCAATGAGTTCTGCATGCAAATGCGCAAAGGTATCAGAAAAAACAGAAATATTTTCCATCAACAACAAACTAGGAATACCAAAACCACCTCATGAGACTTCAGTATATAAAAAATTTGCAACACTTCAAATTTACAATTTGGATATCTGTCAATTGCATCCAACAGACTGTTGCCTGGGAATCTCCACAAAGAAAAATCTAGCAGACAATTTGTTGTGCAAGGATCCCAATATACACAAAAATAACACAATGGGAAATCACCCTGGCATATAAAAAGAGACTCTGATGCAAGCCTTCCCTTTGCCCAAAAAACCAGACGGAGCATATTATAATTTATTGTTGTTCAAATAGCCCTAGTCCTGTATGTGACAAGTTCAAAATGTAAATCGTTTCAATAATCAAGAATTCCAGTGGTAAAATTTGCAATAAACCTTCTTTCCTCACCCGAAGAAAGGACACAAATTAAACAAGGAGAGGAAATGTTTAAATCTGGCAGAAATTAGAATAGTGCTTGAACATCCTAATTTCACATACTTGAATGACGGTTCTTCAGGGAGTTCAAGAGCTGAAAGCAGAATCAAATCCCTCAGAATTATCTAGCATTTTATATGATTTGAAGACAGGCAATATCTATTGGGAATTTAGAATAATATTTAATCATTTAACTTATAATGGTCATTTAAGTCCCTTAAGATATCAAGTTAGTTTAGTTAGCAACTTTCTGGTTTCTCGATGTCAGACACTTTACTTAATTTCTTAACCATTGTTTCTCATTTTTCTGATTTCTTATTTAAGGAGCCTTTGTCTCCTTTGTGAATATCAAACTACTAATTATCATCTCATGGTATCAGAGCCCATAGGTTAGTTTTTGCAGTTTTATACCTAGAATTGAATTCCAGAATTTTTTTAACATTTCTTATGAAAATTTGTGAAAATAAAATTCTCAATTTTATTTAAAAAAAATCTAAGTTCTTTTTGAAAATAATTTTGGTGGAAATTGCAGAAGATTTTTTGCAGTATTGCATTCTGAAAATCATGAATTTTCAAAGGATCGAAGGTTTTGCATTTTGATTGCGACTAGTTTAGCCACATTTTTCTGTCAAAAGGGTTGATTTTGTGGCAAGATACAATTTGTAGCCAAGTCTGCAAATTTTGGCACCTTTCTCTTGTGCTTGTTGTGAAAAATTTAACCATTGCAGTCACTGATTATTAATCTCCTATTATAAACAATTATTAAACTGCTGAAAATAAATTCCCAGCTAATATCGAAAAATAACACAACTGCAACTTCACTTATAAAATATGGAAAGAAATGCGCAACACAATGAACACAATATTTTCGGACAAATTGTCCCTGGAAAAACCCCTAAGGGAAAACCAGTTCTACAGATGAGAAATTATATTAAACTTCAGCAAATCAAGAGATACAAAATTCCTTGCCTCTTACTGGCAGAATTCCGACAACCTCCTAATTTATCCCGCTGATATTCCCCACTGCTATTCCCACGCTAACACTGCGCTCTTGCTAACACTGCAAGACTGTTTGCTAACACTGCAAACGTTTCTCCAAACTTCATTGTTCTCCAAATGCCCCCTAGACCCCCTTTTATACTACTCTCATTGGTAAACCAACGGCCGAGATTGATTTACAATCGACGGTGGAGATATAAAACAACTTACCAACCCTAACAAAATTGGTTTCTAGTTGCTTCTAAAAGAAGTCAATTATTTAATAAATAATTGTCCTTGCTCTAACCAATTTGTTAGCAAAAACAATTAGATACTAAATAATAGCATATGGACAAACAGCTGTCCAAGCTAACAAAACTAACACTTGTGAACATTTTGCGTGTTTTTCTTCATGTGCACCAACTATTTTTGGCCTGCGTGAAGAGAAGAATTGCAGTATTTATGCGATTTTTTGAGAAAATCATGTCTGTTAAATGTTCATTCTGAATTTTCAAAGGATCGAAGGTTTTGCATTTTGATTGCGGCTAGTTTAGCCACATTTTTCTGTCAAAAGGGTTGATTTTGTGGGAAGATACAATTTGTAGCCAAGTCTGCAAATTTTGGCACCTTTCTCTTGTGCTTGTGAACATTTTGCGTGTTTTTCTTCATGTGCACCAACTATTTTTGGCCTGCGTGAAGAGAAGAATTGCAGCATTTATGCGATTTTTTGAGAAAATCATGTCTGTTAAATGTTCATTCTGAAGCTTGTAGCGGCTGGTTTTCTTCTCCAACCTGGCTAAGCTGTGTTGGTTTCGGGACCCTTTCTCAAATCACTAAGAAAATGTGACCTCCAAGCCTGCAACCTTTGTGCTTATCTTCCTGACCACCATTTTCTGACGAACCAAAAACATATTGTGCTGCAAAATTTATTGTTCCAGTTCTGTCTTTGCTTTTTACAATATTTAGAGAAAAATTGCCTAGGGTTTCCCTGTCATTGGAAAATGGGAGGGAAGGCGTCATTGATCAAGAGCAAGTTGGACTTCAATCAGCACTTCAACACAAATAACCACAATATCTAGAAGTACAGGATGCTCTTGATTTTTGAGCATCGAAGCTTGGACCAGATTGGTCTGGATAACACTGCTCACCTTAGAGTGGAAGGCAAAGATCAGGACAAGTTTGATGAGAATAACTGTGCAGCATTTATGTAGCTCAAGTTATCAGTCACCAATGAGATGCCTCCAGGAGTGCCATTTGGTAAACCTGTTGCAGAGCTTTGGACACATCTGAAGAATCTCCATGAAATGTCAAACAAGGGCAGAGCATTCTTTTTGAAGAAATATGCTCTTTTCAACCATGATGGGCAATGTCTCTACAGGAGCATCTTATGAAGATCAAGAATATATGCAATCAACTGAAGCCTATCAATAGGTCACAAGATGGAAGAAGAGGATATGGTGGTCATTATGTTGAAAAGCTTACCACTGTCCTATGAGCACTTCATCATAACACCCAACATTATATCCACTAATGTTCACCTGAAGTTTGATTATCTGTGCAATAAGCTGATGCAGCAGGCTAGGGAGAGCCAACAATTTGGTAACAACAATGACATGGCCAGGGTGGAATAGACATTTACCACCCAGGACAAAAGCAAAGGTAAATCCACTCACTAAACTAACAAAAGTTTCAATAAGAATCTCACATGCCACTTCTGCGTAAACTTGGTCATATATAGTGGTTTTGAAGAAAGCGGTTGGATAATCGCACATCCAGCTAGGAAGGGTCTCAGAAGGTGGTTCAAAGTGTTGAACATTCTTAAGAGAAGGAGTCAACCTTCAATGCATTCATGGCCAACTGACCTGCAAATTCTGTTCTTTGTAGTGTCGTTAGTTAATAAATTGACCATTATGGGAAGGTATTAGAATAATATTGTATTATTTACCTTTAATGACTATTAAGTCTCTAAGTTAACTAGTTGGTTTAGTTAGCAACTTTTATTTTGTGTCAATTAGATAGTCTAGTATATTTCTATTTTAGTTTTCCGTAGTCTATTGTTTCTTTTAGAAACAGTATCTTTGTAATTTCTTATATAAGGAGCCTTCATGTCCTTTGAGAATATCACAGTGGAATTCTGCAAAGGTCTAACATTGATAAAAAATTGGTAAGTTCCATCAGATAAAAATTTATGAGCCAGCAATTCCTCAGTAAGTCCTACTAGCAGACTTGGAAGTCTAAATGCAGAGGAATTCTGTAGTGGTCTCAAAATGAGTGTTGATAACATAGAGACTCGTAAGGATAATGATGTCACCAAGACAAAAAGAAATGATGTCATAGATGTCAGCAAGTAGAGAGCATGCACGAAGCTCAGAGAGGCTTGAGAATCTCTCCTACCTGGTTTGTCCCATATATTCATGGAACAGTGGCCAATAGGTTGTGATAGTTCATTGTAAAATATGGCCCGTTCTTATCTGTGTATCTCTAATGGACACTACCAACTATGTAAAGAATGTAATGAAGAAAGGCTCTGAGGTAGGGAATACAAATGTGCAGGAAAGAATGTCGTTCTTAGCTGAATGAGTGTTTCTCATAAAGCAGAAGAAAATATTATGGTGAAACTTTCAGAACCATCTCTGGCAGTACAGCCAAGTATAAAAGGTCGTGAAGACAAAGACTAAGCCATCCAAACTCCTTAGTGGAGGAGTATGTGATCTCTAATTAGAAATAATATGAAGTTATGAACCATCAAACAAATGCAGTTATATGGCCATAAGATGGTTGAAACACCTGCGGAATTGTGTATGGACAAGAATCAACACAAAAGCTAAAATTATAGCCATTGAATAGAAGATTTCTACTAGCCAAAGAATTTGATTGGTCCCCCACTTGATTGGAATTACATACCTATCATATTATTAATCAATGTCCTGCCAAATTTTATAAAATTCAAATCTTCCAGCAAATCAGAAAAAAAATAATACATGTCCAGAAAATGACAGGTCTGCAACGCATACAGAAGCCCTTGGTGTTTTGTTTCAAAACTCTAGGCTGGGTCTGCAGTGTGCTCTACTTTGGAAGGCCATGAATAAACAGACTGCTTCATTTTAGGCTCGAGCTCTAGGCAAACACATGTTTGGACCTTTCCAGAGGACTTAATAATAAACATACTTTAACAAAAAGATTATTGAAAACCTCCATTTAGTCACATGTTGGAAGATGACTCCAAGATTTGTTTAAAAAAAATCATCTTGTTCCGAAGGGTCATCAGTTGATGCATGAGCATTCTAGTGGCCGGCACAAACTTACATGACCACAAAATATTTTCTTTGCTTTAGTAGCTTTCGACACAAAAACCTAATATGTGCACTTCTATTTGTGTTTGTATGTCATTGTCTTCGCACATGTCCTGTTCTCGATGGCACAAGTCTGTTTGAGCACATCTCAACTTGCATGCAAGTCTCTCTTGCACAAAGAACAACACAAGCCTTACCCAAGTTCCTGTGCACCTCATATACCAAGATCTAACATCACAGATACTAAATTCCATGCTTGCCCTGAAAAAGTCAATGATGTCAAAATGCCAGTACATGGAGTCAATTAAGCCAACTTCTTTTAGATTTCAGCGATTAAATTTTATGATGACTTGTCAAGTTTGAACTGTCAAGGAGGCATCAATTTTCAATTCACTAAGGAATGGTGAGAATATTCCTTTTGAAGACTACACATTTACCTTGCAAATTAAATTTTCTCCCAATTGTGCTTTAATGGTGGGATGGCTGCATTAGTCCTCACACTGTACATTGATCATATCCTCTGTTCATGGCATCATTGCCAGAGATGCTTGGTCATTTTCAAGGTTTGTCTGTCTCTGAGATGCTCGGTCATTTTCAAGGTTTGTCTGTCTCCCTGTCTCCTTAGGGTTCAACCTATTGTTGTTTCCTAGACACAACTTCCAGTGAGTTTTTGGTAGTGCTTGAGAATGGGCATAGCTCAATGGTATTATAGAACGTCCCTAAAAATATTTCTCTAAGGTTGTTTTTCTTTATACAGAAAGCTCTGCAATTTCCGGTCTATAAAAGAATGTGGATTTGAGAAGCAAATTTCTGCAATTTTGAGATTCTAGGTCATTATTGATTTTTCTCTTTTTTCCCAAGCATTGAAAGAATGTGAAATCTTTCAAGAATGTTAGATAGAGATCATAAAATATTTTTTGTTAACATTGAACTCAATTTGCAAAAAAAAAAAATCACTTTTATTTTAGCTATTGTTTATGAATGGGAATGCTAATAGTTTTCTAAAGAGTTTAGGGATAAAGGTATAATGCTTAAATTATTTCATGTTATTGCTAGTCCCTTACCTTTGAAATACATTTTATGTTCATAAAATAATTTTTTTAAACATTGAACTGAATTTGCGAAGAAAAATCACTTTTATTTTAGCTATCGTTTACGAATGGGAATGCTAATAGTTTTCTAAAGGGTTTAGGGATAAAGGTATAATGCTTAAATTATTTCATGTTATTGCTAGTCCCTTACCTTTGAAATACATTTTATGTTCATAAAATAATTTTTTTAAACATTGAACTCAATTTGCAGAAAAAAATCACCTTTATTTTAGCTATTTTTTATGAATGGGAATGCTAATAGTTTGCTAAAGGGTTCAGGGATAAAGGTATAATGCTTAAATTATTTCATGTTATTGCTATTCCCTTACCTTTGAAATGCATTTTATGTTGATTTAATTTATGTTAATCCTTCCAAATTCATATTGCCATTTTATTCTTATATGTCATTTTTCTGTACTTAAACATGTTGCATTAAATAAATAATAATAATTTTATACATGTTAGTTTGTTATACAATGGTGTCAGCATTAGGCAGTAGAAGCTGACCCAAAAACACTACTTGGAAACTTGATACAACTATACCAGTCCTAAGGAGTGCTATTCATAACATCCAAGGGATTAAGGTTCATGGAGGCATCAATCACCTCAAGTAACAGATTGGATGCATAACTAGCAATGACATCAAACCATGAGGTATATAAATCATGTACAATATTGAAGTCTGATGCTAGAAACAATTGTGTTCAAGGTGAGAAATGAAACTATTTTGCATGTTGTAACTTATAATGCAATACCATTCATAGCAACAAGGAAACTACTTAAAGAAAAGCATCAATCATTTTTTTAAACCTTTTGTGTTTCCCACTACTTTGACTTCTTCTGGAGTACATAATAAAATACATTAATAATAACCCTTGAATTCTCAATGTGATGAGAAATCTAGTACAAAAACAATGGAATAGAGAATGATTACCAAGATATTTGATATTAACAAAGGAGTGAAAGTCTCCTTAAATAAGAGTTACAAAAGATTTGTGATTTTATCCAATAAGATCAACAACTAGGAAAGCATATAACTAAAAGAATAAAGGATATCCCTGAAGTCTATACCAACAACTTAATTGACCATTACAATATCATTTTGATACCATCTCTTAATGGTCAAATTGTTAACTACACCAAGCTTATCTCGAAATTTTACAAATTTATCACAACTCAAAATCTTGGTCAGGACTCAGAATACCTGCAGTTTGGTCCTCAGTTTGAATGCAGTACAACATCACCAATCCATCGTCTATAAATTTCCTTATAAAATGACAATGAAGTTCCATGTCTTGTCCACTCATGGAAGAATGACTTATTGGCAAGCTTTAGCACCCCTTGATTGTTATAATACAAGGGTAAAGACCCTACTTGAGACATTTGCTTATCAAAAAGCATCCCACAAAGCCATATTACCTCACATGTAGCTTTGGCTGTTCCTCAATACTCCTTTTGTCGAGGAAAAAGCTAGTGCTTGTTGCTTATTACCAGTCCATGTGACTACACCCATACCTAGGCTGAAAACAAAACCAAAAATGGACTTCCTAAAATAAAAAATACCTGCCCAATTTGAATCTGTGAACCCAACCACCCTAGGATCTTTGGTTCTGCTATACATAATACCAAAGTCAAGTGTCCTTTTCACATATCTCAACACCCTCTTCGTTGTAACTCAATGTTCCACCTTAGGTGCTATTATGAATCTAGGAATGTAGCTTCCAGCTGAGCTCAAATCAGGTCTAGTGGCTCTAATATAGATAAGACAGTGAACTAGTTGTGTGACTGTTAACTCATTGATCACTTGAGTCTATTTGGCTGAAAGCTTCAGCACTTTTTACATCAGTGTAGAAAAGATCTTGCAATCTATTATTTTGAACTTGTCTAGAAATTTTCTAGCATAGTTAGACTAAGAAATGAAAATACAATCACCTCTCTACCAAACCTCTATACCTGGGCAATATTATAGGAGGCCTAAATCTACCGTGTCAAAAGAATTGCTCAAATTCTATTTGATTACCTCAAGCCTCACTATCTATAATACTAATATCATCCACATACTGTCCAAATGGATATCATTGCCTAAATTTTTGACATACAAGTTAGGACCTGAAGGACTTCTCAAAAAACTTATTTATCCACATACTAGTTAATATTTTTCTTCCATGCCTTGGGTGCCCACTTCAGGCCATAAAGAGCCTTTGTTGGTCTACACACTTGGTGCTCCCTTGCTACAACCTAAAATCCTAGAGGCTGAGACATGTACACTTCTTCCTCAAGTCTCCATTAAAGAAGCCATTCTTTGCATCCATTTGATGGACTTACCAACCAATACCTGTTGCCATAGCTAGAACTAATCAGATGGTGCTCATCTTTTCTCTAACAGAAAAGATCCCCTCATAATCAATACATTCTCACTGCGAAAATCTTTTAACCACCAACTGTAATATGTACTTGTCCAGTGTACAATCAAAATTTATACTTAACATTGTACACATATTTGTAACCAATGGGTTTCTCCCCTAGTTGAGAATCTTAAAAAGCCCAAATCACATTTTTCATAAGATGATGATGTTCAACTTTCATGTCCTTTTCCCATCCTAATCAAACTTTCACATCTACAAAGTCTTGTGGCTCACGAACACTGTAAATGTTAACCATAGAGAAAAGTTAACTATGTTCTACTTCCTCTTGCCTCTGGACAATCTCCGTTTGATCATTTCATCATCCCAAACATCACCAATAAGTGTTTCCCACTAAGGTTGCTTAGTAAAAAAACCCTGCATCCCAATCAACACAGCAAACATGACTTGGGCAGTCTGGTACTATATCATCTAAATGCTAATCTAGGTTCTCTTGTAGAATTTATTTGGGTATAGGTATTGGAATCAACTCATTAGGGTCTTCCCCTTCAAGTGTAGCAAATGGAAGTTGGCCACCTAAAACTTTAGCCTTCATAGGTTCATCTTGAAAACTCTTGATGTCTAAAGAGAGATCTTAAAAAGCCAAACTTATTTATTAATCATCACATCCCTGCTAAATGTCAAGCAATCCATATCCATATTAATTAGCCTGCAGGCTTTATGATTGATATCGTACGCTACAACCATTTACTTTTGACTCCTGATGTAGAGTTTAGTTCTCTTGTTATATTGAATCTAGATGTATGTAGTAAAACCAACGAATTTAAGATGGCTCACTCATGCTTTACCCCCATACCATAGTTCCTTTGGGTCTTCTCCTTCATTATGTGTGTTGGAGACTTGTTGCGAAGGTATAATGCAATGTAAATTGCCTCAGACCAAAACTTCTTTGGGTCCACCATGCACTGGGCCTTATTTGAATCTGTACAGTTCCTTCTCTCAACTACAGTATCGTCAAATTGGCATTTGATACTATGCTTAGCACAAAAGTCCACAAATTCTTTTAAGGAAAACCTTAACTCTCTACAAATGACTTGAACTTTTGAAATTCTTTAAACAATTCTGAATTTTCTTTTAGGAAAAATAGTCAGTTTTTTCTACTACAATCATTTGCAAATAAGATATAATTGTGCCAAATACATGGCACTAGGAACAGATGCAGCATTCATAGATCCACATACTTTTGCATCGGATAGCTGAAGGACCTATAGTGCTCTCCACAGTTGTCCTTTTGAAAACAAAGTACTTCGCCACTTCCCTACTTGGCGAGCTTCGTAAACACATTGTTGGATCTCAAGTAAACCTTTAAACATATTCTCTTGAGTCAACTGAGAGAGATAAGAAAGATTGATTGAGATTCACATAACATTGATGCCAAAGAATATTGATAGGAGATGAACTCTTTGCAGACAATGCATGCTCTTTAAACTCTCTAGTGTCAACAAGCCAATATAGATCTGATCTTCTATGTCAAGTACACTGATTTTGTCAAACTTCTTATAAACAATCTGCCACTTGTAAGTGCTAAAATTACATTCAACTTGGGAAAATGGTGCATGATCTAACTAAAAGCAGATTGATCTCCTCTCCTAGAACATAGTATGCATTGAGGAAAATAATATATTATATTGCTGAGGTTACTTTGACATTGCCTTTGCTAACAACTATATACTCCTCACCACCATCAAAGATCACTAAATTTGAGCTAACCATATACTCGGTGGAACAACCCATCTTGTGCATAAAATGACTTGATGCTCCAAAATTAATGAACCATGTAGAAGAAGTGATCTGCTAATCCTTTGGTTATATATATGTATAAGGTTGACTACTAAAATTGCTCTACAATATGAGCCTTTGGTGGAAACCTTCGTTGGTTGGATTTTGTTTCAGGCAACCTTTGTTCGCAATACTTCTTCATGTGGTTAAGTTTACCAAAACATTGATATGTGATAGTCTTTAGATTCTTTTAAGTATCTTCATTTAGTCCTTGACCTTTCTCATGAGGCCACCTGCATTTGCCCTTGTCATTGGCTGCAAAGGCCTGTTCTTCATGTAAAGTTTCTGCAAATTGTTTAGACTGAATATAGATTTGATTCTTCTTTTCCTATCTTCTTATAACTTGCTGATAATAACTTCAGATTATAGCCTTTAATTGAATTAGAGATATAACTGAGGATTCTGTCTTCTATTTCTGCAATTCGAATGAGGGCAGTAATGACTAAGGAGCGGACTTGTATTTCATCTTGTGTGTCCTTAGACTTCATCCTTATCCTCTATAAGTATAACTCTTCCAAAAGTCATTTGCCTAATCCTCTAGAAGTCGGCAACTTTCTAAGGGTAATTACATATTAATTAAAACATAAACAATGTTGTTAGTTAATACTAATACAACCTCCTAAGGATAGATGCCGATTTTGAAGAAGGAATAATGCAACTTAGACTTGGTCCTCTACTTATCATGCTATATCAGATCTGATCGATCTGTTATCAGATCAGTATGCTTAATCAAGTTACAGATTCAACACTCCCTCTTAACGTGATAATCATACTGAGAGATATCATATCTAGCAACACCAATAAAGATGAACAAGCAAGAATTGATACTCTATATCTATCTGAATCTCCTTAGCATGTGGTATCATAGAACACATGATACAATGTCATATTACTAAACCTGTAGTATGACAAATCACTTCTACTAGTGATAACAGTATTGCAAAGAATACAATGGACAGGATAAATCTAAAAAGTAATATAATTTCTTCATTTATCCAAGTTGTGACTCGTAGATACTGGTATTTCTATATCACAACATGATCCTGAGTTTAAGACCTGCTAGAATACAGGATAAACTTGGAGAATAATAAAATTCTTCCTTTATCCAAATTGTGACTCATTGACATAGCAATGTCAATATCACAATATGATCTTAAACTCATCCAGATCCTACAGTAGAATTCTACTGTTTACCACATTATCTAAGAGATTGTCACCTCTTAAATAATGAATACAAATGGTGAAGCCCATAACAGTCAATAGCCTAACAAATAAAATTATTTTATTAATAATTTAAAGAATACAAATGGATTACAATTCAACCATACCAAGTCTTCTCTTGAAGTGGTCTATCTTTACTCTAGATAGAGGCTTGGTGAGTATGTCTACTGTCTGATCTGCAGTGCAAATGTATTCTAATTTTACAGAATTCCTATCTACCATATCTCTTACATAATGGTAAGGAATTCCAATATGTTTGGCCCTGTCATGAAATACTGGATTCACCGAAAGCTTAATGGAACTCTGATTATCACAATGAATAATCGTAGGATTTATGGCTTGCCCAAATAATCCCACAAGTAACTTCTTTAGCCAAACTGCTTCTCTAGAGGCCATTGCTGCTGCAATGTATTCGGTTTCTATGGAGCTTTGAGCTACTAAAGACTGCTTTCTACATATCCAAGATATCATTGTTGATCCTAAACTGAAACAACATCTTGAAGTACTTTTCTTGTCTTTAACACTTCCACCCCAATCTAAGTCAGTGAATCTATGTAAATCTAAGCCAACCTTCTCATATTTGAGTCCAAAATTAAGAGTGCCTTGTAAATATCTCATGATGTGTTTAACTGCAACTAGGTGAATCTCCTTTGGCTCACACATAAACTGACTTAAGGCATTAACAGCATAGCAAATATCAAGCTTTGTATTTACTAAGTACATAAGGGACCCAATCATTTGTCTGTAGAGAGTAAAATCTATGGAAAGTGATTCTACAGCTGCTTCTTTAAGTTTATGAAGATTAGTCTCCATTGGAGAAGACATAGATTTGCAATTCCACATTCCAAATCTCTTCAAAATGTCTAATGTACATTTCCTTTGATGAAGTATGATACTATCAGAATTCTACCGTACTTCTAACCCTAGGAAGTAATGAAGGAGTCACAAGTCTTTCATCTCGAATTCTCTAATTAGATCTTTCTTGCACTGATCTATAACATGATCATCACCTATTATTAATAAATCATCAACATATAGTATCAAAATTACCATATCATCTTTATCTCTTTTATAATATAAATTTGGATCGACTTCATTCTTGGAGAATCCTTAGCTGGTGATATACTTATCAATTCTTTCATACCAAGCCCTTGCAGCCTGTTTAAGCACATAGAGAGATTTCTTGAGCCTGCAAACAAAAATGTTAGGATCATGGGTTTCAAATCCTTCAGGTTGCTCCAAGCATACTTCTTCTAAAATCTTTCTATTTAGGAATGTTGTTTTTACATCCATCTGGTGTACTTTCCATCCCTTCGATGCGGCAATTGCTAAGATTGCTCTTACGGAGGTATATCTGGCAACAGGAGCAAAGGTCTTTTCATAATCGAAACCCTTCTTTCTAAGAAAATCCTCTAGCTACAAATCTAACTTTATACTTCCCAATGCTACCATCAGCAACATGCTTTATTTTAAATATCCACTTGGAAGAAACAACAGATTTTCCTTTAGGTCTTGGAACAATTTTCCAAACATCATTCTTCATAATAGATTGGTATTCTTTTGTCATATTTTCTTTCCAAGCTGTATGTTTAATAGCATCAGAAGGATTGGTTGGTTCTGTTTTGGATAAATCACTCATGTTTGTTGTATAACTAGAGAATCTTTGAAGTCTTTTGTCATGTCCCTTTTTTGGAGGTAATTTGATTTAATTAATTAAATTAATTAAGTTGTCCAAAATAATGAATATTTTATAAGGATGACTAATTAATTATTTTAATTAAATAAATAAGTGGTATTAAGTTAATTATTTATAAAGTTATCAAATAAACAATTATTAAAAGGTAACTTTATATTTAATTAATTTAATAAAGTGACTTGAATTATAAAATATTTTATAAAGTCACTTAATAAATAAAATAATGTTCTAGAAGTTTCCGGAGAAAGTGGAGAAAAAAGAATAAATAGGCACCTTGCGCTTCATTCTCGGCAGGCAGATTTGTTGTTGTTGATGTTGATGTTTGTTGATGTGTATTGTGGAGCCTAGGGTTTCTGCAGTAGTCACAATTGGCCATTGAGAACGAAAACTCTCAATTGGTACGCAATTTTGAGGGTGTGAAATATCACTTGAATTATTGCAGCTAGGAGGAAGATACTTCAATCTTCTATTTGTGCTACATTGAGAAAAAAATATTTGAGTACAAAAAGCAGTCCAAAAAAGCAATCCGGAAAAGCAGTCTGAAAAAAGCAGTTCAAAAAAGCAATACGAAAAAGTAAATTCGAAAAAGTAAAGAAAATTATTACAGCCATCTACAATCAGGTTCCTTTAGATATTCCATGCATTTTTTCTTATCATTTAGATGCCTATTAGAAGGTATGGCTATAGGTGAAAGTTTGTAACAAATTTAAGCATTATTCTTGCGAATGTAAGCCAAGAGTCTTGGCCATTTCATACTAGCATTGTAGTTGACATTTTATGTGCAATAAAGGGGACATAAGTTGCAGATCTGATATAGTTGTAATTGAATATGTGTTTATCATTCATGATCAGCTTATTAGTTTGCATGCCAATTGTTTGACAAAATGTCAATTGGCTGTAGGTTTTCTTTTTGGCATAAATAATGTTATAATTTTGCATACCAAGTGTTTGTGTTAATACCACTTGGCTATAAATGCATTAACGCCATCATAGGTTGCATCCAAAGTGTTTTTCATAATTACTATTTGTTGTAACAGCATATTGCAAGTAGTTTTTAGTTATATATATGCATTGAATATTGTCAAAATAAATTGCACATTCATGTTAGGTCATTGTGTAGTCAATTTTGAGTCTTCATGCAAAAGATTCTCATTGATGCAAATTGAAGAAGAGTCATTAAAGCAAACTGAAATACTATATCAGTCATATGACCCTTGCATGTGAGTTGTTTGATGAAATTTCTTGAGCCTTTATCAGCATTTTGAGATCAAATTTGAGCAAGGTCATTACATCTTTTACTTTCCCTGATTGTTCCGGAAGGTGCAGCAAAGTCTTGAGCTGCCTCGACTATTTTAATGGCCCAAAATGGTCTTTTCTTTGAATTTTGAGTTTCTTCAAGATTTAGATTTTGAATTTCATCTTCAATTTCTTCTAAGTTCTCCCTCTGGGATCCAGATTCACTATTTCTTTCAGAACTAGGTAAAGGAGAAGGTTCTTCTGAACTTAGGGCTCTTTTGAATGCTAGAGCTTCTTCAAAAATTGCATCCCTACTAAGTTCAATACTTTTCTGTCCAGGTATGAAAATCCTATATGCCTTAGATGTTTCGATATACCCTACAAAAATACCTTTCCTCCTAGAGGGTTCTAACTTGGTTCTCTTTTCTTTTGGAACATGGATATATACAAGGCACCCAAAAATCCTAAAATTGACTTATATTAGGTTTGACCTTAGTAAATACTTCTTCAGGAGTTTTATCTCTAAGGTAAGAATGCGAGCTTCTATTTTGAATATAAACAGCAGTACAAGAGGCTTCTGCCCAAAGGTAATATTCTAAATTTTGATAAAAAATCATAGCTCTAGCAGCTTCTATAATTGTTCTATTATTTCTTTCTGCTACCCCGTTTTGTTCTAGATTATAAGAAACAGTGTACTCCCTCTTAATCCCTGATTCTTTACAAAACCTTGTAAACAAGTCTGAGGTATATTCCCCTCCGTTATCAGTTCTAAGGGTTTTAATTTTATGTCCTAAAAAGTTTTCAGTTAATGTTTTAAAAATTTCAAATCTCTTTAGGATTTTTTCTAATTCTTTGCATTTTAAGAAGTAAATCCATGTTTTCCTAGAGAAGTCCTCTATGAACAAAATATAATACAGAATCCTCCAAGAGAAGGAACAGACATAGGTCCACATAAATTTGAATGAATTAATTCCAAAACTTTATTTGTTTTGCATATGCTTGAGTGGTCTTTATTTAGTTTGGGTAATCCAGTAACCATCTTCTCCATAGTTGATAAGGTTTTGAAATTTAGATGCCCTAATCTTCTATGCCATATTCCATTTATGTCTGCAGTTTCATGAATTAAGGCTTAAATAAATTGACTAGATTATGTATTCAATTCATTGACTAGATTATGTATTCAATTCATACAAATATTCTTTTCTCCGACCAATCAACTTCGCTTTCTTGATTGAGAAGTTCTTTGCCCAAGTTAATACTTTGCCGTCTACGAATGCAACATTATGCCCATCATTTTCAAGCGCTGTAATTGAGATTAGATTTCTTTTAATTCCTGGTACGTAGAGTACACCTTTGAGAAGAAGAGAATTTCCTGATTTTAGTTTCAAGGTGAAATTTCCAATTCCTTCAATAGAATATGTTGAATTATCACCAATGGCAACTTCATCGTTAACCTTTTCTGGTAAAGAGTCTAGTGTTTCTTTCTATCCCGTTATATGTCCAGAAGATCTATTATCAATTACCCATGCTTTACTTGAAATTTCATTCGATAGTCAGGAGTACAATACACGATTCTCAGGATCATAGGTATCTTCTTCCCTATTAACATTTGTACAGTTTTCTTGTTTAAAATTTTCAAAACAATTAGATCTGTAGTGTCCAAATTTTTCACATTTGAAACACTTTATTTTGGATAGATCTTTCTTGGGTTTTCCATTCTTTTGATTTCCTTTTTTCTTCTTGAAATGCTTCTTCTTGCCCTTATAGGAGTTTGTATTAAGAACATGAAGTTCTTCATCTTCTATTTTTAGTTTCTCTCCTTTCTTTAGTTTTCTGGATTCTTCTTGCAGACAATCGTTCTTAAGTCTATTGAAGTTAGGAAGATTATCTCTAGCACTTATTCCTTGTGCAAAAGTCTCCCATGAATCTGGTAATCCATCTATAGCCATTAGTGTTAATTCTGTGTTACTAATAACGGTTCCTATACTTGACAAATCATCTCTAATGCCAGCAACCCTTAGGAAGTAAGAATTCATTGATTCTCCTTTCTTTATCTAAATGTGATAAAGTTGCCTTTTCAGTGCAAGAACTCTTGTTGCATCGTTGACCTCATATGCATTTCGCAATGCATTCATCATATCAAATGCAGTTTGATGTTTTGTAACCATGGGTACAATATCATTTTTACTCCAACTAATATGATTTGAATTGCTTTCCTATTTCCTTTGCTCCAGATAGATTTATGAGGTTCAACTAGCGGTTGTTTGGATGCTTTATCAATGAATTGTTTTACATCATTTTCTTCAAGAATCATCATGATTCTGAATTTTCAGGCATCAAAGTGTTCTTTCCCATCAAACCCGTCCTCAGGTCTGATTGTGTATGCCATTGAAGATAGGAGATAGTTGCTAGATATATAAAGTCTGATTACTAAATTTTGCAGAGCTTAGGTTCAACTACCAGAGCTCTGATACTATGTAAAGTTTCCGTAAATTCTTTAGATTGAATATAGATTTGATTCTTCTTTTCCTATCTTCTTATAACTTGCTAATAATAACTTCAGATTATAGCCTTTAATTAAATTAGAGATATAACTCGGAATTCTATCTTTTATTTCTGCAATTCGAATGAGGGCAGTAATGACTAAGGAGCAGACTTGTATTTAATCTTGTGTGTCCTTAGACTTCATCCTTACCCTCTATAAGTATAGGAGTCAAGGGACATGTCCTTAAAAAGGACATGTCTCTTCCAAAAGTCATTTGCCTAATCCTCTAGAAGTCGGCGACTTTCTAAGGGTAATTACATATTAATTAAAACACAAACAAAGTTGTTAGTTAATACTAATACAACCTCCTAAGGATAGATACCGATCTTGAAGAAGGAATAATGCAACTTAGACTTGGTCCTCTACTTATCATGCTATATCACATCTGATCGATTTGTTATCAGATCAGTATGCTTAATCAAGTTACAGATTTAACACTTCATTCAATGAATCATTGTTGCTACCAAACCACCTCTTCAATTTTTCCTACTATAGGAGTTTTTTGCACAAATCATTGAACTAATTTGTGAACATGATGTTGAATGTCAAGGACCCACTCATATGACCATGGTAAGATTTTCAGCATTATAACCATGTCTTCTTGCATCATGCGACAAATAGCAACTAATTGATCGCAAAGTCTTTGATCTTCATTAAGGAATCTCTGAAAGCATTTCAACTATGATGGACAATTTTAGTTGGCATAATCACTTCCAGATTAAGCTCATCGAACTTGTCCTAGTTTATACCCAAAACAATAGGTTGGATGTCAATATTGAGGACAATTTGATCAACATACCAATGCTCAAAGATAGTGAGAGCCTCTATTTCCAGGTGTATTTATTGCACATAAAACTCTAGCTGCTTTCCAACATGATAGTTGACCAATGAAGTCATCCCTCCCGTAATTCTTATTAACGAAAAACAAAACTAGCTATTTTTAATAATAAGTAAAAAATTTATGAAAAGATTTAGCAAAACCTGAACAGAAAGTAAAACCCACAATCTTATAATAAAAAGTCACCAAAGTCTGCAAAAAAAACATATATGGAAATTGTTGAAAAGCAAGCTAAAATACTCCATTGTCCACTAAGTAAAATCCGACATGTTGAGGGAAAAGCACCCAAAACAGGTTGGAAAGAGGAGTCAAAGCCTTGTGAACAACAAACGTCTCAGTGAAACACAACAAATCCCAACATTTTTAATGAAAATCATCAATGAAGTCTCAAAAATCTGAGTAAATGTGCTGGTCGAAAATTTTGGCCACCGCTTATTGTACACTACAAAAAACCCTTCGCAAGACCTGGAAATAGCATTAAAATTCACAATATATGAAAAAAAAAATTATCGCAAAACTCTTGCAACATTTTCACCCATAAGCAAATCATTGCTAGAATGGTGAAGAAAATATCACGACTTGTTCAGTGTACCCTAGTCACTATTTGACAAAACAAATGATGCTGTCATTCCACTAGAAAAAACATCACATTATTTTCAGAGAAGTTGACTCACAAATTTCTTATCCAAAAAGAATCTGTGATATTTAGTAGAAAAAAGTCATGATTTGCAGCAGAAGTTACGATGTTTTGTTGGAAAAACTCAGCAGACTCAGAGTTACAGATATCAGATTAGGATAGATTTTCTGTGGACAGAATACCCATGGCAGCACCTAATATTCCTCTGTTTAAACCCCACGTCCAGCTTGTAGTCCAAGCTCCCAGCTCCAAGAAGTTACAGAGAACTTTAATGATAAAGAGGGAACAATATTTCCAAGCAACTCCTGCTACTTCCACACCCTTTGATGCTGCAAAGAAATTTGATTAAGTAGATAGTGACCCAAAACAAACAATTCGACAACCCTCTAGTGCTTTCCCCCTGCAAATGTTAAGAGTTTCTCTCAAGTAAACCCATGCCAGGAATAAGGGAGGCTTGATGCTGAATAAGGAGCTTCCTGACCTGTCCAGCAACACCAGCACTCAAGCCTTCAAATGTGCGAAAAGCCAGCCCAGATAATTTGCTCAATCTCACCATAACCTCAACTATTAGTACCCTATTTGACCATTAATGAGGCATTTGATTTCAGCTTATTATAATCACAACATCAAATTGCCCTTACTCCATGTCCACACCAAGGAAATGCGAAACTATGTTCCAGTAATAGAATAGAGAATGATATCGATTAACATTGCCACTCTGGAATAATGGATGGCATCCAAGTCACCAACCCTCAACTCCAATAATACACCTCACACCAAGGTTACCACAAACCCAAACATTCAAGCTAGATCATATGCTCCAGTAGAGAATATCCACCCATGGCATCCCTTCTCAAATCTTCAGAAAATCTGAGAGCTCTAAAATTTGTCTTCAATGAAGACTTTTCAAATTTCAAACCATAGTTGTTGAAGTGTAAATGAAAGATACCTGAATGATTTCTCCTGCTACCAGCTAGGAAGGAATCATTCACCACAGAAACTGATCTTCCCAAGAGAGTTTTCATGCTCCACATGCTAAGATGCACCGAATTCAATCTCCAAAAATCAGAGAATTATAATAAACTGCATAATGCCAAATGACATCTCAACTCCCCTTTTAAAAGCTTTTCCAAGAACCTTCCAAAAAACCTATTATAAATTTAAAATCACTTCATGATATTAAATAAACTTATAATCCTGAAAAATGATTTAGTTTATTTTTTTGAAATTTTGGCACTTAAGTCACTTTTCAATGTCTCATAATTCATCATCTAAAAATTTCTGCTCTCTTTCCAACGAATTATAATACTCAAGTGCCCAATAAATTATTTCTATTAAAATTGGCAACCTTAATAACATTAAATCAAAGTAACAAGAATCGGAATCGGATCGGAATCGGCAAGGCTGAATCAAATCGTGAATCGGCCATGAATCGGAATCGAATCGGCCATGAATCGGAAAATTTAAAAAACCCTTGAAATTTAGTGAGTAACTTATTTCATAAACCCTTTATCGCTGATTCGATTCATCGATTCACAAAAAATCGTTTGGCTTGAATCGAATCGCCAAATCGCGTGAATCGCATGAATCGCCGTGATTCTTGGAACTATGCATTAAATATATATATCTCAAAATTACCCCCATAACAACAATGGTTGAAATGCATCGGAATAAAAAATTGACTGCCCAAAAGTGATACTGATGATGAATTGATAACAATCAGACCCAATTGGGATGACTTACTAAATATAGAGTCCATCCAAAATTTTGGGAGACGATATCAAAAGCAGGAAATAACATTTGAAAGCATTAAATAACTCCTCTTTAACCATCTAAGCTTACTGGTGACATCAAACTAACCCCTCTGATCAAGTTGACACGTACCCAGAAGGCCAGTGTTAACTAAAATGCAAGAGAACACGAAAAAGAGGGTATTGCATCAGATTTGTGAACAGATTCTTTACAAATAAAGGGTGTGAAGAGATTTTACCTTTAGCGACTTAGTTTCCTCACAATAAAGGCACACTAATGATTGCAACAAATCCTAGTCATCTAGTTAATTTAGTAAACTACTTGAAATGTGAGTGATTTGTCAATGTAAATTACTCCACAACATATCTTAATCATCTAGTTGGATTATTTAGCTACTTGAGACTTGATTGATTTATAAATACAATTTAGTCTCAAATACTTTGATTAAGACATAAAATGTTGAACTAAGTTAACATGCTAGTTAAACTAGTTGATGGATTAGTCGAACTGGGTATCACTCCAGTGAGTTGAGAGCTTAACCTGGAACTTTGCTTGACACCTTATTTAGTTTCTCTTAGTTGTCAACCATTATTGTGTTAGGCTCTTTTAAAATCCAGTGTTTAACAAAGCTACAAGCAAATATATATTTAGTACAATTTCCTTGATGACAGTTCACAGGGGAGCAGTGGTACTTGAATTTGTTCCCTCGGATTCACAGTTGTGGATATTTTGATAAAGCCCCTTGCTTAAAGGAATTTGGGATGTGGAGGGAAAAACTCATATTGGAGAACACTTCTGCAGATAAAAGGTGAGCTAGAACTTTTACCTTGAGTTGCTCAACTAGTATCCTCATGCTAATGATGCAGTCGTGACAGCAGCAGATCCTAGAAATCTAGTTAGGTTAATTAAGTACTTGAAACATGAGTGTTTCGTGCATGTAACTTAGTCAACATCATCCTAGTAGTTAGGTGGGTTAGGTACTTCAAACTTGAGTGATTTGTGGGCGGAACTTAGTCTCAACTACTTGATTAGTGTTTCTTAGTTGTTATACTAGGTTTGATTAATTAGTCGGACTAATTGATTCATCAGTCAGACTAAATGTTACTACTGTGAGTTGTGACCTTAACCTGGAGCTTTACTAGGCACCTCATCTACTTTCTATTAAATTCTTAGTGCAGTTGTCTATTTTAAGCACACAAATTTGTAGTTCTGTATTTTTTTATGTTTGGAGCTATTGCACTGCATATCTTTTCAGATTTGACAAGAAAGTAGGTGCACGTTTGAGAGTTTAATACTGTGTCTCTAATATTCCTATTTTCAGCAGTATCTGTTTATACCATATAGGTTAGCATATTCAGAGATTTTTGTTTTCAGTTTTTATGTTTATGCTATAACTTGTTTTTGGCTTAAGAAAATTCTTGGTGCAAAATCTGCTCACCATGGTCTGAAAATTAATAACTTACTCAAAGAAATTATAAATTTAATATGTAAAGTCCCTCCCACTTCACTGCAGATTAAGGTAATTTTTTCCCTGTTTGTTTTGTTGTTTTCATACCTGAGAGATTCTATAAATGACAGTTTGCTGACGTAAATGATCACTGAATTTTAGGTGATCCACTTATTGGTTTTCTTTTTGTTGTGTTTGCACAGTGAACCAATGTTATTGTTGCATGTAAATACAATTACAGAATGCAAAATACAACAGCAACGCAATATTGAAATAACCTAAACGAATATCATTCCATTCAATAGTGTTCATGAATTAGCTCCAGTACATTTCAAGCATCTGAATTAGTAATAGACAGACCTGGGAACTGCAAATTCATATCCTTACCTGTTATGCGACAGCCACTCCCAGTACACTCAACTTCAACTTTGTCTCTGCATTAGTACTTTGATGCTTGCATCTTTTCCAGAACTGCTAACAGTAGGAAATCTCAACAGGATGCCAAAATCCTTGTACACTTCACCCAGAATGTGCCGGCAGCAGTGCAACAAGGTTATAGCAATAGAAGCCGACACTGAATATAGGCAATTCCACATACTCATCCTCTGTTATACAGGCAAAGTTCCCAGCCTAGTTTTAACTCACTGACTAGTAAGATATAGTGTCCCCAGTCACAGGCAAGCAAATTTGGCTCATGCTCCAACTCGACACTAGCCCGATGTATAACTAACTCTTCCAGCAATCTTTAATGCTGCCAAAGATGGGGAATGAAGTACTGAGGCTCAATTGACAGTAGTCTTTTGATTACGATCCAGTCTTCACTGGATAGCTCCAAGACCACTCCACAGTGGCGTCAAAGCTGTAAGCAATTGGGGTTCATGTCCCAACAACCCAAATGCAGTTGATATGTAGATACTCTTGTCTGTCCCTTGTTCAATCTCCTTCCCTCTATTCTAGTTTCTTCTCTTCGCATACCCCTCCTTCTTTCCAGCTCTGCATCTATACACCAGACCAAAATCTTCGCATACTTTCAGTAATGCTCAAAACAAATAAGTTATTTTCATCTCCTCAATTATAGACATTCCCTTATTAATCTCCTCTTATACACATAAGTGATTTCTTTGTCCAGCTATAAGTGAGCCACCAATTATGAATGTACTTTAATTATTTACTTTATGGATAAGAGGAATAATTATTCCTTTTAAAAATCATAATCTCACTCAATAAATAACAAACTCCAATTGGTATGGAATTTAATTTTCTTAAGCCAATCGCCCCAGGATCCCTCTAATAGTCCCAGTTAGCCCCAGGGACCACAACTGTATGAGTTAACAACTACACTCCTCAACTAACACAAGATGGCAAAATTACATCTCCTCCCTTGAAATTACTTGCCCTCAAGCAATCTCAGCCTCGGATGCTGCAAGATGGCCTCACTCTCCCATGTAGCATCCTCACTAAATACATCCTTCCATTGCACTAAATACTCTCTCATAGTCCTCTAAAGTGTGCACTTTCTCATATCCAAAATCACCTTGGGTACTGATATCAGCTTTCTCTCATCATCTAAAGGAGGCAATTCCACTAAAGGTGCCACATTGAGTCCCAATGCCTTTTTGAGTTGTGACAAATGAAAAACATTATGTATCCCGCTGTCCACTGGTAGCTTCAGCTCATCTGCTACCTCTCCAACCCTCCTGTTCACTCAGAAAAGCCCATAATAGTGTGGCTTCAATTTCTCTGCTCCACTCCTCTTAAGAGAGGACTACATGTAGGGTTGTAGCATGAGATAAACCATGTCTACCACATCAAATAATAGCTCAACTCTACCCTGGTTTGCAAATTGGTTTTACTGATTTTGTGCCTTTTGTATACTTACCCTCAAAGATCTCGTGATATCTTGGTTCTCCTGCAGTAAATCTCTTGCCCTAGGCACCTCGATGTCACTCAAAAGCAAGTCTAAATAACTCGGAGCATCATACCCATGGAAAGTCATGAAGGGTGTCATCTGAAGACATGTGGTCTGTTGTGTTTTACCAATACTCACCACGGTGCAACCACTTAAACCATGCCTTATGTTGTCCTATGTCATTGTGAAGATATCCCTTAACCCATGTATTCACTATTTTAATCTATTTGTTAGTTTGAGGGTTGTAGCTAGTGCTCGGGTTGAGCTCAATCCCACACAATTTGAAAAGTTCCTACCAAAAGAGACTCATGAACCAATTGTCCTAGTCACTGATAATGATCTATGGCAACTCATGCAATCTAAATATCTCCCTATAAAAAATAACTCATCCACCTATACTGTTGTATATGTAGATACAATGGCAAAGTAGTGTGCAAACTTCATCAAACTATCTACCACCACATAAATACAATCTTTGCCTTGCACCTTAGGCAAGCCCATGATGAAGCCCATCGACACACCATCCCATTTCCTCTCTGGAATCGGCAGGGGCTGTAATAACCCACCTGATAAAGAGTTCTCTTGCTTATTTTGTTTGAAAACTATGCACTCTCTCATATATTGTAATACAACCATCTTGAGCCCCTTCCATGTAAAGTGTATCTCACTTGCCTATATGTTTTGAAGCATCCCTAATGCCCTATCATAGGGGAGTCATGAAAGGCTGTCAAAATCTTCTGTTTAATAGCAGATCCAAGTGTCGCCCATATTCAGTTCTTATGCATGATTAAATCATTCGCCATTGAATACCCCTCATCTAGTAGAGTACTATAAATGATGTTTGTAGCCCTCTCATCCTTTGCATACTCTGTTGAAATCAGCTCTCTCCAATCATCTAATATAGCCCCTAAAACATACAGATGTGATCTCCGAGACAAGGCATTAGCAACAAGGTTCTTCCCTTTGACAGAAACTATTTCAAAGTCATAAGCTCGTAGTTTGTTGATCCATTTATGTTGTCTATAATTCAACTCCTTCTGTCCTAGGAAATGTTTCAAACTATTATGATCCGTCTTAACAGTGAATTTGCTGCCCACCAAATAACATCTAACTCCTCTCAGCACCCCTCAGCTTCCTACTCCCAAATGCAAAAGAGTCTTTATCTTGCATCAAGGCTGCCCAAACTCCCCCTGAAACATCACAATACAACTCAAATGGTTTATTGAAATCTCATGTGGCAAAAACTAGGCAAGAACTCATCAACTCCTTAAACTTGTCAAAGCACTATTGTGATCTCTATTTCTACTCAAATACATCCTTCTACGTCAGTGAGAGGGGTTGCTGACTATGAATATACCTTCACAAGGCAATGGTAGAACCCATATAAACCCATGAATCTTCTAAGGTGTGAAAGATTCTTAGGTGGTGGCCAATCCACAATAGCCCAATTTTTTTCCAAATCCATGCGAACACCCTTAGCACTAATTATGTGTCCTAAATATAAAAGCTTGGTGATCCCAAATTCACACTTCGACATTTTACCATACAAGGACTCCCATTCTAGGGATGCTCAACACAATATTAATGTGTTTTAGATGCTCCTACCAAATCCTACTATATATCAATATGTCATCAAAAAAATCTCAACACAAATTTCCTCAACTGATCTCTGAATACACTATTTGTGCATGACTGAAAGGGAGCTGGTGCATTAGTCAAGACAAAAGGCATGACTAGAAACTCAAAATGCCCATAATGGCACCTGAAAATTGTCTTTTAAGTTCTCAATCTCACCTTCCCTGATATGTATATGATGATAGCCTGACCTCAAATCTATCTTCGAAAAGTAGTAGGCTCCATGCAACTCACGAAAAAGCTCATTTGTACATGGAATTGGGTGCCTACTTTTTATCGTCCTCTTATTCAATTCCCTATAGTCTATGCACATCCAAAAAGTCACATCCTTCCAAACTAAAACAGCTATTGAAGCAAGTGGGTTCTTACTAGGCCTAATATGTCCCATCTCGAGTAGCTCCTTAATTACCTTTTCAGTTTCATCTTTATATCTGTTCGGGTGCCTGTAGGGAGTAATAATCACTGGTTTAGCTCCTTCCTCGAGCTCTATCCCATGCTCCATAACCCTTTCCGGTGGTCTGCATGTTGATATGTCCTCAAATACTTTAGAGTATTGGGTCAAAAAATCCTAAACTTGTGGGGGTTAATCATGTTTCTACTGTGCCCTCTCCTCTGGCATCACCACAATCCCCATTGCCCATTGTACCCAGTCATGTTATATCAACCTCTTCATTCATTTAAGTGACATCACATTAAGTCCCCCATCAGATAGTGCTCTAATTACCACCTTACCATGAGTTCAAATTTCAGGTCCATTTTGTCAAGGTTGAAAGTGAACTCATTGACTTCATCCAAGTCATGTCAAGAATGCAATCATAGTCCTCCATTTTAACAACAAAAACTCTCCCATCGGCAAGTGCGTGCCATTAAGCACATGAGTGTTCTGTAGTGTATTTTACACTAGAAACTATCATTATAAAGCCTCGTGCTCCTCTATCTAAAGTCTTGTTCTCTTAACCAACTTTTCTAATATGAAATTATGTGTAGCACCTGTATCAACCAAAACAATCACTCGGTGCCCCTGTATTATGCTCCTCACTCTAAATGTTTGTAATGACCCTCAATCGACTCTAGCTTGACAACACTAACTTTTCTTTACCATTTAGCTGTTTGACATTTCGTCAAACACTTTGCAAGCGAGCTTATAATTGATTATGCCTATTATCGCAGTTTATAATTGTAACTCTGATCTTTATGTTTGTTCAAGATTAAAAACATTCAACTAAACATGAAGTTCTAAATTTAGCAAATCCAACTAGCCATTGAATGTCAAATTATTATTATTAATGCAAGGAATGAGCAATACCTTGTCTAACAAATACTGATAAAAATTAAAGAAATGGAATTCTAACTGCAACTTATAACTTGTTAGGCCAATGATTGTTTACAATAGAATCAGGCTTATAACTTGTTATGCCGATGACTGTTTAAAAAATAATCAGACATGAACCTATAGACCCCAGCTGAGATTCAAATGGCAGAATGGCCACTTAAATTAGACTCCTATGTGCATGAACAGCTGGTCGTAAATCCTTCCCAAATGCCAGTAGTAGAGGCTCAGCGATCACAACTCCAAACACCTAAATGCAAGCCCAATGAACAGATGCAAGCCTCCAAACAATAATTGCAGGGCAATAAATATGGGAATGCAAGCCCTATATTTGGAGGCACCAGTCCTGTACATGTGAATGCAAGTCGCAGGCCAACAAATTACTGACCGCAACTCTCATAAAGTCAATTGCAAGCCACAGCAAATTTACGTTGGCTTCTGGTATGGCTGCAGACTCTCAACAAATTAACACAGGCTTCAATAATTTAATCATAGGCTCTGAAATAATGATTGCATGCCACAAACAAGCTAGCCATAGCCCTGTTAGTGTATGGAAGCCTCTCAAATGTGCACAACTGACTCCAAACTTCACACACAGATGTAGTTTGATTACAACAGCTCTAATTATCCCTCCAAACACTGGCATTTTTTCCAAAACAAATTGACTTCTCAGATATAGAGAGCAGAGAAGCAATTGGCGAAATTGCTATATCACAGCAGCAATTTGCAAGATAATCGCAAAGGCAATTCTTAGACTCAAACCCTTAAACTTCAGCAAGGGCATAGAATCAAACTCAGGAAAAATCCTTCACAAGCAACAAAAGAAAATTATCAATTAGATGCTTTTCGCTCAAAATGAGCTCAATTTTATAACCCCTATTGGCACAAAGTTTCCCATATGCAAAGTTTTTTAAGAAGCTTCCTAAACACGACATCATTTTATAACATGTCAAATAAATATAATTTATTTATTTCTTTTAGCTCCTAAAAAACAACATTTTCAACCATATCATAACATTATCATGCACAAGCTACTTCAAATAGATGCTCCCTCCAAGATTCTTGAAGCCCCAACTAGAAGCCCAAAATATAAACTGAGAGCATCACTCAACTCCTCTAACTCAACTGAGCTCATCAAAACCGGTTGTTGACTTACTATAAATAGTAAGTTCCTCCAAACTGAGCCAAAACTCACCATAGGGTACTAGAAAACCTATAACCCCACAACTGTGACCCTCAAATCCCACTGTCAACTTAGGAGGGTTGCATTGATGAATTGACCAAGCCAACTGCAAGAACCTGCTAAAAATGGGGACATTGCAATGCTATTTCTTGGTCATCGTCAAAGAGCCGCACAATTTTGTTTCCATCACCTAATTCACCTCTTGAAGGATTTGTCTCCTTGTCCACTAAATTAGATTGAGCATCCTCATCCTTTGAGATTGATTCCTCTGCTGAAAAATTCTCTATTTGGGCTGCCTTGGCCTTTACAAGACACTTGTGAGATAGGCCACACAATTCCCTACATTGGAAACATGATTTCTTTCTCTCCAATTCAATGATCTGATCACTATGTGACTTGTTTCATTCTTAGATGGAAGGTTCTTTGGGAAAGTCTTCTTGTCCTTATCTTTCTTTGAAGTGGATGCCTTAGAATGAAACTTATCTCTAGAAGATGAACATTCCATGTCTCTAGCCTTTTTAGAAGCTTCTTGCAAGATGGCTAGACTTAAGCCCTTAATCCATCCCTATAGGCTCTACAAGTCTGTCCATAAATAACACCAATAATCTCCTAAGAAAGATCTGTGACCAAAACCGAGCCTCTAAAACTCGACAATGAAAGTATCTACTAAAACCCATTGTTTATGTTGAAGATTGAAGGATCCCTACAAATGTAATAGCATTATATGTATTTTTCAAGGGCAGCGATCTCTCTCTTATTTATATTGTGGATGAGACATGGAGACATGTCCTTCATGGGACATGTCTATTCATTATCATTAATTAATATAACAATTGATTATATAACTATATATATATATATATATATATATATATATATATATATATATATATATATATATATATATATATATATATATATATATATATATATATATATATATATATATATATATATATATATATATATATATTCATTTTAGTCTCATAGGTTTATCCAGCTGAACTCCCTCTTAGCTAGGGAGGATAAACACAAGTTATTACCTCAATGTAAAATCAGGAATGCCAAGTTTTAAGAATATCTTTGATTAGAAGATATCCACCATTTAGATATCATCTCAATCAAGAGTAATGACCTCCTGAATGTCAAGTCATATGACATTCACCAAGTACTTTTTGAAATGGCCTCCTGAATGTCGAGTTGCAAGATATTCACCAGATACTCTTGAGTAATGGCCTCGTGAACATCAAGTCACATGATATTCACCAAGTACTCTTGAGCATTGGCCTCCTAAATATCAAGTTGTGTAACATTCACCAAGTACTCAAAAATGTTCACAAGGTATTTGCACACATATCCTCAATGATACTTACAATAGGAACATTCATGATCTATTTAAAGAACTTAGTCCACCATACAAGTTATAATCTATCATGATCTACTTAGACATCATAAGATGCCCATCATAATAGAAAGTTAAGTTATTGAAAGATCGTCACCTTCCAATAACTTTTACAAGTGATAATCATTTGGAAGTCATCACTTCCTTAGGCCCATCAAAATCATGCAATCACACACATGGATTTTTAGACTCTCTTTGAATCTGATATCAATCTCCCTTTTCTTGCAATAACACACTAGGAGAAAAAGATCAAGGTAAATAGCTCCTAGAGTACGTATTGAAATAATAAAATAGAGACCGATATAATACTCAAGAATAATAGATAATTCTGCAAAATAATATAAGACCATTCCAATAAAATATAGAATAAAATATACTTTGAGCATATATGCATATATTCAATCTTCTATAGATATACTTTAATCTATATTTTCAACATGTTATTTCCTTATTAGTGCCACATATTCTAAGGTGATCAATTTCCCAATCTATATTCACTTGTATTCATAAGAAATAAACAATTAATACTTACCTCCAACTTTCGTAGCATTATTGACTTATTTTGTGAATTCTATAATGTTTTATTGACCGACATCACCATTCTCTTGTGTTGGGTCCCTCTGTATCCATCATGTGTGCATAACCGTAAAGGAGGGATGTTTATTTGTTCACTTTAATCTCTTTATATAAGTGTATCATTCTTATTATTACATTCATTTGGTCTTTGTTTCATTTCCCTTTTGCGAACAATGATTGGGCAACTAGTCTTACGGGTTTAACATTTATCCTCCCTCCTTCAGGGGATGACCCATATTCCTATCCTTCCAAATCCTTATCGTACGATTTAAATGAATTTGTATCAATTACATTATAATCTACTAGGTTAATCAAATGCTCTATCTCACCTTGCTTCTTTATATTTTGTTGGCTGACGACCCTAAACACAATCGCATGCTTCTGTCTCAAATGCCCATATATATATTATGTTGTTCTCTGATGTAATTTATTGCAAACATATGTAATGTAACCAATTTAGCAAGTTCCTGAAGTTTGGGTTTGTCAGCTCATCATTGTGACCCTCGTGAGCTGACGTTTGGTTTTGAGGGTCCTTGTTGCGGATTTGTTATTTTTGGACTTGCTATTTTTAGGAAGTCATTTTTGGCCAGTTACTATTTTTAGTACTGCCAAGATGGTTGCCTAGTTTTTTGCTCTCGATCTCCAAAAGGATTATTTGGGGAAGTCGTATTTATTTCAATTATTAATGAGACTTAATGAATATTTAATGCACTTTTAATTATTATTGTGCTTTATATTATAAAGTAATTGGACCTATATTATAAAGCTACCTCTAAGTGAAAAATGTGAGGGTGACGCTAGTTAGCACAAAAAGCATTATAAATATGACTTCATTTGGGGAGAATTGAGCATCTTGATTATTATATTATTTTTTTATTGAGCATCTGGCTGAGGGTTTCTGAGCTTTGGAAATTGTTCTAAGAATTTCATTGCAAGTTGCGTTGTTGTATACAATTTTCTAAGTCCTACTCTATTCCTGTGGCTAAGGAAAGATTGGTTGTTAAAAGATACAAATTGCATCCATGATTAGAATATCAAATTGTGCTTGTGATTTCTAATTGGAGTGATTGGTAATTAATTCAGGAAGGTTGCATACCTACAGGCAGCATTTGATCATTTGGAGCATTGGATTGTGCCATTAAAGAGTGGCATTAAGGCCTGCATCCAAAATCCCTACCCCTACAATTGGTTTTTAGAACCAGCAGCTGAATATCCAAGGGCCCCCGTTGACTGTTTTGAGCATCTATACATGTGGCCGACCAGCATTCTCCCATCTAGCTTCGAAATTGGCAATTGAGAGAGGGTGGGATTAATTGTTGGGAGTCCACAAATCGAATGCAGTTGCAGATCAGTATTTGAAGGGCAGTGCTCATACCAAGGAAGGCAAATTTTGGGGTTTTGGCTTGCAAAAACACAAGAAGACCAATTCAGGTGCCATTCATAATTTTGTAATCACAATTTACTTGATCAATGAAGGTTGCAAAGTGGATTCCAAAACTTATAGTTTAATTTCATATTTTCCATTTCATATTTCTCTGAAGTTGTTATTTATTTCTACAAGGAGAAAATACAAACAAAAAACATATATTTCAGAAAATACAAAAAATTCAGAAAAATACATCAAAACACCAAAAATTTCAGTTTGTGTGTCAGCCATTACAGTTAGAGCATAGTCAAGTTTCTTACAAACTATAGAGTCAAACCATGGCAATACAATCAAGTCGATCATATAACATTTCACCCTTACAGTCCGTCTGAATTATGTTCCTTTTTTTTTATACTTACTTAATTATAATCAGCAATTTCTCAAGTATCCCTATAATAATACTTGTCTTCCGTGAGAAATGCTTTCCTTAGCACGAGGGTATTTTGATTGAAGTTCTTAATGTCGAAATATACCTGTCCTATTATTATTTGATGTGCCTTCTTATTCATTTTTTCTTCCCTTATCGTTGCTCCCAATATATATCCTATTATGTGTCACTATAAGTTTCTGATTTCAAACTATAGACATATTTCATCAGTTTTATAACAGTGGAACAACTCTCAAAAAAGTAATACACTACAAGTATGTAGCAGAGATGTCCTCCTTTTGTATGGTGGCCTGATAAATAAGAGTAGGTACGCTATGATGAATGTTTTGGACTGTTTGTATGTTAGCAGTTCGAATGTCTTGGATCTTTTCATTTATAATAAATTCTCTTTGCCAAATATTTGTCGTTACTTCTCTAGTGCTCCAACATTCTCATAATCTTCCATGAATTAATCGATATCCCTCTGGTCAGTGGTGGGCATATTAATCGTTGTATGTATTCTTTTGTCTGAGTTGGTGATAGTCTTATTGTCTGGTATCTGATATCCCTCATGGCCATGGTGCCAAATCTAAGGCAATACCATGAACTCTGAATTCATTGAAGTCGACATTCAAAAATTGATACTTTTCTACAAATAAGGATAACTATTTTATTACATGGAGTTGCTCGACCTATGTTCCTTTCTAGTCGATTTTTACATTTGCAACTTGGCTCTAATACCATGTTAAAGATTGAAGGATCGCTGCAAATGTAATAGCAATGCCTATTAGATATGTGTTTTTCAAGGGCAGTGATCTCTCTCTTATTTATATTGTGGATGAGACATGGAGAGACATGGGTCTATTCATTATTATTTAATTAATATAACAATTGATTATATATATCTTCACTTTAGTTTCATAGGTGATCCAACTAAAGCTACCAAACATCAACAATTTAAGCTAAGTTAAATCATTGAAGTGTAATTCACGGTCCTTGTCGAAACTCTTTCTTTTATTGTAGCTATGGTCAAATTTCTTCAAGTCGACATATAACATAAAGGTCATGATAATATAATTATTATATTATAATAATATAATAATAATTTTATATATTAAATTGATAATATAATTATACCATAATGAAATGTGGTGTCCCTTTGTTATGGGGCACCACTAACATATATGTAGGAAGATCGAGTCTTCCTCTAATGGAATTCTAATATACACATTCTAAAAAAAAATTAACATGGTATCAGAGCATGTTGTTTGCCAGGGATAATTGAAGTACAAAGGTGGAGGAATGTTTAAAGGGAACTCCAGTCTATCATAGCGTGACACAGTTGAAGCTGCCCCCTCTACTCCATCAATAGCTAGGAAAGCTTAGAAAGATGAAGATACTAAAATAAGAGATGTCGGTACTGAATGCACAATGATTGGAATAGGATGTTGCTTATCTTGGCATTGATCTTTACAAGATTATTTCTAATCAAAAGGTGAGGTGATGATTAAACTCAAATTAACAATCGAGTCTTGTTAGTTATTATCTTTAGATCAACAAACCACAATTTGGAGCTAGAGTTTGAATTTTTCAAAGCACTTGATCTTTACATGCATTCACACTTCCAAAACTTGATTTTGGAGAGATGTATTCCATTTCAACTTCTTCTTGCTCCAAGTTTTTCTCTTTGCTCTTCAAGTAATTGTAAGACTTGGATTTTATTTGCATTTCTTGATCATATTGCTTATTTATTGCATTCTTTTGCTCCGTGTCTTCTATTTGTTTCAATGCAGCCCTATTTTTTTGCTTCAAGTTACTAAATAAGTTTCTAACTTCTTTTTTTGTTGCAACTGCAAAGGGTCTCTTGTCTCAAAAACATAATTGCATGCAAAAGTAAAGTTTTGGAACTTATAAACTGAGTATGTTGTCCTCAATTTTGACATCATAAAATTGAGGCAACCCTACGCAATTTTCTCATGGATTCATAGGTGCATCCTCTTTGTTTTAACGCATTCATAAGGCATCATGAAAACAATTCATTATCTCTAAATTGTTCTTTGTGTAGTTTTATTGATGTGTTCTTTTAAAAGTTCTAGGTCAAGATTATCCCCAATTGTTTGTAGGGAAGAATTTTCCTTCTTTCACTACAAACACTCAATTTTTGGTTAATTTTCTCATCTTTTCTTTGTTTTTCTTTGTATTGTAAATACTTTGTGGTTTTTTCTTGACTTGGGTGAATAGCCCTTAGAATTCCACTCAATTTGAGCTAACTTAGGACAAAATCGAAGTTGTCTAGCTCAAGTTATAAGGGGAAAAGTGGGTTTTTTATTGACAATAGCACAATATAAAGATATATTTGATATTTAAAGTGGATTTTGTGGTCCATTTTAAAATTTCAACTCATTCTGAGTTGATTTGACCATAGCTTTTAATGTTTTATAAAAACAGCTTATTTCAAGGTTATTATTCATGTTACTTTATTAAAAACTATGGTTAGATATTAAATATAATTACATGAGACAACTTAAGTGTACAAGTGGGATCTTTATTTCATATTCCATATATCCACATGCAAAATTCTTCACGAAAATCCACTATCAATAAATTCTAAGTCCTAGCATCAATAAAAGTGTGCTTTTTAAATACAATTGCATATGTTATTGTATTTAAAGTTCATTTTTAACAATTAAATGCATATGTGTTTTTGAATCAACATTTAAAGTGGGTTTTTGAAACTCATTTACAATTAAATGTAAAATTAAAATGAGTTCTTTATTCATTTTTAGCCAAAGTGATGATTTTGGACCCGAATACATATGTTTTTTATTAAAAAACATGTTTTCCTTTAAGTCTACAAACACAAGTGGCAATTTTTGAGCCAACTGCATATGTTTTATAACACATGTAAATGCAATTGAAATGTGCATTTTGACTTATAAATTCCACTTGGTGCAAAAGGGATGATTTTATATCATGTTGTATATATTTCCAATATGCCTATGCTTCCAAAAAAGTGTTTTCATTAGTAATTGAAATGGTCAACTAAAAGTGGCGAATTTTGGTGGATGTGCATATATTTTTAACAAGTGTTTGCTCTCGAAAGTTGTGTTTCCCTCTATCTAGGGCTGAGTGGCGATTTTAAAAAGGAATGCATATACTTCAAAACATGTTATAAGTTCCAAAAAACGTGTTTTGTTTTGAAATTGCTCTATCTCTCATGGATGGCAATTTTTGTTGCAATCAGATGTGTTTCAAAACATGGATTTGCCCTTCTAAAAACTGTTTTCCTTCATTAAAAGGCTGAGTGGTGATTTTGGAAAGAAATACATATCTTTTGCACTATGCTATGAGTTTCAATACATGTGTTTTGACTTGAAAACACCTTATCTCTTATAAATAACGATTTTTGGGGAAAATACATGCATTTCATAGCATGTTAATGCCTTTATAAAGTGCATTTAGAGCCTGCAAGACTTTAGGCGGTGATTTTAAAAGCTTTTCCATGCATTCTCAATACATGCGTTTGAGAAAAAACTGCCCATTTTGGGCTTGATCTCCATCAAAATATCTTGTGATCTCAAGGTGTTTTTGCATCAAAACTCTTCAAGAAGCTATCTAAGGCAAAGGTTTTCAATTCCAAGCTTGTTTTTCATCATTTTGCAAGCTATTCTAATGCCCTAGGTGTCATTTTACATGCCTTTGTATTTGAAGTTGCAAGGTCAAAGGTTGTTCCACATTTTGGCCATTGCATTCCTCTAACCATCACCACATGTCCAAATTCGAACCATGTTATGAGGATTTCAAAATCTATTTAGGTCTTGGCTTTTGACAAATCTAAAATCCGAAATCTCTTGAAATATTTTCATATTTGCTCAAGATTTGGATAAGGATTTAGTTTCTCATTCTTGGTGGAGTTGGGGTAATTTCTTTTGGTTATTTTCTTTAAGGCGTTTGTATATATTTGGTTGAATGCAAATCTTTGTCATTTCCCTTTTCAGATTTGCATATTTTTTGTGCATAAGAAGTTTCTCTTTCTATCTTTTGTCTTCTTCTCAAAGTTGCAGATGCAAGGTCTCATCTTACTTGCATATGCAGTCGGGTGTAAAATCGCGTTCTTAAAAGAAAGATAAGTTTGTTTTTCCCTCACATGCAAATGCAAGTTAAACCCCAGCATTATGCATTCCATGTACCTCCATATGACTACCCTATGATTGAAGTCTTTCCCACATGCTTACCGGATAGAGTTTCACATTTTGCACTTGTTAAAACGTGAGATGCTCAATGTGTTATTCATTTTTCCCCTTGCTCACTTAATTCCAAGCTTGCTGGTCACATATGTAATTCACTCCAAAAAGAACATTTTAGGCTGGTTTAATCATATTTTAGCCATTCTGAGCTTGACCCATTCGTTTGTTCTCTATCCTTATTCATTCCATCCATAACTTGTCCAAAATTCCTCAAAATCTTGCTATGGATACTTCACATGAAGACGTTCTCATTTTATGGGATTTTCATGTAACAGTTGTGCGGGCATACCATTTTGCAATGTCAAGAGAACCTACTCCAACAAAGGGAAAAGACAAAAAGAAGATGAAGTATCGATACGATCAGTATCATAACTCCATCCCTTCATCACAAGTAACATCATATTGTGATGAAGTAAAGGATAATGATATTTCTCACATAAACATTGAAGATTTCCTTACAAGAGTCAATGTTGCAGCTACTGAAGATATGGTGTGGATCAAGCAGAATTGTATTCATTTTCTGTTCACTTTCTCTTTGGTAGCTCATGAACCAGAATTCATCCTTGCATGTGCAAGGCACTTTGATGCAGCCTCACAAACCATCAAAGACTAAGATGGTAATACTATCATTAGCCTCAATCCTGAAACTATTCATTGTATATTTCATGTTCCTCACACTCCAATTGTTACAAATATCACAAGGAAGAAGGGTATGGAGCGGTGCAATGAGGCTACTCCTTATTGTACCAATTTTGTAAATGACAACTAGCTCATTACCAAGAGGCCAAATCTTGTCAGATGGCCATTCAAGGGAGTATGCCAATATGATTTCAAGGAAGAAATCAATGACCTCATCACACTTCTCAGTCGCTTGGTAGAGCTCAAGGATTCAAACATTTGAGAAGGGGTCTCAAATGCATAAAAATAAAGCTTAGTAAAGGCTTTGATCTTGCTAGTTCTATTGGTTTAAGATCATAAATAAAAGGTAAAGGTAAGGATGACACATCCTTGTCTACATTTGAACCTCTTGTTCAAAGTCTGTCCAAGCTATCTATCAAAGGAGAAAAGGATTCAAGAGTACTTGAGGTAAAAGGGATTGAATTTCAATCAATTCAAGTTGACTCAAGTGATGATGAAGCAAGCAAATCAAAGGAGTCAACACCTCTCACTTCGTGTCCTCTTAAGGTTCTTGCTGCAACTTCTCTTCCAGATTCGGCTCCAATACCAAATGAATCCCATGATTGACCTTTAGGTGTTGCTATGGATGCATTCTCCAATGAGCATCCATCTTTTGAAGATTTTGTGACTATTAAAGATTTTGTGACTATTACACCCGCATTACTTTTGTCCTCGATTACACATGCACTAGAAACAGAAGGAGATCAGTATGATTTTGAGAATGTTTTTGATACCTACTCCTTGTCAATCCCTTCTGCTACTATTTAGTCTACGGCGTTGCTTGATGTGACTTTAGCTCAATTTGAGTAATTCATGACTGAGGTCACACATAGCAGTCCTCCTCCTACGGCTATTCAAACTGAGACACCAGCTATAGTTAAAACTGTTATGCAAGGTAATCTAGAGTAAACTATGGTAACTACTTTTTTCAGTCAATGCATCTTCTTTCAACCTTCCTCATTGGTTGAGCACTATCACACAGAAAAGGAAGAAAGAAGAAATCCAACCTGAGGAATCTGATTACAGAATCACAAGGGTTGAACTTGGTAAACAAACAAGGTTGAGTTATCAAAAAGGTGCACATGAAGCAATTAACTTTCTTTCTCAAAAGAATGATGAACTGTGAGAAAAGAAAATGAAACTCAAAGAGGAGAATGCATGTTTTTTGGGAATCATTGAAGAAATGAAGAGGTCCTCCGTAGGTAGTGAAATTGTTTCAGTTGTATGTACAGAAAAAGAGAAATGGAAGGCACGTGTCATAGATGAATGGACGACCAGCATTGAATCACAAGGTTATCAAGTCATTCGTGATATTTACAGAATGCTGAGAAAGGATAAGGAAGTTTCTTCTCAACTAAGTGATATTAAAGGATTACTCAAACAACAATTACAATTGTTAGATGGCGATAATGGTGCTTGGAAGAGTATGACGGAGCCTAACTTGGAGGGTTTATGTGCTTATGAAATCATCACATCTGTTGAGATGTATCATTATTATAAGCATATGATGATTAACGAAGAACAAGTTCTACAACAACTCATGAAGGATGGGGAGGCAACAATAGTGAACATTGATGAGAAAAATCACATAATCAGTGAGTGCTTCAAAAAGATGTCATGTGGAGATATCACTAAGAATGAACTCAGGAAAGAAAAGGATATTCTTACAAAGTTCACTGACACAATTTCCTTATAGTTTGAAGTAGATGATTTCAATCTCAGTGTAATGAATATATTTGCAAGCTAGAAGCGTTCATTAGATGAACTACAAAGAAAAAAGGAGGTTTATGTCAACGAGATTTTAGAGGCAACTAGCACATATCGAAGGATCGTAATGGTTGTTGAGTACATCAGTGAGCCTGATGCCAAGATTGTGTGAAATTCACTACAAAAATTTGCAAAGATGTTGTGACCCTGTGAAAATTTCAAATTTTCATATGCTTTAAGTAGAATAGTTGTAGGAAGACTACATGTAAAGAGCATTCATGTTGTAGATACAAGATAACATATATCCGTATAATCAACTCATGTAGTTTAGTTGCAATCGCATTAGGCATGCAACTTTGAATAAAGTCAAAGTAGTTAGTTAGGATAAGTATGGATGGTTGAGGTTGTTCCACTTTTCCCTCCACCTTTCTCTCTTTTTTTTTCCTATATAAAGAATAGAGTTCATTGTAAATAATCATCTTTTGCTTTATAGGAGAAGGTTGGCTTGTGACTAGAAAGCTTTGTATTTCTTGTTGCAAATCTTTGAAGTGAATAAAGAAGCAAGTTTTCCCAAACTTTGTGTTGAGATACTTGGAATTGATCATTGTCTCTTACATTACATTGATTCATTTATCTTTGTTACTTCTCTCTTTGAAAGCATTTGAGTGTTTGATGTTGTTTTTGAAAGACTTTGAACTTTCATAAACGAGATTAATCTAGTTTGATAATGGCTGCAAGTACTAGGATTTGAAGACTTTGAGCTTGAGCTCTTATTATATTATTTCATATTTGAATAGTTGAACAAAGACTTTGAGCTTTATTAGTTGTTCACCCTTTTGTTTCAAGAAGGTTGCTTGTATGAGACTTTCGGTTCTTTCTATTAACCACACAAGTTAAGATATAACTGTTGTCTTAAGGTTGTTCTTACATCAATACTTAAGCCATTGGTATTACTGTAGCAATAGATTCTTTTTGTTTAATTGCATGTAATAGTTGGTAATGTAAAATCATTCCTAAAAAAAGAGGAATTGATTCAGTAAACCACCCTTTTGTTAATTCCAAATTAGGCTTTTATTGCAGCCACCTACGGTAAGAAGGGAGCCTCCCCCATTGCTGAGAGGAGAGATTTATCTCACTACATTGTTGACTAAAGTTCCCATTTTGTAAGTTGTGGTTACAATGGCTTACAAAAGATTTAGCCAACAAAGTCAAAGCAAGAGGTATGTTCTTCCTTTTCGTTTTTGGTTTTTGTATATACTTTGCTTGTTTTTGTTTGTTTTTTTGGAAAACAGTTGAAATTATACCTCAAAGAATGCAAGTATCCTTCATGTTTCCATCATTCATATCCAATCTATCATCAAATTCTATCCAAACTCCACATTCCCAAATATTTAATGGGAATTCCAAAACCCGATTGCATATTTACACAAGGTGAAATTCTGAGTTTTTAACCACATGTAATTGCATCTCTAAAACCCGATTTTGGTCAAAACTCACATTTTTAAACAAAAAACTCTCATCCTACACACATCCATATACATCAAACTTGCATTCTTGTCCATTCAAAACAAAAACCCCATTTTTCCTACAGACAATCCAATTTCGAAAACCGGATTTTGGCCATTGTTGCCCAAAATGCAAGCTGTCCCAATCATTTCCAGCCATCCTAAGTGTTCAACAAGTATCTAAATCATACCTAGAACACTTCTCCTTCATGGATCTTCCATTATTATCCAAGTCTTGGAACCCTCATGGATTCAATCCCATTGGAAGATGTTTTCACTCTTTGGAATTCTCGTGATGCAACAAAATCTTCAAGTCAAGATATGTCAGAATTTCTTCGCTGAATAGAGGCATCATGTCAAGAAGACATGCTTTGATTCTCAAGAAGCAATTATTCATTGGGTCTCCACTTTCCTAATGGCTGCCCTAGAACTTGAGTTTATGTGGGAATGTCCCAATCACTTTGAAAAAAAAATCAATTAAAGATGTTGATGTGAAAGTTGTTCTAGGTTTATATTTGAACATCATTGAGACGGTTTTCAAAGTGTTGGAAGTTCCAGAATATGCAAATCTCGAAAAGGGGAATTCACAGCAATTGTGAAATGGCAAAAGATTGAGTACATCAAGTTTTCAATGACAACTGGAAATTCATCAAAGAGAATTAGAGGTTGTCAAAGATGTAGCACCACGGTTATCAAATTGAATGCAGTGGCATGAAATACAATTCTCCTGATCTTGTGATCATCTATGATTGCATCGTGAAGTAAAAGGCCTTTGGGGATAGTCTACAGGAGTGGTTCATTCATAATCAATAGTTTCAAAATTTTCTTCAAGTGTTTTCAGCTTTGTAGTTTCAAAAGACAGGTTGTGTGTAATTCATTTGCATGTAACCCAATAACACGAACCTTCAACTCATATAATCCAATAAAGCTTCTTTCTTGTTCGACTTAGTCAAGGTCGTTGAGTTTCTCCCACCTTTTTCTCTCACTCATTTACCTATATAAAGGACTGCCTTCCATTGAAAATATCATCCTTTTTATATGAAAGAGAGCTCTACCAAACATGTGTAATCATAACTGTGATTTTGCAGTACAAATTTGAAAGAAAAGTGAATAAAAAGAAGCAACTGGATTCGAAACTTTGATTGAAAGCAATTATGGTAGAACAAATCGAAAGTTGTGACTGTAATTTGTGTCTAATAACTTTAGTTTGTGTTATTTGTGTATGTTTATTAGAGAAAAGTGAGTACAAGAAACAATTGAAGTCGAAGCTTTGATTAGGAGCAACTGTGGCGGTATAGACTAGAAGCTTTGACTGTGGTTTATGTTACTATCTTATACTCAAGCCATTTGTTAGAAGTAAGTTACTTTCATGTCTTTGAACTGAAATAACTTATAGGATTATAGTGTAGAAATCATCTACTTTAGGAAGTCTATGCGCCCCAATGGTAGAGATTTACTTGTAAAAGAATTGCATAGAGATCTATAAGCTTCATTTTTGTTCTTATAGATAAGAAAAATTAGACATAAATCTAAGCCAATACAATTTCAATCAGCCCTTGAGTTGGTGTTTGGTATTGGTATCACTGTTTCCAACTGTTAGATAGAAGTCTAGTTAAAGAGATCAAGCTTGCCCATTACTTGCTCCGCGAGTATGTTGATTTGTTTCCTGAAACAAGAGGAAAGAATATCGGTAACACCCATATAAATATCTCTTAACTTCTTGCTTACCTTGAGTTGATCCAATGAAGGGTGAGAAGGGGCAGCCTTCCCTTTAAGATATGAGAGACTCTATCCCACACGTTGTGGCTGGCAACCCTATTTTGCGACTGAATTCGCATAAATTGTCAATTGCAATATATCCACCCAACAAACATAAACACTAAAAAAGGATACACTCAACAATCACGATAACAAGAGACCAATTGGCAACTACCAAGAAGGGAATATACACAACTACAATAAGAGAGATAGACCAGTCAACACAATTGGGAGAAGAAAATAAAAAGAAATAGTACCCATGTCAACATTAAGCACAGAGAACAATCAAATGCCCGACATTATATATGTCACAACAATCAAATGATAAAAAGCAAAGACTTGAGTAGAGTAGCATGCGACACATCATACAACTGGACGTCAACTCAAAGAGAAAATATGATGTTTGGATTAAAGAAGTTACTTATTGGAAGTCGCCTTAAGTTATTCATAACTCTTAACAACATATGTGGATTGTCTCTTTTTGAGAAAGCACCCAGACATTACTGATTGATAACAATTAAGGAAAAATTAATAAATAACTACTACAAATAATTCAATCTATTTAACTATCGACAAAACCAATTAAATTATAAGCTATTAGGATCAAGCCAATAGTGACAACAAAAAATGTATCCAAGTTAAATCTAAAATCAATCAGTTCCATATCTATTCCAATCATCAATCCAATAACAATGACATTGAATCGCAAACTCATATGAAGGAATACACAATGTGTACATCTCCATAATGCAATACTTGTCCCAAGTCATTCTCTATTTCAAGACTCATGGAGTTGCGACTTTCCAAATGTTTTGAAACTTGTTTTAAGAAGCAAAAGGTTTGATTTTAAGATAACAACCACATAAGAAGGAATTTAATTAGTTATATGTTATAAAAAAATTCCAAAAGTAGAAACAAATTATACAAAGTGTAAAAATTCAACCCGTTGAATATTGAGCACCCACTACAATGCACAATAACGCAGAAATGAACTCATCATTGGGTTGCAATCTGATATCTTGGGCTTTCAGATTTGACAGTCATAGAATTATAAGGATGATAAATATATAAGATGTGTATTCTAGGAAGGCATACATATGTATGTCATAATTCAATAATAATATTGATGTCTAGTAATTATCAATGCATCCATATTTGCATAAGGAGTAAGAATAACAAGCATGCACGGATACTAGTGTCAAAGAGGCTTGAATTTTTTGTGCATGGCGATAAGAGTACTAGTTATTATTATGATCGATAAATTAAGAATTGAGAATATACTGTGTATGGAGACCAACATATAAATGGATCAATGTATAGCTGTAATTGTTGTCTTCTAGTTGTCGGACTAATACTTGGGATTCACAAGCATCTACAGGTTGTTATTTAAGGAGATCTTATATTGTTAGAGTTTCTCTTCCTATTGTTGAAGATGTTTAGCAAATTGATTGTGGGGAAACAATGGACATTGTGGATAATTCTTAATCCTGATGATCGATCTCTATTGGGAATGTAAGTTTGAACTGGGTATTACTCATTTTAAGTAGTTTGGTGATTGACGAACAGCCGATAATGATATCGGCAGAGTTATAGCTTCATTAAGCACTTGTATAGTTGGCAGCTATCAAAAGTTCAATGTGGCAGATATCGGATTGAATCTAGCTAAGGGTTGGATGTCATTTGGACTTGGAACTTAGAGCACATGGCATGCATGCAATGCCAGCGGTTATCAAACTAAACAAAAGAGCACACTATCTTACAACACCTAAGTGAAGCTTGGTATTGTTGGAAGGCAAACATACTTTGGAAGGTACTAGGTTTACCAGTGCAAATTGAGAATATGATTCTTCTTTGTGATTGAGAAGTTCGAGGTGAAATTCCTTGTCACACATTCTTCTCTGTGAGAAAGAAGTTGAGGTGATAATCCTTATTCCACCCTCTAATATGGTTCGTGGTGGATTTCATGTGTATGAAACCATGACAATATTACGTGAGATTATCCGTGGTGATTTTTCTCGTACTTGTCAAATGAATATCTTTGTAAGGTGACGATCTTACAAAGATAAGATACTTGTACACTACAACCTTCATTATTAGGTGGTGATCTCACAATGATGGTAGATATTTCAAAATCCATTATGGTGGGTAGCGCATGTGGTGGTACTCAACGATATGCCCTAATGGTAGAATCTAAAATCCTTAATGGATGATAGTGCATATGTTGTATCCAAGGACATAGTGGTAAATGTCTTAAATCCATTATAGTGGGTAACACATGTGCAATACTTGACAACATGTCATAGTGGTAATATCTTCAATCCTTTATGATGGATAAACAGATGGTGATATATGGTGACATGTCATAGAGGTATTTCTTTAAATCTATTATGGTGGGTAACACATCTAGTGATACGTGACAACATGCCATAATAGTAGTTACCCTAATCCATTATAGTGTATAGCACATAAGGTGATATCTAACAAAATGTTATAATGGTGAGTATCTCTAAATCCTTTGTGGTGGATAACACATATCGTGATATTTGACATGTCATTAAAGTAATCCTTTTAACTCATTATCGTGGGAGATTCTTGTAATAGTTCTTCACGACATGCCATAATGGTAGTAATCCTAATCCTTTATAGTGAAAACATATGGTTATATCTGATGATATGCCATAAAGATAATTTTGACATCCACTATGGTGGATATTGTATAAGTTCATATATTTCCTCCTAAAATAGGGACTATTAAAAATTAGCGTCAATAGGACAAACTAGAAGTTATCAAGGATTCCTCCCTAGCTAAGAGGGAGTGTTGATTTTATTGCAGCTATGGTCAGATTCCTTTAGGTCGACATAGATAACATACAAGTCATAATAATTGCTTATTATTATATTATATAATAATAAAATAATAACTATATTATATTAAATTTGATAATATAATTATTATATTAATAGTAATTGCATTACATAATTATATTATTATTATATGATATTTTACAATTATAATTATACCATAAGTTACGAGGCACCACCAACATATATGTAGGAAGATTGAGTCTTCCTCTAATGGATTTGTAATATACACATTCTAAAAATGCAATCAACACGGTGAAATCAATATAGGAAGTAAATTGGTCATGGCCCAACGTGGCCATGTCATGGTGTCACTACACGTGCTAGACCATCCAAATGTAATGCTACAAATTTAATGACCTCTTCTTCTGCCATTGGATTCAGCTGAAAATACATATCCACCATTTGTACCCATACCCTAGTAGTCATCTTACCGGATCCTTCAAAATAAGGTAAAGAAAGTTTACTAACTTTCTTTTGCAAATCAATGTGTTGTCTCCTACCACTTGTCTAAGATATGTGTTTTAGCCTCTCATCTATGTACTCTCTAAAAGCATTAACTTCCACGAACTCTTCTCCATGGCGGGGTCCTTTTATTTCTACCTACGGTCATACCAGGTCAGTGAGACCTCGCAGAGATCACATACCGCAGCTGCAACACCCCATTCTTTGCAGGTCTCCAAGATGTGCTTGGTCCCTCTCTTGCCCTAGCAGTTACCATTATGTTTTAGGGTATTTTTCCACTACTAAGGACCCCTAGTTGGTCATACTCGTAGTAGTGTTGTGTGGATTCTCTCTTTTAGTTTTGTTTCTTGGTTGCTTGTTCTTTCCTTGGACGTCATTTGGCATCCTTTCTTTTTGTTGTACTTTCAGTCCCTTAGACCCTTTTGGCGGTCTCTTGTTGGACATTAATAATTTATCTTATCTCCATTCTCCCAATCTCTCCTAAACTGAGCTTGTAACTCAGCAATTTGAGGCACCTATCCCTACTGAACTGGAAATCGAGGTGGAAAGGTAGGTACAATGGATCTCAAGCATATTGTTTTTTGTTGGTCTAAATACCTATTCAAAATTATCCTCAACTTGTGCTCCTCCACCGTTTTTCCCAATATCTATGCCAGTATTGCCTCCATTATCGCCTGCATTATTCCCACCATTATTTCATGCATTATTCCCACCGTCATTTCCACCATCATTACCACTTGCATCCACATTTACAGCCAGCTGCCTAGCCATCATTTGTATCAAAATATCCATCCACTGACTATGTTCCTATGCACTCTATTCAGCTAAGCATTGTCCAAGTGCTATTTAATCAAAATACCTATTCAAAATTATCCTCAACTTGTGCTCCTCCACTGTTTTTCCCATTATGTACCCCAGTATTACCTCCATTATTACCTGCATTATTCCCACCATTATTTCATGCATTATTTCCAACTTCATTTCCACCATCATTACCACTTGCATCCACATTTACACGCAGCTGCCTAGCCATCATTTGTATCAAAATATCCATCCACTGATTATATTCCTATGCTCTCTATTCAGCTAAGCATTGTCCATGTGATATTGAATCCAATAACTGCAGAAGTCTCTCCTCTCCTGGATCCCTAACATTCCTATCCCCCATATTGTCAACAATCTGTTCAGCTGCAATAAATTGGTCCTCCTGATTTCCCTGACCCGTGTTTAATCATGCCCTGGTGATGTGTTAATGGCTGAACACTCCAATCTGGCATTACTTACCCAAGAGGATGGAAGGATCTTAGGATCTGATACAACTGTAATGTCCCTCCCCTTCGGCTGCAGATTAAGGTAATATATTCTCTATTTGTTTTTTTTGTTTTAAATACCTGAGAGATTCTATGAATGACAGTTTGCTGATGTAAATGATCACTGAGTCTCAGGTGAGCCACTTATTTGTTTTGTTTTTGTTGTGTTTGCACGGTGAACCAATGTTATTGTTGCAGATAAATGCAATTACAGAGTGTGAAATATAACAGCAATGCAATATTAAATAACTAAAACGAATATCATTCCATTCAACAGTATTCATGAGTTGACTCCAGTACATTTCAAGCATTTGAATTAGTAATAGACGGACCTGGGAACTGCAAATTCATATCGTTAATTATTATGCAACAGCCACTCCCAGTACACCCAGCTCCAACTTTGTGTCTGTGTTAGAACTTTGATACTTACATCTTTTCCAGAACTGTTAACAAGAAGAAATCTCAACGGTATGGCAAAATCCCTGTACACTTCACCCAGAATGGGCCGACAGCAGTGCACCAAGGTGATAGCAATAGTAGCCAACACAGACTACAGGCAATTCCACGTCCTCGTCCTCTGTTATGAAGGTGAAGTTCCCAACCTTGTTTTAACACACTGGCTAGTCAGATATAGTGTTTGAAGTCACAGGCAAGCAAGTTTTGCTCAGCGGAATGTTGCAAGGATGAAAGCAATAACAGTTCTCCAACTCGATACCAACCCGATGTATAAGTAACTCTTCCAGCAATCTTTAACACTGCCAAAGATAGGGAATACAGCTCTAAAATAGCTGGTCGATACTAAGGCTCAATTGATAGCTGCAAGACTCCACAGTGGCATCAAAGTTGTTAGCAATTGGGGTTCATGTCCCAACAACCCAAATGCAGTTAATTTTTAGATACTCTTGTTTGTCCCTTGTTCACTTTCCTTCCCTTTGTTATGTTTTCTTCTCTGTGCATACTCTTCCTTCTTCCCATCTCTGCATATATACACCACCTGACTCTTCGCATACTTTCAGTAACTCCCAAAACAATATGTTTTTCTTTTAATCTCCTCACTTAATCATAAACATTCCCTTATTAATCTCCTATTATACACATAAGTGGCAAGAAAGAATATTTTAATAAAGTCTTTGTCCAACTATAAGTGAGCCGCCAAATATGAATGTAATTTAATTATTTACTTTATGGACATATGAGGAATATAATTTAATAAGTCCTTTTAAACTTAGTTACCAGTTCGAGTTCAATTCAAAATAAGGGTTCGAAGAACCAGATCAGTGGTACAGCAAAAGTTTGGAAAGGGGTCTGGGTTCATGCGTACAAAAACATGTAAAACTTATAAATATATACACACACACACATACATATTTATGAAGCCAAGAAGCATAAGTTAAAATTAGAATGTCACATAGTATCCTAAAATCATATGATTTAATCATTTAAAGTTTAAACAACAAAAACACCATGAACTTTAAACTTGTAATCATTGCATCATTACAAAGCATTGTCCGATTGATTGGCATATCTTAAGCCCTGCTAGACAAGTTGAATACAAACAAGAGAGCTCCTTGTTCAAAAGCCATGTTTATTACAATAGGCATATAGCAATATGAGCTTGGAAAGAAGTGTATCATGTTATAAAAGAAGCAGAGTTATACCTGCGGCATTGTTCTATCCCTCAATGGTGGATTTATCCTGTTCATGTCTACCACTAGAGAAGCCCATCGTCTCCACATTCATGATCTAGTCTAGTCCATTTTGTGCAATTAGACATTCTCTATGTCAAAAAAGCAACCTGGTATGCCTACACTACAACATCTTGCAGGAAAATCAGGGTGCTGTTGATACACCATTTTTTTTTGAAACCTAGGCGAATTGTTGACGAATTGGAACCGAATTTGGTACTAGTTCAAACCCAAACCTGGTTCGGAAGTCATACCAGAAAACCTGGGTAACTAAGCTTTTAAAGATCGGAACCTTGCTCAAATAAATGAAAGTAATCAAACGAACTCTGATTGGCATGGAATTTAATTTGCTGAGGTCAATTACACCCAAGATCCCTCTAATACTCCAAATTAGCCCTCGGGACAACAACTGTATGGGCTAATGACTACTCTTCACGGGTAACTCAAAAAGGGGACATTACATAGTAGCCACACTCAAAGATCCAAACCTTGCACACCACACACACAATTGATAGAATTCCATGTTTCAAGGCTAAAGTTAAGGTAATCACTCCATAATTTTGATTTTAAAGTAGATAATAGGAACATAAATTTTTGCACACTTTGACCTTTAGATTACTACAACCTAATATTGTCCCTCCTCTACAGTCTCCACCTAATAAATTTGTCCATGAGTGGACATTTCATACATGGCCTTTCCCTTATTTACATTGGCAATAGTCAAAACTCTAAATGATGGCTGTCTTAGAATATTTTTATATTCAAGTAGAACAACAGGAGCCATCTGGTAGATTAATAAATTAAAGGATCAAGAATTTTTTAATAAAGAATATTTATCAATAAAACTACTCAATGATGCATATCCAAAAAATTATATTCTTTTGTTCCCACATCTCTAGGAGTGTGAAAGAAAAGAAACTTCACAGAAACCTTTACAAAAACATTAGGCAAGAAAACACAAAAAATGGTTCCAACTTATTTTTATTGACTTTGAATGAAAATCTCAGAAGCTACCTTTCCAACAAATGTTACCACCACTGTTGGTTGGATCCGCTGGCTTTGCATCTTTGCATGAAATGCTATTCGTGATTCACGATAACAACCTGCAAAATGTCCATATACAGATCATGGAGCAATAGAAATATAAATCTAGAAAAAGCGTCAGATCTAACATCACCATATCTTATATGTATATAAACAAAGGATCAGCAAGCATGATCTGAAATGTTGATTCAAAAACATATATGTAGTTTACAGCAAAAGCTACAATCTCATCATTCTATCTTCCTTTTTCAGTAGTTTCTAGCTTGCATAGATTTTGGCAACAGTTACAAGGATTATAATTTTAGAGTATTTTATAATTACAATTGAAATATCAGTCAAAGATTTTAGGGAATTCATACCAATAGAAAGATCTGGAAACTCAGAGTCTATTTTTGAAAGTGGCTCAGCAATCTCTACCTGATCAAGACAGGCCAATCAGATGATGAGAATTAAAACAGAAATTTTTTTAGAATCAATTATATAGTTCCAGTGTAAAAGAGATGCCTGGGAAATTAGGAAATCTAGCTGTGAAATAGAGATCAAATTGATTTACATTTCATTTTGGTATGAGCTTACACCCTTTAAGGCTTAATAAACATAACTGGAACCTTTTATGTTGATAAATATGATACAGGTCCATTATACATATATACATTTATAATATACATACACAAATAATATACATGCATACATATATACATATATAGACACAAGCACACACATGTATATGTCTGTGTATAGACATTCATACATAAATATATATGAATTGCCAAAAATAATTCATAACAGCAAATAAAATTGAGATATAAATCACTGATTGAAGTACAGATTGACCCAAGGATAAGTCATGCCCATGGCCACTAATAGAGAAGAGATCTCAACCATAGTTGGAAAACTCTCACTCGGCAACAACTCATAAAGCCCCTAAACGTTTAATCGGGAAAAAATCGACCAATTTTTATAAAAAACTCGGGTGGAACCTAAAAAACTGCTAAAATTTAATTAAAAATACATTTTTTTTGAATTTTCAATGAGAAGATGCATTTAATGAGCTAATTAAAGAGAACACAGAAGAAACAAGCAGAGTTAAGATACATATAAATGCCTCCCAATGCAGAAAATTAACTGGCAAACAAAACGATATTGTTTATTCCCTTTATCCTGCTGTCTTCTAATAAGGATGAGTTGTTTTCAAAAACTCGCTGATTACTGGGCGATTAAATGCAAAAAAACAGCAATTTTTTACTCTGATTAAATCTACCAAAGACTTGCCTAAGTAAAAAACTCATCGGTTAGTGGCAAATTGCTGACTATTCGGCGATTATGCCAACTATGTACTCAACAACGAAAAGGGATGTGAATCCCTTTCTATTAATAGATACAGTAACAACAATCATGAGAATAATCTTAAGATATACAGTTGCTCCCCACTACTCATATGTTGACTGAGCAAGGATCAGACACCTTGTTTTCAAAGAAATATGGAATCCCTTCTACGTATAGCGGCCCCAAATAATAAACAAGACCTTGAAAGTCGCACCTAGGAATTAAAACAGCCAATGTAAAATTAAAAATATTTCTTTGAATATAAACTTTCACTTGAAGATAGTAGGGCGTCCACTTACTCCTTCCAATAGCACTCAAAAGACATAGCAATCCTTCTTGATTTAAGGCTCGGTCTGGCTAAAATGTAAATGATAGAGGTACACAAAGAGTAGCCTGTATACCATAGATTCGCCACTAGACAAGATATAAAATAATCTGATAAACATTGTGAACTGATTTTATTTTTCAAATACATAGAAATAAAATCTTCAAGTTACCATAAATCCAATCACAACTAAATTAATACATCTAACTTTCAACACATATTTGGCTTTTGAATGTAAACACCAACTGGAAACCAATGGGACTTTTGTCCTCTAGATTTTTGCACCTAATTGTCTACATCATTTCATGTGGAGATAAACAAAATGCTCAAGGCCTACAAAAAGGGTGTGATAACGATAAAAATGGATGTCATATTTCCTTTCCAAATCTTCATTTACATTCTTCCATTTTACTTAAAAATTCTCTTATCTCACACAAAATCATCTCCAAAGCTGTTTGGAAAAATATTTTAATTAAAATATTACATTTTGGTGCTTTGTACAGAAAAATAATAAAATTAGTAGACTGCTTAAAATAGTATTATTAATTTATTTCCCTTTTTTTATTCCCTAGCCTATGGAAAATAAAAATAGGCTTCTAGTCTCCCAGGTCACTTAATTTTGAAAACAGGAAATTGCACAAGTCTGATTACCAATGATCTTCATGCCTGATTAGATCATCCAACTTCTGGATTTTGTGGGATGTCACTTCTTTTACACACCACACTCATGACCTATTCTCAACCAAATTCTTCCAAGCAACCTAGTTACCAAACAAAGTGCCACAAATCCATGTGACTACTAGTGCCAGGGGTTGTCTAGGATTTCAACTCTGCAAGTCCAATCACATACAAAGCTACACATTTTGTAAGTCAAACCATAACTTCGAAACTCGAACTTGGCAACAACTCGAAAAGCCCAAAAACTTTTAAAGCTCAATATTTGGCAAAAACTCAAGGAAAAAGTCCACAAATTTATGGAAATTTTGAAAATACATAATTTTTTATAATCTTCTCAACGACACATATATACTGAACTTGTAGGACATATTATTGATTACCATCATAAATAAATCAAAACTTGAGATTATATTCATATCATACAACAAAAAATAAATAATATAACTTTGAATACACGTGGATTTAGAGTTTCAAGACCAATGAAATTTATAAAACATAAATTTTGTCTACAACATAAGCTCAAAAGAGTTTGTTGTTGTGCGGGTGTCGCTGATGTAGATGGTACAACTACAATATCCTCAATAAGAACCTCATTTAGTGCCTCATCCATAGTGATAGGATCAAGCTGTGAATTTAGAAACCTAACCATAACAACTTATCAACCTCACCTTCTACTTCAGATGTTGTCACTTTTGTTTCCCATTCAAATGTCTCCCTCTCTAAATCAGCTAAGTCGTCATCAGTTAACAATGGATCCACATCAGTGGAATCAAGTTCGGTAATTCAATCAGAATGTGTATCAATGTCGTCAAGTGCTTCATGTGAACCCTAAACCCATACCTTCTTTTCATGCAGAGGCAGGTTGTACCACACATACACAAGGTCATTCAAACCTTTTGGGTCAACCTATTGCACTTCTTTGTGTGAATGGCCTCACAAGCACTCCAATTGCATTCACAACAAAAGCACTACAAGGCTGAAATTATAAGATGCAAGAGAGAAGCTTAAGATAAGGCATTGTGTCACCAAAGTCTTGCAGCCACAGTCAGCAAGGATAACAATTGGAATTTATAACTCAGTTGAGATTTTAATAAACTTTAACATTAAAAATGAAGTGAAATACAACTGAGTGCGTTGGTTTTACCTGGCTGAACAGCCACTTTCCTACAACAATTAGTAATGAATGGTAAAGTAGAATTGAGCACAGTTTCTTAACCTAGCTACAAAGTGGCTTTCCTGCAAATGCAAAAATCTGGAGAAAAATATGCCCTCTCAACCTTCCTATAACTCTATATTTCATCAAGCATGAAATCTTCGAGGTTGTCATGATAAAAGAATCTCTCAATACATGTGTTAAGGCCAAGGATAAAAACTGCATCTAGTATGAGAGAAATAAAACTTGGAGTTCAAATACTAGAAAGCGGAGCAAATATGTTGATAAATTGTCAATTCCACTTCCGATCAATTGTGCACCATATGGGTTCATATTTCGTCTTGGTTGACCCATACAAATGTTTAATAGTCTCTCTGACCATGTATGTGACCTCAAAGAGAAACCTTGTGAGGTTTTGATCCCCATCTACCAATTGTAGGATCCTAACCAATGTTTTGACACCTAAATATCAAAATTTAACGAAATCAGAAGATTTTAATGTTGGAATTGAGGTTTAAAGTATATTATTTCTACCATTTCCTCCACAACACCTTGATTTGCCTCTCCTTTTTCCTTCTTACCTCTTTGGAGAACTCCATTAAAGATGCCACAAAATCGGTTGCTAAAACCCCTATAAATTACATGTCCCTCTACCAAGGGCTTACCTTTTGCCTCTATCACTTTCATCTTGCTCCGTGTCCCCTAAAACCTATTGTTGTGGTTGAAAAGCCACCACCTTTTGATTGCCCTTTGGTTGCTACTATCCTACAAGGCTCTGGTGGCCCTAGTAGTAAAAAGAAACGTACCAGGAATCTAGGCTCCAGTCAGCCCTTCCTTTCAGCTACTGATTTGAGCATTAACACCCTTGCCACTCTTAGTACTTCTAGTTTACATATTCCTCATAGCATAAAGTCCATTCATAATACTTCCCTCACTAGCCATAGTATGGCAGCTCTAGGTTTCTATCACCACAAGCACAACCCTAATACTCAAAGCTTAGGTGAATGGGTTAATTTGGAAAAACAAAAAATGCCCCTTGCTAAGAAAGTGAAGATCGATTTGCATTTTGAGGAAATGCATACCAAGGACACTACTTAGGATAATAGCGGAGGTTAAGGATGTGAGCAACACTAACCCTAGAAGGTCCAATGAACTTGCAAGCCCCCTAATGGATAAGGGTAAGCAGGTGATTAATGTTAATTTTGTTAATGAGGAGTATTTGGATTCTGATAAAGAGTATGTGATGCAGCACACATGTGCTTTCAAACTATTTCACCTATTATGAATAAAAACAACCAAACAACAATACAAATTTGAACCTTCTCAAATTTCCATTCACCAACCCCCTACAATGTTCAACAAACCCTTAAATGACCAAAACACTTTAAAAGCTTGAAAAATAGAACATTGCCCTTTTTGATAGATTTACAATATTCTCGAATTTTGCCATTTTTGGTAATTTCTGAAAAAAGTCCTAGAAAATTGGAATTTTGCCTAAAGTTGCCCTAGACTAAGATAAAAAAAAATTACCATAACATTAGAAATTAGAAACATAACTTCAAAGTTATTACAAAACACAATCTAAGAATCAAGAAAAAACTAGAAAGCTAGGTTCGGACCCTAGAGCTCGAGTCTATGTCCGGATTTGAGTTGGGTCCACTACAGGTCCATAACAGTGACCTTGCCCAAACCCATCACAGACCCAGGTGAATCCAAGCGAATCTAGGCAGACCCGGGTGGACCCACGCGGACCCCTGGCCCATGGGGCCAAAAAAGTGAAGTTAAAAACATAAAACAATCAATTTTTTAATATTTTTTCATTTGCAACCCTAAAAGAAGCCTAATAAGAAACTTTTCATTCATCTAATCTCTCATTTGCTTTCTCATTTTGCTCTCTCATTTTGGTGTGGCCATTTTGCAAGTTTGAAGAGAAGATTGTAGAAATTGTTTTGGAGTCTCAAATCCTTCCAATAATCAGTGTTGAGTGTTCCAAGTATGCATTTGATCCTTCCCTTTGCTTCTTCGATAGTTTGTTTTTAGTTTTTTTATTGTTCTAAAATTTTATCAAGTTTTTGTATAAGTTTTGAAATATTTTTTTTTTGTTATTGATTGCAAGAATGAGTACTTAGAGTTCATTGTGTGGGTAGTGATCCCAAAGATTTAAAATTGATAAAAGTTTTCCTTTATTACAACAATTGAGCAATGTGTTGGAGGGGGAGGGTATATATGCAAATGCAATTTTTGCCAAACCCAATATAGAAGCTCATATTACCAAGTTAAACATCATTTGATAAGCCCTACAAGTCAAGGTATTAGCATGTGTGAGAGGCCCCCAAATGGAGGTAGGAAGGGATTGTCGGCTTCCCAAATAGCAGGCATGTTCAAAGAACAACAAGAGGTTAATAGGCCAGTGTCAAAGGGGATAAAAGAAAGAACAAACCAAAAACCACCAACAACACCCTCTCAAGCAGCCACTAGACAACATTCGTTCCTACCTACACCGTCTATGAATGAAGAAGAAATAGAAACACCCCCATCCCGCAAGGGAGGCCCATTAGATAGGGCATTTCAAAATGAATTAAAAGAAATTGCTGACATAAAGGTTGGGTGCCGTCTCTTTACGAATGGTGTTCCATTCAATCTAGTGAGATCACCTTATTGGAGAAAGATGGTGGAAGCAACAAATGAAGCACCTCGTGGTTACTGAGGCCTAAAATATGAAAAGATGAGAATCACCATATTGCACAATGAGAGAAAGAATGTAGAAACCCTCCTCAAACCAATAAGAGATTCTTGGATCCAAACAGGGGTGAGTATTGTCTCTGATGGCTCTGATGGATGAAAGATTGCAAAAACTGTCCATTAATAAATCTGATTGCTATCTCCCCCAAGGGGGCAATGTTTTTGAGGGTGGTTGATTGTGAAGGGCGGGTAAAGGATGCATATTTTATTGCCTAGCTTCTCATTGAATCCATAGAGTCCGGAGGAGTTGACAATGTTGTCACAAGACTCGCCCAAACCTAAGCATCAAGTCCATGGTACTATTTTGCACTGGTTCGCCCCAAGTCTGGCCAAGTTTGAGCAAGTCCATTAACAATGGTTGAATTTGAAATGCAGCTTTCTATCGTGCCTGAGCACCTAATATATTATTTTGTTAAAATGTGTAACCACAGCCTAGCAATGATAATTATGCATACTATCTAATGCCTTTATAATTACTTTTTTTATTCTGTGTGTGCTTAAACTCTACCTCATGGAACATCCATGTGTCCTAAATTAATTAACATATACTACAAAATATCATAAAGTTCTAAGACTTACTTCTGAGACTGTTGTCCGCAAGTATTTAGACACATAGGGTGGTTTCACTTGCAAAATACTGTTCTCTTTTTGCAACTCCAATAAACAGTCCCACTGCAGGTCCAATTCAGGAATGGTTGTTGCAGAGAGAACAATGACATTCTGACATTTGATCTACAAAATGCAATAGAATTAGACACCAATCATTGTCATAGGCATTTTAAAATGTTCTCGTGCACATGCAAGGTTCTAGATATAACAAAGATACAAATTAAAAAGTGTGATTATTGTATGTAAGAAGGCAAAAAGGTGTTCAACACAGATACCTAGCATAACCATTTCTTGTTCAAATCAAACCTCATAAACAGAGTATATATGATGTGGGATCTGTTGGAGAGGATAGACACTTTAAGAAAGAAGCTAGATTGACTAACTTTAAAGTACTCACCAAAGGAACAGGTAGCTCATCATGATGCAACAATTCAGTTATACCCTCAGGTAGCCGAGCCATCTGGTCAACACATTGAGAAAAAATTACGGTAGAAGATTAAAATCTAAAACATGTATAACTTTAGGACTCAATTTTTCTTCAGATTAAGCAATACATTAGCTGAAACAAAATGGAATTCAAAACAAAAGAATGTACAAATGGGATTTATTCATACATATTTTGCATGAAACTTCAATAAACCTATTATTATTTCCCACTTACAAGCAACAAAAGTAAAAGACAACTCAAATTTGGCAGCAGAGATTCAAATTCTTGTGATAAATCTAGTATTCATAGGTTCAAATATGTTCAATCATAGTATGAAAATTTAGAACATCAAGAGTGGTGAGGATAATTTTTGGCATAAATTTCCATGACAAAGCCAAACTTAGCTGATTCAATCATTCCTCAAAAATAAGGCGGACTTCTACAAAACGTAAGAGCCATGATGCTACCTATGCTTTATAGAGTGATTTCATGTAACATACCATGTAGTTCTGCCAACTGCAATTATTGTTAGTATTCAACATCAATGCAGTCAATGGTACAGCATAGATGTAAACAACTGTAGCTGAGATAAACTGCATCTGATATAACTTTTATAAGAAAACCTTTTGTAAGGATGAAAACCTAGCCACTTAAGATATTTACCTTGGAAATACAGAAAGACAAAACAAGCAATAATATAAAAGTTACCTAGACCTCAAAAACACAACCATTAACCAAATTTCACATTTATTACAAAAGTAATTGGTAAAGATATTGAATGAATTACCGGAATGAACAAGTGTTCATTTGTAGTCGTACGAAGATGATGTTTCTACTATGAAACAATCATAATATTAGAAAGTATCTAATATTTATAGAGTCTACAATATTGACCACTAAATAAGGAACAGTAAAGATATTCTAAGATATTATTCTAGTACCCCTCCTTAATGGTCAATCTATCGACCACACCAAGTTGCCCCCTAAATTCTACTAACTTATCTGAGCTCAGAGGCTTGGTGAGAATATCTGTTGTCTGATCTGCAATCAGAACATATAACAACTGAACTGATTTGTCTTGAATTGTCACATGAAATGAAAATGAATGTCACCATGCTTGGTTCTCTTGTGGAAACCAGATTCTTGGCCATTTTGAGCACCCCATGATTGTCGCAGTAAAGGGGAGTTATGATTTGCTTGAGACATCTGCATGTCTGACAGCATCCTTTGAAGCCAAATTGTCTCACAAGCTGCTTTAACTGTTCCTTGATACTCAGCTTCAGCTGAGAAAAAAGCCACCACTTTCCACTTCTTGCTACTCCTTGTGACTACACCAAATCCCAAACTGAAAACATACCCAGTTGATGATTTTCTGTAGTCAATGGAACCTCCCCGATCTGAGTCTATATAACCAATTATTTTAGGATCGTGACTTTAGTTAGCCTTAGGGGTTGTCATGAAGCGTGAAATGTAGCCCACTACAAAATTGAGATCAAGCCTAGTAGCAATAACATAGATGAGACTGTCCACCAACTGTTTGAATGTTAATTCGTTCACCACAGGCGAATATGATTTGAATGTCAGCTTCAGCCCTTTCTCCATAGGTGTGGCTGCAAGTCTGCACTCTTGCATTCTAAACTTGTCCAGCAGACTACAAGCATACTTAGACTGAGATTAAAAGATACTGTCTTATATCTGCAGAACGTCAACACCAAAATAGTAGTGCAGTCCCAAGTTTGTCATGTTAAGGATTGACACAAATTATGTTTGATCTCATTAATCAAAAGTATCAAACTTCTAGTCATAATAGGGTCATCAACATAGACAACAACAAGAATAATATCACCACTGGTGCTTTTGACATACAGATTAGAATAAGATGGATTCATCCTAAAACCATTATCTGAAAAGTACTTGTCAATTTTTATGTACCAAGCCCGAGGAGCCTAATTCATCAAAGACAACATCACAACTAAAGATAAGACAATTGATGTCTACGTCAATTGGTCAGTAAGCCTTGCGGTTGTCACTGTTCCTTGTGAATATATGTTTTTGACTCTTGGAATCCAATTTGGAGTGTTAGGCATCTCGAAGCCACACATCTGCTAAAGAGCCAAAGATTTTCAGATTGTTGATCCTAGGCTTACAACCAATCCAGGCTTCCTTAGGAATCTTCCCCTTAATACCCTGTCTGAGAAACCGATTGAAAAGATGGACTGTAGTGAAAACTACTTCTACCCAAAAATTCTTAGGAACATTGCTATGTATCATTATTGACCTACCCATTGCAGTGATAGTACAGTTTTGACACTCAACAACATCATTTTTCTATGAGTGTATGGCGTGATTAACTAGCATTTGATGTCATGTGTATCATAGAAGGTAGAGGAAGCAATGGAACAAAACTCTCCCCCCCGCCTTATCTGACCTAAGAGTGACAATAAGACAGCAAGATTCTTTTTTTTTTAAATAAGCTCTTATATTTCTAAAACACAATAAACACGTTTGATTTCTAAGAAAGTACACCCACATTTTACAACTGAAATCATCAACAAAAAGCAAGAAATACCTAGCACCAATAATAGAAGAAGCATGATAAGTGATCAGGTCGCGATAAAATAGGCCAAGCAATAAGCTACACCAAGTTATCACCAGCCTATAAACCGCAACATATCACAAGTAAATCACCAAAATATCAGCAATAATTCATCATTATATTGCAGTTTGAATCAGATTATTGCATGTGCCTGTATATTGGCCCGTGACAGCCCAGCAAGCACATATTTGTACTTTTTTGTTGCTAGAGCATTATTTGACAGGACAAAAAGCTTTTGGAGGGGAAAGACCATCTTTTGCAGCCATCTACAACAATTTGTTGTGGATTTGGAGTGGATTTGAAGAGTTTTTTCAAGAAAAATTGGATTCACAAGTAAATTTTCAAGATTCTTTCTCTTTTGTTTTAAAACCAATTTGTCTTGTATTAAATGCATCCAAGTTAACACAAACTCCCTCATACCATTTCCAATCAACTCTAACTCCTTTTAGAAGGTACTGAAAAAGATCTAACACCAATTGTTAGCGATTTTTGCAAATTTTTGTAGTTTTTCCATAAATTTCATATTTTTCTTTAAAAAATTATGATCCAATACTTTTTTAATTTTTTCTTTCAAGTTTCAGCTATGTTTAGACTTATCTAATGTTTAAATTGACCTAGTTTGTTTCTAAATTTCTTCATTGAATTCCTGAATTTGTACCCTCAATTTGTATGTGACTTGTAGGTTGATTTTTCATCAAAATGGCAAATATGGATACCTCTACAAATGTCTATCGATGCCCCAATAGATGCATGTAGATCAGGATATCTAGCCCTAAAGTGGCTAGAGACAATGCATGGAAATATGCTTTTGAAGGACCCGACTTTACTAGTGTGATATACATAAAATGCGAAAAAGTTATTAATGGAGGCATATTTTCTTTGAAATACCACCTTGCAGGGATCACAAAGCATGACACAAGGGTTTGTGACAACACCACAGCTGAAATAAAGAGAGATGAATGCCTTGTTATGTGCCCAAGAAGAGGAAAAGTTACAAAGGGAAGAAAGGGTGAAATAGGCCATGAGGGCAGCCATTTTTGAATCACAAGGTATCTCAAGACTTGCACTAACTATTTTTTAAGAATCTTTTATTATTTTACAATCACCATCATTTGTTTAGAATCTAGATTTTGCTACAACAATGATCATTGATTCATTTTATAATGAAATCATGTAGGTTGTGACTAGGTATCCCAGCAAACCTTGAGGAAGAAGAAGAGGCACTTGAGGGCACAGTGGGCTTACAGCATGGCCCACGAATCCACAAATCTACCATTCTAGTGGCTTCCACTTCTGCTGGTTATAGTAGACCACCACCACATACATCTTCTATAGATGGCTTTTTTGTGCACAAAAATACTTCTAGTGCACAGCCATCACTGGAGGGTACCATGTGGAACAACATCATGCATCGGCAAGTTGACCTTCAATGTGCCGATTTTTGGTTTTTTAACATCCTATTCAATGTTGCAGCTAATACCTATTTGCTGAATTTTGTGACAAGAAATACTGTGGTGGGAAAAGGCTACAAAGCGCCCACTCCTAAGGACTTGAGTGGGAGGTTAGTTCACTTGTTTTATTTTTTAAGTGTTTTACAATTTTACAATTTACTTATTTTTGTTGAATATCAGTTTTTTAAATCAAAGTTATGTATTTAATGTCAACTTAATTTTGTGCTTGTAGGTTGCTCAAAGATGTTGTTTCGAGGGCCAAAGATGTGGTTGATGATCAAAGATTACAATGGAAACAATTTGGTTGCACCATACTTTTAGATGGATAGATAAATGTAAGAAACCATATGGATAGATAAATGCAAGAAACCATACCATCAACAAGATAAAGATAAAGATAAGGAATCTTTGGATCCCTTGAACAAGATAAAGATAGTTGAAACTTTGGCTCTAACGTTAGAGCAAGTTGCAATGGAGGTTGCTAATGTGGTGCAAATGATAACCAACAATGCAGCAGCATATGTGGCAGCAGGTAGGATCCTCCAAGATAAGTATAGCATACTTTATTAGTCTCCTTGTGCAGCACATGTTGTTGACCTTCTTTTGGAGGGCATAGGAAAATTGGATTAGGTGAGACCGGTTGTAGAGGATGCAAGAAACATAACAAAATACATGTACAATCACCCTTGGGTTCTCCACTTGAGGAAAAAACTCACCCGTGGGAAGGAGTTGATTAGACCTGTTGCCACAAGCTTTGCAACGATTTTCTTAATGTTGCAAAGTGTTATTAGCTCTTTGAATATTTTGAAGCAATTGTTTGTGAATCCAAAATGGCTAAACTCAAGCTATTAATAAAAGCCTGATGGACAAAGTGTTGCATACATCATCTTTGACAAATAGTTTTTCGATGGTGCTACAAAAATTGTTAAGGTAACTTGGAAGCTTCAAAAGTTGAAGATTTAATTTTGTTGTATTAAATAATCAAGTCTTTCATTATTAATTTCTAGCTCTAGTCCCTAGTTAATGATGATCTTTTTCTAATTGTCAATTGTAGGTGACGAAGTCCTTGGTTTAAGTTCCCAGTCGGGTATGTTTATTAGCCCATGGATAGGGCCAAACAGTTTGTAAAAAATTACTAAAGGGGGACAGCTTTAAATTTGACCGCATGTGAGAAATTATTGATAGAAGGTCGAACAATCAGCTCCAACTGCCCATCCATGCAGCGAGGTACTTCCTCAACCCTTGTTTTCGCTTCTCTCCATCCTATGTTGATCCCATTGGAGAGGTCATGGAGGGCTTCATTCATTGCATGCAGAGGATGGTATCTGCCGCTGAGGTAAGAGACACCATTGTAACTGAGATGGAAGTGTATCAGAATGAAATAAGAAAGCTATTCTCCTCATACTTGGCAAGAAGAGGAACTCTCAAACCCCAAGTACACTATTTCAACTTTCGGTGTCTTCGGCAAGAATGACAAGTAGATAAAAAATAAGTTACTAAAATATGTTTTCACCTTGTTTTCTAACTCTTTACTATTTATCTTGCAGATGCTTGGTGGCGAAATTAGAGTGGAAATGTTCCAAATCTGCAAAAAGCTTGCCCTACGCATCTTATGTCAGTCATGTAGCTCATCTAGTTGTGAGAGTAATTGGAGCTTATTCAAGGCCGTTCACATGAAAAAGAGGAAGCAGTTAGCGCAAAGACCCCTCAATGACCTTTTTTATGTCAACTATGCAAATGTCAAAAGAATTATTATCATTGGTGAAATAAATAATGAATGCCACAATAATCTATATGCTGGAACAAATGGTAAATGAATATAAGTGATCTAATGGTATATGCCGGACTCCTATGATAGTAGAGAACACATGCCATTGGTATATGAATTATGAAGACATGAATAATGCCGAGAAACATTAAAAACAGAGAAGACTTAATCAGGAGCATCATGATTATTAGAATCAAACAGGAACTGGTAGAAGACAAACACAGCAGGGAAACTTGTCTTCCAATGACACTGTTCGGTGGTAATACAGAGAGCACGTTTGAACAACTGTGACTCCATTTAAATATAGACCTATAGAAATGCTCAAAGATTTGAATTCATTTAAAGAGCGACAGATATATTTGGAAATACAAGATGAGTTAGCATGTTCGAATTCATATCGCACAATAGACAGCGATAGAACTACTCAAGAGTGGCGACAAGTATTAATAATTAGCAAGGTATAAGCAGCGAAGGTGTACAGTTGCGTTGGAGGTAAAAGAAGACTTACAGCAGCACGAATATGTGCACATATTAAAATGTCATCATCAAAGCAGTAAAGGTTCAATATAATAATATGCAGCAATAATATATTCTTCAGCGATTCGTATAAAGTGTTGATATGATTACTAAGCAAGCAGTAAAAGAAAGAATGACTACTGTCATATATTGGAGAAAAGAAATAGAGGTAATACTTAATTTGTGTCTCAAGAACCAATGATCTGTAATTATAGAGGAAGATGAAATTAAGAGATATGAAGATTATATAAACCAATAGAATAACTAATAGTCTTGATTTTGTTCATATACACCCCATAGTATCGAGCTATTTGTGGAATTACTATTTTATACTCCCCATCGCAGCGGGCTTCCAGTTTGGGATATGCCGATCATAATCTGCCATGTTTCCATAGATGTTCCTATCTTCTATGGTGGTTTTTAATATAGTCCACACGGGTTCTAGTCTGATGTCTTTTAGTTATCCCTTCTGTCTGAAGATGGAAATGTTGTCATATTTTTTGGGTCTTGAAGACGTCAGCAAAGGATCTATGAAGATTGCATTCTGTTTTTTTAATTCTATAAACAGTATTTATTCCTGGTTACATTTTGTGATGCAACATTTTTTATTGATGTTGGAGTTGTGGGGTAATTCAATCATGAGCTCTGTTTCTTCATCAGTAATGGCATTGCATGAGCACATACTAACTTGTGATGGGTGTATTGTTTGCTTATGCGAACAAATGGAGTATAGGCCATTCAATTTGCGTGTTCCACTTCTAGTGCTGCAGAACTCTGATTATGATTCAGAGTTAGGTAAATTCTTCAATACTTCATGTCCAGTTTGCAGAAGTCACATTCGTACTATCATTGGCGAAGAGGTTCTTTGCCCATTTTCTCGATGTACTCTCTATGCATGGCAATTGATTTCAATTTTTGTTTCCAATATTTGTGATATCACTTGAACTCTTTCTTATGTAGTCTACCTTTGCAAAAAGTGTGTTTTACATAGCATTATTTCTACGGACATATTGCATGAGGTGTTATTTAAGTACAACTTATGGCATCATGATGGGTATGTTGGGGGTATTTTCTTTCGGCATTTGCTACTCAAAAAGTCAGTTTTTGTTTCAGCATTTGATAACATTAAGCTGACTTTTGAAGCCCGCAACTTTCATTTTATTTCCGACTTTCTGCGTAGAAAGAGTAATCTTCTAAACCTACCGATGGTTTACCAATTGAAAGCTAGGATGTCTGCTATTTTTCCCTTGTTTTTTGAACAAGAGCATGCCCATATTTCCTCGCAAATGGTTGCCCATCTACTATGTGTTCTGGATCTCAATGTATCGTCTAAAATGGAAAATGTTGTACGGGCCGAATATGGGTTTAATATGGATAATGTGCTTGTTCCTATGGAGAATGGTGCTCAAAATAGGAATGTGTGTGCTTCTGGATTCGTGAATGCAACTGGTTTTGTGGAATCTTGAGATCTGAAAATTCTGTTGCAGCTATGGATATTGCAGACGATACTTCTACGATTAGTATATTAATCTTGTCAGCCACCAGATCAATATGTAATTAGGCTCATAGTATTGTATAGGCATCTATGTGACTAGTCTAAATAAGATTGCTATTAGTTGCAGTCCAGTCTAAATAATTTGGTCTTTTGTACCAATCTCCAGTCTATGTAATGACAATAACAGATGTACTTCTCTTCTTATTTAATATCTATATATAGGCTTCTTTGCTTTTTGTCAAAAAAAATTAGTTATGAAAACTCATCAACTACAAAAGACACAATCTTCTCTTAAAGAGCTATATATGATGCATATATAATATGATTTAAAAATTATATTCGCAAACAAGGAGAAAAAGATGGCAACGTAGTGTATGCGGCAGACATGGAGTATATCAACGGTGAATATAGTAATTAAAATATAGATATATTCAGATTACTGAAGTGATACATATGCCAAAATTAATGCAGATATAAAGGACATATATATAAGCATATATAGAGGAGTATATACTGATATAACAAAAAAATTGTACAAATAAATGAGATGTGTATGCTGATATAGAAGAATATGATAGATAGATAGATAGATAAAATTTTAACATCCACGAGGCTAAAAATAGCCTATGGGACAGCAAGACAACTCAAGCAGACTTAAGTAGCACTGTTCGCTTCTTGTGCAAGACGATGATGAGTCCACCCAATTGCTCAATGTACTCTTCGTTGAATAGGTTATGCCAAGAACTGTCACATATGGTATCCGCAAATTTATCTCTGCTACTCTTGTAAGCCTCACATTCTAAAATAAAGTGTTGTTCAGTTTCCACTTTCCCAAAATTGCAGAATCTGCAAATTCCCTCTTCCCAAGCCTCCTTTGGCCTCTTCCAATGCTCGATCTCACAACGAAGTTGGTGAGAGTTGGTTAGATATATTCAGATTACTGAAGTGATACATATGCCAAAATTAATGCAGATATAAAGGACATATATATAAGCATATATAGAGGAGTATATACTGATATAACAAAAAAATTGTACAAATAAATGAGATGTGTATGCTGATATAGAAGAATATGATAGATAGATAGATAGATAAAATTTTAACATCCACGAGGCTAAAAATAGCCTATGGGACAGCAAGACAACTCAAGCAGACTTAAGTAGCACTGTTCGCTTCTTGTGCAAGACGATGATGAGTCCACCCAATTGCTCAATGTACTCTTCGTTGAATAGGTTATGCCAAGAACTGTCACATATGGTATCCGCAAATTTATCTCTGCTACTCTTGTAAGCCTCACATTCTAAAATAAAGTGTTGTTCAGTTTCCACTTTCCCAAAATTGCAGAATCTGCAAATTCCCTCTTCCCAAGCCTCCTTTGGCCTCTTCCAATGCTCGATCTCACAACGAAGTTGGTGAGAGTTGGTTCTCAACTGAGCAATAAGAATTTTAGCCCTCCAAGAAATGTTGGCTCCTATGTATGCTTTTTGGAGTTGATCACAAGTGGGGTTCAACTCATTTATATAATATAGTTTCTTCCTCCTGATCTTGCTTCCCCAATTTCTCTTGTAGAATTTCTCCATAACAAAGACCTTTATTTCTTTATTATTTGTGGGGCACATATTGAATTGAATATTCCATTTACTCATCCATTTGATGTTTTGTTGCATCCATGTCCTTTTTCACTTACATAGTGTCTCACTAAAGACAACTTTAGGCCATCTATCCTCTTCCATTTTTTCGATTCTTTTTAAATAGCTTAGAAGGCGAACCATAGCAAGTGCCTCAATAGGAGCAGCCCCCATTTCACTTAGCATGATATCATATGGAACAGTGCTTTTGATTGTAAGCTTGCTTGTGATCAATCGCTTTTGGATTCCTTCGATTTGTTTCCATTGTGCTATAGTAGTGTTGCTGGCCCATAATTCACACCCGTAAAGAACAACTGGCAACACAAGAAGACCGAACAAGGTTTGAATAGTTTCCAATCCCACAACTCCGCTTCACGACACCTATTCTGAAGAGCATAAAAAGCCTTCCACCCACCTAATATCATTTTATACCTGCATCTAAACCAACTTAGTTTTTTGCTGAAATTGATGCCAAGGTATCAATGCTCCGCAACTTCTTCAAGAACACTTCCATTGTAATAAAATTCATGTTGATGCTGATTTTTATTATTAGAGAAAATCATAACCTTAGTCTTGCTAATATTGACCTGCATCCCCACCATTCCGAAAAAGCGCTCAAGAGAAGATAGATGATCTTGCAAAGCACAGGCAGATTTGGCAATTAAAATGAGATCGTCCGCATATAGGAGCAGCTTTATAACAAATTCACCTAGCTGAATGTCTTCACCCTTTTGCATGTTTAACCACTCTTCCAGTTTGTCAATATATAAACCAAACAAAGTAGGAGATAAAGGGCAGCCCTATTTGACCCCGATATCGCTCCTAAAACATTCTGAAATGCCATCTGAAGTTCTGATTTTGACGTTCACCTCTTCGTACATCCTATGAACAGCAGCTTTGAGATGCATATGAATCCCCAATTCTTCCATCCTGAACCAAAGCTTGTCTCTCGGGACGGTGTCAAAAGCCTTTTTAAAGTCAACAAAGCAACAAAAAACCTCTTCCTTCTTCTCCCACTCTTTTTCAATAATGTATCTCAAAGTAACACAGTGATCCACTATCGAGTGCTTTTGCCTAAAACCAGCTTTGCCCTTTAGCACGTTTATGGTTTTCTTCTGCCCATTTGTTGATCCTAGTTTCTATCATGCTGCCAAAAAGTTTAGCAAAGAGGGGATTGATCATTATTGTCCTGTAGTTGGAGGGATCGTTAACATCACCACTCTTAAAAAGTGGTATTGCAAGGCTGATTGTCCAATCTTTCGGAAACCCTTCTTGGCAGATTTTGTTGAAAATTTCAGTGATGTGCGGTGCAAGAGTTTTCATACCCCACTTCAGATACTCTGCTTGGAGCGCAACAAGATCTTTTGCTTTACCTCCACCTAACTTCTTAATCCCTATCTCTATCTCTTGCACAGTGAAAAGATTTGTATCATTGTTGACCAAAGGTGGCTGTCCCACTCCACCCTCTTGTTCATAAAGTTTCTTAGCATATTCGAACCATTGGGTGGCAGTAATATTATTTTCAATTTGCTTTCTCCTTGGTTGGAGTTCTTTCCAAAAACGTTTGGGGTAATATTATGAGTATGCAATTATATAGGAAGAAATATAAAAGAGAAGTATAAAAATATTTATTAAATCGTCCATCAGCAACATCATCAAGATGGAAAATAGTTTGTGCACAGTGGGTTAGTGCTCATGAAGTCAACAGTGCAGTGGGTGCTTCTTGTAGGTCAATGTCTGCGAAGTGTGGGATTTGGTGCTCCAGTGAGTCAGTGCTCATAAACATAGTGGTTGGTGCCTCTAGTAGGTTGATGCCTACGAAACATTGTAAAAGAACATGTTTATATATAAAGAAATTATTTTGTCGTGGTTTTCTCCCACATCCACGTAAACATTGCGTCATTGTGTTCATATGCATAATTGTTTATTTCAGTAATTGATTCTATTATGGTGATTAAAGTTTTAATTGGAAAAAGTTGTTATTATGCTAATTCACCCCCCACCCAATACAATTGTCTGCTCTTCAAAGTTACGATAAGTTTTTTTATGTCCAACACATGACCACAAAGAGGGCCCAACGGATTGTCGATATGGCAAAAGATCAACCTACAACAAGATGCCAAAGGACATTGGATAAAAGAAAGCAAAGGAACAAGAAGAAAATAACTACAACCAAAAAGGCAAGCAACATGCTAGCTATCCTTAGCAATAGAGAAGAAATCCAAGACCGAAGGACAAGTCTTCGACCGAGAAGAAAGCCCCACATAATCACTAAAGAACTATGTGAGAAGAGGAAGAGGAAGATCTCTGCTAAAAGAGCTCTTGTTGTTGCATCACCGATCTAGAGTGGCCGGAGGGAACCAAGTTGACGCTTAGTACCCCAAGCTGGCTGAATTATCTCAAGAAAAGAAGTAATCAGCTGGTTGGCATGTGGTCTCGAGGGGAGTTGGTGCTGAATGGAGTGGTCCCAAAGTCTCAAAGCCTCTTGAAGATAAAGCGCAAGGTTTCGTTGGTCAATATATTTGAAAAAGGTGGGAAGGGGTTGACCTCTCCTTGACAAGCAGTAGAATCTCCCACTGATCTCATAGTAAATAGGGCAACAAAAGATGAAGTGGAACTTCATCTCGTCCTTCCCCAAGGTACAAAGATGGGAGGCCTTGTCCTCTCTAGCAATTTGATGGTCGGTTTGGATGTGAAGCCAATGAGATCCCACTTTGTAGGAGCCAAGAGAGATGTGGAGAGCATGTGACTAGAGTGGGACAAATACAAGGGGCGAACAATGATATTTTCATTGACCTCAAGAAAGTGCTCCACATAGATGGCCATCATAGGGCAAAGGCCCCAACTAGGACAAACCTAGGTGGTGTGGATAAACAATCTAGAAATGGTCAATCTGATGTGTTTGTTCATCTCCTGCCGTAAGGGAAGGAGATAAGAGGGGGCATCCAAAGGGTAATTGAACAAGGAGAGTCGGTCAAGCTCGATCATCATAGAGCCGAGAAGAGTCACGACCTCAACATACTAGCACCTAGCTCTAGCAGAAGTGTCAAACAGTGCAATAGCTTTCGAGGAGTAGTAAGCAAGATAAGAGTACCTATATCACCCACCAAGGAAACCACAGAGCACCAAAGATGATGTAGGAACCAAACCAAGTTGAAGATCACTCCAAGCTTGAAGGGTTGGGCACCAATCTTAGGAAGGACAATATTATGGGTGTGTGCTGCCTACACTTGATAATACATTGTAGAAGATGGGATTGCAATCTCTCAATCAAGACCCAATCCCACTACAATAGAGAGTGTCCCTAAAAAATTGAGCCATAGAGTATCTTCAGACTAATCAAGGTGTCCATGAGAGTCATCTTGGACAGGGTGTCCTAAAAACGGTGCCAAAAACAATATCTCTCTAAAATAGCCAAGGAACCATAGCCCTTATTGATACAAGGTTGAAGGGTCGGATGCATGTTGAAGCAAGGACCAAAGAGCTTAACCCCCGAATAAGTGTAATAAGAAGGGGTCTCTGCCTAGTTGTCTGGGAAAAAGAGGTGGAGCTGAGAGGTCTTAAGGCCATTGAATACCATCACCTTGGTCTTTCCCAATTTTAAATGTCAACTAACGAGAGTCTCAAAAAGAAGCAAGGTCATCAAGCAGTCTTTGTATGTCCTTGGGCAAGAAGAGGTCTCTATCTAGTTGTTCGGGAAAAAGAGGTGGAGGTGAGAGGTCTTAAGGCCATTGAATACCATCACCTTGGTCTTTCCCAATTTTAAATGTCAACTAGTGAGAGTCTCAGAAAGAACCAAGGTCATCAAGCAGTCTTTGTATGCCCTTGGGCAAGCAGGCTAAGAGGACCACATCATCCGGAAAGAAAAAGATAGATATCAAGACCTAGTGCAAGTAACAACCATCATCAAGGAGAAAATGCTCTAGTAAAAATCCCACAAGCTCATCAATATATATCTCGAAGAGGATAGGAGAAAGCAAACAACCCTGCTTCATCCCAATGCTACTTTGAATGAAGTCTGAAACCCAAAGAGGGGTCTTCATGTGACCCACAACTTTCTCATAGGGTATGATGATGGCACTCAAGAGAGTCTTTGAGATGCCAATGATACCTAGACTACTCGAAAGGGCAAGCCTGGAAACTGAGTCAAAGGCCTTGTGGAACTCCACAAAGCAGCATTAAACCTTCTCATGTCCCTATTGTAGTACGCTTTAGCAGTGAAAGATTTCACATAAATTGGATATCCCTTTTGTCATTAAAGCATAAAATGCAGATTCTTCATACCCTTATTGCTTTCCAACATTGACCTTAGTCTAAGACCATCCCTTCTTCCTGTTACATCCCAAATTTTTGCCCTAAATTTTAAATTGATCATAGCAGTTGGTTTAACGAATTATTATCATGTGAAGTGAGTTAGTTAATTATAGACGTTGCATCAATTTATTTCTTCCTGATCATGTGAAGTAAGTTAGTTAATTATAGCCATTGTATCAATTTATTTCTTCCTAATCATGTGAAATGAGTTAGTTGAATTATATATGTTGTATCAACCGATAATGAGATATTTTCATGATCATGTGAAATGAGTTAGTTCTTTAGACGTTGATGAAATCTCTAACGGTCACTAGACGATCGACAATGGTTTTGAATTAACAATTAATATATCTTGAATTAATGTCTTGGCGAGAATGTTGTTTGAATGATTGCAAGAAGAAGACTGAAGAGAGGGGAAGCATTGCTAAACGGGATCATCGGAAGGGGATGGTCGAATAGTCCAATCATCAAAATCGACAAGTTTGACCTAAAACTACCCTGGCAAGGATTTTAGAATTTAACATGTTGCATTGTGGAACCACATGAGCTATTAGAGAAACAATATAATAAAAAATTAAAATGATATAAATTAAAACAATAATTCATACCTTTGAACAATTATTAATAAATTTATTATTTAATCATTATTATACACACTCAAATACGAACAATGTATATAAAAATAAGGTGACACCAGTAAATTATAAGTTATAATCTAATGATGCCACTTTATCAATACATACACATGAACGTATATAAGAATGAACAATAATAATAAAATAATAAAATCAAACTTTTCAACTTCTTATTCTTTCCCTCTATTTTCCTTCTTTTTTTAAAAAATTCAATTTGATTTGCATTTGAAAAGTCTTCTTTGTAACTGATGTTAGTCGAAGAGCCAAGCCATCTTCTTATTAGAGACTCATCGATCATATTTGGACATGGTCTCTCTTCTTTCCCATTCTTTTCCATCTGATTTTCGGTGGCCCTCTGTTCTCTGCTTATACATTTTCACATAAGGAGAACCTGTTTTTTTTAATACTGACAACATTCACTGGGATTTCGTTTACCATTTCACTCTCACGTTATCCATCATCCACGGATTTTGAATATGGGAGAGTAGAGATCATCATCCCGGCCGCGAAGAACTAGAAGAAATTTTGTGTCGTCACGTAAGAACACTGATACGCCGAGCCTAGAGTAATTGTTATTTTCTTTTTGAAGTATGCCAGTCAGGTGTCACATTTTATTTTTGTTTTCAATGAATTTATACCAAATACTGTAGCCATCATATTACAGATTGAGATAGGCATTACATAGATTTTAGATAACAAAGTCTATTCATATTGCTGATTGTTCTTTAACCATAAGTTGTATCAACCATGAATATGAAGAATAGAAATGCAATGGTAATCTTGATCAAATAAATACTGCTTAGAATCTAATTCTTCCATTTATACTCATTCAGAGATGAAAATGATATCATGAAAATCCAAACACCGAGGAATTCACCAAGCAATAATGTCATTATAGGTGAAGAGATGTTAAACTCACGAGCACCTAGGAATCACCGGCATGGTAGCCTAAAATGGTGAGGAGGTGTAGAGAGTCTGCATACAATAAGAATGGAATCAGATTAAATAAATAATATGCAAAAACTATAATAGCTCATGCATGTTCTAGTTATGTTATGTGTTGTCAAGTTGAGTGGTGGAGATCAAGTTTTCAAACCCAACTTGAAATCCTTGGCCAGGGTAGAAATTAGGCAGATGTGTCGAATATGTGATCTTTGTTGTTTGTCCAAACACTTCAGCTATTTTGGAAAATAACTGTTGGGACACTCAACCCACCTGACTACTCAGATGGTTGGGCTTATGAACATCCTAAGCCTAATCCTAAGGTAGGGAGGGTCGTTTTATTAATTTAGAATGAGTGGGGATAAGTAATGGTCCGCGGGTGGGAGGTTAAGCCTATGTCAATGCTTCTCCTCTCACCAATGCTGAGGCTTGGACAACGATGAAAAGAATTCTATGTTAAAATTGTATGTTCTTTTACTTTTAACCCTTAGAAGAATAGATAGATATTTTTAAAACATTTACTTATATGTTGAATAAGTATTTCAGTTGATATAACTAGCCGTTACTTATTTTCAGTTGAATATGTTAGAAGTAGTTAAATTGTTAGCAATGCATATATATTTCTTTTTAATTCTCGTGAAATTTAGCTAAATATGAAAGACAAATTGGAAAGACTATTCTTTCAGTTATAATCAATTGATAGAAATCATTGTCATGTGAAATGGAATCAGTTACTTATTAAATTAGATTAATATGAGATTAAAATTGGTTATGAAAATTCATATGTTACATATGGTATCAAAGCGTTGGGTTTGACACTGAACCTAGGGCACCCTACCTTCTTGAAACCTGATAGAAATCTAAATTGACTACAAGATGTTAGTACGTAAAACCTCCGGCAAGAAAACTCGGCACCCCATCTTTCCCTATCTCATTAGAAACATGACTAAATATGACTATACCTGTTGTTCTGTGCCCTGAGATAATGAAACCCTGAATCAGGCAATTCAACAGATGAAGGAAAGTGTCAGGTGGACTCTTGCCAGAAAGGTAGCATATAAAAACAAGCTGATACAAAGCTGGAATGCTCAGCAGAGCAGCCTCTTTTACAGTTTCATAGATCTTGGATGGTGAGAGATATGTACCAGTCTGAACCAAAATGTAGTGCTGCAAAGCAAGATTAAATGTTATATTAATGTAAACCTCCTCAATAGAAGAAATTTTGTAAATAAGGTTGCTTAGTGAAGCAATGAAATAAATTAAGTTATTTGAAATCATGTGATTGTAAGACTTTCTTTATTGTAAAAGATCTCTTCTATCCACATAATTGACACAATTACAAATTAACAGGTGGGAATCCTAAACATAAAAATGAATAGCAGCGAGAACACTGAAAACCAAGATATAATACGCAAGAACCCTCAATCTTCGAATTAACTGCTACTCCAAATCTTGTAAGAAACACAATTAAAGTTAGAAACCATGAAAAAAAAGATGAGTGAAATGGCAGCCCAGATAGGGCAGAACCGCGAGGAAGTGCAAACCTCACCACCTCCTAGAGCAAAGACAGAAGTCTCTAAACGTAACAAAACTCCCTCTCCCAAGCAATCGGAGAAGCAAAAGAAGAAAGAGATAGTGACTGATTTATCAGCAGACATAAAGAAAATAAAACCACCTAAGTTTTCTGATTCCGAGTCCAGAGAGGAAGGAGAAGCATGGTTAACTGAGATGGAACAATATTTTGAGATTAGGAACTTCTCTGAGACCTCAAAGACAGTTTGGGGAATTTATCATTTCACCGAAGAAGCTACAACCTGATGGGGAAATACCAAGGTCAAACAAAACATTAGGACAACTAAAATCACTTGGGAGAAATTTGTGAACATATTTCGGAAACGTTGGCTGCCCCAAACCTTTTATGACCAAAAGCTTCTAGACTTCCAAAACTTAAGACAAGGAAATACATCAATACATAAGTACTGGGAGAGGTTCACCCGATTGCTCAAATACGTACCACCTTATCAGCAAGACCCTAATTTGAAGGTGAGGAAATTCATCATGGGATTGAACAATAGGATAGGGGGAGCTATTGATGTTCTCGCTCCCCGAACCATGGAAGAGGCCCTAGAAAAGGCTGTTCGACAAGAACACAAGATCAGAAAGGACGACTCTATCCGAGACAACAAAAGGAAGACAAACTAGAATTCAGACAGTACTGACTTTGGGCCTCAGAAAAAGCAGTTTAAGGGCTACAAAAGCAACAAACCTGAAGTAAAGAGCAATGGAGCAAGAGATGTCAAAAGCAGTTATTATACGAATAAGAACAACCGGAATAATGAGAAGAAGGGACCACCAGGAGGATGTTTTAACTATAGAGGGGATCATTTTATCAAACAGTGCCCCATTAAACCCAACATCAGCTAGCCACAGCAACCACCTTTGTCGCAGCAACAACAAGCCTTTCAGCAAAGGATTCATGCAGCCTTGGATAATAGACAAGCAAAACAGCAGATAGGCCCCATTGAAACTCTGGGTAAGATTTACGGGAACCCTGTGTCCATATTAATTGATACTAGAGCATCAAAATGTTTTATATCACCTAGGTTGTTAGGTAGATTCCCGAAAAGATTTAGTTTTATGGCAAAACCATGGACAGTTGAGTATGCAAACCAATCAAGGGCTAAGGTAGAGAAATGCCTATTTGAAGCTTGGGTTGACTTCCCGAATTCCTCAACGGAATTGAGCTTATATGTAGCACCCCTGGGATCATACGACATTATCATAGGAATTAATTGGCTTAGTGAACATAAGGCTAAAATAGATTGTCTTGCAAAAACTGTAAACTGTGTGGATGATGAAGGCAAACCAACAAGCATTTCAGGGATTAAACACGAAATTAGATCAAAACAGATTTCTGCAATGCAACTTAAGAGATATGGGAGGAAACGCTATGAGATTTTCGCAGTTAGGACTGAGGATACAAGGAAATCTAAAACAACCACATATGGGGATGACTACATTTATGAAGATGGAGAAATCAGGCAAAAGTTAAAAGAATCCTTCGAAGAAAAATACCCCTATTTGAAGAATTATCAAGATGTGTTTTCTGAGGAACTCCCAGGACTACCCCCTTCCCGAGCATTTGATTTTACCATAGACTTGATACCAAGAGCGGAACCCATTTTCCGAGCTCCATATAGAATGACAACTATAGAGTTAATGGAGTTATAGATCCAACTACAGGATATGCTAGATAAGAAGATGATCCGGCCTAGTGTCTCACCATGGAGAGCCCCAGTGTTGTTTGTAAGGAAGAAGGATGGAACCATGAGATTATGTATAGATTACAGGATGCTTAATAAAGTCACCATCAAAAACCAATACCCATTGCTGATGATAGATGATCTTTTTGATCAAATTAAGGGTGCGACAGTGTTTTCGAAAATTGATTTATGGCTAGGATACCATCAGCTTCGAATAAAAGATGAGGATATACATAAAACCACATTCAGAACGAGGTATGGACATTATGAGTTTACAGTATTGCCTTTCGGGTTAACCAATGCCCCGGCAGCTTTCATGAATTTAATGAACAGTATATTTCAGAATTGTTTGGACGAGTTTGTATTGGTCTTTATAGAAGACATTTTTATATACTTTAAGAACGAAGAAGAACATCAAAAGCACTTAGAAATAGTTCTGCAAAGACTAAGAGAACACAAGCTATATGGGAAACTATCTAAATGTGCTTTTTACCAAAAGGAAATTCAGTATCTAGGGCACATTATATCAACTCAGGGTATAGCAGTAGATCCATCTAAGATAAAAGCGATTAAGGAATGACCCATACCTAGAAATGTATCCAAAGTTAGGAGCTTTATGGGGTTAGCTGGGTTCTATAGAAAGTTTGTCAGAAATTTTTCAAGGATAGACTATCTGATCACTTCACTTCAAAGAAAGGGAAATAAATTTATTTGGACAGAGAAGTGTCAATCAGCTTTTGAGTTTCTAAAAGAAAAATTGACTATTGCACCTATTCTAAGGGTACCTAATCCACAAAAACAGTTCATAGTTATAAAAGATGCATCCAGAGAAGGATTAGGAGGTGTGTTAATGCAGGATGAGCAAGTCATTGCTTATGAATCTAGAAAACTGAAAATTTTGAACAAAATTACGCACCTCATGATCTTGAATTAGTAGCAATAGTGCATGCCTTGCAAATGTGGAGACATTACTTAATTGGAAAACCTTTCGAGCTTAAGATCTAATCATCACAGTTTAAAGTATATTTTCACCCAACCAAATCTTAATGCAAGACAAAGGTAGCTAGAATTTTTAGCACATTATGAGTTTGATATAAGCTATATAAAAGGTAAGGAAAACAAGGTGGCAGATGCCCTAAGCCGAAGAAGACACATCTCGGCGATAACTAGTGTAAACTTCAAGTTGAGGGACCAAATTTTACGACACTTGGAGCATGATGAGTTTTATATAGAAATCAGGTTGGCTATTATCAAAGATCTGCAAGATCCTAAGTATTCAAAGTTTAGCCTAGAGGAGGATGGATTATTAAGATACCACCGCAAAATCTATGCGCCCAATGACCCTAAACTCCAAAGAAAAATTTTAGGTGAATTTCACTAAACCCCATATTTAGGACATCCGAGGGTAGCAAAAATGTTATCTGATATAAAACCTTTATATTTTTGGAAAGGGATGAAAAGGGAGATAATAGAATTTGTAGCAGGATGTTTGGAATGCCAGAGAGTAAAGGCAAAACATTGGTACCTAGCAGGTCTATTGCACCCAAATGAAATACTCGAGAGGAAGTGGCAGGTAATATCCACGGATTTTGTACAAGGGTTACCTATGACCCGGAATCGACACAACACTATTTTGGTCGTGGTTGACAGATTGGCTAAAGTTGCTCATTTTATACTAGGTAATTTATCTGATGGAGCACCCGAGGTTGCTCATAAGTTCGTTAAAGAGATTTTTAGGTTGCGCGAAATTCCAAAGAAAATTATTTCAGACAGGGATGCTAGGATAACTTCCAGATTCTGGCAAACATTATTTACAGCTTTGGGCACCAAATTGAACATTAGTTCAGCCTATCATCCTGAGACCTATGTTACCGGATTCGCACCCTGGAGCTCGAGTCCGGGTCCGGATTCATTCGGGTCTGGATTCGAGCCCCGACCCGTCGCGGACTCGGGTGAATCCGAGCGGACCCACGGCAGGTGGGGCCAAAAAGTGGCCCAAAGAAGCATTAAAATTATGTTTTTTTCATTTTTTTTTTGCCAAACCCTAAAGTAAGGCCTATTAGATGCATTTCATTCATCTAATCTCTCATTTGCTTTGTCATTTTGCTCTCGCATTTTGGTGTGGCCATTTTGCAAGTTTGAAGAGAAGGTTGTAGAGATTGTTTGTGGAGTCTCAAATCCTTCAAATAATCAGTGTTGAGTGTTCCAGGTATGCATTTGATCCTTCCTTTTGCTTCTTTCATAGTTTGTTTTTAGTTTTTTAAATTTTTTATATTTATTGTTCTAAATTTTTATCAAGTTTTGTATAAGTTTTGAAATATTTTTTTAAATTTGTTTTTATAGATTGCAAGAATTCAAGAATCAGTAGTCAGGGTTCAGTGGGTGTGGTGGGATCCCAAATATTTAAAATTGATAAAGGCTCTCCTTTGTGGAAGTATACAACAAGAATTGAGCAATGTGTTAGTGGGGGAGGGTATATATGGAAATGCAATTTTTGCCAAAACCAATGTAGAAGCTCCTATTTCAGGGTTAAACATCATTTGATAGGTCCACCAGGTCAAGGGATTTCCATGTGTGAGAGGCCCCCAGAGGGAGGTAAAAAAGGGTTGATGGCTCCTCAAATAGCAAGCATGTTAAAAGAACAAGAAGAGGCTGATAGGTTAGTGTCAAAGGCAAAAAAAGATAAGTCAAAGCAAATACCACCAACACCACCCTCTCAAACAATTAGTAAACCACATCCCTTCCTACCTACCCCATCTATGGATGAAGATGAAATAGAAACACCCGCATCCCGCAAGAGAGGCCTATTAGATACGGCATTTGAAAATGACAAGAGAGAAATTGCTAACATAAAGGTTGGGCGTTGCCTCATTACAAATGGTGTTTCATTCAATCTAGTGAGATCCCCTTATTGGAGAGAGATGGTGAAAGTAATAAATGATGCACCTCATGGTTACCAATCCCTTGGAAATGAAAAGTTGAGAACCACCATACTGCATAAGGAGAGAAAGAATGTAGAAAACCTCCTCAAACCAATAAGAGATTCTTGGATCCAAACGGAGGTGAGCATTGTCTCTAATGGATGGAAAGATTGCAAAAACCGTCCATTAAGAAATGTGATTGCTGTTTGCCCCAAGGGGGCAATGTTTTTGAAGGCGGTTGATTGTGAAGGGCAAGTAAAGGATGCAAATTTTATTGCCCAACTTCTCATTGAATCCATAGAGTCCGTGGGAGTTGACAATGTTGTCCAAGTAATAACGGACAATGCTAAAGTTTGTAAGGCTGCAGGTGCTTTGGTAGAAGCACGATATGAGCATATCTTTTGGACACTATGCATTGTTCACACCTTGAACTTGGTGATGAAAAGAATGGGCAGCCAAATTGAATAGATGAAAAATGTGTATGAGGAGGGTGAGCAGATCCAAATGTTTGTGACAAACCACCATATGTCACAAGCAATTTTCAGAACTTTCTCCCGCTTGGAATTATTGAAGGTAAATTTTAAACTTTATTTAGCTTCATTTATCATATTAATTTTTGTGTCATACTTTACAAAATTTAATACATATTCTTAATTTTTTGTGTTATCAACTTATCATATTAACTTACAATTTGAATTAAAATGGTAATAGGTTGCTGAAACAAGGTTTGCTTCACACACAATCGTCCTTAGACGACTTGTGAGGGTGAAAGAGCCATTGGGTCAAATGGTTATTAGCAACAAATGGGGTGGATGGAAGCAAGCTGATACAGAAAAGGCCAAAACTGTAAAGGATTTGATCTTCAGTGATAATTTTTGGAATAGGGTGGAATATGCATTAGAACTCACCAAGCCCATCATGTCTATGCTTCGGTATGCCGACACGGATGAGCCTTGTTTGGGGAACATATATGATGCCATGGACTCTATGCTAGAAAGAATGAAATCAGTAAGTTTAAATTTTTATACAATAATTCATCCTTGTTTATTGAGAGATTTTGATTTTTGATTTTAACACTACATCAAGATAACTTACATGTACATCATTTGACATCCCAGGTCATTCAGAGGAGAGAGCAGGATCCTGATACCTTGTACACTAAGGTGGAGAAAATTGTTCTACATCGTTGGAACGTTGGAACAAGATGACTACACCTTTACACCTTTGGCATATGCACTTTCTCCTAGATATTATAGCAGTGAGATACTTGCTATTCCTGGTAGAGTGGCACCATGTAGAGATCCTGAAGTTGCTCCTAGGTATAAGAGGGCACTTAACAGGCTCTTTAGTGATCCTGATGTGGCATCAAATGTTAGGAGAGAGTTTCTTGATTTTGTCTCAAGCAAAAATGCAGAGCCTGATGCAATCAATGACCAAAGTAAATTGGATGCCATTGGATGGTGGTACTTACATGGGGAAAGTTACACGTACCTCCAACCTCTTGCCACTAACATCTTGTCACAAGTATGTATTTAAGTTTTTTTTTTCCCTTTCTTATGGCCACTTAGCTTGTCAAATTAGCACTCTTAAATTCCTATTGTATTGAAAAATTACTTAGCTAATTTTTTAAAATTTGTTGGTTGTCTCTCTAGGTTGCAAGCTCTTTTGCTGCTGAGCGGAATTGGAGTACATACTCCTTTATCCACTTAGTGAAGTGTAACTCGTTGGGTTCGAAGAAAGCAGAGGACTTGGTATTTATTCACAACAACTGGCGCCTCTTATCACGCAAGGATCCAGGATATAAGAAGGGACCAGAGAAGTTGTGGGATGTACTACCTGAGACTTCTAACTTGGATATGATTGTCCAAGATATATCTAGAATTGCCTTGCTAGATGTTGAGGAGGAGGAGGAGGAGGATGTGGCTGCATCTGGGGCTAGTGGAACCGGTTTGGGTTCCAATGATGTGGAAAATGCCAATGATATAGATGAGGATGAAGCCATTGATCCCTCATATTTTGATGACCCATTTGACCCTTGAAGGGCATTTGCATCTTTGATAAACTATGTTTAAACATTTGTCATTGACTCATTGAGTCATTTATGATTTATCACTATGTTTCATAGTTTCAAACTTTATTAAGTCATAATTTATTATCTATCAATCTGATGAAGTAGTCTATGTTTTGAAATTCCATTTTGCATTTTAGTAATTCAATGTATGATTTTATTTACAACATTAGCATAGATTAATGAGTGAGTATTTAATGTTTATCTTTGACATTTGGCATTCATCAATAATCAAGTAACATTGATATATTCATATTATGGAATGACTTAGTTTTACTTTTACAACTATATGAGTTTATATTTTTTTTGCATATATATATATATATATATATACTAACGAACCCACCCAGGAACCCAAATGGGAAAAAAAAAAATTGCCCGAACCCACGAACCGAACCCCAAACCCGAACCCGTCTCCGAACCCAAATCAGCAACTTAGCCTGAGACAAATGGTCAAACAGAACAGGTAAATCAAATATTAGAAGATCTCTTAAGAGTATACTGTATGGACCGACAGTACCAATGGGAAACATACTTACCCTTAGTAGAATTTGAATATAATAACTCCTATCAGTCCACCATTAGAAGGGCTCCCTTTGAGGCTTTATACGATCATAACTGCAAAACTTCAGTGAGTTGGAATCGATTGGAAGATAGAATCATTGTCGGGCCTGAAATGATTCAGAAGATGGAGGAATAGGTACTCTAGATTCGTCAGAGGTTAAAGGAAGAAAACGGCAAACAAAAGAGTTATGTTGATGCCAAAAGAACACCCAGAGAATTCTCAGTAGGGGACAAGGTGTTATTAAGGGTTAAACCTCAAAAAAGTACTATCAAATTTGGCAAGAATGCTAAGTTAGCCTCAAGATATGTAGGACCCTTTGAAGTTTTGGAGGTTGTAAACTCAGTCGCTTACAGGATTGTTTTTCCACCAGCCCTTGCCAGGATGCATGATGTCTTCCATGTGTCATATCTTAAAAAGTATACTACCCACCATGAACATATGATTGATTGGAAATTATTGCAGGTGCGAGAACTAGGAGTGGTAGAGGTAAGACCGCTCAGAATACTCGAGGTACGTAAGCTACGCATATGAAATCGGGAAGGAACATAGTGCAAGGTCTAGTGGGACCAATATGCTGAAGATAATGCCACTTGGGAGGATTATCATGATATTTTTCAAAGATAACCCTATCTTTTCTCTGAGATTGAAAACTGAATATTTCTTTTCTTTCCATACAACTGACTGAGTACTACATAAATTTGCTATTATTTTCATCAAGGACGATGAAAAATCTAAGGGGGTGGGTATGTTACATCCCAAATTTTTGCCCTAAATTTTAAATTGATCATAGCCATTGGTTTAACAAATTATTATCATGTGAAGTGAGTTAGTTAATTATAGACATTGCATCAATTTATTTCTTCCTGATCATGTGAAGTGAGTTAGTTAATTATAGCCGTTGTATCAATTTATTTCTTCCTAATCATGTGAAATGAGTTAGTTGAATTATATATGTTGTATCAACCGATAATGAGATATTTTCATGATCATGTGAAATGAGTTAGTTATTTAGACGTTGATGAAATCTCTAACGGTCACTGGATGATCGACAATGGTTTCGAATTAACAATTAATATATCTTGAATTAATGTCTTGGCAAGAATTTTTTTGAATGATTGCAGAAAGAAGACTAAAGAGAGGGGAAGCATTGCTAAATGGGATCATCAGAAGGGGATGATCGAATAGTCCAGTCATCAGAATGGACGAGTTTGACCTAAAACTACCCTGGCAAGGATATTAAGATTTGACAACATGTTGCATTGTGGAACCACATGAGCTATTAGAGAATTATTAATGAATTTATTATTTAATCATTATTATACACACTCAAATACGAACATATCTATATAAAAATAAGGTGACACCAATAAATTATAAGTTATAATCTAATGATGTCTCTTTATCAATACATATACATGAACGTACATAAGAATGAACAATAATAATAAAATAATAAAATCAAACTTTTCAACTTCTTATTCTTTCCCTCTATTTTCCTTCTTTTTAAAAAAAAAAAATCGATTTGATTTGCATTCGAAAAGTCTTCTTTGTAACTGATGGTAGGTAGTCAAAGAGCCAAGCCATCTTCTTATTAGAGACTCATCGATCGTATTTGGACATGGTCTTTCTCTTCTTTTCCATTCTTTTCCATCTGATTTTTGGTGGCCCTCTGTTCTCTTCTTATACGTTTTCACATAGGAAGGAGAACCTATTTTTTTTAATACCGACAACATTCATTGGGATTCCATTTACCATTTCACTCTCACGTTATCCATCATCCACGGACTCTGAGCACGAGAGAGCAGAGATCATCATCCCGGCTGTGGAGAACTAAAAGAATTTTTGTGGTGTCACATAAGAACACTGATACGCCGAGCTTAGAGTAATTGTTATTTTCTTTTTGAAGTATGCCAGTCAGGTGTCACATTTTATTTTTGTTTTCAATGAATTTAAACCAAATACTGTAGCCATCATATTACAGATTGAGATAGGCATTACATAGATTTTAGATCACAGAGTCTGTTCATATCGCTGATTGTTCTTTAACCATAAGCCATATCAACCATGACTATGAAGAATAGAAATGCAATGGTAATCTTGATCAAATAAATACTGCTTAGAATCTAATTCTTCCATTTATACTCATCTAGAGATGAAAATGATATCATGAAAATCCAAACACCGAGGAATTCACCAGGCAATGATGCCATTATAGGTGAAGAGGTGTTAAACTCACGAGCACCTAGGAATCACCGGCATGGTAGCCTAAAATGGTGAGGAGGTGTAGAGAGTCTGCATACAATAAGAATGGAGTCAGATTAAATAAATAATATGCAAAAACTATAATAGCTCATGCATGTTCCAGTTATGTAATGTGTTGTCGAGTGGTGGAGATCGGGTTTGCAAACCCAACTTGAAATCCTTCGCCAAGGTAGAAATTAGGCAGATATGTCAAACATGTAATCTTTGTTGTTTGTCCAGACGCTTCAATTATTTTGGAAAATAACTATTGGGACACTCAACCCACCTGATTACTTAAATGGTTGGGCTTATGAACATCCCAAGCCCGATCCTAAGGTAGGGAGGGCCGTTCTATTAATTTAGGATGAGTGGGGATAAGTAATGGTCCGCAGTTGGGAGGTTAAGCCTATGTCAATGCTTTTCCTCTCACCAATGTCGAGGCTTGGACAACAAATAAAAGGATTCTATGTTAAAATTGTATGTTCTTTTACTTTTAACCCTTAGAAGAATAGATAGAAATTTTTAAAACATTTACTTATATGTTGAATAAGCATTTCAGTTGATATAATTAGCCATTACTGATTTTCAGTTGAATATGTTAGAAGTAGTTAAATTGTTAGCAATGCATATATATTTCTTTTTAATTCTCGTGAAATTCAGCTGAATATGAAAGACGGTTAGATTGGAAAGACTATTCTTTCAATTATAATCAATTGACAGAAATCATTGTCATGTGAAATGAAATCAGTTACTTATTAAATTAGATTAATATGAGATTAAAATTGGTTATGAAAATTCATATATTACACTTCCACTATTCAAAAGCAATCTAACTTTGACAGTCATGTATCAAGTTGCCAAATTTATGGTAGTAGCTACAATACACTTTCAAGCTATCTTGAGGCTGATTGGAGTATTTCAAGTGAGAGGATTAGGCTTTACCTTTATCCTTGTGAAAGGATTTGGCTGAGAAGTCTTGCTCTAAGGATGAAGAAGTTGCACTGCTACTAAACTGTTGTTTCGAACGACCCTATTGTTGAAGTTCAATGCATAAATCAAAAAACTTCAAGTGAATATTAGTTGTAGTAATGTTCAGTGTTTCTATGAAGTGATTATAGGATTTTAGGTAGACTTTTCAGAGTTATGACTACCATATCTTCCTCCATTTTTCGACCAATGGCCTCAAGTTGATCTCGAATGTTCTTTATCTTTGGCAAATGCTCCTATAAGGACATACATTGATCCATCATGATCGAAACTAGTTGGTTCTTCATGATGAATGCATGGCTCTTATGTAATGTCTCGTGGAGATCCTTCATTAGAGTCTAGGTCTCTGCAATTGTGTTGACAGATGACACTTTTGGGAATTGATCATCAGTAACTAAAAGCTTGAGAAGCATGGCTACTTCTCGGTTGTGCTCATCAAACTTATCCTAATCTTCTCCAAGTTTGGTAGGACGAAACCATTTACCCAAAACAAGTTCATCAAGGGGATGATACTCAAAGATAGTCATCATCCTATACTTCCATATATTGTAAGTTTTGTCATTGAATCATTTATTTCCTTCCAACATTATGTTGGTCAAAGATGCCATTGGCATATTTTCCAAGACAAAAATGATAAATTTTGTAAAGGCAAAAAATAGTGTGCAGAACCCGAGGCATGGATCCCAAAGCACAAAGGTAGATTCAAATATTGACTTCAAAATATAAAAGTACAAATGGGTCAAATCTAGCGGTGCAAATTTTTGATAGATAAAAAAATAATCGAAGATCCAAAATTTCCCACAAAAAAAAAGAAGGAATATGTAGATAAAATCAAAATCCAACCAAGAGAACAAGCGAAAGTCTGCAAATCAAGAAAACACACACAAATTTTGGCAAAAAAACTTTGTTTGAGGTACAAGTTGTGTGAAACAGCTTCCGTAGTAACCAAAAACAGTATCTAGAAGAGCAAACAAGGAAGAGTCACGCTGGTTGAGCAATATGCTAAATATGAGCTCCAAATGAAAAAAAAAACACCTTGTGTCCCAAAACTCTTGTCACAAGAAAAGAAGTGTCATCAAACAGAGAAAATGAGCCCTAAAATGACTACAAACACCGCTTGAAATGCAAGGAAATCCGATGCAAGAACCATACAATTCTATCACAGAGAAGAAGCTGAAAGGACGTTACGTGGGAATATGAGAGAGAAACTTGACCATAAAAATGGTCACACAGGTTGCAAAGAGGAGAAACACCTATTGTTTCTAGATATTCCCGTTGCACAAAGAATCGGGTCAGCAAAATAAGAAAACGATGACTAAAAGTAAAAAGCTCAGAGTTTGCAAAGAAGAAAGCTCAACCCATTGAACCATAAAAGCAACCAAGAATTTTTTTTTAAAGTCCTGTTTTTTATCCCTACAAAATGGTAGTCAAAATCTAGACACCAAGAAAGTAATTTTAAATAATTTAAAAACTAATAATTTCTTAAAGAATTATAAGTTTTTGGAAGAAAACTTATTATCATGAAAATAATTAGTAAAAAATTGACGGAATATACAATCATTCATGTACAAAGACGGTTTCTACAATAGAACAATCATAATCTTAGAAAGAATGCAATATTTACAAAATCTACAATATGTTAATTTCATATAACTCTAATAATCATGACTGGTCTGAATTGCAGATCATTAGATCTAGTAAAGTATGGAGATCCTTAGAAAGGATTGATCTCTTAAATACATTATTTATATGACCTAATTGGCATCTTTAATGGGCCACTTATTATGTTCTATTTTGCATAGTATAGTTAGTACATTTACTAACTAATCATAATCTCCTTTAGACGCCGATCTTGGCAAGATAAGTTGAGAGTTTATATAGAGGACCGACTTGGTAAGAGTCATGTCCTTTCTAAGGACATGCGTCTTGATTGCCTTATAAATAAGGATTAATAATGTGGATAAAGGACACACGAAACTTATATGGTCTGCTCCTTTAGCATTATTGCCCTATCCGATTTGTAGCAAGTATAAAGCATTTTGTAGAATAATTGTTATACTCTTTTAACACTTCATATACAGGTCTAATATATTATATCAGTTTGGTTGTTCAGAATTTGCAGAACTTCACATGGTATCAGAGCTCTGGTAGTCGAACCTTGGCTCTGCAAATTAGTAATTAGACTTGATTCATATCTAGCAACATCCTTCTACCTTCAATGGCTAGCACAATCAAACCCGAAGATAGGTTTGATGGAAAAGAACACTTTGTTGCTTGGAAATTGAAAATTATGATGATTCTTTAAGACAATGATGTAATACAGTTTGTTGATAAAGAATCCAAGCAACCTGATGCTGACCTCATAAAACTATCTGGAGTAAAGGAAATAGGAAAGTCATGCAAATCATATTAGATGGAGTTAAAAATGAAATAGTACCTATGCTAACAAAACATCAAACAACATTTAATATGATGAATGCATTATTAAATGCATATCAAGTTAACAATGCAACTAGAACCCTTGCACTAAAAAGACAACTAAATCATATACAAAGAAAGAAGGGAGAATCTATGAATTCATACTTCCTAAGGATGGCTAGTCTAAGAGATGAACTTGCAAGTATAGGGACCATAATTGAAGACAAAGAGCTGACACTCATGGCTATAGATGGATTACCGGATACATGGGAAAAATTCTCACAATGAGTAAGTGCTAGAGACAATATTCCAGACTTCAATAGATTTAAAGGAGATTGTCTTTAAGAAGAATCTAAAAAACTTAAGAAAGGAGGAAAATTGAAAACTAAAGATGAAGAACTTCATGTCCTCAACACAAATTCCTATAAAGGTAAGAAGAAGCACTTTAAGAAGAAGAGTAATCAAAGCAACGAAAAACCTAAGAGAGATTAATCCAAAATAAAATACTTCAAATGTGAAAAATTTGGACACTATCGATCTAATTGCCCTAAGATAAGATAAGATAAAGATAAGATAAAATTATTAATGTCCATGAAAAACCAAAACGGTTTATGGGACTGAGCATACAAACAGAAGAGCCTACCAAGCAAAGGCACCAAACAGTGACTGAAAAGGAACAAAGCAACAAGAAGAAAGAAAGACAAGGTAAGGACTAAGGGTCCTTCATTGTCACAAAGAAATCCGTAATAGAGAGGTACATCCGTGGACAATCCATAGTCTTCGGATGCCATGAAGAACCCCTATAAGAATACAAAGCAGCAAGTAAACTATACAAATGTTACTAGGAAAGAAGAAAATTATGATCTTGAGAAATGTGTATTGTATTTTGCACTATCAAATGAAGTATCAAACACAGCATGGGTAATTGATAGTGGATCATCTCGACACATTACAAGATACAAAGAAGTACTAGACTCAATATCAAAAGAAGTTAATGGCGAAGTTACCATAGGTAATAATTCCAATCATTCAGTCAAAGGAATTGGGAACTGCACCTTGAAACTTAAGTAGAGTATTTCTCTCCATCTCAAAAGAATACTCTATTTGCCAGGAATAAAGAGGAATCTAATCTCTGTTATAGCACTTAAAGATGATGGACATAATGTTGCATTCATGGATGGTAAAATAATGACCTGGTCTAAGAACTCTTCATTTAAGAAATTAAAGTTGATTGGTCAAAGAAAGGGATACTTGTATGAATTAAACATAGAACCTACTCAAGCCTTAATTCATGAAGCTGCTGATATAAACGAAATGTGGCATAGAAGGTAAGGACATCTAAAGTTCAAAGCCTTATCAACTATGGAGAAGATGGTTACGGATTTACCTAAGTTGAATAAGGATCATTCAAGCATATGCAAAGGATGCACTCTGGGTAAAAACACCAAAAGTCCATTTCATGATAGCACTAGAAAAACTAACCATGTTTTGGAATTAGTCCACTCAGATTTATGTGGACCTATGTCTGTTCCTTCTCTTGGAGGATTCTGGTACTCTATACTTTTTATAAATGATTTCTCTAGGAAAACATGGATTTACTTCTTAAAATATAAAGAATTAGAAGAAATCCTTAAGAGATTTAAAGATTTCAAAACCTTAACTAAAAAACTTATCAGAACACAAAATTAAAACTCTTAGGACTGACAATGGAGGGGAATATACTTCAGACTCGTTTAAAGATTTTTGTAAAGAAGTAGGAATTAAGAGCGAGTATATTGTTCCTTATAACCCATAGCAAAACGGGGTAGCAGAAAGGAAGAATAGAACAGTTATAGAAGCAGCAAGAGCTATGATATTCAATCAAAATTTAAAATATTATCTTTGGGCAGAAGCCTCTTGTACTACTGTCTATATTCAAAACAAAAGTCCTCACTCCCACCTTAAAAGATAAAACTCCTGAAGAAGTCTTTTCTAAGGTTAAACCAAATATAAGCCATCTTAGGATATTTGGGTGCCCAGTATACATACATGTTCCAAAAGAAAAGCGAACTAAGTTAGAACCCTCCGGGAGGAAAGGTATTTTTGTCGAGTATAGTGAAACATCTAAGGCATATAGAGTTTTCATACCTGGTCAGAAAAACATTGAACTTAGTAGGGATGTCATATTTGAAGAAGATTTAGCATTCAAAAAAGCCCTTAGTTCTGAAGATCCTACACATATACCTAATTTTGAAGAAAATTGTAAATCTAAGTTTCGGAGGGAGAACATTGAAGAAATTCAAAATGAAATTCAAAATCTTAATCTTGAAGAAAATCAAAATCCTAAAAAAAGACCACTTTGGGATATTAAGACTATAGAGGAAGTACAAGACTTTGTTGCACCAACCAATGTTTCAAATGCTATTAAACATACAACTTGGAAGGATGCTATGATGGAATAATACTAATCCATTACTAAGAATTATGTTTGCGAAATTGTTCCAAGGCCTAACAAAAAATCTGTTGTTTCTTCTAAGTGGATATTTAAAATCAAGCATGTTGCTGACTGTAGCATTGAAAAATATAAAGCCAGATTTGTAGTAGGGGATTCTCTTAGAAGGAGGGAATTGATTATGAAGAAACCTTTGCTCCAGTTGCCAGATACAACTCTGTAAGGGCAATCCTAGCTATTGCATCAGTGAAGGGATGGAAAGTACATCAGATGGATGTGAAAACAACATTTATGAATGGAAAGATTACAGAAGAGGTATATTTGGAACAACCTAAAGGATTTGAAACTCATAACCCTAAAGTCTTTGTTTGCAAGCTCAAGAGAGCTCTCTATGGGCTTCAACAGGCTCCAAGGGCATAGTATGAAAGAATTGATAATTATCTCTCCAGTTTAGGATTCTCCAAGAATGAAGCTGATCCAAATCTCTATTATAAAAAAAGATAAAGATGATATGATAATTTTGATACTATATGTTGATGATTTAGTAATAATAGGTGATGATCATCTTATAGATCAATGCAAGAAAGATCTAATCAAAGAATTTGAAATGAAAGATTTAGGACTCCTTCATTACTTCCTAAGACTAGAAGTATGGCAGAACTTTGACAGCATCATACTTAATCAAGGAAAGTATACATTAGATATCTTGAAGAGATTTGGAATGTGGAACTGCAAACCTATGTCTTCTCCAATGGAGACTAATCTACACAAACTTAAGGAAGCAGCTACAAAATCAACCTCCATAGATTCTACTCTTTACAAATAGAGGATTAGGTCTCTTATGTGCCTGGCAAATACAAGACCTGATATTTGCTATGTTGTTAATGCCTTAAGTCAGTTTATGTGAGCCAAAAGAGATTCACCTAGTTGCAGTTAAACACATCATGAGATACTTACAAAGCACTCTTAATCTTGGGCTCAAGTATGAGAAAGTTGGCATGGACTTACATGGGTACACTCATATTGGGCTGGAAGTATTACTAATAGGAAAAGCACTTCAAGATGTTGTTTCAGTTTAGGCTCAGCGATGATATCATGGATATGCAAAAAGCAGGCATCAGTAGCACAGAGTTCCACAGAAGCTGAATACATTGGAGCAGCAATGGCCTCTCGGGAAGCAATATGGCTTAGAAAGTTATTTGTGGGATTATTTGGATCAACCCATGAATCCTACTATTATTCATTGTGATAATCAAAGTTCCATTAAGCTTTCTATGAATCCAGTTTTTCATGACAAGTCCAAGCATATTGAAATTCCTTACCATTCTGTAAGAGATATGGTAGACAGGTACTGTAAAATTAGAATACATTTTCACTGCAAATTAGATAGCAGATATTCTTACCAAACCTCTCTCTCGAGTGAAGATAGATCACTTCAGGAAAAGACTTGGTATGGTTGAATTATAATACATTTGTATTCTTCAATTATTAATGAAATAATTTTCAGTTACAATTATTTTTGTCAGGCTATTGACTGTTATGGGCTCCACCATTTGTATTCATTATCTAAGCGATGACGATCTCTGAGATAATGAACACTTGTATAAAAGACATTATGAGAGATGACGATTTCTTAGATAATGTGTTGAACAATAGAGAGCTACTGTCAGATCTGGATGAGTTCAAGATCATATTGTGATGTAGACATTTCTATGCCTATGAGTCACAGCTTGGATAAAAGAAGGATTTAATCATTCTCCGTATTTTATCCTGTGCACTGGTAGATCTTAACTCAAGATCATATTTTGACATAGGCCTACTAGTACCTATGAGTCACAACTTGGATAAAGGAAGAAATTAATCATTCTCCGGATTTTGTCTTGTATGTTGCATTCCATGCAATACTGTTATCACTAGTATAAGTGATAAGTCATATCATAGGGATAGTAATATGACATAGTATCATGTGTTCAATGACACCACATGCTTAGAAGATTCAAATAGATATAGAGTATCAATCTATGCCTATTCATCTTGATTGATGGTGCTAGATATTTTTTCTCTCGGTATGATTATCAAGTTAAGAGGGAGTGTTAATTCCATATAACTATGATAATCATGACTGGTCTGAATTACAAATCATCAGATCTAGTAAAGTATGGAGGTCCTTAGAAAGGATCGGTCTCTTAAATACATTTTTTATATGACCTAATCGGCGTCTTTAATGGGGCACTTATTATGTTCTATTTTGCATAGTATAGTTAGTACATTTACTAACTAATCATAATCTCCTTTAGACACTGATCTTGGCAAGATAAATTGAGAGTTTATATAGAGGACCGACTTGGTAAGAGTCATGTCCTTTCTAAGGACATGCCTCTTGATTGCCTTGTAAATAAGGGTTAAAATGTGAATAAAGGACACACGAAACTTATATGGTCTGCTCCTTTAGCATTACTGCCCTATCCGATTTCTAGCAAGTATAAAACATTTTGCAGAATAATTATTATACTCCTTTAACATTTCATATAAAGGTCTGATATATTCAAGATCATCTTCAGCAAGTAGAGACAGGCATTATATCAGTTTGGTTGTTCAGAATTTGCAGAACTTTACACAGTATAGACCATTACATAAGGAATAATAAAAGATATTATAAGATATTATTCTAATAATATTGTCAACCACCCATCCAAGATTGTCCTAAAGGAGAGCTATACCTACCAGGGCATGCTAGCTAATACCCATAATGGATGACCTTTTCCAATAACCATTCCCATTTTATCATGTATATTGTTGTCCCCAACTTTAATCAGAAATTCTTCAAATAGCATGTCCCATATTATTTAGCAATAATACCTATTGATCATTATTTAAATTCTTAAATCATGTGGCCAAATTCCACACAGCAATGTGTACTACACAGCCACCTGATAAAAAGAAGCAAGGTCAGCTAGTGCTTGGGGTATAGGGACTTGGTGTGATAACCAAAGAAAGCATGGCTTTATGAATAAGATTAGTTTAGAGGGAACAGCTGGGTTCATGTGATCATCAAGAATATAAAAAAATGTCCGTTATTGTTCAACAGAAGAATGGAATTTAGATCTCTCTCTATCATAAAGTAACTTCTCTCATTGTAAACATTTTGTTAGATCACACATAATGAACAACAACAGTGCTCAACCGCCTCAGTTAGACCTTGCTACTTGAAACCTAAAAATTAGAATCAATTGAAATGCATATGAATATGTCCTTATATCTAAGACGTCAAGTTTTCACAAAAATTTCAATATGCACCATTAAAGTTGCAAAAACAAAGGATTTCAGAAATGATGAACTATGCAACAGAACAGAGAGAACTTGCATGCTCCAAAATTGTTTTCTAAATTAAACTATGTATGAGTTTTGCATTGACATTTCACTTTTTCAATCCTTCAGTTATCCTCTCTTATCCTGATGATGGTTTGCAGAGCTAGACCCAAAAGTCAATGCAAAAATCATACAGAGTTTATTCCAGAAAACAATTTTCAAAGATCACTATGAACTGTGGAAATCTGATAAGCTAAATTGACACTCATATTTTCAAAAATTGCCAAATGGCAGAGAGATTACATTGCCAAGCGAATTTGTTTGAAGAACAGAAAGTAAAAACGCCTCTCTATTATTGTGAATCTCCTCTCATTTAAACATTTACGAACCTAACATTGTGAATTAGGACAGTGTTTAACTGCCTTAGCTACATTATGACCTGACACCTAAAAAGTAGAGTCAATTTAATAAATAAAAATATTTCCTTGTGTGTTGAAGATCAAAGTTTTTCATTAATTTGCATCAAATAATACAAGGGCTGGAAAAATTTCAAGGATTGTCAAATACAAAAATTAGAATTAACTATGAAAACCTAAAAAGTACACTCACATGTAACCAAAAGAAGCGACCAAACAGAAGAGAGATTATGTTGTTGAGAAACTTTGTTCTAATCATTAATGATATGCCATGAAGATGCTCTGAAGATTATATGCCTTCGCTAGAGGTCTAACTAAAGTGAAGCCTTTTCTTTCATTTAGTTATCAAAACAAGAAATGACCCTAGTTCACTGTTACCACAGTATATCTAAACTATATGGTTGCCTTGGAGAAGCAGAAACTGAATTCCTCTACCCATGCTCCCAGTCATTATTACCGCACCATGCACATGCTACACATGTAACATGCATTATCAAGGATAATAATGGCACACCCTTAAGTCCATTATCTACGGCATTTGAGCAGTTAAAGCATCTGGTGTCATCATGGCCTCTAAATGCTTTCCAGGTCACAAACCAGCTGCACTCGTCTTTCAAAAACAAGAAATTTTTAAAAAGTAATCAAACAAAAAATGCTATGCAGATAAAGGCCAACAAGGTTATGAACTTGAATGCCTGCTTGTTGACTAATTAAGGAGATCCTATTACATTTTTTCCAGTTATACAATTGCAGACATCTGTCACTGATTTTCAAACTCTTCTGCTCACCTAAAGTTTTTAAATTTTATAATTCATTGGTCAAAACAAGTGTTAATTTTAATTTTCTGTGATACTATATATGGGTTGCTACAAACTTTAAAGCCCGAAGCAACTTATTTACAATTACGGTACTTCCTCATAACTTATGAACTTATAACAAAGGATCTATAGTCTACTTATATGTCTAGCATAGATAAAATTCCTTTAGTAGACCACGATTTTTTGGCAGTCAACAAGTAGTAATCACATGGGAGCACATTGGGACGGTAAGTTTGGTTCACTTAGCTCACCTCATTCTGATCACCAGAACAATCAGCTCCTAGAAACTGTCTAAGATATTCTTCAAATTCCTCATCAGGTGCCTGCAAAACAACATAAAGAATATTTATTATGATAATCTTGTTCATTGTCACAGAAAGGATCAGGAATAAGAGCATGTCATGTTAACACTTAATTTTACACAATCCCACTAATAACTTTTCCAAAAGTAGATCATTTCATAGACTTTCATGATCACAACTCGTAGAAAACTATTGACATGAAACATTATTAAGAGAGAAACAAAAACTACAATGTAGGGGTACATTCAAGCAAAAAAGCGTTATCTAGTTATAATATCTTCCCATAATAAAACCTTGATTAGGTATATTCTCTATGAAAGATTCAACAATTTGGTATCTTGTTTACAAAGAATTTTTGACTGTCTTGATGATCAAAAGAACTTGAAATATATTTATTGATAGATACAATCATACAAAATTACTCAAGATAAGAACACCCAAATGAGGCATTATCTCACCAAGCGAACATCGAAGGCTTTTGCAACTCCAGCCAATGAAACATCAGAATGAATAGGTCCCACACCACCAAAGATAAACACCTGAAGTTATCCATTTTTAACTAAATATTATAGAAATTTCCCAAAAGCCACTTGCTAAACAGACTGCCATCAAAAATCACTTTGCATTTTAGCACATACGTATAGTTTGAACAAGAACAGTAAATACAATGGAAGATAAAGAAAAATAAAAGCTGCATAATAAATCAGAATACCAAAGCTTATCAATTTTACCATATCGCTAACTTGAATCCGCTGTTCAACTGCTTCAGCAATGGCATCAATCTGCGTTCATCCGAAAAGTAAAAATGCTACTCCTCAATATACATGGCTGAGCAGATCACCTATTATGTTGTAGGGAGTTCATACTTAAACAAGGTGTATAGTACAACATGCAAGAATATAAATTACACATGATATTTATTATTGCTAAGCCTTTTTCTTTCAAGTCAATTGTCAGGTAAACAAATTCTCACTTAACTCTTCAAGCATTGGAAATTTCATGCATTGGTAGCTATACATATAATATGCATAGCCCATAAAACATAGTGTTTGATATAGGCCATTAACATAACATTAGATTCCATATGCAATAAATAAGATAATACGAAACGTACATACAACAACAGTACCATGGCCAAAACAATATGGACCGGCACATCCTCCCAACATTGTCTATCAAATATCAATTATGCACCGTTCTACCATTAGCTTGACAATAACTTAACAAATCCAAGTTGGTGGAACAAGAGATACAAGAGCTTGCTCAAGCTGATGAACTTTTGGTGACACTGACCAAAGAAAACTCATCAATTGAAATTTGAAAATTATTTTGATTTCTAAAGTCATATAATAAATAAATAAATCATGTAATATAAATAGAATATGGAAGAGTTGATTAGTGACTCCTGAACACCCTAAAGAACCTTGCAAGACCACAATAACTTCCACAAGAGGGAAAATGGCAAGAGTAGCTTCTTGATAATTAATGCTGAAACTTTAAAAAACAGGATTGATTGTATTAACAATATACACTCTTAAATAGATTTTATAAATGCTATAAAAAACATTAAGTTAAAATATATATATAAATGCTATAAAAAGCATTAAGTTAAAAAAAAATTGCCTAAATAAAACATCTAAAATAGACCAGATTAAGACAACTATAAATAAAGCCTAAATGACCATTAACTAAGTTTATAGAGTAATGAGCTAAATATAGCAAGAACCCAGAATACTAAAGATATTCTAAAACTCTCCCTTAATAGTCATTCTATCAACTACCCCACAGAAGACAATACATGTCTAATAGTTACATATCCTTTAGAACATTTTGTTGTTGCTAAGACCCTCTCTGGATCTGCAGAATGTCAATGACCAAGAGTAGCCTAGAAAAAAACAAAGGTTGTCACCTTCTTTGAAATGGTCTGCAACAAAAGACAAGAGCCTGTCACTGACTCTTCCACTAAGATAAGTTTGTCACTAGCCCTCCCAGAATCTGCAAAACCTTTGACCATAAATCATCACACAACGTCCAACTTGATGTTGGATAACAGAAGTGTCCTTCCGGATCAATAGAGACAAACACTAAGAACAGCTGCCACAATTTTGAGGAAAGGTCAACAAACCCTCTAAACTTTTGCAAATGAGCAAAGACCTAAAACAAACTACAAGATACAATGATTTGGAATTTACAAAACCTTTTTTTGGAAAGAACATTAAAAAAAAAAACTAAAACAAGAATCCCTTACATAAAATCCCATGCGAACCTCGCAAATTACAGAAACCAAAAACAATTTTTGAGGAGAAAAATCAACCAAAACCAAACATTTATTTTTAGGTGAAAAAACTATCAGAACCAAACAAATAGCTAGCACAAAATACACATCAAAGGTAGAAAAGAACACAGGTTTTTTAAACCAAAAAATGACAGATTTAAAATGAGGAAAATTTGTGTTTAGACAAAGGGAAAAATCTACAGCCAAAAAAACCTTGTAATGGCACTGGAAATTGCAAACAATGGAGCCAAAAATAATAGAAAAATTGCATGAAAAGCACAAGTCATGTAAAATCCCCTACCTGTTATGTCCCATAATTTCATCACAATTTCCATATACACACTTTGACAGTCTGTCAAACACTTCTACAGCCACACCAATTGTAATATCCTGGGTACTTAAAATGATACCAGCAGTTCCAAAATGAATTTAACATCCGAGATTTTCAAGAATGAATCAGACTTCTCCATAATTCAGATGAACGCCAGCCCAGATATAAATTTAATTCAAAATGCAAGTTCAATAAACGCAAATCTTCCCAAGATATATAATTTTAATTAGGGTCACAATCTTAATGTTTAATCAGCATTCGTATACAAAACTTTCTCAAAAAAAGTATTTTAAGACGGGATTTATTGCACCTGTAAATTAAAGAGAGTGTCAATATTTAACATCCGTTGTTGACCACTTGCCAGCTATGCATTTGCCGTGACTCACAAATGACTTTTCCTATGTGAGTCTATCATGTCTGGTAAGTCGATCTTCAAGAAACAATCTTTAATCCTTAACAGCCCTTGAGTATCTGAGACATGTCATCTCCCATGTCTGGATGGTTTCACTGCTATTCATTGTTCAGTGTCCCCTCATGTCAACTCCAAATTCCCTTTCTCCCATTGCGTGCACTAAGGAAATACGAGAATCATGTACTTGTTGATGTTAGATGTAGATATGTACAGTCTCATGGGTGTTTGGTCTGAAACTTCCATCATTTGTGAATTGCTTGATAGTAATCTTAGACGGTGTTGATACTTCTAATCTTGTCAAGGCTTTCACCTCTTTAGTCCCACTTATGCTGTATTCCTCAAAAATGTCTAAATGAGCCAGTATTCCTGCAGCCTTCAATGGCTTTATTCCCTCTAACATAGAGAAATGTTTGTGCACATGTTTCAGCGCAAAGTTCAAACACCCAATGCTCAATTTTAAACCTTCCACCAACTCTTGCAAGTCTCCATCCAACTGTGCTTGCCTTCTAATGATTTGCAATTAATTCCAAGATGTCACTTAGGCTAGATCACTAGCGAAGGTGATATAATGCAGATGAATAGTCAAGGTTTGAATTTGGACAAGTGTAGATAGTTAGAGAGATAAAATGCACAAAAAAAAATGCAACAACCTTTGACTAAATCAAAGCCATACACAAAGAATTTGGAAAATGGCGTCCCAAGCATATCAAGTGATTTAAAAGACTTGAATGCAAGCTAGGAAGGATAGGAAATGCTTTCAAACTTACCTTGACCCAAACACTTGCTGTTTTAATGGTCCAAATTGCTCAAAACTAGGACATTTTTTAGCAAAAACGTGCCTTAAAGGGTTTGAGAAATGGAGAAAACACTTAGCAAACTCCCTTTTTGAGTAGCCCAACATGTTCTTTGGGTGCTTTTAGGCAAAAAGGACCTATATATCATCAAAAACGACTAAGTAATGCTCAAAATATGAGCATTTGAAGGCTGCAAAATCCGTTTTTGATGAAAAACACCCAAAAAGGTAAAGTTTTGCAAGCCAAAAACATGTGTTTAGGGGCTAAAAATCGCCACTTTTAGGTGTTTGATCAAAAAGCCTCATATTGTAAGTAAAAATGCACTTTTTGGTTGCAGTGACATGTTTAAAACATATGCAATGGCTGGAAAAATTGCCATTTCAGATTTTAATGCACTGCAAGCCATAAAAATGGGTTTTAGAAGCAATTTGCATGTTTAAATGATATGCAATTGGGTCTAAAATCACCACTCTTGCTAAAACGCATTTTTAGAAGTGAAAAAACATGTTTAAAACTGCTTGTTACTGCATGAAAAATAGTCACTTACGATCTTTAAGTGAAAAACGGGGTTTTTCAATGCATATACATGTTCTTTTAGCACTTCTAATTTTGGCTTATAGAAATGGATTTTTATTTACCAAAAATATATGCACTAAGGTCAAAAAAGTCACATTTTGTTTACTTAAATGAAAACTCACTTAAAACATGTATTTACATGTTATAATAACATGTAAATTGATCTCAAAAGTCCACTTAAGTGGCAATTTAAAAAATGCATATGTAATAGGTTTGAAAAACTCCACCTATATGCATTAAAACATTAAAAATGAACTTACATATGCAAATGGATTCAAAGTCTCAACTTAAGTCAATTGAAGAAGATTTGAATATGCAAAAGCACATTAAAAACCCACTATACACATAAAAATGTACTATTGCATTTTAAAAGTCCACTTTTATGATGTTGGCCTTATATTTGATTGGAAGTGGGTTTTCATATAGTGATTTGCATGTTGATATATACAAAAATTTAAAAAAACTCCCACTTAAATGCATTTAAAGTGTCTCAATTAATTAAATTTAATATTTAACTATAATTTTCAATAAAGTAACATGAAAATAGACTTGAAATAGGCTAATATTCACAAAAGATTAAAAATTATGGTCAAATCAACTCAGAATGAGTTGAAAATTGAAAATGGATGTCAAAATCCGCTTTAAATATCAAATATAATTTTATATCATGTGATTGCCAATAACAAGCCAACTTTTATGAGGCTTTTCAATAAATATATGTAGTTGTCCTAAAAAACCCCACCTTTTCCTTTATAACTTGAGCTAGACAACTCCAATTTTGACCGAAGTTAGCTCGAAATGAATAACATTCCAAGGGTTATTAACCTAAGGCAAAAAAAGACTAAAAACTATAATCAACAAAAAGAAAAACAAAGAAAATACGTGAATTTTGCCAAAAATCTTGCATTTGCAGTCAGAGAAGAAAAACTCTTACTAGCAAACAATTGGGTTTAACTCGACGGAAACCTTCAAAAGAACGCATATATAGAGCAACACAGAGTACAATTCAAGGATAACGAATTGTCTTCATGACACCTTATCGATGCGTTAAAACAAAGAGGATCGGCTACGAATCCATGAGAAAATTGCTTAGGGTTGCCCCAATTTTGCAAAGCCAAAATTAAGGACAACACATAAATTGTGAGTCTCTTATGTGGGAAGTCTTGAGTTGAAGTCTACTCAAGATTAATAAATAATAATAATTACTCACAACAAATAATAATAATTAATCTTGGCTTCTGCCTATTACCCATCAAAAAAATTAACCAAAAAAATAATTCGTAATATAAATTAATTTTGAGGTTAATTAAAATTGAAATTAATCAAATTTACTATAAATAAAATTCAATGTAATAAAAATATATATATAATAATCGAGTTGTATATAATAAAATTTAATTAAAAAGTTATATAAGTAAATATAAATCAATTTATGTAAGGGACTTTATAGGGCGATTTGGCAAATTATTAAATATGCATTGAATTAAAAAGAAAGGGGATGCGCAAGTACATTTAAATTACACTTCAACTAAGTTATAGTTTTGATTAACTTAGTTGAGTTGAGTTGGATTAAGGTATTATCAATTAAGAATATTTGGGCATTATAAAATACAAGTTAAATATTGATGCGAATTTTAAATGGGAACTAAATTTAAAAGTTCTATTAATGACATTAGTATCAAAGTCTAATATTATGGCACATTTAATGCATAAGATTGTTTTTATTTAATGACAATGATATCATGTGTAAGTTAATATTGATACTTAACATATCTTGTACTTGCTTCTGCATTTGTATTATCAATGTATGTTTAAACCAGAGAACCAAAAACTATGGTGATTCATCCGGTTTAGGCAATTTGGTGATCCAATTTGGCCTAGGCAATTTTTGCTGTCCCAGTGAATCGGATCGGCAATTTTTGGCCATGAATCCCCATGAATCGTTATTACATCCCTAATTTTTCCCCTAAATTTTTATTTTGATCATAGCCGTTGGTTTAACGAATTATTATCATGTGAAGTGAGTTAGTTAATTATAGGCGTTGCATCAATTTATTTCTTCCTAATCATGTGAAGTGAGTTAGTTATTTATAGCCGTTGTATCAATTTATTTCTTATTGATCATGTGAAGTGAGTAAGTTAATTATAGCCGTTGTATCAATTTACCTCTTCCTGATCATGTGAAGTGAGTTAGTTAATTATAGCAGTTGTATCAATTTATTTCTTCCTTATCATGGGAAATGAGTTAGTTATTTATACATTGATGAAATCTCTAACGGTCACTAGATGATCGACAATGGTTTTTGAATTAACAATTAATATATCTTGAATTAATGTCTTGGCAAGAATGTTTGTTGAAAGATTGCATGAAGAAGACTGAAGAGAGGGGAAGCATTGCTAAACGGGATCACCGAAAGGGGATGGCCAAATAGTCCAGTCATTTGAATCGACAGTTTTGACCTAAGACCACTCTGGCAAGGATACTAGGTTTGACAATATGTTGCATTATGGAACCGCATGAGCTATTAAAGGAATAATATAATAATCAATAAAAAACTTAAAACTATAATTCAGACCTTTGAAGAAATTATTAATGAATTCATTATTTAATCATTATTATTCAAACTTAAATACGAACATATGTATATAAAAATAAGGTGACACCAATAAATTATAAGCTATAATCTAATGATGCCACTTTATCAATACATACACATGAACGTATCTAAGAATGAACAATAATAATTAAATAATAAAATCAAACTTTTCAACTTCTTATTCTTTCCCTCTATTTTCTTCTTTATTTTAAAAATCCGAATTGATTTGCATTTGAAAAGTCTCTTTGTAACCGATGGTAGCCGAAGAGCCAAACAAATTCTTTTTATAGAGTCTCATGATCATGTCTCAATGCATCTTTTACCTTTCTTCCTTCTCTGCCATCAGGCTCTCTAAGTTTACATAGAGTGGAGAGACTGAATTTTAAATCTGATTAAAACCATTACTATTCCATTTTTTCCCACATCACCTTCACATTCATATCTGCGGGCTACCAAGCAAGGAGCGGAGCCCTCTTCTTCCAACCACAAAGAATCTGAACAAAACAGAGGAGTCATGTAAGATACTGCCGAGCTTTACTTCTTTATTTCTTATATTCTTTCTTAGTGATAAATTTGTCGTGGTTCAAGAAGAGTATAAAGACCAAGTTCAGGAGCTGTCAAACCACGTATGTAAATCTTCATTGTTGAAACTCCCATTTACTGATATCTAATTATCACTGACTAAATTCAAGGGGATGTTAAATAGATTATCGAATATGGAGTCTGCCATCTATATCATTGATGTTACTTAATCAAGATAGTGTATCAATCATGCATGAACAATTATCTCAGCTCAGAATTTATTACACTCAGGAATGAAAATGATATCATGAAATCCAAACACCGAGGAATTCACCAGGCAATGATACCATTATAGGTGAAGAGGTGTAAAGCAATGCGGTGGATATAAACTCGTGAGCACCTAAGAATCACCGGCATGGTAGCCTGAAAATGGTGAGGTGTAGAGAGTTTGCACAAACAAGAATGGCATCAGATTAAATAAATGATACGCTAAAACTACAATAGCTCATGCATGTTCCAGTTATGTAAAATGTTGTCGAGTGGTGGAGATCGGGTTTGTAGACCCAACTTGAAATCCTTCGCCAGGGTAGAAATTAGGCAGATGTGTCGAACATGTGATCTTTGTTGATTGTCCAGACACTTCAATTATTTTGGAGAATAACTGTTGGGACTTTCAACCCACCTAATTACTCAGATGGCTGGGCTTATGAAGATCCCAAGCCTGATCCCAAGGTAGGGAGGGCCATTGTATTAATTTAGGATGTGTTGCGATAAGTAATGGTTGGGAGGTTAAGCCTATGTCAATGCTTCTCTCACCAATGTCGAGGCTTGGACAACGAATGAAAGGAGTCTATGTTAATATTGTATGTTCTTTTACTTTTAACCCTTAGAAGAACAGATAGATAATTTAAAACATTTACTTTTATGTTGAATAAGCATTTCAGATGATATAATTAGCCATTACTTATTTTTCAGTTGAATATGCTAGAAGTGGTTAAATTGTTAGCAAAGCATATATACAATTCCTTTTAATTTTCGTGAATTCGGCTAAATATAAAAGACAATTAGATTGAAAAATTTATTCTTTCAGTTATAATCAATTGGTAGAAATCATTGTCATGTGAAATAGGATTAGCTACTTATTAAATTAAATTAATACGAGATTAAAATTGGTTATGAAAATTCGTATGTCACATATGGTATCAGAGCGTTGGGTTCGACACTGAACCTAGGGCACCCTACCTTCTTGAAACCTGATAGAAATCTGAATTGACTACAGGATGTTAGTACGTAAGAAATCCCGCAAGAAAACTTGACATCCCATCTTTCCCTAACTCATTAGAAACATGACTAAATATGATTACACCTATTGTTCTATACCCCAAGATGATGAAACCCTGAATCAGGCAATTCAGCAGATAAAGAAGGAAAGAATTAGGTGGACTTTTGCTAACAAAACAACATATAGAAACAAGCTGATACAAAGCTGGAATGCTCAACAGAGCAACCCTCTTTTACATTTTCATAGATCATGGATGGTGCAAGATATGTACTAGTCTGAACCAAAATGTAGTGTTGTAAAGCAAGATTAATTATTATGTGAATGTAAACCTCCTCAATAGAGGAAAAAATTTTAAATAAAATTGCTTAGTGAAGCAATGAAGTTAGTTATTTGAAAACATGTGTTGTAAGACTTTTTCTCTATTAGATTTCTTCTTTTCGCATAATTAATGTAATTGCAAATTAACAGGTGGGAATCCTAAACATAAAAATGAATAGCAACAAGAATATTGTAAATCAAGATATAATATGCTAGAACCCTCAATCTTCTAATGAACTGCTACTCCAAATCTTGCAAGAAACACAATTAAAGTTAGAAACCATGGAAAAAAGGATGAGTGAAATGGCAGCCCAGATAGGGCAGAACCGCGAGGAAGTACAAACCTCACCACCTCCTAGAACAGAGACAGAAGTCTCTGAGCGTAACAAAACTCCCTCTCCCAAGCAATCGAAGAAGCAAAAGAAGAAAGAGATAGTGGCTGATTTATCAGCAGACATAAAGAAAATAAAACTACCTACGTTTTCTGGTTCTGAGTTCGAGGAGGAAGCAAAAGCATGATTAACAGAGATGGAACAATACTTTGAGATTAGGAATTTCTCTGAGACTTCAAAGGCAATTTGGGGAATATATCATTTCACCGGAGAAGCTGCAACCTGGTGGGGAAACACCAAGGTCGAGCAAAACATTAGAACCACTGAAATCACCTAGGAGAAATTTGTGAGCATATTTCGGAGACGCTCGCTGCCTCAGACCTTTTATGATCAGAAGCTTTTAGATTTTCAGAACTTGAAACAAGGGAACATGTCGGTACATAAGTACTGGGAGAGATTCACACGACTGCTTAAATACATGCCACCTTATCAGCAAGACACTAATCTGAAGGTGAGAAAATTCACCATGGGGTTGAACAATAGGATAGGAGGAGCTATTGATGTTCTCGCTCCTCGAACCATGGAAGAGGCCCTAAAGAAGGCTATCCGACAAGAACACAAGATAAGAAAGGATGATTCCATCTGAGACAAGAAGAGGAAAACTACCTGGAATTCAGATAGTGCTGACTTCGGACCATAGAAAAAGCAATTTAAGGACTATAATAATAACAAACCTAAATTAAAAGGCAATGGAGCAAGGGATGTCAGAAGCAGTTATTACACAAATAAGAACAACCGGAATAATGAGAAGGGACCACCAAGAGGATGTTTTAACTGTGGAGGAGATCATTTTATGAAACAGTGCCCCACTAAACCCAACATCAGCCAGCCATAGCGACCACCTTTGCCACAGTAGCAACAAGCCTTTCAGCAAAGGATTCATGCAGCCCTGGATAATAGACAAGCAGAGCAGTAGATAGGCCCCACTGAAACTCTGAGTGCGAGAACCAAGAGTAGTAGAGGTAAGACCGCTCAAAATACTCAAGGTACGTAAGCTACGCTTACGAAATCGGGAAGTAATGCAATGCAAGGTCTAGTGGGACCAGTATGATGAAGATAATGCCACCTGGGAGGATTATCATGATATTTAACAAAAATATCCCTACCTTTTCTCTAAGATTGAAAACTGAATATTTCTTTTCTTTCCATATAACTGACTCAGTACTACTTAAATTTGCTATTATTTTCATTGAGGACGATGAAAAATCTAAGGGGGTGGGAATGTTACATCCCAAATTTTTGCCCTAAATTTTTATTTTGATCATAGTCATTGGTTTAACAAACTATTATCATGTGAAGTGAGTTAGTTAATTATAGACGTTGCATCAATTTATTTCTTCCTAATCATGTGAAGTGAGTTAGTTAATTATAGCTGTTGTATCAATTTATTCCTTATTGATAATGTGAAGTGAGTTAATTATAGCTGTTGTATCAATTTACCTCTTCCTGGTCATGTGAAGTGAGTTAGTTAATTATAGCCGTTGTATCAATTTATTTCTTCTTAATCATGGGAAACGAGTTAGTTATTTATACATTGATGAAATCTCTAACAGTCACTAGATGATCGACAATGGTTTTTGAATTAGCAATTAATATATCTTGAATTAATGTCTTGGCGAGAAAGTTTGTTTGAATGATTGCAGGAAGATTGAAGAGAGGGGAAGCATTGCTAAACGGGATCATCGGAAGGGGATGATCGAATAGTCCAGTCATCTAAATCGACAAGTTTGACCTAAGACCATTGTGGCAAGCATACTAGGTTTGACAACATGTTGCATTATGGAACCACATGAGCTATTAAAGGAACAATATAATAATCAATAAAAAAATTAAAACTATAATTCATACCTTTGAAGAAATTATTAATGAATTCATTATTATTCACACTTAAATATGAACATATGTATATAAAAATAAGGTGACACCAATAAATTATAAGCTATAATCTAATGATGCCACTTTATCAATACATACACATGAAGGTATATAAGAATGAACAATAATAATTAAATAATAAAATCAAACTTTTCAACTTCTTATTCTTTCCCTCTATTTTCTTCCTTCTTTTAAAAATCCGAATTGATTTGCGTTTGAAAAGTCTCTTTGTAATCGATGGCAGCCAAAGAGCCAAACAAATTCTTTTTATAGAGTCTCATGACCCTGTCTCAACACATCTTTTACCTTTCTTCCTTCTCTGCTATCGGGCTCTTTGCGTTTACATAGAGTGGAGAGACTGAATTTTAAATCCAACTGAAACCATTACTATTCCATTTTTTCCCACATCACCTTCACATTCATACCTGTGGGTTACCGAGCAAGGAGTGGAGCCCTCTTCTTCCGACCACAAAGAATCCGAACAGAACAGAGGAGTCACGTAAGATATTGTCGAGCTTTACTTCTTTATTTCTTATAGTCTCTCTTAGTGCCAAATCTGTCGTGGTTCAAGAAGAGTATAAAGACCAAGTTCAGAAGCCGTCAAACCATGAATGTAAATCTTCCTTGTTGTTGCACCAATCGGGTATTCCTTTGAACATAAAGTCCCATATACTGATATCTAATTATCACTAACTGAATTCAAGGGGATGTTAAATAGATTATCGAATATGGACTTTGCCATCTATATCATTGATGTTACTTAATCAAGATAGTGTATCAATCATGCATGAACAATTATCTCAGCTCAGAATTTATTACACTCAGGAATGAAAATGATATCATGAAATCCAAACAACGAGGAATTCACCAGGCAATGATGCCATTATAGGTGAAGAGGTGTAAAGCAATGCAGTGGATATAAACTCGTGAGCACCTAGGAATCATTGGCATGGTAGCCTGAAAATGGTGAGGAGGTGTAGAGAGTCTACACAAATAAGAATGGCATCAGATTAAATAAATAATAAGCTAAAACTACAATAGCTCATGCATGTTCCAGTTATTTAAAATGTTGATAAGTAGGAGATAATTTCCACAGGAGTTAAATCCTGATATTCACATCACTATTTAAAATGTTGTCAAGTGGTGGAGATCGGGTTTGTAGACCCAACTTGAAATCCTTGGCCAGGGTAGAAATTAGGCAGATGTGCCGAACATGTGATCTTTGTTGATTGTCCAGACACTTCAATTATTTTGGAGAATAACTGTTGGGACTTTCAACCCACCTGATTACTCAGATGGCTAGGCTTATGAAGATCCCAAGCCCGATCCTGAGGTAGGGAGGGTCGTTCTATTAATTTAAGATGTGTGGGGATAAGTAATGGTCCGCAGTTGGGAGGTTAAGCCTATGTCAATGCTTCTCCTCTCGCCGAGGCTTGGACAACGAATGAAAGGATTCTATGTTAATATCATATGCTCTTTTACTTTTAACCCTTAGAAGAATAGATAGATAATTTAAAACATTTACTTTTATGTTGAATAAGCATTTCAGATGATATAATTAGCCGTTACTTATTTTTCAGTTGAATATGTTAGAAGCGGTTAAATTGTTAGCAAAGCATATATACAATTCCTTTTAATTTTCATGAATTCGGCTGAATATAAAAGATAGTTAGATTGAAAAGTTTATTCTTTCAGTTATAATGAATTGGTAGAAATCATTGTCATGTGAAATGGAATCAATTACTTATTAAATTAGATTAATACGAGATTAAAATTGGTTATGAAAATTCGTATGTTACAATCGGCTTGAAAAATCGGGCAGCCCAATTGGGCAACTTAAAACCTTTTTTTTTTTTTTTTATTTAATGAATTTGTTTTCACACTTCTCTTTCTTATAACCCTGAAAGTCCTTCTATTTGTTGAGTATGCCAAAAGGAGAGGAAAAATGAGAGATAGACTTGTTTTTTTCATTTGTTTACAGATAGACATATGTTTCATGGATCTTCATCTTACATACATTTATGCTTTGATGTCATTGATTTTATGGATCTTCATCTTACATATATTTTATGATTGGACAACATTTATAATTTTATATGTCTATGTCATATGATCCTAAGTTCTCTATTTACTTCAGCTACAAATTACAATTTCCATTTTACATATGTGATGGATTTATCATCTATGTTCTTTGTTATGTATGTTAGCTTCGATTTGATGATGTTATAGGGTGTTTAAGTTATATTCAATAAAGGGTGCATGAAATAAGTTTTAAAGCGTTAAAATAAAATCTCTAAATTTCAAGGGTTTTTTCACTTTGTCGATTCGTAGCCAATTCATGGGCGATTCATAGCCAATTCACAAGTCGAGGAGGCCTTGCCAATTCTAAGCCAACTCCAAGTTTTGGTTCTTTCATTTAAACATTTAAGAAAAAAAATTAGTGCATCAAATATAGTGTAGAGTTAGGTTACTTTCTCATGGCTTCCCTAGCGGGGCATTGCAAGAAAACATTGGCTACATTTATTAAAAAATAGGCAAACAAATAATAAATGCGGGCTGAAAAATCTTCATCCTTTATAGAGGCATGACATAGAAACCAAACGCAGATTGCTGAAAATCTCAAGATATGCCACCAAAAGCATGTATAAACAAAAAATTAAAAACACCGAAACCCTTGAAATTTGGAAACGAAAAACGGGTTTTAAAAAAACTCTGAAAATTGCAAGGAAAAAACTTCAATGATTTTTTTCATAATCCTAGGCCACCCAAACTGACTCCCACGTTGATACCATGAAACTTTCAAAATAGGATTTGGTTATATTAACAATATTCACACTTGAATAGTAAAAAACGTTAAAAAGTTGTTTAAACAAAGATAAAGTCTAAAAACAGACCAGATAACTAAAAATATAGCTTAAGTACGATTAAATAAGCTTCTAGAATAACAAGCTAAGTATAGCAAGAACCTAGGATACTAAAGATATTCTAGGAAATGCAAGAATGGACATCAAAAAGTACATAAGAGGCCTCACTTATAAGTGCAAGGTGAGAGATAGATTAGACAAGATTGTGACGTGTCTTAATAATATGCAATGAGACATCTAAAGAGACAAATATTAAATGCCTAGGTATCAAAAAAATAAGATAAGATCATGTCACAACTAATCTATAATCTAGAAGCACACCTAGAACTAAAGTACATTTAAGTCATGTGAATAAGTTTCTTACAAAAACTAGCAAAAACATTGCGTACAAGACCTTATTCACACCAAGTGCCCCCCTTAAGTTCAACTTAGGGAGTCTTAAATTCAACTTAGGGAGTAGATTACTTTTCAATTTATAAAACCAGCTTTTTAATTTATACTTTTAGCAATCTTAAAGAAACGAACAAAGCATTCACAAAAATAAGGTCTTATAGAGCTACAACTGATATAAAGCTACAATTCTATCAGCTTGGGGTATACAAGGCTAGAAATCATCACGATCCCTTACAAAAGATTCTCACAGCTAAAGAGAAGAAATATAAGCATAGGTTCAATGTTGAGGATTATCAGGAAAACCTAACAGATGAATGTGGAGTAAGAAGAAAGATGTAGTCCAGGATGTTAGTAGACTTCATGAGAAAATTTTAGAGAGCATAATAGAAACATGCTGATTTTAGATATATATAAATGCAAAGTGTGTACAAAATTGTATTCTCATTAACTTAGTTCTCTGTAAAGAGAGTAGCCCTTGTTAAATGAAAAGTTGGAATGATGTAAAAAAAAGTTGACTTCAGTTTTAACTTTTTTTTAAATAAGATTGTATTTGTTGCTTGAGTTAATAGAAACTGTGCGCTTGGATTAGAAAGCCTTTCATTTTGTAGATGGTCTGCAGCTTCATATTAAACTGACAGCATTTTCACCTCACCTCCTACTGAAATTAGTAGTTAGACATGCATCCCAAATAGAGTTGACCATTTAAGTAAGGCATTACACAAAGAAAAGACTTTCAATGTCACTTAGAAGATAAAGGAAGTCTAAATGATGAGTGGCTTTTCAAATGTTCCGCTTAGGTAGAATAGTTGATAGGAGTAGACAATAATGATGACAATATGAGGTCAGGTATAATTTTATCATTGGAGAGACTTGAGAGTATACAAGCAGAGGTTTTGAATGTGATTAAAATGAAAGCTATCAATGTAAACATAGTTGCACATATATGATTATAGAGGCATATGAATTCTCAAAATAGATTGTATGTGCAAATCCTAGTGGTCAAAACAAGGGGTATCAATGGGACAACTATTTCAAATTAGAAAATAAAAAAGAAATCTACCATTTTTTAGTTGAAACGCTGAACAGAAAACATGGGTGATTTTTTTTAAACCACTAGTGAGTATTTGGGAAAAATTCACCAATTAATCAGCTAGTTTTTGTGGTTATTTTTTCTCTGAAAAACTTTCCCGGCTAAAAAAACTCCACAACAAATCAGGACTCGGCAATTAATCCAACTATGTTCCAAATGTTTCCCACTTTCGAGCAATAAACCATGCCTTTTCTACAGAGTTGTTGGAAACTCCTATGTCCCTCCTTGGGCACGCGTATCCCCGTATCCAATTTGGAAACATATCCAATACTGCTCAGATACATGTCGAATATTGTACCCATGTCTACCTAATAAACTTGATTTTCCAACCGTACCAAATACTATGAGATTTGCTTTTTTTTAAAGATTTGATGTAGATCTTCCCTTTAATGTTAAAAAATTATATATTAAAGCAATTTTTTTTTTTAAATACTATTGAAAAAAGCCTCCACTGGATGAGAAAGACAAATAAAATGTTTTTTCTATTTCAGCAACCCGTTTTTGGGTTATCTTCTAATGCAACTCTACTGTGTTTACAAATTGTAAAGCATTAAATTAACTTCTAAATATTTATGTAGCATTTATGTGTCACTATTACTTTTGAAGTAATGAAAATCTCCTACAATAACTCAGAAAACTATGTTAAATATATGTATATGTATTATTTATTAATGTTGTGTCCAGCCGTATCCATATTGGGTGTCTAAATAAATGGCCGTATCTGTACCCAATACCGTTTCTGTATTTGTATCTGTATCCGTATCCGTGCAAGTTTGCTTTTCTATAAATGAGAGTACGCATATTGTTATAGTAGGATTAATGATCGTGGGTCCATGGCCCTTTGCTGCCCAACTCCTGCTCGAAATCACTTCCATCGAATATAAGTCTCCTCACAATCTAAGAAGGTACATGCAAACTGCTACTGATTGCTACATCTTAAAATTAATTTCCAAACATGTTGCCTTTTCCTCTATTATATTTTTAAAGAACAATGTACATATGCTTCAATTGCTTCTAACAAAAAAATGATATTTGATTTTCTAGGATGTGACCAGTCAATGGCATAAAATTAATTTAGTAAAAAAAGTTCATTTTTGACATTGGTACTTCCTATGGTCTTCCTACTGATATCAAATAACTGCACCATATGATCTTGCACATAAATAACAGATAAAGAAGTAGCTCAAAACTAAAATGTGTTAATCCTCAGTTATAGAATGTTCCCATCCACATCAAAGCCTGGTGTATAAATACTTGTGCAAAAAGGTAGTAATGGAATTCAAATCAGTATAGCACATTATATATTTAACAGAAGGAAGACAATGAATATAACACCCAAATACGTAACATGTGAAAAGCCAACTAGGATGAAAATAGCCCCTCCAATAAAAGTTAGCCATTGGAAGATGATTAAAGCCAAAACATCGATGCAAGCTTTTATTTTAAAACCAAGAATAAAATCATACAGCCAGACCATCAAAAATATGCGCAGCAAGGCGCAATTACACATTAAAGCAAAACCCACAGTGCTGGGAGCTAAAACAACCACATGGTCCCAGATAAGGTAACTTCCATAAACCAAGAAAGTTCATGGTGCCATAAGGGAAACAGAGATGAGTCCAGTTCAACGGAAATTAAAATGAAATCATCAATTAGACAGAATGAAAAAGAAACCAATATAATCATGCCACAAGGCAACACTGGTATTTTCTTGTTGAGGAAAGGAGGAGGTTGATGCCCACCTGGTTTAATGCAAGTTTGAAGATGACAAGAAAAACAAACAAAGCAATTATCCTGCCTTATTGTTTTCTCAAAATTTTGAAATGCATCTATCATTCTTTCAGAAAGGGCTAGTATATTACTTACATCATTAGGAACCACTGCACGATAATTCACTGCCCAACCTATGGAGTGGAGCTTTGTGCTCAAGGAAGACCCAAGGTGATCCTCTACAGCACCTCGCCTGCAGAAAACGCTCAAGAAATCATGGAAAAAATTTGGAACTTGTCAATCTAACTGGATGCTATGGATAGTGTCTTAACTAAGCTCTATTCATAGAACATTTTCAGCATAGACAAATAGAAGATGAACAATATGAAAGAAGAATAACCACAAAATGAAACCATAAGCATATAATGCCACGAATTATGTGTCTAAAACTTTTAATGATAAAAAAAGGCCTCTATTACATGTTTCTTAAATTGAGCACATATATTGTAGTAGTTGTACAGTTCCAGTCAGAGATGTACTTGATACTTGAGATCAACAATATGGCATCTTTTGTCTGTTTTACTGTTTCCAGTTCGTTTATTGTCTCTTTCTGATATCGGAAAGAATATGTTATGTTAGTGGCAAGAGAAATCTCCATACACAATTTCTCTCTATATGCACACGAGCAGCTGTTATGCTATTCATGAGTCTACCTGCTACAGAATATATAGCTTGTAATTAAGGAAATCCTTGCAGCCACAAGGATCATTTGATGATATAGACAAAATAAAAAGGTACATCAAATACCTCAGTGTTAACAATCATTGCATGAATGGTCTCACACATGCATATTATATCAAGCCAATGCTGGTGTTGATTCCAAATTGTTATAGAATAAATTTAATTATTCATTGTTTATACTAAAAGACCACTATATATGAAATATTGATATTTTATTTGCTTGATTTCAATTTCTGTAAAAAATTGTTTTGCACCAGAACTAGGCTAGCTAGCTCAAGTTAAAGCTATGTTTGCAATATTAATAGATAAATATACATATACAAATACATGTGCATACATACATATGCATATTATACATACATACATATGCAGCCTTTCCTTAAGAACCTTTTTTTAAGACTGTTATAACTATTTCATGTAAGTGTGAAGCTATTTAAGTGGATTTTGTTTGTTTGATTAAGGGATTGTAATTAATATGATCATGTTTTTATTTATGTGAAATATTTAGTCAATAATGTTATCATGGTATTTTATTCACAAACAGACAATGTTTTGCAATTTTACAAATGGTTTATGTTGATTGATGGAAGTATAAACAGGATAACAAGATACGAAGAGGGTGGGGTGAATCAGAATCTTAAACACTTTTACTTTTCAGCAATTCATTCACACATTCACCTGTTGTCTTATGCATGTAAAACTTGTAAAAGTAAACATGTTGTAATACGTAAATCTAATCTATCACATGCATGAGAATAAACACATAACACAATATTTGTTACCCAAAAACCCTCCAAGGTGAAAGTAAAACTGGGGTGAGGATGATACCCACAAATTTTCACTACTGCAATGATAAAGTTAACCTATTAAGGTTACAATGTTTGATCACAATATATGATGTACCCTGTGCGGGATCTGCCCTGTTAAAAGCTTTTGAGACTATTAGATCTCACCTTGTTAGAGGATTTAACACTTACAATAAAGTAAGTACTCTATTGGGAGATTTACAAAGATCTATTAAGACCACTCTATAAAGAGATTTACCCTGATTTAAGTTGATTAAAACTAATTCAGTACCTGACTCTCGGTTTTCTCTATAAGTTGATTTTGAGTCTCCTCTTTGCAAACTGATCCTCTCTTCTGATTTGATAAAATCTTTCTTTCCCTTCACTGCATTGTTTAGGTCACTTGCTCTACTAAGAAATAACACAACACTTCCACTAACTTCTAATCTGATCTTAATCCTTCACTTCTTCATTTGCATATTACTCCTTCATTTCTTCGCTCTTTTCTCACACACACTTGACTGATCTAGGTTAAGATCTTCTCTATTTAAAGAGTTTTGAAAAGAGTTTTCTAGATGCTTCCATATTATGCCTCTCCATCTAAATTGTTGATCACAAAACATAGGGATCTGTGATCCACATCATAAACGTGTAAAACTCTCTGTAACAACCTCTACAAATCAAATGTTCCTTCCATGTCGGCTTGAAAATGCTTTACCTCAAAGTTTGTATCATTCCTAACTTTAATGTAAACTCTGCATTGCTCGGCACTTATTATTCTCTGATACTCGGCATTGTTGCTGATGTTCGGTCTGCGCTATGCTCAGCACTTACTATGTAACTCAACACTTATATGCTTGACCTACTCAGTAAGTGTTTAAAAAAAAACTTGGTGACCATATACTTGCTCAGCTCCTATAGAGCTCGATACATACAAGTTTATATACATGACTCGGCCTATATAGAGTAGCTTGGTCGTAGTGATGATTGTCTGACTCTGCCTAGTAAATGACTAAGTGTTTGACACTAATACACAACAATAGTTAGATATACCAACAATTTATTGCATATAAAATTATGATAATGAAGATAATTGATCCTTCCTTGTCAATGGAAGCACAAGAAGATCAATCCCACACATCAAAGAGTATCATTGGAGTGAGAGGATGTGGACGTGTAGTGAAGCTCAAAATACCATCTGACCAACAACCATAACTGAATGTCTAGTCATCATGTCTTGGGTTGGGTTGTTGCCTTGGTACCATCAAGTAGGTTGTCTTTTTTCATCATGTGTTTAATATTAAAAAATTGATTCTTAGATTAATTTAAGTGCAACAGATCCTTTCCTATCAATTTAAAAGAACAACCATGGTAAACTCTTTATTCACATTTGTTCGAGTATATATAAATAATCTCTCTCTCTCTCTCTCTCTCTCTCTCTCTCTCTCTCTCTCTCTCTCTCTCTCTCATTCTCATGTAACATATTTTATGAGTAAGTAATATATAAATATAATCACCTACCACCATGTATCATTAGTGCAGCTCTCTTCCATATAATTTAAAATCAGTTAATCGTAGGGATATCTTAACTATATTTATTATAGCTGAAATTCCTAATCTGTTAGAAGATGGTGAAACATCGCTGTCACCTTGTCCTGTAACATCTAGGGAGCTCCAATGCTCCTCAGGTAAAGATTGGAAATGTGGACAATTTGAAGAGACTTCTTTTTGGATTTGGAGAACTTGACTTCACTTTTCGACTATGGAGAACCAATAGGGGAGGTTCCTCTTCATTCTTGATTTCTTCTTCAATTATGTAGACATTTTATTAAACCTAGTATTGGACTTTGGAGGACGAATTGCTTTTTGCATAATGCTTGACTCTTGATTATCAAGGGAAGGAATTTATGTTGGATGCAGGGATCTTCTCTTTTACACAAGAAGGAAAAGGGGAAAGTAGACCTTGCATAGCTCTATGCTTTAATAACAATCAAGGGCTCATATAGCTAGCTCAGACAGAGCAATTACTAAATTTGGAAAGAATTCAACAACAATATAGCCTTGAGTCGTCGATTATTGGCGGGGGTCCTTGAGGCATTTCATTTGCTTTCCAATCTTGGAGTACTGCTCTTGGAAATCGTATCTTTCTCAAGTCACCAAAGCAAATCAGGCTAGTACCTCTCATATTAATTATTTCCTTGATTAAACACAAGTATTGTGTATACTAAGAATTTGTTTCAAAAGCATTAGATGGTTGTATCTCTCCACAATATCTCTAACTTATCAAAATGTTACGTTGCATTGAAGGAAATGTTACAAATACTAAAACTCACCAATTGGACTCATTGCATTTTTATTGTTGTTCTACCCCACAGTTTTTAATGATGATGGGGAACTAGGATTGCACAACCCAACAACCTAAATTATGAAGTCTAGGCTCAATGCTAGTAGAACCTCAATAACCTTGACATCCTTGCATTAGCAAAGAGGATGATGAACTATTTGTTGTTGTTGTTTTCTTGAAAGGATTCTAGTTGTGCTATCAACTCCTTCACAACACCAGGGTCAATATTTTGTATAATGAAACATCATCTCTAAGTATGTAAGCAGTGTAGATTTGGAGGTGATTGATGCCTCCTAGAAAATACACACCTTGATATTTGTAAAAGCTTGCCATTTTTTGCGACCAACCTACTAACTTATAAAAGTTAAGAAAGTTACTATCCAAGCAAAAAAATAGTGGTATTTGCTTTAATAGCCTATTTTGCCTCCAAAATTAATGTAAATATTCCTTCTTTCTTCCAAGATCAACAATTTGTTGGCACCATGTTCATCATGTTATCTATCTATTCAAGGCTTTGACATAGTCAAAATCTTATAATAACATTGAGAACTTTGTTTTTGTATAGCCTATTTAAAGAGAATTTTGTTGCAGGTAAAAATTGGAACTTACTAATGCAAATCAGAGGTTAGGATCACATTGATAAGGTCCACTAAATCATTTTTTTATTCATCGAAATCAAACATCTAAGGCCAATCTAAAGCCACTTGAATTTTGGAGGTACAGCAGCAGTGGCGATTCACAAAAAAAAATTATATAGACAATTTTCAGACAGTGCTTTCACAATCTTGGGACTCTTTTCTTTGAGAAATTTGCTTTTGTTTTGGGGTAAAATTTCATGCTTTACACAATGGTATAGGTCATTTGTGATATCTGTTGACGAAGGATTGTTGCAAATGTAATAGCATCATTATAATATATGCGTTTTCCAAGTGCAGATCTGAATGTATATATATAAGGGTAGAAGAGACATGTCCCGTGTAGCGTCATGTCTCTACATAGCCTAAGTGTTAATAATATAGTGTTGATCAATAACAGTGATTAATAATTATTAGATGTCAATAACATTACACAATATGAACATATACATATATGTATATACACACACGTATGACTCATCTAATAATTATTAATTAGTGGTAATAATGTTTAATTGAAAAACATAATTACTAAGAACAATTTAATCTCTTGACCAAACTAATCTGACTGAAGCTACAATATTAACACTCCCTCCTAGCTAGGGAGGATTGTTTGTAAGAGTAGCACTTTCTAGCCTCGAGTAATGAGGGAGAAATATCATTTCAATGTGATATTTTGAATTAAAGAAAACAACATAATTTATATGCTAACTTACGGTATAATCAAGTATGATTCAACTAGGAATATCAACTGTATGATATTCATCATACTTATATTTTCTTTGGTATGTGCACTGGCATCAAGTCTTATCATGCCTACCAAGGAAAACATCTACAAATGGTGTCTCCAATACTAAGTCTCATAGTATATACCATGCCATATCTTAGTACAATAACTTCAAAATTATCTATGAGATATGTACTATCATGATCTCCATAGACATCAACCATATGATATCCATCATGAGAGCAGGTTAAACTATTGTTAAGATCGCCACCTTTCATGATATTTCTACAGAATCATGTAGCAACTCATATGATATCCACCATGAAACATATCAAAGCGTGAATCCACCATGAATATTCTCAGAGGGTATAACAAGGGCTTTCACCTAAACCTTCTCTCTCACAGAGAAGGATCCATTAAAGTACATCTCAAGTAATCAATGATGTTGAGACTCCTTCTCAGTAAGGGCTTTGTTAACCATAACTCCAGGTAGGAGGCTCGATGAGAATATCAGTTGTCCATTCTTCAGTGATAATGTAACTTGCATAAATACTACAAAAACCATCTCTCCATGGACTGCTCCCTCTAAATCACTATGATCAAATTCCTCAAAGATCAATTTGATAGATCCTCTAGTAGCTCCCTCTATTACGGAAGCGTACATGGTCTTAATCATGAAAATGTCTTGCTCCAAGAGACTCATTATTTGGTACATGATAATTTACACCATGTTAAAATTTGGATCACAACATTATTTGTAGGAGTGGCTTCTCGTACACAAATGCACTTGTTTGATTCCATGGTAGCATGAGTTAAAGTAATAAACTATGGATTTATCTCCAAGCTTTGCAACACCAAAAGTTCCTATTGATGTGGCTTTCATATAAAGCTCCCAGTACATGCATCAACCTCTTGACTTCTTAGTCCAAGGTTTCCTCTAATGAAATATCAAGATCCCTCTTGTTATAGAAGGATAATCATAATCCTAACCATCAAAGATATATTGCTCCAAGAGTTTTTTATTATCTGACATCATTAATATGTAGCTGAAGGTGCTAGATTCAAGACCACTGAGGAGCTACCATCATAAGATCAAGTCCTAGACCAAATACTTATATGAACATCTTCATATTTGAACAAAATCCAATCGTAGTCTGCCCCCTCTCATGGGATGAGCCCCTTGACTTTGTTTCATTATCCCAAATGTTATCACCCGCAAAAACGCCTCAGCAACATTCATCATGCACCATTCTTCTCTTGCTTCAAGAACATCCTCTAGGACCAAAGTAAAGAACAAGAGCATAACAAGGCAAATGACTCTTCTAGTATTTACAAGGATAATGATAAGAAATTAACTACAAAGAATATATAAAAATTTACTTAAGAGAATACTTATCTCACTATTCTAAAGCAACTGCTCACCATCTTCCAATAAACTCAACGTAGAATCCATTGCTGCATCCTCAAAACTCTAACTCAATTTGAATTCTTGTAATAGAGGACAGCCCTCCATCTATGGAAGCCCTTCCACATCCTTAATGTAGAGTCATATTTTTAAAAAATATCTCAACAGTGCTAAACTTTGTTCCTGCACACTGCGAACAAGTCTTTGCCAAGTTCTATCACAAATAATAAAACTTAAGAACTTATGTTTCTCACTACAGAAGGAACACAGATCTCCCATAAAGACACCTTCAATACATGCCAGTGCTGCTTTACGAGTTGTATAATTTACAAACCCAAAATCTTTGTGTTTGGCAGATGGCATATTACGTACCAATTGGACATTCTCAATTTCACCATAATTTTTAAACTTCTCCTTCACATGCTCCTCATTCCAAGCAGCTGGCAAGCATTCAATAAAAACAGACCTAACCTGGGCATAATTTCTTCATGCCGCTCAATACCAGACTTGGCAAATGCAACCTTTGTCCAAGCCCTGCTAATGTTGCATACATAAATAGTCTCATTATCATGGCTTGTTGTCACTCCACATCTCTTCCCCTTTACCTGTGGATTCTTAAGCGCTGCAAGACAAATGAATGCAAAGACCTTGTTTTTTGTGTATGAGGATTCTTGGCCAATCTAATCTCAATAATTTCAACCACTTCACCAAACATGTTCTTCAAGTCCTCTTCATTAGCCTCCTTGTCAAGGCCACCAACAAGAACTTTAAACTCTTTTTGTTTCCTCTGCTCCTTCATAGTTGTTGGGATTGCATCATGCTTTGAGTGCTCTTCTTCTCCTTTATCAACCAGCATTTCTTCTCTATATTCCTCTCTTCCCTTAGTGACCTTATTCTCTCCAGCACTACTTGCATTTTCCTGTACTTCTTGTGGTGTAACATCTGTGTCCTCTATATCCAATTCCTTGTCATTGACACATTCTTCCTTTAAGTCATCTCCACCAGCAGTTGAATTTGTTCCCTCTTTGATAGCTTCAGTCTCCTTTTCTTCCATAATTGTCACCATCGGCTCTGCCTTCACCTCTATTTTTACATTAGTGGCAGATTCATGGGCCTTCACTATCAGCTTTGACTTTGTTAAAGGGGCGACTTTGTTGGAGGAGCAACTTAAACTGTTCATAATTCTAACTTGTGTATGAAGAGTTCCACCTGAGTGTGCCCATGTAGGATATGAGCCTCCTACTCTCTCAACATGTTGCAGTACTATGGCATAGACTTCATATTGTATAGGACAGCATGGGAATTGCCCACTGTTATCTTGTCTTAGCATGTAATTGACCACCGACTGGAAAAGTCCTTGTTCACCAAGGTACATAGAAGAATCTCAGCCAATTTTTGAACACCAAACATAGATTGGACTTACCGATTTTCTTCAAAAGTCAAATCATGTGAACTTGCAACATTCAAATTGGATGGACACTGGTGACGTCAATACCATGTCTCAATCCCAATTTTTGAACAGGGCAATTAGTAAATCTCATATCCCCATAATTTTCATCGTGGCCCTCTCCAAACAAGCACTTTGGTCCATTGCAAGAGATTAAATCTTCAACGCATTGCATATTACTTGTATCCCCTTCAATGGTTGTCCCTTCAGCTTCTTTCACAGCAGACTTTCCATCAGTTCTTTCATCATTTTCCACAACAAACTTCTCATTTTCTCTTTTATCTCTCTGCAGCGAACTTCTTGTTCACCTCTTTATCTTTTTCTAAAACAAACTTCTCATTTGTCCCAAACTTTCGTTCTCCAGGGACGTACAGTTTTCCAACTGCAACATCTTATGCACTTAGAATGCAAAACTATTTGGATCATCTAGTCTAAAGCTAGAAATAAGAGAGGTCATGCCATAAAAGGCCAACAGCAAGTGTTTTACAGACTCACCAGTCTTGTTCTTTGCTCTCTTTGCAATTCTTTCATAACAACTTTCTTATGTTGCGCATCACCATCACCCATGTGCTCAAAAATGGCATTAAGCTCAAATTTAACAGCTTTAAAATCTTCTTCAGCTTCAGCTTCCGGCTTAGCTTCCCAGCCATCCCACCAATGCACATGGTGGATTCTTTTCTCTTTGCACATACAACATCACTCTCTACTGCATTTAAGTTCCCAAGAAATTTGTTAATTATATAATCAACTTCACATTCTTCCATCTCTGCTCTAGCCTCACCTTGGCTCTTTTGGTCAATGATTTTTTTTTTTTAAGATCTCCTCTTGGAGGTAGATAACTTTGAGCAAAAATCTCTTCCTCTTTTAAATCCCTCAAAAGGATCCATTTACACTTGTCGCAAGATATCTTCTTACAACTATCTCTTCCTTGTCTCACATGAGTTGTGTCCTCTTTGGCTTGGATCATATGTATATTATTGCTATTTTACTAATATTATGTAAAATAGAACATAACCATTATCTTTTTATTTTGCCACTTCTCTTTTTTACTTAACTTGTCAACCAAAAATTCAGTATTCAAGGCCTGAAAATGAATTACTAATAAATTTCCCACTTGAATATACACAACAATGATTGAGCCAAAAACAAATTTCTCACTTGAATATACACAACAATGATTGAGCCTAAGAAAAGACAAGCATCAGCAAAATTTGAACATTTTTTCATCACACAACTACATCAGTTTGATAAACAAAGCCCAACAAACCAAACATAATATCAAATTACTTGGTCCAAGCAGGAAATTTACGATTACTGATATAAAAATCTGATCTAGAAAATATAAGTCATTATAACACAAATAGAAAGACTTCTGAATGAAAATTGAAGTTTTAGCTGGCTTGGATAAAATAACTCACAGGATCTCATCCCCTACGCCGATTATTGATGCCACTAATGTGCTATTATCTGAAGTCAAAGTATCATTCCTTCCATTGCTTAAAGCCACCTTAGTATCACGAACTCTAAAGGATGACTTTTTCATCCTTCCCGCTCTTTCCAACCTTCCATCAGCCAATAAATATGCAGGTCTAAATTTTTCCTTAAGTCCAGATGAGTTCTCAATGCACAACAATCCATTTGGTACTGTGTCATGAACACTCCCAATCGAGGTATAACTGAAGAGAACATGTAAATGCGATACAAATGATTGAATGTTTGTTATATACCGCAGTTACTAGTATATTTATGAAATGTAGAAAAAGGAAAATACTGATTGTGACTGCAATGCGAAAAGATTGCAAGCTATATCCGACTGATAATTGACAACACAGACTGTCATTAAAATCTATGTCTAAACAGATATTAGTAATATGCATTACCCTTGATCATAAAGCTTGCAATATGGGACCTTGCAAGTAAGAAGGAAGGCCCATACATCTCTGTAAGGAATAGCAAACAAGTTCCACCAATGACAAATATTAAGATATTGAACTTCAATGTTAAAAAGGCAGAATTTATATATAAAAATGACATGATGTGAATAGACATTTTCAAAGATAGACCTGTATGACCAATCCAAAATTGGATTCACTCTCATGAAAGGTGGCCATCCTGCAGAGCTTGGGGAAAACTGTTCTTGTCCAACCTACAAACACCACAGCAAGGGATGAAAATCATAAGAACTTAGGCACTCTGAGATGAAACTAAGATACAAACAAAGCAATGAAATGCATCACTGCGAGCTCAATAACAATAGAGACGAAAGTGAAAACTCTTTTTCTATAAAATTTCATCGCCTCGCCTGTGCCAGTATACCGCATTAGGGTCGCCAATACGTGTACCAAGGAAGATTGCTTTGACAGGATTTCGTTTTAGCAATGCCTCTAGACCTGACTTAAAATCAAGCCGAATTATTTCCATCTGCAGGTTATAGCTGACCCAAAAAGTCTCTAATGAGAAAACAGCGATCTTGTGTTGAAAGAACAACAATAAAAAAAATTCCATCTTATGAGGATTATATAACTTCTTAAAAATATAATGGCTCACGTTTCCGCAGTCTTGTATGTGAATGCATTAATTTCTGGAAATGCCCCAGGACTCTCAAAATAGATTGTCCTTATTGCACGATTTGGTTTAGACTGTACATGATCAGTGTCTCTTACTCCCATTGCTTCCACAGAGGCATAGCCTGCCCGCAGAAGATGCAGCAAAACCTGCAGAATCCCAATAACAAAAAAAGACTTTAATTTTGTTATCCACCACTAAATGATCTTTCTTGCTGTGAAACAAATAGGCTTCACTAGTAAGGAATGGCCTTTACCGTTGAGTCTTTCCCACCATTAAAACTAAAGGCAACTTCATCAAACCTGTAGTTAAAAGCAGTCAGTGTTAAATTGTATCTAATGAAACTGTGCACATACAACACTATTTAAGATAATCCTTCAGAAAAACTCCCGAGCTTCAGAGCTAAAACATAGGCACAACACTATGGTAATTTGACAGCAAAACTATCAGGGTTTAGAGTTCAAATGTAAACTTCAACAATAAAATCTGAACCATCAGTAAAATAACAATATGCTCGTAGGCAGTCAGTCCATGACATAAAAACACAATGTCCCATGGATACCAGGCCTGACAGCAGTAAAGAAAATTGGTATATAAATACAAGCCACCTTGTTAACAAATATGTAAAAATAGACACAAAAATTCATTGCTAATACTGCAGAGAAGAGTCCAAAAATTAATATGTTTTGACCAGGAGCAACAAACAGCTTATGATTCTTCCCCATTAATGACACCAATATCAAGCCCACTGCCAACTGTTCAAATAAAAAGGAAACTCCGGGTGAAAAACTGTGCAAAAGATAGATTGTTAAGACCTTACATCTTGTTCAGGTTATCAGCTTCATTGTGCATGAGTATGGTTATAGATCAGGTGCACACTATTTTCAGTTATTTGGATAGGGCTAGAGTCCACCCAATAAGAGTATAATGTGGACTTACCTTGGAGAGGTCTAAATAAGTAAAAGTTGTTCATACTTCATAGGGTTAACAGGCAATTTGAGGATTGTCTTGAAATATATCCTACTTGAATATACTAGGGAAGTTGCTCCGTCAGCTTCTATTTCTGCTGTGTTCTTGGTTGGTTGCTTCCTCAAAGATGCATAGATCAATATCTTGGTCTTCTGCATCATTCAATGTTTCTATTCATTGATCTGTTGTGTGGTGTGGCTTCCAGTATCACTGGAGCAATTCCATTTGATGGCTTAGCACAATTCTGATGAAGCCTAAAAAATGGCTATCACGTGTATGGTTAGGGATAATAAAGCATGTCAAGATAAACATTAGAATCTCATGTTCTCATTTAAAATGTAATCAAACATCATTTCAGACAGTAAAGGTGTTAAGCAGGAGATCTCAAAAAAGCCAGAATGGAAAATTTTCAGAAAGCAGTCAACAAAATCTTTGCTAGGGCAAATTAATGCCAACCCTTTCAAGTTTTGGTGGAATAGAGGAGATCGTGGGTGTCAAATGGCAGAGACAGTAAACATTATTGATATAAGATAAAACACACGGTTCACTCTGTCAGCGGAAGCATGGGAATACCAACACAAGGGCCTCAAGTCTTCACAATTTCAAGTGATTAAATCACATTGAACAGAGAAAATTCTCAGGAAGGTTGTATTTGAGATATTGCCATAGCTTATTGCATGGACATCTGGATTCAACATCATTACTGCTATCCAAAGTGCTTATGAGAGCAAAATGTTATTTTCAAAAGAGCAACAAGAATGAGTGGCTGAGAAGAAAGCCTTGATTTGAGACATTAACTAAATGCTAGGGGCATTGAATATAACGGAAATGTAAATATAAGATCCTATAGTTTATAATAATAGCTATAGGTACATTGAATTTAATTCATTGGAAGCATCAAGTTAAACATTAAAGAAATAAAATCATAAAGACTTCAACGGAGTTGATTACTTGGCCAAGGTGGTGCCTGAGAGTGCTTCCAAATTAACATTACTGGACTCCCAAGGAGGCAATCAAAACATAGACTTATCTATGATAAGTGTTTAATCTAACGGTGAAACTGAAGACAATGATGAAGATCGAGAGCTGATGAATCATGAAACAGACTAAAATCGTGGAAACTGACACTAAGATACTTTGGTTTGTAATTAAGGGTAGGAACATTGAAGATAATCAATTGGAAGTTTTATGTCACAGAATAAACAAATTAAAATTATTACAACTTTCATGTAAGTGATTATGTGGTCAAGGTGACAGCTAAGATTGCTTCCAAATTAACATTACTATAGAACTTCCAAGGAAGCAGTCATAAGATAAGACATATATATAATGAGTATCTAATTGGATGGTGAAGAGGGCGATGAAGATCAAGTAGTACGTGAATTATAAAACAAAATAATATCTGTAAATTCCATAATAAATCTTTTTCCTTTTTGTTGTTTATGAATGACATCTTAGATCAAGAGGATAAAAATCTGTCACAATTTATAACAATTGTTAAATGCAAAATAATGAATGGGTTATTAAACGAAGATCATAAATGATCTATACATACAAGTATACACAAGAACATTTCTATAACGAACACACAAAGAGAGAGAGGTGGAAATATTCTAAAGAAAGAAACAAAAAGAGAAAGTTTCCATATTGAACAGAGAGAGAATCTAGAACCTAGAAGAGGAGTGTGTTGTGAGGTTTTCACACCATCACCCCAAAAATTTTGGGGACCCCCCTTTTTTTGATTGCCCTAGCAAATTTGGAGTTGCCCAGGGGTTTCTGATTTGAAAATTTTACACCTTGGATACCTTCGAGACAGGAGGGATTTGATTTGGTTTGTTTTCACCTAGTGCGAAACTTGATTTTTCAGAACATGATATTTTATTGTTAGGCCAAGCAGGTTTCAAAAACAACATTTTTTCGATGGTTAGAACGATATCTGCCAGTGTAACAGCCGGTTTCTTACTAACTAAATTTCATTATTTAATTAACCAATTTCTATTTCTTATTCACATGACAAAGTTTTCCAATAACGGTTTAAATTGGAAATAAATCTAAATTACAATTCTAATCTATCAAGAATTACATTGATAACAATAACTGATAAATTACTTGTTCAAATGAAAAATAAATACTTAACTAATTCTATTATTCAACCAATTGTCGAGATAACTACGTTCTAATCTTAAAATATCTATCTTTAAAGTAAATGACCAATAAACTTGAAAAGAAATGCTAAACTTACAAGTTTGTTAAAGAGCATTCAGATTATGTGTGAAGCTTCCTTAATAGATTGTCCAAGCTCTCGCTTTGGTGAGAGTTGAAGCATTAACATAGGCTTAACCTCCCAACTGCAAAACTTTTTACTTATCCCCACAGGTTCTACTTTAATAGAACGGCCCACCCTACCCCGAGGTCGGGCTTGGGATGTTCATTGATCCAGCCATCAAAGTAGCCAGGTGGTTGAGGTCCCAACAGTTATCTGACAGAATAACTCAAGCTTCTGGACAAGAAAAAGATCAATTGTTCTGGCAAGTCTGCCTAATTCCACCTGGCCAAGGATTTCAAATGTGGGTTTATAACCCAGTCTCCACCACTCAGCTTGACAACTATTTCAGAAGTAGAACTTGCATGAGCTAATGCATTATTTTATTATTTATATATAGTTTGCTGATATCCTTTTTGTATTTTCCTTTACAGATTCATCTACACCTCATCACCATATTCAGGCCATCCAGCCGGTGATTTCCTTGGTGCTATCAACTTATCTTTACTGATATGTCCTGTACCTTCTTCACCATATTCTAGCTCTCAGCCTAGTGAATTCCTTGGTACTCTGATTTATAATCTCTGATTTAAACATGATTTCAAGTTGCATAATATGTGCTATCCAAGAAGATAGTCTTTTAAGAAAAAGGAATTCAAGAAGTTGTCTATTTGGATATCATGCAGTTTAGCTGATTTGAATAAAATTCATGGCTAAGTTAATCGACTAATCTTCAACAGGATATAATAAATTTGAGAAAACAACTATGGACAACTTCTTCTGGGACTTATATCATAAAAAGAAATAGAGACAAAATGGATTTACGTTTGGCTCTATGAACAGTTCGATGATACAAAATATTTGCCATATGGTCGCCTTACAAGGATGTTTGCATATTCATTATCAATGAGAAAGAGAAGTGAAAACATTTTTCTTAGAATACAAAAGATATCTTACATGACTTGGCCCTGTGATATGGTGACTCAGATTCTGGAATTAGTTCTCCAATCCGCAGCTATAAACTCAGCCGTATACTCCGTAAAAACTTGTTGTATCCTCCACACTGGGTTTTGTAAGTTGGTTGAAGGTTTTTCGGACGTGATATGGCTTGCACGACTCAGAACAGTAAAGGATGCCAAGGCTAGGAAAAATATCCTACCAGGTTATGCTTGATGGTTTCATAGAAAGATACGAGCCAGACCTTTTGGCTTCCATCCGTTTCAAGATCATATTCGAATTCTTTTATTCAACCAGCTAGAAAGAAATAAAGAAGAGGGAAAAAAATTAAAAAGAAAAGAAGATGAAGAGTTTATTTAAATAATTAATATTATTTATATTATCTTATTTTCTTAATTAAGTTTATAGGTACGTAATTGTAAGGTGGCATAATTGGATTAATGATTTTACAGAATGGTACCATAATTGTAAAGGTAGCTACAATTTCTCCTTTCTTTTGGGTAGGATAGTTGTCTGATTCTGAGTGGCTGCCATTTTGGTGCCTTCTCATTGGTTGCCACTTTTCCTTTTTTTCATTGGTCCATTGATGAGGTGGCGTCTTCTCATTGGCCAATGGAGTGGCAACCCTAATTAATGTTTATAGGATTTGATCTAGATCGTTGATTTTGCCTCTTAATCTCTACCGTTGGTTGTGATTTTGGGCCCTATATAAGGCTATTTGCTCTCATTTGTAAAGGGTTGAAGAAAATTGTTGCTTAAGATAATACCAAAATTGCTTCTCTTATCATTGTTGTGACTTGTACGGTGATTAAGAACACTTAGTGTTATTGCATGGTTTCTACTTCCAATAGTTAGAGTTAAATTTCATTGAAGTTGTTAAAGTAGATTTTATTTCAAGAAAGTTGTTGAGAGTAAGAGCAGATGGACAATTGCATGGTGATATTAGTGGATTTTGATAGGGATCTATAAACTAGGCGATTAGCATCCTAGCAGCTGGTTAAGAAGCCTTGCGTGGTAATTTAGTCTTTTTCCCTTGAATCATTGCATCTATGGAGGTAGAGTCGTTGGTAAGCTTTCATCAAATTTGATCCCCATCCATTTGCTAATATTTCCATTCATAGGAGTAGAGGTAAACTAGCAAGTAGTTGAGTAGTTGGAGTTCATTTAAGAAGAAAGTTAGAAAAGGAGAAGCATCATTGGCAGACATACCCTCCATCATCGCCATCAACAATATTTGGTGCTAATATACATTGCAAAGCTAGATTCATCACCATCATAGCAAAAGTCCAAGTCATCTTCGAATGGATAATGTAAAGCTGCCTACATGATTAACTAGCAAATCACATTAATATAACTGAGTTAGTATCCACAGGTGTAAAGAACATTGGAGTTTTTCTCATGTCTTCATGAGTATTTACTTTTCAAGAGAGGGATGAGTGTTTGATATTTCGTATCAAGTATTCAATTCCTATATGTTATGTAGTGGTACAAAACTGAAATCAACAGAGTGACCATTTGAAATGAAATAAACCTACAGAAGAGAGAGAAACAAAAATAGAAAGATTTGACTCAAATACCCTCCCTTAATTGTCAATCTAACTTCAAAACAAAAATCTGAAAGTGAATCCTCAGAAGGCGTAAAAGGAAAACTTAGGCTTATCAATGAGCTCTGCATGTTCTGAAGTATTGGCCTGTGGCTAAGATCCTCCTTGCTTCCGTTGTTCAAAAGCAATGTGAGTCTTGCAATCTTGGATCAAGTGACCAAATTTGTGGCAATAGTTGCACCCATTTCGCTTCTTCTTGGAGCTATCCCGAGACTGAGTTGATGACTGAGATGGGCTTTTGTCCTTGTGAAAGGATTGGGTTGTAAACGCTTGTTCAAAGGAGGATGAAGGAGCATTGCAATCAAACTATTGTTTCCAACGGTTCTACTACAAAAGTTTGTCGCACAGATCTAATAATTTGCGGTCGACATTAGTTGTAATAATAGTGAGCGTCTCAGTTAAGTGCTCATAAGATTGTGGTAGACTTTTCAAAGTAATGGTTACCCTATCTTCTTCCTCCACGATATGGCCAATGGCTTTAAGTTGATCTCTAATGTCCTTAATCTTCAATAGATGTTCCTGTAAGGGCATGTGCTCATCCATAATAATAGAGAATAGTTGATTCTTCAGAAAGAAAGCTTTACTTTTGTCTAATGTCTCATGGAGATCCTTTTGCGTAGTCTAGATCTCTACAGTTGTCTTGCCACACAGCACTTGAGGTAGTTGATCATCAGTAACTAGAAGCTTAATGAGCATAATAGCTTCACGGTGACCTTCATCAAACTTCTCTTGAGTAGCATCGACTGTGGTATGACGAGCCTTGGTATCCAGAACAATTGCCTCAAGGTGATGGTACTCAAAGATCGTCGTCATTCTTTGCTTAGGGGAGACGGTACTTAAAGATCATCATCATTCTTTGCTTTCAGGTGTTGTAGTTCTTCCCATTGAAACAAAGGCTGCCTTCCAAGAAAAGATTGGTGAGAGATGCCATGACACGTTTTTCAATGAAAAAAATGAATATTTGAAAAAGGCACAAACTTTGAAGCAAATTGATGGAAGACCTATAAAAAGTGAAAAGAGACCTAGAAGAGAGCTCGAAAAAACTAGAAAGAATTTGATGCTAGATTTTGAATCTGTTGGCTTGAAAATCGAGGCACAAAAAATGATGCACCTGCAGAAAATTGAGACTGACCCAATTGAGTTTATGAAAAACCCACAAGGAATCTAGAAACAAAATATATGTTCAACTTGAAATGAAGGGTGAAAACCCTAGTCAAAATGTATAGAAACACTAGGCAGCCATATACAAATCAGAAAAGCTCAAGTGAGAAAAACAGTCAAAAGTTGTTGTCTATTGTTGGTATCTCTACCTATTGTTGTCTATTAGTGTCAAACACTTAGTTATATATATATATATATATATATATATATAGTTATATATATATATATATATATATATATATATATATATATATATATATATATATGAGTTAGTCGGTCATCACTGCAACCAAACTACTCTATATAGGTCAAGTCATATAAAGACTTGTAAATAATCATATATATGTCGAGCTCTATAGGAGTTGGGCAAGTCTTTGGTCACCAAGTATTTTTCAGTATAAGCCGAGCATAGCGATTATCGAGCAATCAGAGCACATTGATGCCAAGCAACACAAAAGGTGTCGAGTACAGTAGAGACAGAGTGACAGCAACAAGAACAGTGAATGCGGCGTATCAAAAACAATTTGTGTCGAGCAATGCAAAATTGACGTTCGAGTCAGGAATGATACAAACTTTGAGGTAAATTGTTTCAAGCCGACACAAACACAACATTTAATATTTGTAGAGGTTGTTGTAGAGGCTATTATGCATTTTATGACATGGATCACAGATCCCTGAGCGATGAACAACCAATCCGAGGAAAAGGGGAAGAGTCTAGAAAACTCTTTAGAAATCTTTAAATAAACAAAACCGAAATCCTATTTTTATGATCAAGAGAGACATAAGGTGAACGAGCAAGTTATTCGTGCAATCACAAAGCAGATCAAGTGTGAAAGTGCGAACATTGCAAAGAAGGCAAAAGAGTTAAGTTGTGAAGAACAAAGGAAGCGACCTTATGAAGTAGTGAAGGACAAAAAGGAATATCAGATCAGATTGAAGAGAGATCCAAAACCAACTTTTTGAAGCAAACCGAGGATCAAGAATTGAATCAGTTTTAACAGATTGAGTCAGGGATAATCTCTTAACAAAGTGATTTTAACAGACCTTTGTAATCTCTTAACTGAGTCCTTACTTTATTGTGAGTGTAAAATCCTCTCACAAGGTAAGACCTAATAGTCTTAATAGCCTTTAACAGGGCAAACCCCTCACAGGGTAGATCATCAGAAGTGATCAAAATTGTAACCCTAACAGGTTAACTTTGTTATTGCAATAGTGAATATTTGTGGGTGTCATCCCCAACCCAGTTTTGCCTTCACCTTGGAGGGTTTTTGGGTAACCAAATCTTGTGTTATGTGTTTCATTTCATGCATGTGATTGAAAGAGTAGATCTACATGTTTCAACAGTTTGATTTTACAAGTTATGTTATGCATGCATTAGGTATGAGATGGTAAATGTGCTGAATGCACTAAAGTTGTGTTAAAAGACAAAAGTTGTACAGATCCTGATTCACCCCACCCCCACTAGCTCTCAGTATCTTAGTTTCCCAATTAAGACTTCCAACAGTCTACAACAAAAAACACAAGCTAGAGAAGGCTGAACATAGCCTCACATATACAAATCAAGTAAAATAATTATTGTTTTTATCAAAGAAAGCTCATGAAAATTTGCAAAAAAAAATCCCCATCGAGAAGAGACTAGAGAATGCAGAAAGACGTGGTGGGAAGACTACAATTACACGAAGCAAGAATGATCAGAAAGAAGGCGAAGAGAAGTTTTGCAAAGATAGGTCACCAAAAAATCATCGAAAATGGTTGCGCAGGAGGATTTTTTTTCCTTTGCAAAAACGGCAAAAAGAAGCCGCAAATGCGGAAAAAATTGCTCCAGTTAAAGAAGGAATGTGAATTATAGATAAAAGATTGCAAAGGAGAAAAATAACCCTCTGCAAAAAAAAAATTGAACACACCTAGGCAAAGAATGTCCGAAATCTTCCGAGTCCAAAATTTCATGATTCATGAAGAAATTAAATATTTTCAAAACCTATTTCGAAAAATAACAAAGAAAATTTCAATAAAGAAAATCATATTATTATTTTTTGAAAAAAATAGCTCCAATACCATATTATGGTAAAATAAGGAATGTGTTAAAGATCATAAATGATCTATATATGGGTGTATACACTAGAAGTTTTCTATAATGAACAAAGAAAGAGAAATGGAAACATTCTGAAGAGAGAAACAAAAGGAGAAAGTTTCCAAATTGAATAGAGAGAGAATATGGAAACATAGGAGTGACCGTTAGAAACAAAAATAAATCTATGAAAGAGAGAGAAACAAAAATATAGAGATTTAACTATAATGTGTTTTCAATTCAATAAGAGGCTGAAATCACTCTCATGTGAGAAGATACAAGTAAATATGGACAATGATGTTGATTGAAGTAATTGTGAAAATACTCCTTTGGCAATACCATTCCCCTACATTTTCAAAATTCAAAGGATGGAGAGTTTAATAAGGTAATCATCAAAGATTACTTTTGTGGCTATGTTGTTATCTTCCAAACTTTTCTAAATTACAAACTTTCATTTCTGTAATTTTCTGCTAGGAATGGTTTCTCTGTTATCTTTATTCATTTTGTTTCTTTCTTAAAGGGGCTAATGTCCATGGTGGCTACACAAGTGGGAGTACTGGGAACCAAGGCATGGATGTGGTATCCTGGCTGGGAAGAGCATGTAGAGGCCTACAGATAATTTTGTGAGCAGCAGTAGAATATAATACATAGGTGGGAACTACAATGTATCTGTATTGATGAATGCAGCAGAAGCATGAAAAATATTAGCTTGGAGAAGCTTGTGATAAGCTATCAGGATTCAACAATGTAGCTTTCAAGTCAAACAAGTTAGGGCTAGGGTTAGATCTTACCAGTTAAAAATTTCTTTAAATAATGTGATACTACGTTTGAACCATGCAATCATAACACACACACACACACACATTCAACCATTCAGGTTAGATATTCATATACTATCAATGATATTATACAAGCATGTTACGTTTGGAGGAAGACACATAATAGGTTCACTTGAAGTCATTTCTACAATAAGCCCAAGAGTGAATGTCTTTCAGAGCCCTCTTTTCTTAGTGGGTTGCTTGTACCTACTTTCCCTCTCAATACATCATTCCCCAAATGACAAGTGCAATCTTGAGGAGTTGGGCAGAGGTCACAAGGGGCTTTCTTGGTTCTTCTCTGTAAGTGTTCTCATGTCCCTAAGAGACAGTTACATGGTCAACTCTAAAGTGGGCCTTGCATAAACCTCTTGTAACCCACCTCTGGCATCCCAAACCCATCCTACAATAAGGGTTTCAGAAACTTCGACCTTTCTTATATTCTATAATATACACTTTAGAATTATATTATGCATAAGCAAATATGCACATATATGTATGTATGTATGTACACAATCGATTGTGAGAATGAGAGTGATGAGAAAGGGGATCTGATATAATATCAGTTTGTAGAATTATGCCTGATTTGAAGATAAATTGCTTTGGTGTATATGTTGTTCAACTTCTATAAATCGATCAAAGACTTATGCTGAATGCTTCAATCACCCTTGGCAATTGTATTTGTTTTCTGAATGTGTTTCGATTTGAAAAAACGTCTGCTGATTGTACTTGAGTGATTGGATAATGATTTGAGGTGTTTGCGAATGATGATTATGTGATTGTTGATTAGATGATTGATGAGTGATCATGTGATGAATTATGGTTTGATACTTTGGTGAATCATGATTGAATGAATGCTGATTTGTAGTGAGATGTTTGATAGCTGAATTGTTTGCTTTCTTAATCCGAAGACGAAGTGATGATTGATGTGGAATTGAAGATTGTTTGCTTGATTACATGAGTGAATGTTTGCTTGATTTCATGAGTGAATAATAATTGATGGGTGAATAAAGGATCTGTTTTGTTGGATTGATGAGTAATGACTGATAAGTGATCCTTCAATGCTTGGAGTGATTTCTCCTTGATACTTTATTGGAAAAGGGATCACCACCTTTTATATGAATTTAGTCACCACTTTTCATTGTTGCCTTTGAGAATAATACATTATTCCCGTATTGATCTCTCTTAGATGTCCTCAAACGAAATATTCTCCCCTTTAAATCTTCCAATGTGGAAAAGAGAGACACCTCTTTATCATGTCTGTCCTTTGCAGTGGTCACAACCTTTCACCATTACCACCCTTTGCACAAGTCACATCATTCATAACTTTAGCCTTTCGAAGGATTCACTTCCTTACTTTCTTATCCATAAATTCTTTCTTGATTTAAACCTTCCATCTATGTCTTCTCTTTATACTTCTCCTTTGAGTCTGCATATCCTTCCCTCAATTTGCATCAGCATATTCTTCTATCTCTGTGTGTGTGTCTTCTTTAAATCTGCATATGCCTCCTTTATATCTGCATATATTCCTCCTTTATATCTGCATATACACTTCGTACAATTATGTTATGCACTCTTAATAAATTATGCCTTCAACCTTTCTTTGATGATCTTCCTTTTATCTTCTCATTGACAAATTTGCAAACATAAGTCTACTATAAACTCTTGCTCCCCTCAAATGCATCTTCCCAAGAGTGGCGTCTCTTCCACTTTCTTAATGTTGCTCCTTAACAAATCTTAATTGATGATCTTTATTTCTAATTCAGATTCATTTCAGAGTTCTTCTCCAATTCCTACCTGATTATTCTTACAATTATGTTATGCACTCTTAATAAATTATGCCTTCAACCTTTCTTTGATGATCTTCCTTTTATCTTCTCATTGACAAATTTGCAAACATAAGTCTACTATAAACTCTTGCTCCCCTCAAATGCATCTTCCCAAGAGTGGCGTCTCTTCCACTTTCTTAATGTTGCTCCTTAACAAATCGTAATTGATGATCTTCATTTCTAATTCAGATTCATTTCAGAGTTCTTCTCCAATTCCGACCTGATTATTCCAAAATGCATTTTCCAATTTTTCTTTGCTCCATCCATATGGCTTTTGAATGAGCCATTCTCCCTTTCATATGTTATGGTTTAGGGAGTTGCAACCCTTCATTTCAAGCCTTTGACTATTCATTAAATTTAATTATAATTATAGTTATATCATATTTTATTGTTATTCTATTATAATTAAATATTTTTAAACAGTAATAAGATAGTTTATTCATATTAAAAGTATAATATTGCAGTATGAAATTAGGGACTATACCTGTAATTATTGATCTAGCATCCCAACCAACCAAACACCACCCCATTAACAGGAACATTAGTAAACATACACCAAAACAGCCAGATCTAGCAACCCTAAAACCCCTAATCATATCAAAATATTGAAGCCCATCGCAAAAACGGCTACACCCTATACAGCATGGCCTCACCAAGACGACGTGAACTAAATTGAAAAGCAAAAAAACATCCACGGAGAGCTCGTAGCTTACAAAACTTTCTTCTACACTGTTCACCCTTTAATCTTCTTCTCCTCTGATGTTGTAGTTGCACATTTTGCTTTGTTCTTGGCCCTAATATCAGCCAGCATTTACCGTTCTCTCTTCTTCTTTCCCGATTCCTAATCTTGAATGTGATCCTTCAACAACTCCCAGCCATAACAAGCTTCATTTTGGCAATCCTCTACATTTGTATTTACACTCCAAACCAGAAAGAGGAGGCAATCTTGCACCCGTTCCCAAATACCAATCCCCCTAAATGGCCCAAAGTCCTTTACGTGGTTCAGTGGCAGTGATAATGGGGATAAGGCCCTCCAACCACTTTAGCCTTACATAAGCCCTCAATATCCATACAGCCTCCTACTTAGACCCAACTCTAAAGACCGTGCCAACACCAAGGAGGCAATAACAATAATTGCTTTGTCCCATTGCTTTGAATTCATGTATTCTTCACCCAAAAGAAGGTCTATAATCAGCCAAAACTTGGGATTGTTCAACAGAAAAATTCTCTTCAACCGCTTCCTAGTAATCTCTTCAAGAAAAAATCGTTTTTGCCTTGCAGTGCGAAGGGTGATTCATTTCCATATTACACTACACCTCACCTTCACATCAACTGAGAACAGCAAATGACGACTAATAAGTTGATGCCATGGGTTTTAATGGCATTTCTGACAATTTCTCATGTGTCTGCGTTAGCTTCCTCTCGACGCTTCTATAGATTACCTAAGTACTCCCTGTGGCTTCCACACATGCCTCGTATGAGAAGGTTGTCTAATCATTCAATATATTCAATAAAAGAACCTACTACTCCATATTTTCACCATAATGTGGCCACATATAATCTCGTCCTTCCTTGTATTAGTTAAGATTACTTGACATTAACATGCCAAGTTTACACATCATCAAGAACCATTACTTTGAATTAACAATTACATTTAAAATTCACTAGCCTATAATCTCCTTTAATGGTGACTTCAAGTCCCATTCCAAAATCAAATTCCCCCTTCAACCTAATAGAAAATTACTTGTGCCTCAAGTGCTAGACCATTGCTATCCACATTTTGAAAATCCTCCAACCAATCCTCACCCGACACAACATTCAATGATATTGCAAATTTTGATAATTTGTTCGCAGTTTCATTCCCTTCCCACTTCACATCTATAATTTTGCATTCTATAATGGAGGCTAGTAAGGAGTTGATTTTCTTGACATACTTATTAAGGTGTCTCAGCCTTGCTTAATGCATTAGCATTCATTCTTTTAGTTGCTTTCACTGCACTAACAGCCACTTGAACCTCAACTCCATTATTGGTGTCATCCCTAAGATGTTCAGCTCCCCATAATAACACATTACCTTGATGATCCCTAGCCACATACCTATTGTAAGGTTTTCACACCACCACCCATGTTGTAAATGAGGACCCCCTCTTTTTGTTTTAGCAAATAGGGGTAGTGGTCTTAGGTGGGATTAGTGGGAATTCTCAAGATTCCGAGTCAGAGAGATGAGTTTGGGCAACTTTGGCTTCCTAGGTAGTCAAGTACGTCAAGGATACAGGCGAGAGTTGGGCTAAGCTAGCTAAGGAGATGTGATGAGTACTTTGGGAATATCATTGATATTATGGAAGGCCAGTACTCTTGATATCAGATGTTATATCAAAATCTTTTTTGAGTACTTGGTGAATATCATGTCTTGATATTCTCGAAGACCAATACTTGTGATATCGAATGCGATATCAAATGGTGTGAAGCTTTTGTAATATCAAATGAGATATATAAAATTTGTCATTCTTAATATTACCAATACTGTAATATTTGTCTTGTGTTTATCCTCCATAGCTAAGAGGGAGTATTGATGTTTGATAGCTTTTGTTGGATACACATAATATGAGATATAACTGAGATATAAATGAGAAAAATTAATATAATATATATAAACGATTAATATATTAATTATCTGGTTAACAAATAAACATGTCCTATGAAGGGACATGTCTATTCATTGCCTATTCTCAATATAAATATAAGGGGTTGTTTTGGAACATACATACCAAAAACATGGCAGTGCTTAGTACATTTGCAGCAGATCCGAAAATTAACATAAATCACATCAAGATATGAATATATATGATATAAATATGAATATTTATGATCTAAATATGAATATATATGATATAAATATATATATATATATAAGGAGACATTACATATAATTATTAGAGTTTAAAAATGATAATGAATAGACGTGTCCCATGAAGGGACGTATTTATTCTCCCACTCTCTTATAAATATAAGGGGAGGTTGCAATTGAAAAACAAATACCAAATATAATGGCAATGCTTAGTATATTTGCAGCGATCCCTGAAAATTTCACATGGTATCAGAGTCAAGTTCCTTCTATAAAGCCTAACAACTTGAAGGTAGATCAACACATGGAAAATAATAATAATATTCGGAGTGTGGATAGGTGCAAACCGTTGAAGACCCAGAGAAATTTCTAAAGCAAATTCAGAATGTGAAATTCCTCCATCAACAACAATGTGCGCCCATGAGTGCCAAAATGAAAGAGGGAAGAAATTTCTTCCAAATATAAAACTTCTTGATAGAGTGTAATTTGTACTCAACAACGCAAATCATTAAATCGACAAGTATTATTTAAGGAGGGAAGTACAGAAGATACAAGGTATGAAGACCAAACAACAAACTTAAGGATTAAAAGAGCATCGAAAGCTTTAGCACCTAATAAAATTGAGTTCATAATCAGAAGGTGGTCACAAATATGTGAGAAGAAACATATAAAATAGAAGGGGCAAAAGGTGTCAAATGCATAAGGTGGAGAAAATTGAACAAAAGAGAAATCAACGAACCGAATGAAAGGAGAAGTTTTGAAAATGTACAAAGGCGCCAACATAGATTGCTTAGTGGCATCGCATATGGGGTGGAGATAACATGTCGACAAAAACAAAGTGTAGTTACCAATTATTTTATACATTGAATACAACTAGAATCCACGTGTTCAAATCATCTTGGAAACACAAGCCCTCAATGCTTCTACCAATTGTCGACAAAGGCATAATTCTTGATATTTTATAATCTTGGTCAAAGACTATCGCCGGCCATTGTGTGCCATCTGTAGGAACCTTATCTCTGCTCTCCTTTACTGAGCCATGTGTTTTGACAATAATATGGATCGCTACTTCACTCATTACAATCGGGAGATTAGTTAGACTTTGAGAATTGTTACTGGTCAAAGAATACTGGACAAAAGTATGTCATCACAACATTATATATTATAAGGGAAGTCATTGTGATACTCATTATCAAGGGCGCACTGGATTATGGAATAATTGTTTCTTCCTTGAGAGACTACAAAATTATATATAATTGTTTCTTTTGAATAATATATAGTGGAATATTAAAGCAGCAACTTTGATGGAGCAATACCTTCATAACTATTGCTTGCACAATACTGGTTGTTGATACTATATGTGAACCCTTTTGTAACAAATGGTTTTTCATAACAAAAACAAAAACAGTTTATAAAGAGATTTTTCCAACATTCATTGAATAGATAACTGAATTCATTTTCATATGACATTAACTATTTTAGCTATCAATGATTAACTGAAATAACCATGTTCAACTGAGATAACCATATCAACGATCAATTGAAGAACCTAGATTAACGATTAACTGAAATAGCTAGTTTAATAATTAATTAAAAATAGTTGTATTCGTGATCAATTGAAATAACTAAATTAATGATTAATTGAAAACAACTGTACCAATGATCAACTGAAATAACTAGATTAATGATTAACTATCTTTTCTACATACAAGTATCATCCGGTGCGTCTTTAGCTGGTTGTGCAAGCCTTGACTTTCGGTAAGAGGAGAAGCATTGACTTAGGCTTAACCTCCCAACCTCGGACCATACTTATCCCCACACAATCTATTGAATTAGAAAGGCCCTCCCTACCCCCAAGATCGGACTTGAGATATTCTTAGTCCAGCCACCTGAGCATTCTAGTGTTTACAATGTCCGCACAGTTATGGACGATCATGTCTACATAACTGGCACCACTGACATCAAGTGATCAATAGATGGCAAACATGCCTTTAAACTAACTTGGCCAAGGTTTTTTGATGGGTTCAACGACTCGATCACCACGGCTCGACTTGACAATAGAAAACACTATTAGGGACGAGCATGAGCTATTAAGTATGGTTATATAATTTTATTTAATCACATCTGATTCCATCTTTTGTGTTCTTGCAGATATCATTCTCACCTCTTCACCTTTTCATGGCTATACAGTCAATGTGTCCTAGGAGTTTGGATTCTCATAGCAATCGTCTCTATTCTGTTAATTCATGGCAAATAGTTGCTTCTAGCATTTCACATTATGTAATTAAAGACTTGCAGAAATAAATTCACTATATTCTAACTTCCAATGGTAAAGCAATTTATTGTTCCATGTCTTGGGTACTTTGCTATGATTTATAGTAACAATTTCCTAAGATTATTCAAGTATGAAATGAGTATAATCTACAATTTATTGCTATGAAATTTGAAATGCATTAATGGTTATTTAGGGAAATATAGCAATATTTGGAGAATGATCAACCACATGACTTGGTATAAATTCTGGAAATGCCTGAGCTTTGCTAGAGGTTGGATATTTTTTCTTCTTCAAAATGATTTCACACTGTGTAAAGGTGACCTCAACTTCAACAAGGTGGAAATATACGGTAGCCTGTACAAGAATGGCAACACTTCTGCAGAGATCTGAGTTTGGCAGAGGTCTGAATGGTGTGTGAAGTTGTAACTATGAGCAATGGAAAAGGTGGAATAATAGAGAAGTCGGGAATGGAAAAAAAAAGAGCTGATCTTGAGTAAGGTACTTGAGTGCTTGGAAAATAGATATCTGCCTCTCACTCACGACTTCAATAAAAAGTGTAAGACGTGACTCCTTGGCTTCCATAACATAAGAATATTTTGTCAATTAAAAACACCAAGTGTTCAATTGGTTTCAAACAAGGAAAAGAATAAAAGATGGAAAAAGAGTTGGAAGGTTATAATTCGAAAATTATTATGATTTATATTTATATATGTACATGTAAATATATTGGTGAGGTGGCATCATTTTATTATAAAAAAATAATATGATGGTGTCACTTCATTTTTATATATATGCGCACGTACATAGATGTATGTTATAATAATATGGTGAAAGATTGTTTAAAATCCTTTGAGGTAAGTATTATATTTTAATTAAATTATTTTATGTTTCTTAAATTATTTATTTAATAGCTCATGCTGGTCTTACAGATGTATCCTGAGTTCAAGTCGTTAGGTCCTTATCAAAGAAGTTTAAAGTCATTACTGTTGACTAGACTAAGCAAGTATCCCACTCTGTTGATCCCGTTTAGCAATGCTTCCCCCCTTCATCTTCTCCTGCAATTACCCATGAAACACTTCCACCATAATAACGGTTCCATAATAATTTTCATATAAACATTTAAAAAACTTATATTATTAACCATAATTCCAAAATCAAGCAACTGCTAAACATCATATAACAAATAATGGTTAACGACCATCTTCATTAACAGTTAATACAACGGATATAAATAACTACCTACTTTACATGATTATGAAAGAAAAACCTGTTAAATCCAACCGCTATGAGCGAATTTAAAATTAGGTCAAAATTTGGGATGTAACACCTTTGAAGCCTAGAGAATATACCTATCATAAAGTGTTTGGAGAATTTATGAGAGGCATTAGAGCTTCTAAAAAATAAAGGAGAAATATAAAATGCAAACCCAAGTGATTAAAATATAAAGATCAACATATTGTCCCAAAACCTTTACAGAAGAGGAAGATGATTCCGACTGGCAAAGTTTTAATGACACATGAAAATCATGATACTTTTCAAGACTCCCTTTTGCGGCTGTCTAGGGTGCCGAGAAACCATCTTGAGTCTGAAAAACAACATTTCATGGACAAGGATAATCTTGTTCTTACTATCATTAAAGCATTGGAGGAGTGTAAAAGATCTAGGGCCACAAAAGAAGCCAAGAAAACTTTTCCGGCCAATCCTTGGTTTGATGAGGAGTGCAAAATGGCAAAAAGGAATTGGAAAAAGAACATGAACAGAGAAAGTAGAAAGGAGTATGATCAACTGATTAAAAAGAAGAAAGAAGAGTATCTGAACAAGAGAAGAATAGAGTTGATTAATCTTTGTAAAAACAACCCCAGAAAATTTTGGAAAGAGCTTCAGCAGAGAAAAATTCAGATAGAGAATAACATAACAGGAACCAAATGGCTGGAATATGCCAAAACTCTCTACGAATGTGATCTAGGAGAACGTAATACCATGGAAACTGAGACTACAGGGGAGTTATTCAGCGAAAATGATATTATTCAAGGCATAAGGAGGTTAGCTGCTGGTAAAGCACAAGATATAGATGGGCTACAAGCGGAATACTTAAAATGGGGTGCTGAAATCCTCACACCACACATCACTAAGATTTTCAACAGTGTCAATAGAGAAGGTTTCCCTGTAAAATGGACTACAAGTGTGGTGATCCCACTCCACAAAAGTGGAGATATAAACAATCCTTCTAATTACCGAACCATCATGATCAATCCACTATTTGGCAGCTTGGTAGAACAAAAAATCAGCAACTGGGCTGAAACAGAAGGCAAACGTGCAAAAGGGCAAGCAGGCTTTAGACCGAAACACTCTACTATAGATCACGGCATCACTCTCAGACATTTGATAGAGAAAGTTTGGGACACTCCGAGGAACGAGGCTTTTTGTTGTTTCGTGAACTTTAAAAAAGCTTTCGACACAGTGCCACGTAATAAACTATGGGATAGAATGGTAGAGCTGGGAGTCCCTAAAGAACTTAGGTCAGCGGTTTACAGATTATATGAGCAGGTCAAAGCTAAAATCAGAACGACAGAAGGGATATCAGAAGATTTTGACAGCAACATCGGGGTTAAGCAAGGGTGTCCGCTTTCTCCAACATTATTCGGGCTCTATATTGACAAGTTAGAAGAGTGGATAAACAAGACCAATGGTGAGGGGGTGCAGCTGGCCCACTTCGTGATAAGATTGCTCTTATATGCAAATGATCTCATAATTCTTGCTAGAACAGCTAAAGGTTTGAAAGAGCATTTGAAAGCACTAGAAATTTTTTGTCATGATGTAGGAATGCAAGTTAACACTAGCAAAACCAAAATTATGATCTTCTCACTAAAGAAGAATAGGGGCATACAAGCCAAGTTTCTGTTTGAAAACAGCCCCCTTGAGATTGTGGAAGAGTACAAATACTTGGGCATCGATTTTCATAACAAACTCAACTGGGATACTTGCAGATCGAAAAGGATCCAAGGGGGCTGGAAGGCGTTATACTCTTTACAAAACAAGTGCAGGAACACAGAACTATGGGATTGGACGACCATGAAAACTCTATTTGGTTTGCTGGTCACTCCGGTCATTCTATACGGATGTGAAGTGTGGGGTGGTAGTATGTCCAAACAGAAATGGCAGCAAGTAGAAAGAATTCAAAAACACTTCATCACATGCAATCTTAAAGTCAAGACCACAGTTCCGTATGAAATCCTTTTGGCAGAGGTGGGTTCCTTTCCATTAGAAGCCGTCGCATTGATCCGGATGCTAAGCTATTTAAAGAAAACCCAAGGTCTGGAAACACATCGTTGGCCCAAGTTGGTAATAGAGGAAAAACTTGTAAGGCGGAAAAGCACATGGATGAAACAAAATGACAAATGGATGCAAAAATGGGATATCAACATCCAAACTTGCCCGGATAACATTAAAGAAATAAAGAAGTTTGTCAATGAAAAATTTTGCAATATTTTGTGGACAAGACACATAGGGCGGAAAAAATCTTATTACATTAAAGAATTTAATCCCACTTCTAGTCATGATGAAAAGGCCTATATAAGGGCACCTATTAACTGGAAAGCAAAAATGTTGATGGCACAAATTAGAACTAGTTCACATCAGCTGCGATGTGAAACTGGTAGATGGCAAGTTCCAAAGGAAGAGTGGACAGACAGAACATGTTTATTCTGCAATACAGGAACAGTTGAGACAGAGCAACACTTTGTCAAGGAATGCCTGGCTTACAACGACATCAGATCTGATTATACAAAAATTCTGCAGAACAAGGACTTCAACTATTTATTCGAGGAAGATCAAGTGAAGAGAACAGCGGATTTGATTATCAAAATTCAAAGAAGAAGAGACAAGTTAACCAAAACTTTGCAACTGACTAGTTTGGCTCCTGACTCGGGAGGGTGATTGCATGGGTCCCATAGACTACTTTAGTCTCGTGGACGTCATTAAAATCTATCATATCATATCATATCATATCATATCATATCATTGGTTTCTCATGAAGAAGGAATTAGAATTTAGTCATAAGACATAAAACGATTGAGAGGTCGATCAGTGCTGAGATATATGTTAAAAGATATGAGATAGAAGAATAGAAGAATATAGAACAAAAGGCAAAGATAAGAAAATATAAAGTCCACATGGAAGGATATAAGAGGTAAGTTTATGAATTTATTTCATTTTTGTATGAATTTTTGTTCATTTATAAAAAGAGATCTAAATGTTCACACATAATTATTAGCGGTGATTTTTACTATAAGAGCTATTTGCCTTGATCTTTTCCTCCGAGAATGTTCTTGCAGGAAAAAGAGGGAAATTGAGATTCAAGAGACTGACATTTTATTAGAGGCAACCTTGAAAGAGAGGGAGCAGATAGTGGATGTGATTCAGCCAACCTTCAATGATCTCGATCATATTGATTCAGAGGCAGTAAAGCATGTTGAGCTGGATTCTCCAATGATCAATAACTTGTAGCAATCAAGAGGATTGTGATTCATGAAAATACCTCGTAACTGTGTTAGTTTAATGGGCCTGCCCCCTGTGTACATCATGAGGAAGTGACGACTTCCAAATGATACCACTTGTATTTGTAGAAGTTATTGAAAGGTGGCGATCTTACAATAACTAAATTTTCTATTATGATGGATATCTTATAATGTCTATGCAAATCATGATAGATTATACTTTGCATGGTGGATGTTTATATGGTAAGCATTATGAGAATGAGCGTGCAGATACCTTATAAACATTTTTGAATACATGGTGAATGTTATGGATATTGATATTCTGGAAGGCCATCATACAGATTACTTGGTAAATATCACGTCTTAATGTTCTGGAAGGCCATTACTCACAAAGTACTTGGTGAATATCACACAACTTGATGTTCTCGAAGGCCATTACTCATGATATTTGGTAAATATCTTGCATCTCAACATTTTGGGAGGCTATTACTCAAAGAATATTTGGTGAATATCATTTATTTTCCGGAAGCCCAATACTCATGATATTAGATGTGATATTAAACATTTTTGAGTAACTAGTAAATATCGAATGTAGATATTCTGGGACACCAATACTCATGATATCATATGTGATATCAAAACTTTTTGAGTACTTGGTGGATATCGAATGTCGATATTTTGGGAGACCAAGACTAGTGATATCAAATATGATATCAAACCTTATTTGAGTATTTGGCGAATATCATGTGTTGATATTTTGGAAGACCAATACTCTAGATATCAAATGTGATATAAAATGTTGAATATCCCCTGATCAAAGATATTCTTGTATTACATTGAGGTAATATACAGTCATGCGTTTATCCTCCCTAGCTAAGAGGGAGTGTTGATGTTTTGCAACTTTACTTAGATAAATCACATCAAGATATGAATATATATATGATATAAATACATACATATATATATATATATATATATATATATATATGGAGGCATTACATATAATTATAAAAGTTTAATTATGTTAATGAGCAGACATGTCCCATGAAGGGACATGTCATGTCTATTCTCCCACTCTCTTACAAATATAAGGGGAGGTTGCAATTGGAAAACACATACCAAATATAATGGCAGTGCTTACTACATTTGCAGCGATCCCTGAAAATTTAATAAGAATTATTAAAATTAAAGGGAAAACACAAAAAAAAAATAATAGTTATGAATTCAAGATAAACACACTTATACATGGACAAAATGAGAAAGTTTAAATAACTAAAAACATCTTGTACAAAGTGTAGACACTAAAAATTGTCAAACACCTACAACTACATGTTTCACTAATTGTCCATCTAAATTAATTGGATAATTTGATTATTCAATCAAACCTCATTACATTCTTCTATCTTCTAGATAATTGAATGATTTTTAATTATTAAATTAAATTTCCCTCAATATTCTTCAATCAATTTAATAAATTATTTGCTCCAATCAATCAATTTCATCTTAATTATCTATCATCATCAATTAATCTACTAAATCAATTTCCTTTTTCAAATTTCCCAAACCGATTAAATTATTCATTAACTATTCAATCCCTTTTCTCATTTCCTAGCTTCAATAATTCATTAATCTTTAAATCTCTTTTCTCAATACCTAAATTTAATAAATGAAACTTTATTTAATTTAGGATGAATGTGGGAAACGATAAATAAATTTTATTTATTTATTTATCCATCTCACGTACTAGCTTCCTCAAAATCTTATCCACCCCACTTACTAATTTTCTCAAATTTTATCCTACTAACTTTCCTCTTATCTTCTTCACATTAATTTTCACAAATCTTATCCCACTAACTTTCCTCTTTATCTTTTAACATGAAGATTAGATAATTCATTAATTATTAATCTTATTTCCCCTTTTACTACTTCGCACAATTAAATTAATGGAATTTTTATTTAATTTAGCAAGTATGTGAGATAGATGAATTAATTTAGTTAATTTTAACATGTACTTGACTTTCTATTTTCTCAGAATTCTATCTTCTTCACCTACTAAATTCATCCTGCCTTGTCATACTCAATTCATATTTTTTCAATATTTTAATTTGCTACATTTCTTGTTTACCTTCTCTACTTGCTGATTTTTTCTATCTTCTATCACTTTGAGCTGTTGGGTTTTAGCCCAGATATCAGATATCCTAGAAAAACCCTTCGAGAATGATGGGAAAAACCTAGCCACACTCAACATAGATCATTTTATTGATAATATTATTAAAGTGTACAACACCTTTCGCTTGAAGCAATATATATAACATAAAGAGAGACTCTTCACATTCTAACAAAAGGTCTCTTCAATTTCCCAAAAACATAATTCTATATTTTCAAATACAACTCCTCATATTTTCATGCCTCAATGCATGTCAAATAACATGTCTTTATTTTAATATTACAATTTATCATAAGTGTCCTCTTCAACTGAAGGTGACCATAATGATAATAACGTCCATACTTCTAGAGATGAAGATCTCTATTGCAACTACAAACTCCAACACTCCCTCTTAGCCAGAGAGAGATCTTTAGCTGAACAGACACACCGTTATGGTAAATCAATGTTGTTGTTGTTGTATTAAGCAAAGGGAGTGAAAGCTTCGTATATAGATTTACAAAAAATAGTTTATAAAAGAAACAATCATGAACTAAAGACGGAAATAAAAACTAAGATGACCATTAAAGAAACATTATAATATTTCAATACCCTCCCTTAATGGTCATTGTATAACAGTTGTCTTTTGGTCACAAATTCTTCTAAACATTTGTTGTTGTTGAGAACCTCCTTAGATCTGCAAAATGTTTATGAACAAGAACCCAAAATCCGTCCAAAAAAAGAATAGAGAAGGGTTTCCCCTTCTTCAGAATGTTTTGCAACAAAAAGCAAGAGCCTACCATTGACTCTAACGCTGAGATGAGTCTATCACCAACCCTCCTAGAATCAGCAAAACATCTGACTAGAAATCATCACAAATTATCCAACTTGATTTTGGATAACGAAGCTACTCTTCCCTAGAGATAGAGACAAACACTGAGAACAGCTAGTACAATTTTGAGGGAAAATTGACAAACCCTCCTAACTTTGCAGATGAGCACGATGCCCCAAAACAAGATGCAAAAAGCCATAATTTTTAAGGAGAAAAATCAAAAAAGCCGAACACGATTTTTGAGGTAAAAAATCAGTCTAAACCCTACATGATTTGTGAGGTGAAAAAATAATCAAAACCAAACAATACAAAAAGCTTTATTTTTTAGAAAAAATAGTAACCCAACGGATAAGTTTTTAGGAAAAATTATAAACTCATCAAGAAATCCCCACACAACTTTGCAAATTACAGAATCAGAAATTTTGAAGGTAAAAATTTTAGAAACCCATTAGAATATTTTTAAGGGAAAAATTTATGAAAACCCATCACAATTTTTCAAGGGCAGCAAAACACAAGACTTCGCATGGTAAACCAATACATGCAGACTTAAAAAATCGGAGACTTTTGTTGCAACCAAGAAATTGCAAGATCAAAACCCTTAACCAGGCTTGTGATTTCTAGCAAAAATTCTCGAAGACAAGACAAATCACAAAAGTTTCATAAAATACCTCTAATAGTTTTTTTTCTAAAAATCGAAAAGCGAATTTTTGGAAACAATTCCAGATCAAAAGAGGCTCGAAGTTTTCTAAAAAAATCTGCCACATTTTATGAAACCCCATCAACTTGCTTTGATACCATTTATGGTAAATCGATGTTGTTGTAGTTGTATTAAACAGAGAAGATGAAAGCTCCTAATATAGATTTACAAAGAAGATGTTTCTAAAAGAAACAATCGTGAACTAAAGACCGAAATAGTAACTACCTAATAAACTAAAGACTAACTAAGATGACCATTAAACATTATAATATTCTTATACACACAAAGCTGCAACCAAAATATCAATGATAAAATCTAATCACATGGATCCTATAAAATTCATGGAATCACTCAACATAAAACCCCTGCAAGAAGCACAACAAACTTTCATCACAAACTTTGTCATGGAATCTCTCAACATGACACTGAGAGAATCAATTTACTCATTTTTAATAGGCATGGAATCACTCAACATGATAGACCTATAACAATTACTCATAACCATGGAATCACTGAACATGATAGACTTGTAACAATTACTCATAACCCTGGAATCACTCAACGTGATAAACTTGTAAGAATCACAGTTGAGCCTTTAATCACGGACTCTCTCAACGTGAACTGTCATGGAATCTCTCAACATGACATCCAACTCCCATCATGGAATTTCTCAACGTGATGTCATAATGGACTCTCTCAACATGTTCACTTAACAAAGTGAAAGAATTATCATAGTTGATTCTTACAATCTTATTTATTCACACAAGAATAAAAATAGGCATAACAAAAAATAAGACTTAGTTTAAGTCTCAAATTTTACAAATAAGTATTACAAGCATATATGAGAATGATGAGGATTCCCTAAGCACTTCCTCTTAATTATGAAGCCTCCCTCTGAAGCTAAAACATCTCCCTCTTAATCATTGCTTTTCTAGTTGCAACCTGCAACAAAGAGAGATTAGTAAACCAATCTATCATATAAGGAAATGAATACTGAAAGAAAAACACTATTACTAGCTATATAAAATACAGAGTACTTATCTCTAATCTAGTGCCAATCCATCCTCCAGCTACTTCATAAAAATTTATCTTCTTTTAATAATAGTTAAACCCACAGAGTCATCTAGAATATGCCAAGTCTTTATTGCAATAAAAAAATGATCAGATTTGCCTCCAAAATCCCCGATTTTGCTCAAGCAAATGCAATCAGTCTCAAAGAACGTCAACACAAATAAAATTCTAGATTCACAATATCAAATGTCTTCAATAAAAATATGAAGAATATGAAGAAATCATAACAAAGAATAATCAGACCATAAATTAAAAATTAATATTTAAGTAAGTGAAAACTTATCTCTTAATTTTCTTTATATCTTTCTCTAGTTGTCTATCTCTCTGCTTGGAGTGGGGAATCACTAGCCAGTCCCCAGCTTTTGACAAGGGCACTCTCCGCGAAGCCAACAAATGACTGAGTGTGAAGATTTGTTGCGGTCTATAATATAAGGAAATAACAATCCCAACAAGCAGAGCATATGCCAAAGCATGTTGGTGCATATAATCCTTCTCAAACATAAACACTCAATCTTTGTTGGTCATCCATCATTCTTCATAAGCAGGCCACATTAATTTGGTCGCCCAAATGTAGGTCAATATAGGAAGCCTTTTGATTATGCACCTAAGATATCTTCTTTGCAACTTCCTGTGAGATCTTTTTTTCCCTGTTTCTATTACGAAGTAAATGGTGAAATACTTGCTTGTTATTGACAGACACTAAGAGGTCTATATATACAAAAGAATAAAACAATGTTTCCTTAGGAAACGATTGTAAAGAATAGAAACATCTTATTTAACCTAAAAGAAAGCCTAAAAAGAAAATAACTACAGCTAACTATATATTAGAAACATTCTAATATTTACAATAGATTACAAATAGATTACCATTAATTAATAATAGACGTCTATCTATTATCATAATACCCTCCCTTAATGGTTGATCTATCCACAACACCAAGCTGTCCTCTGAATTTGACAAACTTATCAGAACCAAGAGGGGCTTGGTGAGAATGTCTATAGTCTGCTCTATGGTAGGAACATACTAGAACTCTATTGTCCCGTCTTGAATCAGCTATCGTATGTAGTGACAGTGAACATCCAAATGCTTGGTTCATTCATGGAAGACTGGATTTTGGGCTAACTTGATAACACCTCCGTTATCAATAAACAAAGTAGTCGGTCCTACTGGTGACATCTGCATATCCCCAACCATCCGACAAAGCCAAACAGTTTCACATCTTACCTTAACAATCCCTTTGTATTCAGCCTCTATAGAGGTGAGAGAAATTGCCTGATGCTTCTTACCGGTCCATGTGACTACACCGGATCCAGGTTGACTATTGATCATGCCTACCCAATCTGAATCTGTGAACCCACCGAGTCTAGGATTAGAATTTCGAGAGTAAAGAAGTCCATACTCTGAAGTGCCCTTCACATAACAAAGCACATACTTTGTTGTCATCCAATGATCAACCGTAGGAGCTGTCATAAAGCATGATATGTGGCTGACTACGAAGCTAATGTCAAGCCTAGTAGCAGAGAGGTAGATGAGGTTGCCTACTAGTGCATGTATGTAGTATCATCAATGAGAGGATAATCAAACTTGGCTGATAACTTGAGACCTTTTTCCACGGGTGTAGATGCAGGCTTGCAATCCTACATGCGAATTTCTCTAGTAAAGCCCTGGCATATTTGGACTACAAGAGGAATATACTAGAAGATTGTTGCCAAACGTCAACACCAAGGCAATGATGCATGAGCCCAAGGTCAATCATATCAAAAGACTAGCATAAATTTTGTTTGATTCTCTAAATCAAAGATGTCGAACTACCATAATGATCAACTCATCCACATAAATAACCAGAAGGATGATGTCACTGTTAGTAGTCTTGATGTACAAATTTGAGTCTAAAGAACTCCTCTTGAAGCCTTGATCACTGAGGTACTTATCAATTTTTAAGTACCATGCTCAAGGGGCCTGCTTCAAGCCATAGAGAGCTTTTACCAATCTAAGAACCTGGTGGTCCTTACTAGCAAGCTTGAAACTAGGAGGTTGCATCATGTAGACCTCTTCATGGAGATCGCCATTCAAGACAGCACTCTTGACATTCACTTGATGGACCTTCCAGCCAAACTGTGTTGCCATGGCTAGAACTAATTTGATGGTGTAAATATTTGCAGGAGCAAAGGCCTTCTCATAATCAATGCCCTCACACTGAGAAAAGCCCTTCGCAACTAAACGAACTTTGTACTTATCCAAAGTACCATCTGAATTTGTATTTGATTTTGTAAACCCGTTTGCAACCAATGGGTTTCTTCCATGGTGGAAGATGAAAAAGGACCCAGGTGTTATTCTCCAGCAAGCTCTGGTGTTCATATGTCATGGCCTTTTCTCACTCTGGAATTCCTTTAGCCTAGGAATATGTTTGAGGTTCAAACACACTGAATGTTGGCCATAAAAGCAAAGTTAACAAACTCTGTAGATTTGCTCATTTTTCAAGCAGTTCTCCCATCAATGAGCTCATCATCACGAAGATCAGCAAGTGTCTTAGCCCACCACTTACGCTGAAGAGGAGAACAACCAACATTAGTATCAGGAGATGCTTGGTGATCAGGTTCCTCATTAGAAGAATTTCGATCAAACTCAAGTGAAACATCTATATATCGAGGTGATCCTACAAGAGAAGTTGGAGGTGTCTATATTGGGATCACTGGTATAACTAGAGTTGCAGGAGCTACTAGAGCCCTCCCATCAAGTAGACCTAATGGAAGCCTAACTCCCAAATCATGAGCCTTCATAGGCTGGTCTGCTTGATCAGGAACAGGAGAAACAAGCATGAAAGGTCCTCACTGCTCATCAAAGACTACATCATGACTGTAGATGAGATGAGATGTCTCAACATCAATCGGGCAGTAGGCTTTGTGAAGACGACTATATACAGTAAGCATGAGTTTCTGACTCTTGGCATCTAACTTGGTTTGTGACACATCAGGGATCCCAACAAAAGCAAGGGTACCAAAAACCTTCAAGTGACTGATTCTGGGCTTGTGACCTGACCAGGTCTCTTCCGAAGTTTTACCTTTGACCACCACTATGGGTGACTAGTTCAAAAGATAAATTGCACTGTTGACTGCTTTTGCCGAGAACTTCTTGGGAACATGTCTGTGTTCGAGCATAGACCAATCCATCTCAATTATTGTTTTGTTCCATTGTTCAACTACATTGTTTTGTTGTGGTGTGTGGGGTGTGATTAACTAGCGTTTGATGCCATGAGTGTCCAAGAAGCTAGAGAAATCATTAGAACAAAATTCTCCCCCATTGTCTGATTTAAGAGTAATAGTAGACTTCCCAGACTCTTTTACAACTAAAGGTTTAAACTTCTGAAATACAGGAAATGCATCTAATTTCTTTTTAAGGAAATACATCCACATTTTTCTACTGAAATCATCAACAAACAACAAAGAGTACCTAGACCCAAGAACAAAAGGTGTTACCATAGGGCCACAGATATCGGCATGAACAAGCTAAAGTACCTGAGAAGCTCGCCATGAATCATCACTTGTGAAAGGTGTACGATGTTGCTTCCCAACCTAGCATGTATCACAAACTCCAAGTTGTTGAGTCTGAATCTCTAGCAATCCAAGGACAAGCTCATCCCGAGCAAGCTGAGAGAGATAATGTACATTTTAAGTGCCCATATCGTTGATGCCTAAGTGTGCTAACAAAAGACCGCCGAGAAGTCATAGCTAAGTCCCAAATATCACTAGAATCAATAAGTAAAAAAGACCATGATCCTAAAGACCCAGTGAAACAATAAACTGAGTCACACGATCAATGATGGTACATTGATGTGAACTGAAGGTGACATACAAGTGTGGAGAATGTCGTAGTAACTAATTGACTAAGAGTAGATTTAGTTCCATCCCTGGAACATAGTACACATCGAGGAAAATGAGATACCTCCCAGCAGATTGAATCTAAATGTTGCCTTTGCTGACTACAGTGTACTCTTCTCCACCACCAAAAATAACAGAATCTGAATAAGGTTGGTAGTCAGTAAACCAGTCTCTACAGTGAGTGAAATTACGAGAGGCACCTGAATCAATGTACTAGGCAGACGACTTCACATGATCTGCAGGTCTTTTAGCCAAGAAAGCGTAAAAGGCAAATTTCGTCTACTCAATGTGCTCTGTAGTGTTTGCTTTGGGCTGCAAACCTGGTTGCTTAGATTGTGCAGCTAAGCGTTTCCGACATTCAACCTTCATGTGACCAAACTTGTGGCAATAGTTGCATTGAATGTTCCTCTTCTGGGAGCCGCCTGAAGTTGGAGCAAAAGACTTCTACTAAGGCGACTACTGAAACTTGCCTTTAACTTCTAAAAGGATTTAGCAGCAAAGGCTTTCTTTGTGGAGCTGAAGCTGGAGCTGCTATTGAACTATTGTTTCCACCGATCTTGCTGAAGAAGAAGTGTGCTAAGATCAGTGAACTTCAAATCAACACGAGACGACGTGATGTTGAGAGTCTCAATAAAATGCTCATAGGACTTTGGTAAACTCCAAAGAGTGATAACCACAATGTCCTCCTCCATCTTACAACTGATGGCAAGCAACTGATCACGGATTTCCTGAATCCTATACAAGTGAGCCTGGAGTGAGGTTCGCTCATCCATGATAATAGAAAACAGAATGTTCTTCAAGAAGAAAGCTCTACTTTTGTCAAAAGTCTCATAAAGACCTTTGAGATGTGTCCATATCTCAACAACTGTCTTGCCAAATGGAATCTAAGAGAATTGATCATCAGCCACAGATAATTTGAGAAGCATCACCACCTCTCAATTATTCAGATCCCATGTATCCTGATCAATACCAAGAGCAGTTGGATGCTTCGTAACCCCCAGAACAATTTGATCGGTATTCCGATATTCAAAGATTGCTATGATCCGGTACTTCCAAGTGCCATAATTTTGACCATTGAATTTTGAGTTGTACTCGAGCAGAATGTTTGTCAGAGATGTCATGGCACGTTTTTCAATTCAAAACGTGAAAATCTGTAAAGGCATGTTCTTGGAGGCAAAAACACAGAAGACCCAGAAAAATTGAAGGATGATCCAAAAGAGAGCTCGAAAAACCCAAAAAGAATATGTTGTCAATTTCTGAATCTGGTGGCTCAAAAATCAACACACCCAGAAAAATGGACGACAACCCAATTGAGCTCTCAAAAACCCACCAAGAATTTGTAATCAAAAAAAAAATCGAGGTCAAAAATTAGAGTTTCAAAAAAAAACCTAGGCGACATCCATGAAGTCTCGGATTTGCAAAAAAATGGAGTTTTGGAGGCCAAAAAATTGCGATCTAAGGTTGCAAACAACTGAGCTAAGGTAGACAATGATCTCACAGTATTCTAAAAAAATGTTGCAAGAATAAGCATTGAAAATGATGAGAGCTTTTCTATACATCTTTGTGCGAACACATTCACCACAAAAACATTCACTTTGTCATCCCTGATATGCAATTTACTGTGATAACAAAGATAGATCCAATACAACTCTCAGCATGTCATCAAGAGACACACAAAACATTGATGATAGAACCCTTATGAAAAACATGGAGAGAATATACCAAGGAAGAGACACAAAAATGGCAGAACCGTTATTGGGTGAACACCACGACAGATTCAACATAAACAAGAAATGAAAGAATTGATCTCTCCTCATAGTCTGCAAAGATTCTTAGTTCTTCCCTGACATTAATGCTTATATTGGTGATGAGAACAGAACAATGCAAATTTGAAGCTACGATTGACAAAATTCTTAGAATCAACACTATATGTTAACGATAGTTAAAAATACCCTTCGGAGATTCCGAGCACACAGTCAGACGCACAACCTTCTAGTAGCAACAAAGCATTGTTGATATGTATATTATTGTTTAGCAACACCCCCTTATATTATAAAGAATCCAAGCCTCAATCTCGAGGTCAATTTCTATGGAAAATTCCAACATTTTGACTTTTGTTGTTTTAATGACAAAGATGTTGCTTTTCTTGTTGCTATCACACAAAGAAGCAACAAAACAATCTTCTGAATCTTGCTAAGACTCTCCTACTCATCCATAAGCAAAACGAAATTCTAAAATTTCTCACTACCTTTAAAACCTTGAAAAATTGTTAAGAACAAACCTCAAACCTAAGATGAAAATGCAATACTTCATGCACGAGCTTAAAAACTTTCAATCAAAAGGAGCCCCTAAACGGTGTCATCTAACCTGGCTCTAATAACATGTTGGATTTTATCCCAAAAATCAGATAAACAATGTTAAGGAAAACATAATGCAGATACAAAATACACTAGAAAAGATGCTAGAGATACGCAGAGATATCCTGGGAAAACCCTTCCAGAATGAAAGGAAAAAACCCAACCACACACAACAAAGATCATTTTGTTGATAATATAATTCAAGTGTACAACGCCTTTCACTTCAAGCGATATATTTAACATAAAGAGAGACTTCACATTTTAACCAAAGTTCTCTTCAATTTCCCAATGCATGACAATAATGACCAAAGGTCTCTTCAATGGTTTCTCTTGAGAATCTTCACATTCTAACCCAAGGGCTCTTCAATTTCTTCACATTCTATATTTTCAAATACAACTCTTCGTATTTTCATGCCTCAAAACATGTCGAATGACACATATCTTTATTTTAACATTACAATTTAATCATAAGTGTCCTCTTCCGCTGAAGGTGACCATAACGATAATAACATCTGTATTTCTAGAGATAAATATCTCCATTGCAGCTATAAACTCCAACATAACCAACCATTTCTAACTCACGATCCCTTTTCTCTCACAATCCTCTCCATCGATTTCCCAAAAATCCAATCAATCTCCACCACCAATCAATCATAATTCAATATTTGAACTCATTCAATTCCTCTTTGTGGGTACCTAGGACTTCAATATCTTCATTTTGAGCTTTTGAATTTACCTATGCGCACTTGAGATATCAAAGCAATCCAAGAAGTTAAGGAGGGAAATGGAGAAAATTCGTCTTGGATGCAAACATATTGGTATTATTTGTTAATTTCTAAGTTACCAGGTTTGTGGCTCCCAACCCCTGGTACTAGTTTGATTTGTACTCGAACCAGGTTGGGATTTGGTCCCTCTGTGGGCTTGGCCAAGGTCTGTTCCTAGGGCAGTCGGTTCATCCAATCCAGACCAAGTTTGAACCCAGGTCAAACCCGAGCAGACTTGGGCGGATAAAGAGCAAACGAAGGCAAAAAGCAAAGGGAAATGTATTTTGTTTTACAAATATAATTGCTCTTTGAAGTTCACAACTCTAGAAAGGTGTTTCTAAAAGACTAATTAGTTTTTTTGGCTCATTTGTTATACAAAAAGCTTGGTTTCTCTTGAGATGGAGCAAATATTTGGTTCTCATAAGTGCTTGAGAGAAAGTCTGGATGAGTGAGAGGGAGTTGAGAGGGAGTTGGAAAATCAGTTTTTGAATCTTGATCAAGTGTTTGAGTTTCATTCCTACTCCTTTGCAAGCTTCCATGGGATGAACGAGGTTTTTTTCGTTTTTAATTTTTTTATTCGTCTTTAATTATCCACAAGATCTACCTAGATTTTATTTTTTATGTTTTGTTGCTTTTCTTTTGAATGTGTAGAAAGTTTCTTGCTACAGGAACTAGAACGGCATTTGCCTCTTCCTCCATAGGCACAAACAAACAACACAAAACAGATCTAAATTTTGATTCTCCTTTGTAAAATATGTTGATATATATAACCGCTTCTAGGAGGTGGGCGATTCCGTTGGAAATGTCAGAGATGTGATGTAAAATGGAATAGTTCATATCATCGAGGGGTAGTCCATTTTTGTAGATTCCTAAGAGGAGCCAAAACATGCCCTAGAAAAAATAAAGTCCCTGTACTAACTAATACAATGTTAAATTATATTATGAAGTATGTGGTGGCAATGGGTCAACATCCCTTGCTAGATTTGAGACATACTTTAACAACCTCTTGTGTCTTCTATAAGCCTAGTGGTTGCATCGAGCATTAACAGGACGATCTTTTGGTGCAATGCAAACCCTAGCAATTAACAAGTGGTATCAGGGCTTGGTCACAGGTTCGAACACTTGCAGGCCATAGTGAGTAATGCTAGTAGGGATTGTTGGCAATGGGCCAGCATCTCTCACTGGATTTGCGACATGTTTAACAGCTCTTTGTGTCTTCTATAAGTCTAGTAGTTGAATCGAGCATTAACAGGTCAATTTTTTGGTGCAACCACAACCCTAGTAGTTAACAATATGCAGATGTGGAAGAAAGAGAAGCACATAGACAAATTTTCCCACTACAAAAAGTCAAAGGAACGTCAACCCCATCTTCAAATATTGTTATAGAAGACCATCATTTCTTACTACTAGAGTTGAGCTTGAACCTAAAAGCGAAGCACCCATTGATGCAAAAAGGACCTTTGGAAACTTCAATTCAAAATGAGAGTCGAGACATTGTCCACCAAGATGTGACAAGATGCGTATATGCAAATGCGTTGACTTTCAAAGTCCTTTACTCCACATATTGGAAGATGTTGAAAAGTGTCAATGAAGCTCCAAAAGGGGGTATAAGGGCCCAAAGTATGAGAAGGTATCCAACACCTTGTTGGAAAGAGAGGTCAGTGGGGTTAAAGAAGCATTAAAGCCCATAAAGGATTCATGAGTTGAGACAAGTGTATCCATTGTTTTAGATGGGTAGAAGGATGCAAGAAATTGTTGAATGATCAACATCATAGCAATGTTCCCTAAAGGGGCAATTTTTTTGAAATTCGTACACTGTGAGTGGCAGGTAAAAGATGGGCAATTTATTGTTGATAACTTCATCTCTATCATTGAGACAATAGGCCCTAGAATGTTGTCCAAATCATAACAGGCAATGCGGAGAATTGTAGAGCTGTGGGTTTTCTGGTTGAAGAATGATATCAGAATATCTTCTGGACACCTTGTGTGGTTCAATCAATCAATCTTATCCTACAAAAGATTGAGATAAAATTTGTTGGACCAAAGAGGTGTATACAAAGGTTGAGGACATCAAGATGTTCATTGCCACCCACCACATGACTCAAGGAATTTTTAGATTATTTTCAAGCTTAAAACTAATGAAGGTAAGCGAACTTAAAGCTGTAATTTAATTAAATAAATTAGTATTTACACTTTTTTTATTTTCATAATTTGTTTGTGTAATGCATGTTCTTCTTTGAAGTTTCGCTTTATTTTTTAATCATTTTGCCTTTAATTTCTAATTTAAAATGCAAAGATTCAGTTTACAACAAACACAATCATCTTGAGATTACTTGCGAAGTCAAAGTGGCACTTCGTAAAAAATTGATCTATATGGAGGCAAAGCAGCACTAAGAGGAAAACAAGACTTACGCAACAAGTATTAAATGACTCATGGTGGGATTGTGTAAAGAATCTCGTTAGTTTCACTGAGATCATTATAGGCATGATTCACCACTGATATGGACAGGCATTGCAATGGACACGTGTGTGATGGTATTGACTCAATTCTTGAAAAGTGAGGGTTATCATTAACGCAGAAGGGCAAGACCTTGAGAAGACTTTATTCAAACAATTGCATGCAATTGTTGTAGAAAGATGGTAGTAGATGACCACTCTACTACATCTTCTTGCCTATTTGTGGACTACAAAAGACTATAGCAAATATTTTCTTGATGTACAAGGAAGGCTTCCAACATATAGAGATTTAGAAGTGTCTGGTGGGTACAAGGCAGCATTTCTTAAACGCTTTTCTGATAAATGATATGGGAGATATGAATATAAAAGAGTTCAGAGTTTGTGAATGCAAAAGGTCTATGTACCAACACTCTTCGTCATCAATATAACAAGGATGCTCGTAGTTGGTGGTAGCTCCATGGCCAACACTTCCAATTGTGACCGCCCCTCACAATCAAAATTATATCACAAGTTTTATTTAAAATTTTAATTTACTTTTTCTTTGTGTTGCTAGTAATTTTATTAACTTTAATAATTTAATTATTTAATTTGTCTTGTCTTCATAGGTTGCTAGTTCATTTACATCACAAATAAATTGAAGCACATGTTCTTTCATCCACTCAGTAAAGTGCAATAGATAGCAACTGAGTTCTATAAGAATAACATGGAACGGAATGGAAAGGAGCTCTTTCAGGTCTATTCTGAAGCCATTATGCAGACATCCTTGGATGTAGAAATCAATTCAGAGCTAATCAAGCTGATTCCTAAAGATTCTGATACCACATTGATTAAAAACCGGAGACCCGTCACATAATTGAATGTATCCTACAAGATTCTTGCAAAATTGCTTGCCATAGGGTTGGAGAAAATTCTACCACATGTTATCAGTCAGACACAGACTGGATTTGTGGAGGGGGGATACATTTTGGATAACCCTGTTACCTGCTGGAAGGCATTACATTGGACTAAGGATTCTGGCCAGCAAGTTTGTATGATGCTTTTGGATTACAAAAAAGCATATGATAGGATTGGATGGAAGTTTATCAATATGATGCTTGAAAGCTTGGGTTTTCTTGTTTTCTTCTGCCAATGGGTGATAACACTAATGAATGGGGCAACAGCTTCAGTGGAGGTAAATGGTGTTATATCCTTGCAGTTTGAACTCGCCAGGTCAATAAGGCAAGGCTGTCCTCTTGCACCTGCCTTATTTGTTATAGTTATTGATGCTTTCTACTACCTACTTAGAGGTAACACATTGTCTCCTAAAGTTCGTGGCATAAATTTACCCAATGGTGATGAGCTCTCCAATATTCAGTTTGTTGATGACACGGCCATTATTATTGAGATATTTGAGCAAAATGTACATTATCTCATGAACAAACTGGAACTGTTTCGCTCTGCCTCCAGGAGTACAGCATCCCTCCAAAATCTATAATGTTGGGCTAGGATGATGCCCCCCCTTATGGTGTAGTAAATTTTCCTTGGCATGGGGTGGACCTAGCCACATAGTGAGATACCTGGGGATCCCATTCTTTGTTGATCCTAATCTGAGAGAGGTGTGAGAATGGGTCAAAGAGAAGATTGACAAGAAGATGTGTAAATGGAATAATCAATACTTATCTTTGGCAGGAAGGTGTCAAGTTTGCCAAAAGGTACTATCCTCATACACCATTTACTATGATTTTGCTTGGCTGTTCAACAGGCTCAAATTAACTAAGTGCGTGAAAAAATAAGAGACTTTCTGCGGTCTAATGGCATGGATTTCTTAAAAAGGTATGCAGTTGGATGGCAACAGTGTTCTATGAGCAATGAATTAGGAGGTCTGGGGCTGAAAGATTTGAGGATGAAAGGTACATCACTGGCAATTAAATGGATTGCCAAGGCCTCTCAGGGAGAGGGACCATGGAAGATCCTGATCGGGAATAATATTGCTAGGGCAACCGCAGTCAATGATAAGTCTTGGAAAGTTCTTCATATTAATGAATTGCTCTCTGGTCAGCTGGAGCTCAGTGTGGCAGGGTCTAATGTGTTCAAAGCAATTTGGAAAAGCTGGAACAATATTAGGCACTTGGTTTCTAATAACAGCATTTTTTATGAAAACAACAGGATTTGTGGAGAGAAGTCTATATGATGGAATCTATTCCATGGTGACAAACCTCTTGCTATGCTGGAAAATGACCTAATAAAGGTACTGAATGCTTTTCTGACATCATCCAAGATCGGAATCTGATATCATGGCAAGAACAGGAGAAAAAGTTTGATGTCTCTCATACACATGGAGGACTTATACCATATTGAGGGAGGCCTGTAAAACTTTGAGCCTATCTAGACAGTGTTGTGGGGAGGCTGCTAGGATTGACCGTCTTAAATGGCTTGACAGTACCTCGCTCCCTTTGACCAAAGCCATACATATGGATAGATAGATACAAATACATACATATATAATATGTGTGTGTGTGTGTGTGTCAGTGTATGTATATGCATGCATCTATATATCTATATACATATATATAAACTCATTGATTCCAATGAAATCTTTGATCACCTCAATGCCACTTGGAAGATAAACTTGAATCCCCCAACCTGGACCAAGTACTTGATGCATCTCTGGCACAGACCTGTTGAACCTAAATTGGCTTGCTCCCTGTGGCGTCTTATTCTCCTTAGGTTGTAACTTGTCGGCTAAGAAACATAATAGGGAGGTTAATACTTGTTCTTTTTGCAGATGTTGTGAATCAGTAGACCATATCTTTTTTATTGTTGTTTTGCCAAATAAGTGTGGGGTACTTTTGGTTTCACCTTAAACAGCAATTTTGATATCCACCATGTTTTGTTAGGAAAGTTCTTGAATCTCAATAAAGGCAGTTTTCTGGTTTATATTATCTGTAAATGTTTTACAAAAATTTGGAAGTTTAGAAATAATGATATATTCAATGGTAGGGCTAGGCGTCTTACTGATCTCTCCGGAGACTTGTGTACTGTAACATTTCCTTGCAGGTGACCGATCGTAAAGTTGAAGCAAGAGAACTTTTTAAAATTGATCCATGATGGAACAACAGAGGTACACAAGAAAGAAGTGGCGTATGGGTTCACATCCACCAAGGCAGAGGAGGAGAGAGATGATTTTGACATAATCTTATGGCAACTGTTCCAGCAGATCAAGAGAATAAAGAGAAGGAGAGGCAAAATACTCAGACTCCAGTAGTTCCTGTTGCAGATCCCGTTGATGCTCCTGTAGCAGTTCCTGTTGATGCCCCTGTTGCAGCTCCCCCTCCCCACATTCAGATCTGCTTCCTAAGACTGTGGGAATGACCCATCCTTTTACTATCTTTGTCAGGGATGGCAAAGTTCCTAAGTAGTCTGATGGTCCAATGAGATGGACTACCTGCTTTTGATGGATCTGTTATTCCAGCTTATATACTGGGTCATTTTGTTACTGGTGAATATCGAATATGTATCTCTGTAGGTGTGGTTAAGATACTCTTAGTCTGAACAGAGTCTTTGCAAGCTGGCATGTACTGGTCAGACGTGGACTTTTTGTGATGTAATTTGAACGTTCACAATTTATACTTAATACTAATAGAAAACCAAAAAAAAAACAGATTTAACACAAGACCGAAAAAATGACAAATCTTCATAATTAATTAATACTATAAAATTTGTCAAGTGATTTATGCCTTTTGATTCTGTGTTTCTTATGGCACGCAACTTTTGATTTTCCTTTGCATGGGTATGGAAACAGTAAAACAAAAATAAGCAACCACAATTTTATTTATTTTCTAGTTTATGTTAGACTACATTTTGTCAGATCATTTATGTCTACAAATGAATAGAAACTCCGCTCATAAAAGGCAACAGTATGTTTCCGTAATTAGAATCTTATCAAAATGGTAATTAAATATAAATAAATAAACTGAAAAACAAGCCCAACTCGCTTTCAAAATTATTTTGCTCTAAATTAATAGGACAATTTCGTGGCTTCACCGGCTTTCTTATAATGAATAGAGTTTCATTTTCCTCTGCATGAGAATCTTAAAACAAAGACCAGTCCCAATTTGTCTCCAATCTTATTTTGCTTTAAATGTTGTCAAACAATTCGCGGATTCATCAGCTTTCTCTAGCAGGCAGCATTTCGCTTTCTTCAGCATTGGAATATAGACAATAAACAGTTAACAGAAACTACAGATAAATATTCCAATTAATCTTCAAATTTATTTTGTTCTAAGTTTTTGTAAATAATTTGCAGCTCCACCAGCTTTCCTATAACCAGGAACATTTTGCTTTCCTATGCATGATGTATTTTATTACTAACTGATTAAAAATAAATAAATTACAGAAACCGCAAAAACACTTAAACAATTTTGCTTCGAATTTATTCTGCTCAAAATTATGTGAGATGATTCACGGTTGCCAAGGCTGAGAGCTTAAAATCATAACAGTGAAAAGAGCTTTAACAGAAGAATTTAACAGACTTACGAATAAAGCGCAAGAGTCCTTTGAATGACGTAAATTGATTGCTTGAATTTTGCCTGCAATCTTTTGTCGTCGCTCCCCAGAACTGCTTTCTCGATCTCCATTGCAATGTCAAATTCTCTTTCTTCCTGGATTTTAACAATGTTTATTTGCAGCGACAGATATAATGTACGGAGGCCCTAACAGAGTTCTCCGACCCGTAGGAGAGGAATATTCAGGGCATTTAACAGATGAAAATGGATTTGCCCTATCACAAAATTCGGGTTCGTTTTGATAAAATACAAAATATTCAGCGATAAAAGCACCGTGTCGCTCCGTCTTTGTCGAGCCGTGTTTTGCGGAACTGATCTCCCGTCATTTGACGTTGACGGGAAAGATGTCGTGAGTAGGATGTTCTTTTACTGTTCTACGGAATAACTTATGGTGACGTGTTATTTGCATTTTCAGAGCAATTTTGTTTTTGCTCTTTCTTTTTCAGAAGCGTACCTTGTCGAATGGCCGCCTCAATCAAGGGTCAGGGAGCTTTTTGAAGAGTCTCAAATGCACTTGTACTTTGAAAGTACGAATAGTTTATGTTTATATTCTATATATTTATTATTACTAGCACTTAGCACCATTAAAGTGCAATGATTAGCTCTATAGTAAGATACATTTTGTGTTATATTAAATGAGTGCAATGATTAGCTCCATGCTAAGATACATTTTGTGTTATATTAAATGAATGTTGTTGTTGTTTTTACTTAGGTTAAGTATGTTGGTAGTTTATAAATACAAGAAAAAGAAACAAAATCTGAATGAATAGAACATATATTTAAGGTGTCAAGTTTTCTAGAAATATTTTTACAGTAGAACATTGGTTGAATGTGATAGGTGTTAAGAAATTTAGCGGAACCCAATTATGTATGTAACATATATATTATGTGTTGATAGAAATCTAATATATCTTATCTTCACCTGTGATCAGGTTTGAGAACTACACAGCAACAATTATTATATACAATACCATGGGTTGGCATTAATATTGGTAATCATGCCCAAGCATAGTATTTGATATATGCTTCTTCCATCAAACAACAATTATATTTGTATTGCATATGCTAGTCGCTGACAAGAGGTTGACTAAAGTCTTAATCATTTATTAGCATCATGCAGGATCATGACGTTTCGTGGCAAAAGCCATGTAAGGGTCATGTCCCTACATGAATGCAACCATTCGATGACATATGTATATTAAGCATTTATTGTGAAAGAAAACATCAATAACAAGGCATGTGAATCACAGTCGCCTACTCATTACATTCAAACTGCAATATAATTAAATACAGTTTGAAATAAATCTGCATAGTCATTGTCATCAGCATAGTTGAACTGTAAAAATCAATCAAACATATATCAGAGTTCATAAAGGAAATTGAATATTGCTCTGATCATTGCACTATTTTTGCAAATACAATTTAGTTCGATCTCTGCTAACATCGATCTATATAATTATAATGGTATCAAAGCAATCATTGTTGATTCAGTAAAAGATCATATTGCTCCTTCCATATCAAATCTCAATAAAGCATTTGAAGTATTTAAGACAAATAAGGATATATTTGAGATTAATAACTCAAGTAGATTGCTCACATTAAAAAATCAACTCGTGAATATAACAATGAATAAATGAGAATCAATCTCATCCTACTTTGGAAGAATTTATGAAATAAAGAATCAATTATCTTCTATTGGAAATAAAGTTGAAGATCAAGAATTATCCATAATAGAACTTAGAGGGCTACCTATATTTTGGGAAGCATTTATCCAAGTCGTCAACAAACCTTCAATACCAGCTTTTGATCAACTTAAAAATGATTGCACCTCAAAAAAAAATCAAAACTAATTTCTAAAGGGATCATTTCAAACCAAGAGGGAGAAAATCAAACTCTTTTCTCAATCTCTAATAACAAAGGGAAGAAGAGGAAATTTAAACATAATGGGAAGAAAAATTATCAAAAAAATGGAAAGAATAATCACAATCTAGGAAAGATTTCTCCAAAGTTCAATGTTACAAGTGCGAGAAATTTGGACATACTTACAAATTCTGTCCAGAAAGGGAAAAAATCTAGCCACCATAGCTAAAGCTAGAAAGGAAGATAATTTATTATTCTACTTAGCTTTGTCAAGTGAAATGAATTCCAACGAAAATGTATGGATAATCAACAATGGTGCATCTCATCACATAATAGTATTCAGAGATAAGTTTGGAACTTTTTGAAAATTATCTCGTTGAAGGAGTCACCGTCGGAGACAACTCCATCTATCCAGTAAATGGAATTGGGACTTGTTTTATACAACCGAAATCTAGGATCACTCTAAAATTGAAAGATGTTCTCTTTGTACCTAGCATAAAAAGGAATCTAGCATCCATCTCAGGACTTGTAGATGAAGGGTATCGTGTTACCTTTAATGAAGACAAAGTATTGTAGTCACCTAAAAATTCCAACTTTAAGAATGTCATCACCATAGGGTCTAGAGATGGAGCTCTATATAAGTTGTATAATGTTCAAAAGCAAGCCCTAAATCATGAAATGTGGCATAGAAGGCTTGGACATCTTGGATTCAGTGCACTATTGAATATAGAAAAAATCACCACTGGTACACCTAACTTAAATTCAAACCATATAAGCATTTGTAAAGGATGTGTTGTAGGAAAGAATGTAAAAAGATATTTTCCCCCAAGTGAACACAAATCCAAATTAGTTCTGAAACTAGTTCACATTGATTTGTGTGGACCCCATGCCAACACTCTCTTTAGGAGGATACGCATACTACATAATCTTTATTGATGACTTTTCTAGGAAAACTTGGATTTATTTCCTAAAAATAAAAGAATCAAATGAAGTTCTGTTGAAATTTAAAGAGTTCAAAGCACTTGTGGAAAATCAAACGTCAAAGAGAACAAAAACTCTAAGATCAGACAATGGGGCGAATACACCCTCTGAAAATTTCAAAGATTTTTGCACCTCTCTTGGGATTAAGAGGGAGTATATTATACCTCATAATCCTCAATAGAATGGAGTGGCAGAAAGGAAAAATAGAACCATTGTCGAAGCAACAAAAAGCCATGTTACATGATCCAAATTTACACTTCTCATTCTGGGCTAAGGTCACTAATATCGATGTATATATTCAAAACATATGTGCCCCACACTCAATCCTTTAAAACATAACCCCTGAAGAAGCCTTTACAAGAATTAAACCTAATTTAAGTCATCTTAGAATATTTGGTTGCCTTGTTTACATTCATATACGTAAAGAAAAAAGAACCAAGTTGGAACCATCTGGGAAGAAAGGTATATTTGTTAGATACAATGAAAACACTAAAGGGTATAGACTCTATATACTTGGGAAAAGATCGGTTGAAATCAGTAGAGATGTCAATTCGAAGAAGACGTTGGCTTCAAACTATTCACACAAGTACAAAAGGTGAGCCCATCACAAAATTGGATGAAAACCAACAAATTGAAATTCAGAAGGAGAACATATTAGAAGGAAATGAACTATTATCAGATGTTGAAAATAGAGACATCTCTAATATCAAGAAAAGGCCACTATGGGCAAGGAAAATAATCGAAGAAAATAATGTTGAATGGGATGAAATCTCCAAAGAAATTAACCATAAATAAATCTAATGTAGTGCAAGGCAGGAGAATCCCCAAAGGTGATGTCCTAGCCCCTAGAAATAACCACACAATGGAAATAATATCAAGAAAAGGCCACTATACACAAGGAAAATAATTGAAGAAAATAATGTTGAACTAGATGAAATCTCCAAAGAAATTAACCACAAATAAATCTGACACAGTGCAAGGCAGGAGAATCCCCAAAGGAGATGTCCTAGCCCCTAGCAAATAACCACACAGTGGAAACAATGCAACAATGCAAGATCTGATACCAATTCACAATACTTGATTCAAAAAAACAATTATCTACATGTAATGTGCTCAGTTGTAAGGCCTTCCACATTTCAGTCAAATACGACAATAATTACAAAAATAGTTATGCAAGATCCTTCAAGATCCAACCCAAACCCTAGCTAATCATGATCCACACTCTGGTATAAATCTCTAAGGAAGATCTAAACTTGTGCTCGCAAGCTCACTAAGAAATCTCCTTGTCTCCTAAGCCTCGGCTACTAGCCCTTCTCAAATTTTACCCAAGATCCAGGTGTAAACTACCTTACATTTGACACTCTGTCTACACACTTAGGAAAACTTTGCTCACTCAGCTACTCCATCTTCTCCATGTTGGATCCCATGTTGAATAATGACTCAAGCCTCCACAAGACCCCCTACTTATACCCAACTAAGCCAAAGGTTGGCCTAGTATGTTATAAATTAAAGAAACCCTTGCATTAAATGCACATTTAAGCCACAAGTTGACTTACAAAAAAAATTAAATACAACCATATTAAATGCCAAGGTTGACTCACACTAGAAACTAAACATTGAAAACTAGGGCAAAGGTGGCACCAAGTCATAATCCAGCATTAAAAAACCACTTCCAAGTATTAGCAAATATCAGGTTCACTTGGCACATGAAGGAAAACTCGGTTAATAAAGGCACTTGGTTAACACTAGAACTTAGTTCACAGTACCATCTTGGTCAACACTGCAACTTGGTTAAAGTTACAGGTTAACACTACAAGTTAACATTACAACTCGATTAACATTGCAACCCTATTAACACTATAGGTTAACACAGAAACTCGGTGAAAACTATTAGAATCTTTAGGAACCTCAAATGCCCCTGCATCAGACTCCTAGGGTACAAAGAAAAGTGTGTCCCACACTTTGATGCCCAAAGAAATTTTGCAACCATCTTCATCTTCACCAAAGGTTTGCACTCCATCACAGACAATAGAACAAATACGCAAAACGCCCACATCTAAATCATTCTATCAGACACCAGAATGGCCTAAATCTCAACCACCCAATCAACACGCTAACTCCTAGGAATAAACTGAACAACATGGTAACCCACAAATAGGTCTGCAACTCAGTTAACATTGCAACTTTGTTAACACTATAGGTTAACACAAAAACTCGGTGAAAACTGCCAGAATCTTCAAGAACCTTAGATCTCCCTGCATCAGACTCTGAGGTACAAAGAAAAGTGTGTCCTACACTTCACTGCCCAAAGAAAGTTCCACAACCATCTTCATCTTCACCAAAGGTTTCCACTTTGTCAAGGACAATAGAACAAATATGTAGATCACCTACATCTGCATCATTCTACCAAACACCAAAATTGCTTGAATCTCAACCACCCAATCGAAATGCTTACTCCTAGGAACAAACTAAACAACATGGTAACCCACAAATAGGGTCTGCAACTTATCACCACAATCTTTCTCAGGAACAAGAGCATCAAACTCCACATCTACAACACCAACAAGTAGATCCAAAACCAAATCCAAATCAACAACAATATGAAAGCCATCTCCAACACATGCCAAACTCTTAACACCATCAATCTCATTGCTCACAACAAGATGTTGTGCAACATGTAAATCATCACCCACAACAACCTGATTATCCATGACCAAGCGTTTTGCAATTCCCATGTCACATCCACCCAACTGATCACAAAAATAAATGTCCATCCCAACATCAACAAGGTTGGGAATATCCTCAGCAATAGCCTCGAGTTGCTTTGTAGGTTCTGCATCAAACTCCTCAAACTGATCAACAAAACTAACTTCCACCTTGACCTTTTCATGCCCTTTTCTCTCTCAAACAAGTCTTTTAACTGGCCAGACAACTCTCTTTCGAATCGGTAGAATCCAACTCCACAAACATCTACAGAACTCAACCATCCCTTCCTTAACTCGATCGATCAATGTAGCTTCCAACTGAGCCTCCAACTAACATGACATCTCTGAAAGCCTCTACTCCACAACATTGCAAATATTTGCAATCATCTCAGGGTCTAATCTTCTCGAATGAATCTTCCAAGATCATTGCAAACCCTCTATAACAAATCTTTCCTACACAGCTTATGACAAACCCAAATTGTTTGCAAGTCAAATAGCAACATGCCACCTCATACGAACAACTAGGAACAAATCACAAGTCTAGGAACACAGATCTGCAACATAAATCACACAAAATCTCTATGATCAACCAAGATCAAGCTTCCATCTTTTCATCCATCAATCCATCTGCAAGTCCTTTGCAATTGCAAGTCAGAACCACAATCTGTCACCTCACAACCAATATATCTAAGACTGTAGAAAGAACAATCTACCACTATATTAACCAGAACAAGATCTTCTTAGATCAACTTCTCCCACCCAAGGTATTGGTGCAAACTGTCTTAGCTTCAAAGAATTCTCTACATGCTCAAAAACAATTGTGCTCTGATACCATCTGACGCAGTGCAAGGCAAGAGAGTCCTCAAAGGAGATGTCATAGCCCTGAAATGTCCCTTTTCTGATTTTATATGATATTTCAAGCCTCTAATCAGATCTTTAAGATCAAACAACCAATATTTCAAAGATCCACCAATTTCTCAATAAACCCCAAATCGGGTATGCTGAAAATAGTGCCAAAAACTTCACAGCTTCACATATTATTAATAAATCTGAAAGTGGACATTTTTATAGAAATTTCAGCAGCATAATAGCCTACAAAATGACATTTTCATATCTTTATAACATTTACACAACAGCTCCCAAATGGAGGACAAAAATAATGCTCATCGAGCTCCCGAAAACAACACAAAATAGCCGGAAACACCACAAAAAACACTAATAATCTATCATAGAAGTATAATCATAGCCAAATACATATATTCAGATCTATTTTAACATCTTAATATCTGATATATAGCAGCAACCCAAACTAATATGAAATACTCAATCGGAAACACCAAACTCTTACAAAAAACACACCTGAAAACTCACAAATTTGCACTGTTCAGCACAAAGGCAAACTCTGCATGAGCATGCACATGGAATGGATTCAAAATCCTATCCTTAGCCTTCCTAGAAACTTACAAACTCCTGTTCTTGGGTCTCCTTCTCCACAGGTTTGGCAGCCTCTGAAGAACAACAAAGAAATGAGCGAAAATCAAGTTCTGGAATGAGCCCAAAATGCCTCCAAACCCCTTAAAAGAGGGCATAACCCTAACTCACGTCCAAGAGGGGTTAATAAAATATAATTTAATAATAATTCTTATTTATTAGTCCATTGGTTTCCAAAGATTAGTCCCTTTTTCCGAAACTTCACCTTTTTGGAGCCTGCCTGCCTTAGCAAAGTTTATTATTTTTAATTATTTGAAAAGGGGACATGACAAGTCCTCCCCTCCCAAATATTGCTTTTCCTCAAGAAATGAAGGTTGGAATTCTCAAGAATATGTGCTCCTTCCCAAGTTGCATCCTCTAGTGGTAATCCTTTCCATTTGACCAAATGCTCTATGACGCTCTTGTTTCTCAATCTTTTCTCTCTTGTATCCAAAATCTCTTCTGGTATCAAAACTAATTTCCCTTCATCATCAAGAGGTGGTAATTCTGCAGATACTATGGTTTGCTAGCCTAGAACCTTCTTCAGACAAGATACATGGAAAATATTATGTATTTTTCTGTTTGGTGGGAGCTCCAATTCACAAGCTACCTCTCCTACCTTCTCGATGATCTTATAAGGCCCATAGAACCTTGGCTTGAGTTTCTCTGCCCCACTCCTCTTCAAGGTGCTTTGCTTATATGGCTGCAACCTAACAAATACCAAATCTCCCACCTTAAAAGATCTTTCAATCCTTTTCCTATCAGCATATAACTTTTGTTGGTTCTGTGCATGTTGTAGATTATCTTTGAGGGACCTTATTATGTCTTGGCTTTGCTTGATGAAATCACTTGCTGCAGGTACTCTGCTATCGGAAAGTATTAGATCAACAAAGGAAAGAGCATCATAACCATAAAGAGCACAAAAAGGAGGCATACCAATAGACATGTGATGAGATGTATTGTAACAATACTCCCCTAGGTGTAACCATTTCACCCAATCATGTTGTTGATTTGAAACATAGTTCCTCAAATATCCCTCTATCCATTTATTAACTATCTCTGTTTGTCCATCTGTTTGAGGGTGATAGCTAGTACTGGGAGTGAGTTTAGTTCCTGCCAAATGAAAGAGCTCCTTCCAAAAAGAGCTGAGGAATCTACTGTCCCGGTCACTAACAATGTTTATAGGTAAGCCATGTAATCTAAAAATTTCCTTGAAGAACAATTCGGCCACTTGTGATGCCTTTAAATCAGATGTGATAGGAAAGAAATGTGTATACTTAGTTAGTCTATCGACCACCACATATATGCAATCCTTAACTTGAACCTTGGGCAACCCAGTGATGAAGTCCATGGAAATACTTTCCCATTTCTGTTCAGGAATAGGAAGTGGCTGCAACAACCCTGTAGGAAAATTTTGCTCACTCTTGCTTTGCTGGCATACCATACATTCCTTAATGTGCTTAAGGACATCCTCCTTCATACCTTTCCATGAAAACCACTCTCGAATTTGCCTGTATGTCTTGAAGTATCCCTGATGACCAGCCAAAGGTGTGTCATGAAAGGTCCTCAATATCCTCTCCTTAGTTTTTGATCTTGGCACTAAGAAGATCCTGTTCTTGTAATAAATCAATTCATCAACAACCTTGTACCTGTTATCATCCACTAACTTATCCAAAATCTTGGTGGCAAAGGAATCTTTAGCATACTCTGAAATTATGGAGACTTTCCAATCAGCAGAGACAGATGTTAAGGAACACAAAGTGGGCTTTCTTGAGAGAGCATCAGCAACCACATTATTCTTTCCTTTCATGTATTCAATATCAAAATTGTAAGCTTGCAATTTGCTTACCCATTCTTGTTGACGATCATTCAAATCCCTTTGGTTCAAAAAGAACCTGAGGCTATTATGGTCTGTCTTTACAATGAATCTCCCACATACCAAATATTGTCTAAACTTATGAAGTGCATGCATGATTGCCAACATTTCCTTATCATAGATGGAGTGACCTTTCTTTGATTGATTTAATTTTCTACTCTCAAATGCTAATGGATGTCCCCTTTGGGTTAGGACAGCCCCTATACCTTCTCCAGAAGCATCACATTCAACAACAAAAGGTAAAGAAAAATCTGGAATTGCAAGCACAGGGCATGAACTCATTACCTCCTTAAGCTTATCAAATATTTTTTGTGCCTCTTCTGTCCAAAAAAAAGCTCCTTTCTTTGTCAAATCAGTCAAGGGGGCAGCAAGCTGAGAAAATCCCTTGGAAAATCTCCTATAGTAGCTACACAACCCGAAGAATCCTCTCAACTGTGTAAGATTAGTGGGTGGAGGCCAATCCAAAATTGCCTGGATTTTTTGTTGATCAACCTGTACTCCTTTAGAACTTATAATATGTCCCAAATATAGGATCTCTATCAAACCAAACTCACATTTAAATAGCTTAGCATAGAAGGATTGCTACTCCAAGATTCCCAAAACAGTGTCTATGTGCTTTAGATGCGCTTCTCATGTTTTACTGTAAATCAAGATATCATCAAAAAATACCAAAACAAATTTTCGAAGATGCTGGCTGAATACCTTATTCATACAAGATTGGAATGTTGCAGGTGCATTAGTGAGGCCAAATGGCATAACAAGAAATTCAAAGTGCCCATAGTGACATCTGAAAGCAGTCTTTTCCACATCTTCACTCCTCATTCGGATTTGATGGTATCCTGATCTTAAGTCAATTTTTGAGAAGTATATAGCACCATGTAACTCATCAATGAGTTCATCTATGCGTGGTATGGGATACCTATTTTTTATGGTCTTCTTGTTTAGAGCCCTATAGTCTATACACATTCTCATTGTACCATCCTTTTTCTTGACAGGTACCATAGATGATGCAAATGGACTAGAGCTAGGCCTTATGAATCCCATGTCTAGGAGTTCTTTAATAGTTTTTTCAATTTCTTCCTTATAACCTCTTGGATGGCAGTATGGAGTTGTTATAACTGGTTTGGCACCCTATTCTAACTCTATAACATGCTCAAAACCTCTATCTAGTGGTAATCCTGGAGGCAAGTCATTGAAAACTATACTATGCTTATCAAGAATATTTTGAATTTCAAAATGGAAATTACCTTGATTCTTTGGAGAGCTTGTTGGATGGATTATGACTCCTGCTGCCCATGCTACTTGTCCTCTTCGAAAAGTCCTCTCCATCTTCTTTGCAGAGATCGCCTTAGGTGCTCCATTCGATAAGCCTCTCAATATGACTTCTTTCCCATTGGAATGAAATTTAAACTCCATAGTTTGATGATTCATGTAATAGCCTCCAATAGAGTGCAACCATTGAACACCCAATACAAGATTTGTCTCCCCAGTACCAACCACATAGAAGTCATCACATAATTCATAATCTCCTAAGGTCATCTCGAGTTGTTTCACCACCCGTGTGCAAGGGATAGTGAAGCCATTAGCTACAATAATATTGAATCCCTCAAAATCTTTTTCTTTAAGCCCTTTTTTCATGACAAATCCCTCATCAATAAAATTGTGAGTTGCCCCACTATCAAGAAGAACTGTCAACCTTTGCCCTACTAGTACCCATCGAATTCGAAAAGGATGGTATCTTGGAACTCCTGATAATGTTGCTAAAGTGCCATCCTTGCTGATTTCTTTTTCTTTCTCTTCTTCTACCTCCTCCTTAGTGTCATGAAATTCCTCATGCTCATCTAAATCAGATTCTGAAGCAACTTCAATATAGTGCACTTGACCTTTCCCCAAACATCTGTGTCCTGGAACCCATGGTTCTCTATAAGTAAAACAAAGCTTTTTCCTTCGTAATTCACTCCTAGTCTCTTCATCTACCTTTTTTTTGCCACATTTATCACGTCTTTTGGAGGTAGTGTTGGGAAAGTCTTTTTTTTTTTAAATTTCCCTTATGTTGCCAAAGATTTGGGAGTTTTTGATTAGTGACTGGTTTCATAGACACGCAAGTTTCAAGTTGCAAGCTTCTTTTGATAGCATCCTGTAAGGTTGAGGGTGAGAAAGCCTTAACCAAACCCTTAGCAGAATCTTCTAAACCATCAAGAAAAAGATAAACAATCCTCTTTTCACTCATATCAGGTACCATAACAGCCACTTTTTGAAACTCTTCTATATACTCATTAATTGATTTGGTTTGCTTCAACTTTGACAATTCTTTAAAGTACTCTTCATCATCCTTGAGGTCAAATCTATCTATCACTCTTTGACTAAAATCATCAAATGTAGTTACCTGATCATGACCTTGAGTAGTCATTCCATGATACCACCAATCATAGGCTGCATCTTCCAAGTGTAGACTTGCAAATTGAACAGCATCATTCTCCTTCATGGGGTTAAGTGTGAAGAAAGTCTGTAATTTTTGTAGCCATGCTCTAGCTGAAATTTTATTTATTCCATCAAAAGTAGGTGCTGTAAACTTGCTTATTTTATTTTTGAGCTCTCTTTCATTTATGTCATGCTCCCTCCTGTTCTCTTTCTTGGGCATCAAAGTGTTCATCATATCCACATATTCTCTAAAAGGAACCGAACTGTGAAAGTCATCATCTAAGCCATTGTAAGTAGCTCTTAATGCAATCAAGTTACTTGTAACCTCTTCCACGGGATTAAGGGCTGGATTCGGTACTGGTGGCTCATCTGCAGGCAAGAAAATAGTTTTGGTTGATTTAGATGGTGTGGATTTCAGATTTCTTGGCTCCTCTGAAGTGCTCCCTTTCTCATTAGTAGATGCAACTCCTTGCATTTTTTCTGTCAATATTCGCAAAGCCTCTCTAGTTTCTGCCAAACTATCCACTGTTTGCTTCTGAGCATTTTGGATGTCTTGGAAGAATTTCTTTGCCATCTCATCTGGATCAGCCATAATTTTCTCTTCCTTGGATTTTCTACTTTTACTTTCAACTGGAGGTTTGATCAAAATTTCTTTATTCTTTTCTCGCTGCAAATATCTTTTTTCTCTTTCACTTAGTTGCATGCAAACTTCTACAAACCCTCAGGCTGGCAAGATCATAGCTCTGATACCACTGAAATGTCCCTTTTTTGATTTTATATGATATTTCAAGCCTCTAATCAGATCTTTAAGATCAAACAACCAATATTTCAAAGATCCACCAATTTCTCAATAAACCCCAAATCGGGTATGCCAAAAATAGTGCCAAAAACTTCACAACTTCACATATTATTAATAAATCTGAAAGTGGACATTTTTATAAAAATTTCAGCAGCATAATAGCTTACAAAATGACATTTCTAGATCTGTACAACATTTACACAACAGCTCCCAAACAAAGGACAAAAGTAATGCTCATCGAGCTCCTGAAAATAGCACAAAATAGCCGGAAACACCACAAAAATACTAATAATCTATCACAGAAGTATAATCATAGCCAAATACATATATTCAGCTCTATTTTAACATCTTAATGTCTAATATACAACAACAACCCAAACTGATATGAAATACTCAACCGGAAACACCAAACTCTTACAAAAAATACACCCGAAAGCCCACAAATCTGCACTGTTCAGCACAAAGGCAAACTCTGCATGAGCATGCACATGGAATGGCTTCAAAATCCCATCCTTATCCTTCCTAAAAAACTTGCAAACTCCCGTTCTTGGGTCTCCTTCTCCACAAGTTTGGCAGCCTCTGAAGAACAACAAAGAAATGAGCGAAAATCAAGTTCTGGAATGAGCCCAAAATGCCTCCAAACCCCTTAAAAGAGGGCATAACCCTAACTCACGTCCAAGAGGGGTTAATAAAATATAATTTAATAATATTTTTTTATTTATTAGTCTATTGGTTTCCAAAGATTAGCCCCTTTTGTCGAAACTTCACATTTTTGGAGCTTGCCTGCCTTAGCAAAGTTTATTATTTTTAATTATTTGAAAAGGGGACATGACAAGCCCCCAACAAATAACCACACAGCAGAAACAATACAACAATGCAAGATATGATACCAATTCACAATACTTGATTCAAAAATAATAATTGTTTACATGTAATGTGACCGGCTATAAGGCTTTCTAGGTTTTGGCCAAATATAATAGCAATTACAAAAATAGTTCTACAAGATCCTTCAAGATCCAACCCAAACCCTAGCTAGTCCTAATCCATATTCTAGTAATAACCTCCAAGGAAGATCTAAACTTGTGCTCACAAGCCCACCAAGTAATCTCCCTATTTCCTAGGCCCTAGCTACTAGCCCTTCTCAAATTTTACCCAAGATCTAGGTGTAAACTACCTCAAATTTGACACTCTATCTACACACTTAGCAAAAGTTTGCTCACTTAGCTACTCCATCTTCTCCATGCTAGATCCCATGCTGAATAATGACTCAAGACTCCACAAGACCCCCTACTTATACCCAATTAAACCACAATTTGGCCTAGTATGTTACAAATTAAACAAAACCTTGCATTAAATGCACATCTAAACCACAAATCAACTTACAACAAAAATTAAATACAACCAAATTAAATGCCAAGTTGGCTCATACTAGAAATCAAACACATACAACTTAGGAAAAGATGACACCAAGACATCATCAAGCATCAGAAAACCACTTATGAGTATCAACAACTATCAGGTTCACTCGGCACATGAAGGAAAACTCAGTTAATACAGGCACTCTATTAACATTGGAACTCAATTAACACTATGAACCTGGTTAACACCACAACTCAATTAACACTATAGGTTAACAATGCAACTCGGTTAACACTATAACTTGGTCAATACTTGAGGTTAACATTGCAACTCAGTTAACACTACATGTTAACATTGCAACTCGATTAACACTACAGGCTAACATTGCAACTTGGTTAACACTACCGGTAACATTGCAGGTTAACATAGAAACTCAATGAAAACTACAAGAATCTTCAGGAACCTTAGATGCCCCTGCATCAAAATCATGCTACATTGCACTAGTAACTGAGATTACAAAATTTGAACCATCGACTATTGCAGAAGCTCTATCATGTCAAGCATGGAAAGATGTTATGGTCAAAGAATATCAATCCATATTACAATATGATGTTTGGGATATCATACCTAGGCCAAATGACAAATCAATTGTCTCATCAAAATGGTTATACAAAATTAGGTATGCTTCAGATGGTAGTATTGGAAAACATAAAGCAAGATTTGTTACACGAGGGTTCTCCCAAAAGGAAGGTATTGATTATGAGGAAACTTTTGCTCCAGTTGCTCGATACACTCTAGTAAGGATAATTATTTCTATTACAACATCCAAAGGATGGAAGATACATCAAATGGATGTCAAGACCACATTTCTGAATGGTATCATTAATGAAGAAGTATATATCAAACAAATTGAAGGTTTCAATATAAAATACAAGAATCTATATGTAAGTAAACTAAATAAATCTCTTTATGGCCTTAAACAAGCACCACGAGCTTGGTACAAAAGGATAGATAACTATCCCTCCAAGCTAGGATACTCCAAAAATGAAGTCGATCCTAACATATATTTCAAAATATCTAATGGTGACATGTTGATTCTCGTCCTCTATGTTGATGACTTACTAATAACAAATGAAATCATCTAATTCAAACATGCAACCAAGATCTTGTGGCTAAATTTGAAATGAAGGACCTAGGCCTACTACACTATTTTTTTGGGTCTAGAAGTATGTCAAAAGAAAGATTATGTTTTTCTAAATCAAGGGAAGTACACCCGTGACATCTTGATTATATTTGGTATGATGGACTACAAGCCCCTAGCAACTACTATGGAAAAAAATCTACACAAGTTAAAAGAAAAAGCAGTGAATTCATAATGTATTGATCCCACTCTCTACAGATAGACCATTGATCACTTTTGTATTTGGTAAACACTAGGCCTAGTATTTTCTATGCCACCAATGTATTAAACCATTTCATGTGTCAACTAAAGAAGATTCATTTGAAGGCAGCTAAACATATCTTGAGATATTAACGTGGTACTATTGGTCTTGTTTTGAAGTACAAAAATATTGAGGTAAAACTTGAAGGATATATTGATTCTGATTGGGTTGGTTGTTACATAAACTATAAGAGTATTGTTGGCCATTTTTGCCTCCCATTCAACCCATCATTGATAACCAATTTGAGAGACCTTCAATGGGCTAGATTTCTTGTTTCAGGTTAACACGCTAAAAGTTGGCGGCTAACATTTCGTGTTGGCTTGGTTTGCTCTTTGATAGAGTTGGCTCAGTTTGTTCCTTAACCAAGTTGTAGTTTCTTCTTTTGTCGAGTTAACTCATGTTGCTCTTGCTATAGTTGGCTTCGGTGGGTCCATGGTTAGTAGAGTTATGTTGATGTTGATTGGTCCTCGTACTTCCATGTCATCAGTTGGTAGGGGTCCCATCTTTCATGTTATCCACTTCCTTCTTTGTCAAGATCGCCATGTCAATGACTCTCATGTTTTCCTGTACCATCTCAACATCCTCTCGAAAGTGTGAGATTTGTCCATGTCCCTAGTCTTGGGTTGGCTCATGTTGTGAAGATCTAACGAATTTCATGTTTTTGTGTGATACTTTCTCATCCTCATGAGAACATGAGATGTTGCCACATGTTTTCATTCTAGCGTTTCTTCACCCTGTGGTGCTTCTTTGATGCTTTGAAACCCAAAATGTGGCCTGTGTCCATACCTATTGTGTGGGTTTGTTCTATATGTGTAGGTGGTTGACTTGCTTGTTGTCCAACATCATGCTGCTACTCATCCCCATTCTGATGTTTCCTCATACTGCAATGCTTCCTCTAGGCTCTGAAGCTTGGAATTGTATGACAGCCATTGGATCTAGTGCATCTTGAAGGTTTCCTCATTGCATCTAGGTTGTTCGTCTTGAGGTAAATATTTGTATCGACTGTGGTGACTTAATCTCTCACTAGGGAGATTCTCATGACATTTGGTCTGTCCATTTCAAGAGATGATCTACATCGATAACCAACATTCAATTATGGGGAAATTATAATTTGACCTCTTACGACTGGATGCATCATTTTTTGCTCTTCCTATCACTTCCATGAGCAATTCCACTCCACAATCTAGTTTTTTTCTAATTCTCAGTTATTTCTCTCCTCTGTAACTCAACTCCACCTAGTTGGGGTTTGAACTATAGTTAAATCAGAGTCATGCCTTAACTCTTTAAAAGGCAATTATAAATATGTTTTCTAGGTTCTTGTCTACTTGTGTTTTGCAACAACATTATGCTCTATAAATTTTGCCTTTCATTAATGAAATAGCTCTATTTCTTACCTCTTCTTTCCATCCATTATTTGTACATGTCTATTACCTTGAGGTGAATGTTTCTTTTCTAGTATCTAAGGTTTGCATGTTGTGTTTAAATCATTGGTGAAGTGTTGTGTTGTGAAGTTTCTTCTTCCGTTCAACACCCAATTAATTTCCAACCTGCATGTGAGTTCTTTGAAGGTAGATTAGGGTTTAGATATGTGTATTGGAGGATCTCAATAATGTTATGTGCATTTTCTGGTAGATTTGTAACCACATTCTATCTCGATGCATCGCCTCCCTTTCCCTTTTTGCATTTTAATTTATGTTCTCCTTCTCCCTTTCCCTTCCAGGAGTAGCTTAGTTTCACCCTGATAGTAAAGAAGTTAGCCTTCTCTAGAGTTTCAACCTCAAAGCACAAATCCCACACTCGGAGGTCGTTTCCATGTTACACAAGATCGCTTGAGGGTCATACCTCAAGCAAGGGTGTAGACTTTTGTGTCAATAAGTACTACAGGGTGTTGTTTTAGTCTTGGACCAACAATGATATCTTGGTTCAATAGAAAACAACCAACAGTTGCCTCGAGTTCCATAAAGTTGAATATATGGTAGCCTCTATGGGAACTCACAAAGTAGTATGGTTGAGAAAGTTACTATTTGGACTATTCAAAATGCAACTAATCCCCATAGTGATTCATTGTGATAACCAAAGTTGCATTGAACTTTTTGGTAATCTTGTCTTTCACAATCAATCAAAGTACATCGAGACTCCATATCATTACATAAGAGATATGGTTGATAGAAATGTTATTAAATTGATTTATCTCAACACTGATGAACAAAATGCTAACATTTTCACTAAGCCTCTTGCAAGGTTGAAAATAGAGTACTTCAGAGGTAAACTTGGTATGGCAAGTTTGTAAATACATTTTAAATTGAATGAAATTGAATATTAAATTTTTGGATTTGTGTCTTATGAAAGGTGATGATCTTTCATGTGTGTGTGGTCACTATTGTAAGGTGATGACCTTATCAATAGTTTGACCTATCTCCTATATGCACTACATTGATTTGTAGTACCTAAATGTGTTGGATATCTAGCATCAAGTGTTATCATGGTTCTTTGGGTTGGATTTTGTCAGACACCATGATAACCAACTCGTCATGGTTCTTCAGGCTAGATTTTTTCGGACACCATGATACCCAACATGTCATTATTCTTTGGGTCAGATTTTGTTGGACAACCTGATATAGTTTCTATCTTAGACCACAATTAAGGTGGTGCTAAAACTTATATTAAAGTTATAGAAATTTCTTCAATTCCCTCTTTTCTAAAGAGGGAGTGTTGAAAATTTTAGCCTTGTAGTGAATTGAAGCCAATTATGTATGTAATATATATATTATGTGTTGATAGAAATCTAATATATCTTATCCTCACTCGTGATCAGATTTGATAACTACATAACAACAAGTATTATATACGATACCCCAGGTTAGCATTAATATTGGTAATCATGTCCGAGCATAGTATTTTATATATGCTTCATCCATTGATCGATGATTATATTTGTATTGCATATGCTAGTCACCAATAGGAGGTTGACTAAAGTCTTAATCATTAATTAGCATTACGTAGGATCATGATCCTGCACCCTTTGTGGAGAAAACCATGTAAGGGTCATGTCCCTACATGAATGCATCCATTCAATGATATATATGTATTGAGCATTTGTTGTGAAAGAAAACATCAATAACAAGGCATGCAAATCATAGTCTCCTACTCATTACATTCGGTGCGCAATATATTTTAATAAAATATGAAATAAATATGCATAGTCATTATCATTAGCATAATCGAACTGTAAAAATCAATCAAACAATATCATAAAGGAAATTGAATATTGCTCTGATCATTACAATATTTCTACAAATATAATTTAGTTCAGTCTCCACCAAAATTGATCTATATAATTAACAACAGGATTATATCACTTTGGATATGGTTGTGAATATCAACCTTGCCTCTTTGTTTTGTCTGGGTAATATTCTTTGCATATAATGCATATTTGTAAGTATTCTAATGAGTTTATTCAGCGTTGAAGTATTTTAATACTACCATAAAGTTAGTAACAATGTTTGGTGGTGTTGTGACTTTGATGGTGTTGTAACTCTTTTTATTTATGGTTGTCTCTATGTGTTGCATTTTATTGTCAATTGTAATTTTATTGTCCTTGTCTATCTATGTTTATTAAACATCTACAAGCAAATATTTGGTCATTATCAAAAGAAGGGAATACTTGGTTTCTTTTATAATTTCTCTCTTTGAATTCTTATTTCTTGGGAATTAACCATGATATGTCAACTATAGCATAATATCCTCTTTTGTTGCCACCTCTACAACATTTAAAGATTTTTGAATTCCTATTTCTCACCTTGAAGAACATCTAATTGCCTTTTATAGGCTCAACAACTTTTATTGTGCACTCTCAAATTAACTTTTTCCAATTTTAATAATGTTGAGTGTGTTAAGGAAAAATATCGCATTTCTTTTACATGGCATCTTTATTTGTCTCAAAATAATTCACATAAAAATTCAATCTAGTACTTATTTTACATGTACCAAATCATAATTAGCCAATCTGTCTGTTGACTCATTAAACCCCCATATATTATAATCTCCTTGTTACTAGTGTTAGTTTCAAACAGGTAAAACCTCCAAATAAATGTTAAATTTAAATAATAACAAGTTCAACTATAATATTCTAGGTGAATGTACTACCCTAATTCTAACCCCAAACCTTAAGGACATCTCCATATCAGGTTTCCTAACCCTTAATTACTCCAATGGCTTATTTGGAGTGCATCCCCTAAGGTCTCTTCTTGGAAGGGACATCATCTATCCAAGGCTTATCACATATGCATATGTTCACTAATTAGAATATTTTGGCACTATAGTGACAATCTCATCTAGCCATTCATACAAGGTCATAGTAGCCTCTTGTATTAGCACTATTATCCATTCATGTAGAATTTGCACTAACCTCTTGCATTGACACTATGAGGTTTCATTTATCTCATCTTAGTCATCTCTATAGAGATAACTCCAAACCCTACATTGGTATGTAGTCATTCATATAGAGATGAGTGCAGTCCCTACACTGGCACTATGGGAATTCAATCTATTATTTATTTATATTCATATAATGAACACTGCCAAATTTAAATATTCGTATAAATATTATTCTTTTGAATTGATAATAATGTACTCATTTATAAATATATGTTTATATGTGGGTATACACACCCAAACACATGTAAATTTAATTATATAGCCAACATTATTTATTGACATATCATATAAAATAGAAAAGTTTGAACATATAACATACCTTATACACATACTTTTATGATACATCTATCACCTTTGGGAGCTAAATTGCTTCTCACATTAAGTATATGCCAAAAAGTATGCAATTATATCTCTTTTGTTATCTTATTTTATTTTATCTTTTGATACAATCCTCCTTTTTTCCCTAAGGGAGATGACCCAGCAACTACCCAGGCTAACTTTGGCCACCTAGAACTCATAATATGTACAACAAAATTTCTCAATTTATTTAGTCGACCTTCGTAGGTGAGTGAAGAGCTTAGAGCTTATATTTATACTTTTCCGTATCTGTGGAGCTATCTATAGAACTCATAGAGTGCAAAGTGGTCTAAAAGGGCCATTTTAAAATGTTTGCTCAAAATTTTTTATGTTCAACCCCCAATAGCCACTCACCAAAAACTAGTATTTTTTGCATGATTGGACCAATAAACAACTAAGAAAGCTTAAAAACAATCAACTATTAGTACATGTGTAATAAGCTACTAGTACATGTGCTATCATTTTTGACATTTTTTATGAGAGGTAATTGGGGGGATCTATAATGGTAGATGTAGCAGTCATTGGAGCATGGACAACTACTAAGTTGTCTCCCCTATTCAATGTTAATTTATGAATCTTGCTATATTTATGATTTATGCCTTGAATAGTCACAACCCTTCATAATCACAATCCTTTCATAATGTCATGACTTTTCATAGTTACAACTTATATGTAGAGTCACAACCATTCATAATTGCAACCCTTTTGAAGAGTCACATCTATTTATTGAATATCTTTTGATATTTCATTAGATTTAGTTAATTTATATATTTTTTCTATTATATTATTTATATAGCTATTTATTACCAGTTATTATTACAATACCATTTCTTGTAGTTAATTTTATTTTCAATTACTTGTAAACCTTATATTAAAAATTATTTTATTAGTAATAGATTATAACATATATTATTATTTTTACCAATAATGGATCGAAGCCTGGAGTATTATTTATTTATTATTAATTATTGTTATGTATTAAGCTCGAGTAGACTCAAACCAAGACCTCCCAGGTGAGAAGTGTTGGTAAACAGATTCATCTTCACACAAAACTTCCAAAATAACCCTTATTTCCCCAACAATGAAGGCTCAAAAAGCTACCAACAGTTGGGTCACTTTTCCATTGGATTGTGCAAGTGCACTCTGAATTTTATAAGGTACAACTCTCTGATTAGATATACAAGGAATGAGTTTAACAGATGCTTTTGACTTGAAAGCAAGGCCACCCTTGCTATTCCTAGATAGGAGGTGAATAACTATAACATAAATAAAATGAAACTTCCAAATACGATAATGGAAATATGAATTCCTTCCACCCATACATGTATTCAAAAAGATTGATAAATGATTAAATGAACAAAAACTCTACCCAATAAACAGACCCAACAATATAAGATGACCCCATAATCCAATCTTGATTCAAATATAAACAACATAAAAGGATTCAAAGCATGCAACCTTCAAATAAGATATGGAGCTTTTCACTCATTCAAATTTCATTTGAACAAGATATATTGTTGAACATTCAAAATACTTGGAGAGATACTAACTTTAAAGTCTACAATATGATAACAATAAAAAATAGTTAACCTATACAATCTACTACACAACATACAGTCTACCTTTTCCCCTATCATGCAACATACAATCTATCAAAAATAGTGGAATCCAACTGGAATCCCCTCCATGAAAAGAAGAACCCCTGTTGTCTCTTTCCTTGGCATATTTATCCTCTTCTGTTGATTAAAATCTCCTTTTTTAGTTTCCATAATTGAAAACTAGTTTCTCAATTTCATTGATTTAATAAATATATCAAACCTATCCTTTATCTTTTCCATCATAAGGAGTCATGATAGTTTTAGGGGTACTCTCGAGAATATAGCTTAGCTCCTTTTAAGGAAACTTCTTATTACACATCTTTAGGATGAAATATAGAGCATTTAAATAAATGAATGATCTTTTATCGAGTATCTCAATACCCCTTCTTTGTTATGTCTACTTTAGATAGATATATAAAATCAATTGACAAATGTCAATTGTTGAGCATCACATGTTCTTTATGTGACAAGTGGCATTATAAAAACTCTTTGTGACATTTTGATGAGATTACTTTAACCCACATAATCAACCCTGTTGTTGTTGTACACCTGAAGACACGATACTCATTAAGGTATTGTTTTCGACAACTTTCATTAAGGTGTTTTGCACGAAGACTCCACGCCTATTCTTATACTATATGATTGGTGAGGCATTGTGTGAATAGATCTTCCACCTTATGTTCTAACTGCATATGCCCAAGTTCCATTAGCAATTTTGCAATATAGCTCTGTGCAGCTCAAGAATTGGAGCTCTAAAGTGTGTGATCTTTTCCATCAAGGATAGATACCAATTTGATAAATATTTAAATAAGATAAGCCAATAATTTGATTATGTCAAATAGTTTGAAGTGGGTCTACATGGTCATGCAATTCACTTCCTTGACCTTTTTACAATCTTTTGATTTGGGCTATCTTGTCTTATGCTATCGAAGCCTTCCAAATTCTACATGATATGATGTTTAGTTCGCCACTAAAATCAAGAGATAATACTCATAGCTACTCACTCCTCCAACCAAGGTGATTAGTGATTGTGCTAAAGTTTTGGAAATATGGGCACAAATGTGATTCCATCCATTCCTCTCACGTCGTGTGGGCCTAACACTTTTGATCCACATAATGAACATCGTACCTCCTTAGGGACTCTCTAACTACATCATGATGTTTATTGTGGATCATGGGTTGTCTCATTTCTCTTGGCATCATACTCCATCGAGTCCCTCGAGTTCTTTTACATGTTTGGTTGTGCATATGCTTCCATCATTCACCTTGCCACGTGACTTAGGGTGCTCTCATTGTGGATTGGCGTGATTGACATCCATGAGGGCTTGTAATTTATTCAATAACCATCAGAATCAGGCATGATTATTAGCTTGCACAGACCTCACACCTTCATTCTCACTCTCGGCATTTAGTCAAATAGTTTGGTGGCATCGTGCATGGATGTCTCACATTCATGACTCTCTACACTAGAGGTACCCGAGCTGATGCCTGATTTTGGAGAAGAGGGATTGGATTGAAGTTCTCTTAGGATGATACTAGATTAGCATTCACAATCCACACTTCCCTTTTGATCTCATATACTTGCTCACCCGGATGCATCCATATTGAACAATTATCAAACGGATTGCATTTATATGTATCATGCATCTCTCAACACAAGAGGATACATTTGGGGCCAGATCAATATGATTTAAAAACATGAAGGGAGCACAATTTACATTTTCACCTATGTCAAGTCCACATCTTAATGAAATCATTATCTTCACTTGAATTGGAATATCTTTGAATCTGCATTCTAATCATTTGAACCCGATTTCAATTAGTAGGCTTATGCACCCTTTTATAGAAGGTAATCCATATGTAAGGCATATGATCAAGGTTTTGTTTTAGAGATTCTTTCAATCAGTAAGCTCTCAGTCTGAACCATACATGGAGAAAACTTTCAAATATGTTCTACTCATACTCTCTTCTTGCATTCTAATAGACCATGCAATTAGAATATAATGAGTGAAAATTTTCTCTTAGGAAAGCATGGGGCTACCCAAACTTATAGTAATTTAACTTGTGGCCTTCATGATCTCTGAATTTGAATTCTAAGCATTTGAGCTCTAGAACATGTATTGGCGAGCTTCAAACCCCAAAAGTTGCATTTTGAAATATGGGTCTAAAATTGAAAACTAAATCTACATCTTGAATTCACATTTCATGTCTAACAATGGCATACATATAAAATTGAAACTTGACCTTTGGCTCTGCAAACTCGGACTCCAAACCATGTGAACCTAGGAACTAAACATTGGTGTGCACCTCTAAACATATGAGCTTCAAGACCTTAATCAATGATGAAATCAATATAAATCTGAATCCTTGAAGCACTGAGTTGCATTACAAACTTGACAAGGTGAACCTCTAAACTTCTAAATCATTAAAACTGAGCCTCCATAATGGGTCCTGCATAGCTCTGAAGTCTTTTGCAACTTTGTTGAAAGTAGACCCACTATACTTTTGAACCACTTGTAATTAGTTTAACGGGTAAAAAGTGTTTCAAAAACATTTTGTACCATTTGAAACTATTTGCTTGATCTTTCACTTTGGCACATGTGCCTTTTGGTTCATGATTATGACAATTAATTTGAATATTGCCTTCATAAAATAAGACTTCACAAAGCACTTCCAATATTGATCAGAGGAGAAAAAGAGAAAACCAAGAAAAGGCCATTAGGAAGATTGGATTTTCAAGCTCAAAATCGGGGTTCAAAACACCAACTAACAAGAGGCTCACAATTAAGTGTTGTGTTGTAGGCTCTTACCTAATTATGTCATATATTTTTATTTTTATTCTAATAAAAATATCTTATTATTATTTCTTATGTTTATATTTTATATTAATTACAATATACATTTTTGTTATCATTATTTATTTATTTTTTATTATATTATTATTTTATGATTAAATTGTTAATATTCTATCTTAAAATGGGGACATGACACATGACATGGTTGTAGTAACTATGTTATAGTCACTTCTATTTTAGATGGTACCAAACCACTTTGATTACTCCAAATTATACCTCTTATGTCTCATGTTGTGGATAATATCCTCTTTCAATTCTAAGAAAAATAAAATCTTACAAGTTAACGAGGAGATGTTACACAACCTTACTCTAGACTTACAAGAGTCCCCAAAATAACCATTCAAAAGCTCATCCTTAGGATCCTCCCTTGATGCTCCATGGTTCCCTTGTATTCAAAGCAACACATTGATGTCCCTCAAACTTCTTTGACTATGATTTTAGGAAGTATAAACACTTTGCAACTTGATCCCACAAATAAAACTCCTTGACTCTCTCACTTACCCTTATGGTTTAGGTTTGTTGTAGGGGTTTGAATGAAAACATAGATACTATGATCATCTTAGATAGGGATAACTTTAAGAAATCCCCTCCCCGAAAAAAAAATATAAATTCATGGTGAATTGAACATTAGTTTCGGCGGGAAAATTAAATTTCTATTGGCATTTTTTTTGACTTAAGGAAAAGTTTAATTTTAGATGTGATTTTTTCTCCGAACATTAAAAAATCCATAAAATCGATGCAATTTTTATCCCTTGTGATAGAAAAAATATATATGTATAGACCCTAACAATACATATAAAGTCAGTTAAATACATCTTTCACAAATTAATTTAGAAATTTTGGTAGCCCAACTTCGGAAAGCCATAACTCTCGAACTGTTGCTCCAATTAGCTATTATAACAACTTTTTAGAAATGTTAGCTCCTAATCTACAGAATCAACATTGTGGAAGCACCCTTCTATTGAGTTTTTGGACCTCATTTGGGCATTCGAAGGCCTCCAATGGTGAGCCTGAAGATTTTTCTGCAGATTTTTCCACCAAAAATCCGCAATAACTTCTCTGATACTTAAGCTGGAGCAATGAGATTTTTATGGTAGGCTTATAATTTTGGAATGAACCTTCATGTACAAAATTAGAACATTCCAAGCTCGTATGAAAAACTTACTAAAAATAGCAAGCTCCCAGAAATAGTAACCACCCTGTCTACTAGTCCTTATTAAAATAAAAAAGACTGAAAAGAAAATATTTTTGGGTGATGAAAGATTGTTCTTATACCTAGGATCCTCCTACATTAGACACTTGGGGTAATTTGAGAAGTGACTCTGTCACGTCTCAGATGTTCAGAGGAAAACCAAGACGGTTAACCTCCTCACTTTCTAGCCATGATGAATCCTCTATTGGCCTTCCTTTCCATTTGACCAGGTATTCTTCATAAGTTATGTTCCTTGTACTTTTGCCAATACGATTGTCCAATATCTCCTCAATCTCTTTTGTAGCCAAACTAGTCGCTGGAATACTCCACTGTGCTTCTAAACCTTCATCTCTATCACCTCCTTCATAATACTCTGTCAAATCTGAAATATTAAATACTGGTGAAATATTCAATTCAGCAAGCAACTCCACTTCATAATCATTTCCAGAATCATGCATTTTCACTATCTTGCACTGTCCAAACTTCTTCATCTTCAGCTTATTATATGTACCCACTGGAAAATGCTCCTTTCTCAAATGAACCATGACTTCATCTCCTATCTAAAATTCCTTAGACCTCCTTTTCACATCTGCCTTAGCCTTGTACTATGTCTTCATCTTTATGATGTGCTTCCTCACCTCCTCATGGATGGTCTTCAAATGTTCAGCAAACTCTATCGCTTCAACACTACTCATCTCTCCTTTATCCAACTGCCGCAATTCAGAAGCATTTATGGGACTACTCCCATATACAATTTAGAATGGTGATATACCACTACTCCTATTGACAAAATTATTATATGCAAATTTTGCCTGTGGTAAAATAAGATCTCACCCTTTTGGTTTGTCTTCAACCAAACATCTCAACAAGTTTCCCAAACTATGATTCATAACTTCTGTCTCTCCATCCATCTGTGGATGATGTGATGAACTGAACTTCAACTTCATCTTCAATTTCTTCCATAATCTATGCTAGAAATACCCAACAAATTTGGTATCTCGATTTGAAACTATACTCTTTGGAAAACCATGTAGTTTCACCACTTCTCTGCAAAACAACTCTACTACATGAACAACATCACTAGTCTTCTTACAAGGAATAAAATGTGCCATCTTTGAAAACCTGTCAACCACCAAAAAAATAGAATCATGCCCTCATCAAGTCCTCAAAAATCCAAGAACAAAATCCATGTTGACATCCTCCCACGACTTCACTGGTATAGATAATGGTTGATACACCCCTATATTCTGCTTCACTCCTTTCACCATCTGACATACTCTACAACTTTGTACAAACTTCTTCATATCTTGCTACAACTATGGCCAGTAATAATTCTCAGCAACTGAACCTATGGTCTTATCTCTTCCAAAATGTCAAGCCAATCCTCCACTATGCTTCTCCTTGATGAGATTCTCTCTCATTGAACTTCTTGGAATGCACAACTAGCTTCCTTTGAACAACATACTATCTTGGATCATGAAATCCAACCACTTTGTCCTATCAAGTGTAATAGGTTCTATACAAGCCTTCCACACTTCATCAAAATTAAGATCATTTGGATACAAAGTATCGAGTTGCTTGAACCCAACCACCTCTATCTACATTTATGTCAGTAAAAGTTGTCTTCTACTAAGAGCTTCTGCAAATTTGCTAGACTTCCCACTCCTGTGCTTGAAAACAAATGTATAACTCTACAAAAACTCAACTCACTTCAAATACCTTTGGTTCAATTTTCCTTGACTATTTAAATATTGCAAAGCTTGATGATCAATATACTATTTCTCTCTAAGAGAACAAGCCAAAAATTCCAAGAATCATCCCAAAAGGAGGCATTATATTCATCACCAATTTGGCATGATAGGTAATTGATCACAACTTTTCTACATTCTATAATAAAATTACATATTGTGAATCCTTTAAGGGGGTCTCTTATAGTGAAAATTCTATTGTCATCCATCGAATCCAAGTATTTAGCTTTTAGAAATTGCACCCATAATTATGCCAAGTTCAAATAAATATCCCATACTAATTTAGCGCCTAAGGCTTTATTAGTCAGATTTCATTTTTGAAGACTAATCCCACCATTCTTTTTGGTCTTGCAAGTAGAATCCCAAGCCATCAGTAGTATCTTATTCTCCTCTTATGCCCCATTACGAAAACTTACGCACTCATTGTTAAATGTAGCAAAACTTTGATAGATATTTTTAAGCAACTCGTAGAAAAAATAGGAATAGATGATATTACATACTATAACATAAGAAGCTTCCTACATACATGAGCCATTTTCCTTTCCAACTTTCCACCCTTTCATACAACTATCAATCAAATCCTTCCAAAGGTTTTCTTTATGGGCTCCTCCAAATCGAAAAATCCCGAAATATTTATTAGGGAGTATACCAACCTTCATACCAAGAATAATGCAAATAGGTTCTTGTTGGTGTAAATAGGTATTTACTATTTACACTTTACTTAAGTTTACTTAGGTTAGTGCATTATTTTATTATTTTGCATTATTTAATTATTTTTCTTTATGAGACACTTAGGAGTTTGTGCACCTTCTTGAGTTGTCATGTAAACACAGAAGTACGCAAATCTAATTGTGCACATGGTGTCTACAACACAACAGTTTACATCATTCACTGAGTTGTCATGTAGACAACACAATTTTTCACACTCCTAATTTACCACATGTTGTCTACAACATTGATATGCATGTTTCACCTTTGTAGGCTTATCCTCTCATCATCGCACTTACTTTCGTGCTTAATGGAGGATAACCCATATCTGGTGGACGTGTGCCTAGTTTTAGGACTTATCATGATGTTGATACTAAGTCATTCTAGATGCATCTTAGAGGCCTTTCTATTGAGGTATTCCTAGTGTACTTGTACATTGTATTGAATACTATACAATTATTATGATCATGCTCTGGTCTAATTTGTGCTTGTGTTTTGCGTTCCTTAGTCTTGGGTAAATTATGCCCTAAGGTAGATTCTTACATGGTATCAGAGTTGAGGGATATACTCGTCACATAGCCATTGGAGACCTTGTTGCTTTATCTCTCTAAGGGATTCGATTCAGATCCGGAGCATCAGTAGCAATTGGGAGTGTCTAGAGCCAAAGCGAACCTCACCACTGCATCCAAAGTGATGATTTGGTGAAGATTGACTATAAATTTTCCTATTTTAGGCCATAGTCAAATGAGAGGCAATTTTTTTTTGCAAATCGAAAACTGAAGGCCCTATCTGCAAAGCTGGGTATGGTCTTTTTTCGATCTAATTAATTGATTTTTGGATCCATTAATTCTTCATTTTTCTAAATTTTCGGTGCTTTTTTGAAATTATTCTTTTTCAATTTTAGACACCCAAGCAGAGAAACTTTTTTTTTGCCCAAGCACCAGGCAGTCACACCCCGGCCCTGAGTAGTGCGGAAGTCCGCAGGAATTATTCTGCAAGTATTATTCTATTTCGCAAGTAATTCATATTTTATTTGTTCCGGGCGGCATTCTCATTTGGAAATCTAGCATAGCAATGCTCGAGCTCTAGCGAATTATTTCCACTAGGCCGACCCTTCCATATTTCGATCTAAACAACCAAACATTGGTGGTCAACAAATTTTTTTTGGCGAAGTGATACCGACGACCACTTCTATTACCACCTGCCATGGTGCTTTACTTTGCTTCCACAAGCTCTTCACTTTAACCATCGCAGAGCCCTCTCATTTTGCCAATGTGGGACTAAATTTGAGGGTCCCTTGCTACATTTTTCTAAACCTGGCAACGCCAAATAACCAGCGCCCATGAAACAAGAACTCCAAAGTCCTCTGGTGGTCCGCGCATAGACACACAACTCACTTATAAACTTCCACGTAGGTGCCCAAACCCTATAGCCTACGGACTCAGCAACACCATGTGGTTGGTTTAAACTTTTCCACATCATACTGACATAAGCAGCCTTATCAGTCCATTCAGAACACGTCAACAAAGTCATACACTACGTGCCTAGTACAATCAGCAGTAACCTTGACACGTCGGTGCTCAACTAGATCGCCATGCCAATAGTCCATGTAGGCACCCAGTCATCTATCGTACACTTACACATAGACATACATGTTGGATTATTCTATATAATTTTTTGTAAAGTGCCACATCAGTAGTTGTACAAAGTGACGTCATCCAAGCTTGCACAGACACTGACATTAGCAAATCATAATCCTAAATTTGACGGTCGTCTGACTGTCATACCAGGGCATTTTTAAACTACTGTGACAGCCATTTGACTGTCAAATATAACACACTATTTTCCTCTGTAGACCCCTCTTCAGATGCAGTTTTGATTTGGCAGCCCTTGGTCATCCAAACTCCAAATCGGGTGCAATTTTTTTTTTGATTTTGGGTAAAATTTTCTAAATTTTTTAGTGGTGTAGCTAGTTTCTAGCTTTGGTGCATGGATTTGTTAGTATAAGCATTTTTTGGTGACTGTACCTGTTTAATCTTTCTTTTTACAACTTCAAACACATCATACAAGCTCATCTGGACTCCTTTTTAGGTTCCATTTTTTTGAAAGTGTATTTTTTTTGTCTAGTTTTCAGATGTGTAATCAGATTGTAGTCTTATTTGGACAAAAGTATCACTTTTAGAGATAGGTCCTATTTTGCATTGTATTGCTTCACAATTGTTGTAATTTTGAGCTACATTGTAATAGTCCAAATTTGTACTCTATATAGAGGTTGTAATAAAAAAAATCAAAAAGTCCACTTTGTCCATTTTGGCAAGTGGCCCATTGTAAATGCACTATATATAAAGTACCAATTTTTTTTTTTTTTTGGGGGGGGGAGGATTTTTTGATTGGGTGAAAAGGGGGGGTGTGTACTATGTACTGTGTCTCCTTGATCTTGTGTTCTTGCATTATGGGTTCTTTTTCAAAGTTAACTCCACATAAATTTGCTCCTTGGAAAGAAAACATTAAAGAGCCATTGGTAGAAAAAGGTTTGTGGCATTATGTCATTGGTGCAACCAAGAAACCTCCTGCTGATGCTGATGAAGCTCAAAAAGAAGATTGGGAATCCAAACAAGAGATGGCCTTAGGAACCTTGTTGAAAAATATCTCTGATCCTGTCAAATTTCACATTAGGAAGCTTACAGATCCAGTAGAGGTTTAGGCTAAACTAGAAGCTTTGTATGGGACAATAGATGAAGACATGGCTTATACTATAGAGGATAAACTTCTCAAGTTGGATCCTAGAAATTTTGACATAATTAAAGACTATCTTACCCAAGTAGAAATGTATAGGGCATAGTCGAAGGATTATGATGAACCCATTAAAGATGGAAAGATGATCAAACACATCATGACTCATCTTCCATCTGAATATGTTCCTTTTATTTCTAGCTTTAATACACACAAAGTGACAATGGGTAGTGCCTATGTTAAGCCTTCATTCGAGAAATTCTCAGAAATGTTGATCTTTGAACATGACAATCTAGTGGGAATGGGAATTCTCAAGTCTTCCAAAACCAAAGCCTTGGTAGCGAATGAAGGTAATTCAAGTGGCAAAAACTCAAACAAGAAGCAGAAGCAATGAAAGGATAAGCCACAAGATGACACACAATAGTCCTCCTCAAAACAACAATCTTCCTCAAATCAGTCTTCTTCCACTCAACATTCTTCTTCACAAAAAGGAAAGTCTTCTTCCAAGAATAATCAAAAGGGGAACAATTCCAACAAGAAGGAGAAGAGAACATGTTCGTATTGTAAGAGGAATAGTCATGATGAACATGAGTGCAAAGATAAGCAGATTGATGAATTGGTCAACATTATGAGGAAACACAAAATTGATGTACCAAATGCATACAAGGAAAAGGGTTCTTCATCCATGTCAAAGGGCAAGGGAAAAGCTTTAGTTGCAAGTGCAAACAATGTTGAGGAATGGGTTCTAGATTCAAGAGCAACTCATCGTATGGGTGCTTCAAGGGAGCAATTTTCCTCTTTAAAACCTTCAAAAGTACCATACATCTATGTGGGCAATGATACTCAAGTTGAAGTAGAAGGTAAAGGCAATGTTGAGATGGAAAATGGCATCTTCAAGGATGTCGTTCATGTTCCTAACCTTAGCACCAACCTTCTCTCCATCTATCAAATCACTCACTATGGATGTGGCAACAAAGTAGAGTTCCTCCCCAATGCAGTAGTGGTGAAAAATCTCAAAGATGATTCAATGGTGGTAGTTGGAAAGAAAAACCATGAGACTAGACTTCATTCTTTCTCACATTTTGTGCCTAAGTCCACGTCTCTTGCCGTATTGACTCATTCAAACACACAAAGTAAACTTTGGCATGAAAGATTTGGACACCTTAATTATCGCTACCTCTAGCAATTAAGCAGCAAGGAAATGGTCATTGGTCTACCTCAAGTCAAGTTTTCAGAGGGTGTATGTCCAGGTTACGAAGCAGGTAAACATCCCAAAGAGAAATATGACAAGGGGAAGTCTTGGAAGGCAACTGTTATTCTAGAATTGGTTTATAGTGATGTAGCTGGCCCTTTTCCAGTACCATCCTTTGGTAAGGCCCACTATGTTCTCACATTTATTGATGACTTTTCAAGGTACACTTGGGTCTTTTTCCTTGGTCATAAGAGTGAAGTCTTTGACAAATTTATCACATTCAAAGCTCAAGTTGAGTAAAAATCTAGGAAAGCCATCAAGATACTAAGGACGGACAATGGCAAAGAATATGTCAATTCCAGACTTATAAAATTTTGCACACACGAGGGGATAGATCTTCAACAATTAGTTTCTTACACGCCATAGTAGAATGGTGTAGCTAAAAGAAAGAACATAACCCTTAAGAAAATGACTACTTGCATACTTCAACACAAGTCTCTAGATCAAATGTTTTGGGCTGAAGCTACGTGTTGTGCCAACTACATCCAAAATAGAAGTCCACATAAGGCCTTAGATGGAATAACACCTTTTGAGGCATGGTGTGGCAGGAAACCAAGTGTTAAGCACTTCAAAAATTTTGGTTGTCCAGCATGGGCTAGGATACCTCCACAAAAGCGAAAGGCATTAGAACCACAAAGCAAACCATGCATATTTGTTGGATATCCTGATCATCTCAAGGCATACAAACCAATGGATTCAGAGATGCATGAAATCTTTTATGAGAGGAGTGTTCATTTTGAAGAGACATGTCCAAGCTTGGCTTCTTCAACTCCTCCTTCTTCCTCCTACGTGGATAGTGATCATAGTGATGAAAGTGACTTAGAAGATGAGATTCCTCCAACTTTGATTTGCAGGACACCACCTTCGCAGGTTCAACAAATAGTTGAGGACATTCCTCCTTCTTCTTCTTCCACTAAACCTCATTAGGTACAACAAACTCTTGATGCAGTAGGTTCCTTGGTGGGAAATCCTTCAGACACTCGAAGGACTAGGTCACAACACAAGTCATTTCCACATGCATATATAGCCATTGCTTCAGATCCACAATCTTATAAGAAAGCATCAGGGATTCCATAATGGGATAAGGCTATGGAGGAAGAATACAATTCTTTGATGAAAAACAACACATGGGACTTAGTTCCCCTTCCTAAGGGAAGAAAAGTGGTTCGATGCAAGTGGATCTATCAAACCAAATTTGCAACAGATGATAGTGTTGATAAGCATAAGGCTAGACTAGTTTCCAAAGGTTTCTCATAGGTTCCAAGTATTGACTATATAGAGACTTTTGCACCAGTTGTCAAGATGAACTCCATTCGCCTAACACTAGCAATTGTTGCAGCTTAAGGATGGGTTGTACACTAGATGGATGTTAAGAACGCTTTTTTGAATGGTGACCTTCATGAGGAAATTTATATGGAGCAGCCACATGGGTTCATACAGGATTCTACTATGGTTTGCACATTGAAGAAGTCTATTTATGGTCTAAAGCAGGCTCCTCGGGCTCAGTATGCCAAAATGGATTCCTTCCTCCTCTTAGCAGGTTTCACCAGATGTCATTCTGATTCAAATGTTTACATTCTTCAAAAGGATGACTCTCACTTGATATTAGTGCTTTATGTCAATGACTTGATTATTACAGGGAGCACTGCATCCATCATTGCTAGTGTCAAGACCTCTCTATAGGACAGATTTTCCATGACAGAATTGGGTTTGTTACATTACTTCCTTGGCATAGAGATCACACAGTCTTTAGCAAGGATTTCACTTTCACAGCCCAAGTATGCTCTTGACTTGCTTTCTCGGTTTCACATGAGTGACTGCAAGCTTGCTCCTACTCCCTTCCTATCAAGTGTCAAGCTAGAGGCTAAGTGTACCACTCCATTTGTTGATGCTACCTTATATAAATAGTTAGTTGGGAGCCTTATCTACTTGACACACATGCCCTGATATTGTTTTTGCAGTTGGTATGGTTTTACACTTTATGCAAGAACCTCATGAGCTTCATTGAAAGGCTACCAAGTGCATTTTGCACTTCATCAAGGGTACACATACACATGGGATTCATTATGCAACAAGTACAGGGCTTCAGTTGGTTGGATACATAGATTAGGACTATGCAGGAGACTTAGATTCTCAGAAGTCTACTTCGGGGTACATATTTCACCTTGGTTCTGACCCTATTTGTTGGCAAAGTAAGAAGCAAAACAATGTTGCTCTTTCTTCCATAGAGGCTGAGTATCGAGGAGCTGTCAATGCAGCTACATAGGCTCTTTGGTTACAACACATCTTGGAGGAGTTTGGATTTGATCTACCTAAGCCTATAGTTATTCATTGTGACAACTAGAGTGCCATTTAAATCTTTAAGCATCCAGTTCAGCATCAGTGAACAAAGCACATTGAGGTTCATATGCACTATATCAAAGAGCTTATTCATGAGCAGATCATTGCACTACAGTACTATCCTACAGTTGAGTAGGTCACTAATATCTTCACCAAACCCTTCACTGAGGTCAAGTCTGCTCACTTGTGAGATCTCTTGGGGGTGTGGGATGTTGCAGAAAGGGGTGTCCCTTGACTTCTCTTTTCTTCTTCTTCTGGGAGGGATTTTTTCCTCTTCTGAGGCCTTCTTCTCTCTCTTCTTCTTTATTGTACTCATCTCTCCTTTTGGAAGAGGGTTTTTCCCATGAGGTTTTCCCTATTTCTCCATTTTATGAGAGATTGCATTGCATCATTTTATAGCATTGCTTTTGTACATGGGTACCTAATATGGCCTCGTAGTCGGGACCCATTATGCATTAGTGAGTTTAAGTGTGCTCCCCTAAGTTGCACTTAAGGGGGGGTGTTGGTGTAAATAGGTATTTACTATTTACACTTTACTTAAGTTTACTTAGGTTAGTGCATTATTTTATTATTTTTCTTTATGAGACACTTAGGAGTTTGTACACCTTCTTGAGTTGTCATGTAGACAACATAGAAGTACGCAACTCTAATTGCGCACATGGTGTCTACAACACAGGAGTTTGCATCATTCACTGAGTTGTCATGTAGACAACACAATTTTTCGCACTCCTAATTTAGCACATGTTGTCTACAACACTGATGTGCATGTTTCACCTTTGTAGGCTTATCCTCTCATCATCGCACTTACTTTCGTGCTTAATGCAGGATAACCCATATCTAGTGGACATGTGCCTGATTGTAGGACTTCATGATGCTAATACTGAGGCATTCTAGATGCATCTTAGAGGCCTTTATATTGAGGCACTCTTAGTGTACTTGTAAATTGTATTGAATACTATACAGTTGTTCTGATCATACTCTGGTCTAATTTGTGCTTGTGTTTTGAGTTCCTTGGTCTTGGGTAAATTCTGCCCTAAGGCAAATTCTTACATGCTAGGGTAAAGAAGTATTAAAAATAAATCTTAGACTTTTCCCAATTGATAAATTGTCTAGAAGCATTTTTGTAAGCATCAAAGGTTGATTTGATGGTTCTTGTCTCTTGTGCAAAAGCCTCCCCCATTTGATAAGTGGTGTAAGGAACCCAAGCAAGAATTTTGTCCAATGAAGATACTATGCAAGAAGGAAAGTTGAAAGGCATCAATATATGTTGATTGGAATTTTCTGAGGCCAATCATGGTCAGTTGTAGTGATCAAAATAATGAATGTATAATCCTCATAAAGTTCCTAATAAGTACCTTTGGATCAAATGAATAAAAGGGGGGTGGGGGAATAGTGCCTACATGGGATTAAATTAAGTTTTAAGGGTCTTAGATAGGCTAAATAAGTCTTAAAGTACATTTGGAAGAAGTTTGAGTAAGTTTTCAATCTATTTAAGCATGAAAATGTAAGTTAGAAATTCAAATTTTGGATTTCTAATAGTTAGTAGGTTTTTGGAGGGAAAGTTGATTTAAGCCCTTAAACTCATTTTTAATTCCTTCAAATCAACTTGGGTCAGTTGAGGAAATTGTTTTCCACCCTATATAGCTTGGTCATGGCTTAGGGCTACTAATAGTATAGATTGGAAATCATTTTGTACGGGTTAGTTATTGGAATAAAATAAAAAGTTCACTTGCAATTTTTTATGGTTCTCTAATTGGTTTCCATTCTTTTATCTCGATAATGATTTACTCTACTACATTTAACCCTATTTTCTAATGTTATTTTTTGACAGAGGGGCACATTTTGTCAAATTGGGTTTTTTTTTCAAATGTACCTGACGTCGTTGTAATTCTAACTACCTAGGTCGCAATCGTCAGATTTCAAATGATAAAGGGGAATTCAAAAAATAAAAAGACAAACACCAAATCATTTTTCACAATCGACCATGTGCAAAAGTGCATTATTGGAACATGACATTTGAGCACAAAATTTTCCTATGAGTGACTCAATGCTATAAGCTGACATATCATCGACATTACCTAGGTAAGGACATGTAATGCCTCGATTTTATGTGATTTAAAAATGAAATTGCTTGAAACCTTATTTATGTGATTTGAAAATAAAATTGCTTGAAATCTTATTTATGGGTTTTGAAAATAAAATTGTTTGAAACCTAGTTTAGGTGATTTCAAAATGAAATTCCCTAGCTTGAAACCTGATTCTATTTCAAAATGGAATTGCTTTTGGAAACCACAAAAAATCTATGCAAAAGAACCATCACTTATGCTTTAAGAATAGTGTAACCCTGGATGCATTTGAGTAGTGCAATTTATGGCACCAATATTTTTGGGATAACTTCTAATCAACACTAATTTGCAACACAAAAAAAGTCCTCTGGCACAACTATACACCACACCTATTCCCATGGAATTCATATATTCCTTTAGTATTCACTAACTCTAGTTATGGTTTTTTTAATTCTAGTTTGCATGGTTTAGATTTATAAAGGTAGGTGGGACTTGATGAGAAATAGATGGGATATTTTGAAGGTGGGTAGGAATATAAATAGCCATGAATGACAAGGCATTGAACAATGAAATTCCTTACTATGCATGGATTTGATGTGGTTCTATGACCTTGGGCTCTTCACTCTCTCCTATTTACATACACAAAAATCAATGATAAAGAGAAACTGGGGGGCTACACAATGGAAACTTTTGTTGAGTTGGGGGAATGGAAGGGAAATTAAAATTCATTAAATTTTGATTTATTATACTATAACTTATGCCCTCGCCTAGTTTTTCCAATCATTCTTTCATTTAGGATTCGGGAGTGAATATATATTTTGTCACTTGTTGTGCCCTTATGATCTATATTTTTGTAGTGATCTCTTTTAGTGGAGAAAGAAGAAAAGGAAAAGGAAAAGGAATGGTCTTATATACATTGTGTGGTACAAGTGGCTTGCATACAACCACATTAGTGACCAACATGAGTAGTAGGACGTTAGGTTAGTCAGTAGTAGTGGTAGTAGTAGTAATAGTGCTAACTATACCGTACTATGATCATAAATAATAACTAGGCCTAGGCTTATTCATGCCCATCATATGATCATGTAGCACACAATACAAATAATTATTTATTGGTTTTAGCTACAACCCCATGAACTCCTTTTTGTTCCCCTGTGACCTAATTTTGCAATCCAAATAATGGAGGCACTTAACTTTGCTTATAGTCGTGATAAGGGTGATGCACAACTGCCTCCTATATTCAGGTTCCATCCCACTAATAAAGAGCTCATACAACATTATTATTGAAGTTGATGAAAGATCAACCCCACGACTCCCAAGAATTACTTGCATGCAAACATCTATCACAGAAGAGATAAGCAAAAAACTATGGAGGCTAAAATTGACAAATCCATAGATGAAACATTCTTGACAAGAAAAATGAGAGATTGTTATAATCAAAAGTGGATGAATTGCTACAAAGAGATCAATCCTTATAAAGGTGATCAAAACTCCAAAATGGAAACTAACCTAGGTTGCATAAAAATAATTAATTATTATATGCCCAAAATTTAGCTTAAGTAAACTAGAGATAATAAGTGACTTAATAATTAAATCAATATGATTTAATTAATAAGAAAATAGTTTATTACTCTAACACCCGCAAAGATAAACTTAGGGAGTAGCTAAAAACCTAGAAAATACTACTGAAAGTAAAATTGGGTCCCAACAAACAAGGCTTGATAAGGTACACAAGCACAACCAAATCTTTGAAAAGAGGAGAAATAGAGAAAATCCCACTCCAAAAAGAGATGGAAAGAATGCTAAAAGAACTAGTGAAGGACTGAAGAAGCCTCCACACTGGGAACAAAAGATGATCATGAGGAACACCATTGAAGCATGAAGCTACAAACACTACCAAATTGTTGATCTGAAGAACCTCCACTATATAGAACATTACCAAGTAGAGAAGAATAAGTTTGAAGAGTTGATCAATTGAAGATGGAAGGTATCTTCATGGCCTCCAAAAATAGGAATATAAGAATGTCTTATGGTAAATGATCCATCTCACCAAAATGCATAGGTATCCAACCACTACAATTGCCTAATACATAGGATCAAATATTGAATACATAGCTCACTCCATCGACCCAAGAAAGCAATAGAACCAACATAACCCCCTTATAATGCTGAGAGGTAAGGCATGAATACTGAAACTAAATGTAATGTCTCCTGCAAAAAGAAGAACCATAAACATTGACAGTGTAAAAGAAGTACAAACACCTACAATGGCACGTGTCATTGACACATCACAAGGCTAATGTCATGGGAGGAACACTCACTTGACAAAGGAAGATGGAAAATATGGCCAACATGAAACCCCCAAGACATTTTATAGTGTAGTGTGAGTACAAGAAAACATAAAGATATGCAAGATCCCAAAATGCAATAGAGTGGCACTTTATCTCAGCGTTTTTCTAAAAATACTACAAAAGGATGTCAACAAAGATCAAAAGAGACATAAGGATGATACAAGAGAGAGTACAACCCATAAAAAATAATTCAAAGCAACAAAATCAATCTCTAGACCTAAAATAACGAAGATATCTTCCAGAATGCAAAAAGCAAAAAACTGAATGAGATGTGCCTGAAGCATAATCTAGAAAATAGAATGTCTCAAGATATTTCTCTTAGAGTGAAAAATAGAACTCCTAACTTTAACTACATAAACTAGAAATCAAATAGCATCAAAAGTCCAAATAAACTACACCATCATGATGGACTCAGAACTAGCTTTTCGGTGATATCTTGTTCGCAAAAAAAAGAGTGCGGATGAGTAAGTTACAACCAAAAAACCACATGTAGGTCAAATTAGAGCTGGAAGGGCCCAATAAAATTACAGCCTCAGGATTTGTGCCAAAATGCATCAGAAAGTGCACTCACTAGTACCAAAAAATTACCTTAGGAAGCATGCCAGTTTTGCACACAAATGTCTTAATTTATGTGCCAAATTTTTTTGATTCACATGCCAAAAATCTCAATTTGCGTGCCAAAAAAAAAGATTTGTGTGTTGAAAAATCTCAATTTTTGTGCAAAAAATCTCAATTTGCGTGCCAAAAAACCAAGATTTGTGTGCCAAAAAATCTCAATCTACGTACTAAAAAATCTCAATTTTCATGCCAAAAGCATAAAATCATCACCTCAAGAAATGTGCCCAACTTAGGAGCAATATTTTTTTGCCTCAAATTCCAATTGTGTCCAAATTGGACAAATTTTATATGAAAATATGGGCTTTTGGTGCTCTAAGCTCAACACTGATGTCTGTTTGGGCTCAAAGTGCATCAAAAATTAGTGACCCCCCAGATTCAATACAAAAATCCTCTTAAAAATGAAACCCTTTGAAAGAAAAAACATAGATCTTAAATCCAAGCCAAATCTCTCATAAACATAATAGGGGCATGTGGATCTGGAGCTCTGATACCATGTTGAAGTTGATGAAAGATCAACCTCACAGCTCCCAAGAATCACCTACATGAAAACACCTATCATAGAAGAGAGAAGCAAAAAGCTATGGAGGCTAAAATCACCATATCCATAGATGAGACATTCTTGATGAGAAAAAAGAGAGATTGTTATTATCAAGAGTGAATAAATTATTACAAAGAGACAAATCCTTATAAAGGTGATCAAAACCCTAAAAGGGTAACTGACCTAGGTTCCGTAATAATAATTAATAATTAATAATTATATGCCCAAAGTTTAGCTTAAATAAACTAGAGATAATAGGTGACTTAATAATTAAATCAATATGATTTAGTTAATAAGAAAATACTTTATTACTCTAAAAATTATATCATGAGAAAGGTTTTAGACAACAGTTTTATGGGAAGGTCCATTGCTAAAGTACCATACTCATTACATCATAAGGTATTTGAAGATCTTTTTAGTGTCAATAAATCTTGGCCTTTTATTGAGAAGATGTAATGCCCATGCGAGAAAAATCTTATCATTCGGGTTAAAGTGTGACCCTGTGTACATATCTTATCAACAACTTACATGTTTTGTATCTTTATTATTGATTGAACTATCAAAAACTAAGGTTGAACTAATAGTGCACTTTTTCAATATCATTATTTCTATTTCTTGCATCAATTTTCATCCTCTTTTCAAAATCATTGTGCTTACATTAATTTTCATCCTCTTTTCAAAATCATTGTGCTTATTTTCATATCAATATCCTTTTAAAGTTCTTGTAGAAATTATGGCTCATTGACCAATGTGACCTCTCTAATGCAATTTTTTTTTTATGGTACTTCATGATTCTCGTGTGGATTATTCTACAACATTATCCTATTGTTTGATGGATTTCATTGATAGATGTGCTTGCACTATTGATTTATGTTCATGAGTTTATGACTTTTCATGTTCTTGGTTTACTTAGTTTACAATTAGGTATTAAAAGAAAGATATAATGATATTGAGGGAAGAATTGGTTTCCCACAAATGCACTCTTTGTCTACCAACTTTTCTTGACCAAACACTAGCCTTCTTTGTCTTGGAACGTACCCTAATTTACATAACTCCTCTTCTCAAATACAAAACCCCTTAAAATTAAATAATACACAATTACCCTCCTCTATGCAATGGTCAACATTCCTTATACTGAAACATCATTTCATAACTAATATTTCAAGTTCCATATATAAATAGGTCTAAGATTATTAGTGTACTTGTGCCAACATTTTTCTTTGTTTGTAATGGTTATAGACTGACGTTTTGACATCTAAATTTTATTTTCCTGTGACTCGTCAAATCATGTCAAATTTTATAAGAAAATAATAAAATAGGAAGACACTTTCTTGATTGTGGTATATCTTCAAATGAAGAGGTGATGGAAAATGTTAACACTTGCTAAAATGGCCTAACTTGCAAAAATTGCAAGGGCCTAAAGAATAGAAGAGTTGACATTAAAAAAACCTAAGAGACGTTATAATAACCATGGTCACATTTTAGTATATGTATCATGTAATTTTTAGCTAACATAAGATACTTGTATTATGTATGTAGGAACCTGATCCCCTTTCTTGAGAGTCCCTCACAGTCTCATGGATCGATAGGTATAAGTCAATACATTTTATAGAGATAGTTTATTTAATATAGTTACAAATGGTAAGATTGATATCTTGTAAGATCTCTCTATCTCTCTTTATCTCGATGGAGTACAGGTACCAAAAAATAGTTATTTGTTAGATGTGTCTTCCTTGAGTGAGGGAAATCTAGGAATAGAAGATGAAAGTGAGACATGTAGTGGGTCTCTAATAGGGAGACCAACTAGAGGTCAAAAGAAGAGAAGGAAACTCAATAAATGCATAAATTTATTTTTTTTCTCAACAGGGGTTATGTTCTTATGACGATGAGACAAAAGGAGACTTCGAGGTGCCCTTAAAGTACCAATATCTATAGACGCAATGGCTACCCATGGAACTTCCTCTAGTAAACATTATTTTTTGTGTTAATGAGAGGATATATTGCATAAAAGCCTCGTTAGTGCAGAGTTTGGGCCTATTTTCCAAAGATGACATAAAGGTATCTTAAACCAAAGTTATCAAGTTGATGGAGTATGTTGGACCTTTTTATGATTACAAAAGTTGGATGCAAATTGTTTGATATAAAAAGAGTGCACAAGTATGCACTCTCTAAAAATTATATACAACAAGGTGAGGGAAATATAGGAATAGAAGATGAAAGTGAGATATGTAGTGGGTCTCTAATCGAGAGACCAACTAGAGGTCAAAAGATGAGAAAGAAACTCAATAAATACATAAAAAATATTCCTTTCTCAAGCGGGGTTATGTTCTTATGATGATGAGACCAAAGGAGACTTTGAGGTGCCCTTAAAGTACTAATATCTATAGACATAATGGGTACCCAAAGAACTTCCTCCAATAAAGATTGATTTTTATGTTAACGAGAGGATATATCACATAAAAACATCATTATTGCAGAGTTTGGACCTATTTTCCAAAGATGACATAAAAGTATCTTAAAAAAAAGTTGTCAAATTGATGGAGTATGTTGGACCTTGTTATGATTACAAAAGTTGGATGCAAATTGTTCGATATAAAAAAAGTATGTGCAAGTATGCACTCTTTGCAAATTATATAGAACAAAATAGAACAAACAACCAATAATCAAAGTAAAATATTGGCTAAACACATTGATGGAAGCCAAAAACAACAAGGAATATTATAGGTTTTATAAATAGTATGCAACCTAGGTTAGCTCTTTAGCAACCCAATTGCATATTTGAGGTGCGTGAGGGAAATTGGTATTTGTATGTGCAATAAAGTCAATACGTGTAGGGGAAGAGTTGCTCATTGATTATAGTTTGAATTTAATAGATACAAAAAAACCTACTATCATGGGGGTGGTAAGTACTATGCACCATTTAAACTGACCTCCAAATAATGACTCCAACAGTTATTATTATTATTAAGTCTTTTGCTAACATTTTTATATTTGATGTTTATCTCATGACCACATGGATAAGCATAGCATTGACAAGGATATTGATATTCCTAACTCTTCTTCCCAATAGGTAAACCTCATTATAATTGTTCAAATTAGATAGAAGTAAAATATTATTTTATTATGTTATTTTCTTGAGTGTATTGGAGTAATTTTGATAGTGTCAATGATATTGTTGTGAAAGTTGGATGATTGGGGAAAAGAATTGGCATCTACGCTAGTCGTGGAGGAGAGATTTGATGAGGACTATAATACTATTATAATATAACTTGTTTATCTAGTTACTATGATTAATAAAATAATCAAGGATATCATATCCAAAGTTCTTAAGTTGTCAATAATATGCCCTCAAAATCCTCAAGTAAATAAGAGGGCAAAGATATTGCTAGACCAAGAAGATGCCTTACAAGTAAGTAGTAATGAAATCTTTAATTATAAAAAAAGTTCAGTAATGGTTTATTTTTTATACACTTTTATGTAATTAACTAAGATATGGACATGTTGTTTTTACAGGGGTTTTTTTGCATATTCACGAGCCTTCTCAACTTGATGAGTGTACTTCAAGTGGTATAGATGGTATCCGTGTTCTATCCACCACTTGGACATTCTATTCATAATATCCTAATGTTTTTTTTCATTGATGGAAGTATAAATAGGATAACAAGACACTGAGGGGGAAGTGAATCAAAATCTTAAGCGCTTTTACTTTTCAGCAATTTACTTACACATTCACTAGTGAACTTGTGCATGTAAAACTTGTAATAATAAACTTGTTATAACATATAAATTTGATCTATCACATGCATGAAAATAAACACATAACACAATATTTGTTACCCAAAAACCCTCCAAGTTGAAGGTAAAACTAGGGTGGGGATGATACCCACAAATCTTCACTACTGCAGTAATAAAGTTAACCTATCAAGGTTACAATGTTTGATCATAATATATAATCTACCTTGTGAGGGGTATGCCCTTTTAAAAGCATTTGAGACTACTAGGTCTCACCTTCTTAGAGGATTTAACACTTACAATAAAGTAAGGACTCTGTTAGGATATTTACAAAGATTTGTTAAGACCACTCTATTAAGTGATTTACCCTGATTTAAGTTGGTTAGAATTGATTTAGTACCTGACTCACAGTATGATCTGTAAGCTAATTTCGAGTCTTATCCTTTCTAACTGATCCTCTCTTCTAATCTAATAATATTTGTCTTCCCCTTCACTGCTCTAATTAGGTCACCTGCTCTGTTAAGAGATAACATAACACTTTCACTGACTTATGATCTAATCTCAATCTTTCACTTCACCATTCGCATATTACTCCTTTTTTGCATGCACACTCTTCTCTATTCATCTCATTTCCATACCATACCTCATACAATCTAGGTTAAGATCTTATCTATTTAAAGAGATTTGTAAAGAGATTTTCTAGATGCTTCCATAATTAGCCTCTCTATTTGAATCATTGATCATAAAACATAGGGATTTCTGATCCATGTTATTAATGTGTAAAAATCTTTGCAACAACCTCTATGTATATTAAACGTTCCTTCCAAGTCGGCTAGAAAATGATTTACCTCAAAATTTATACCATTCCTAACTTTTATGTAAACTTTGCATTGCTCGGCCTTTACTATTTTATGATACTCGGCATTGTTGTTGCTTAGTCTGTATTATACTTGGTATGTACTATGTAACTCGACACTTGTATACTTGAAACTACTCATTAGATGTTTGAGTTTGCCTCGTATAGAAAATACTCGATGACCATACACTTACTTGGCTCCTATAAAGCTTGATACATACTTATATCCATGACTCGACCTATATAGAGTAGCTCAGTCATAGTGTTGACCATTTGACTCTACCTTGTAAATGACTAAGTGTTTGACACTAATAGACAACAATAGTCAGAGATGCTAACAATCTCCCCCTTTGATATTAGTGGAAAAAACACTCTTTCATATTCACATCATTACAAATATAATCTGATATGAGCTCTCCTCCTAAGTCTTATGACTTATGCCAAAATAAATAATGAATAAACAATGTAAATTGAATACATATCCACAAACTCCACTCTATGACAAAAAATTCATTTCCCCCTTTAACAAAATAATTTCCTTATTGTTTTTGAACACTTATGTCACAACTGTTGGGGTTGAACAGGTGGAACAAAACCATATTTATCAATGAATTTCTAATGAACTTTGGTGATCATAAACAATGCATGATCCCATGTGGTTCTTATTGTCTCCAAAATGTAATTCTACAACTATAATCTTGTAGTTAAATCAATTAAGTTGTCAGTCATTGAAAGGTTGTGATCTTCTTTGATAAGATCCTAGGGTGATTGCATCTCCTTTTGCATGACCTCCAAATGAGGTATTAGCATTGCTTGAATAGAGATCAATTTAGATCTCATGTTGTTTTTAGTGATGTAAAGCTTGGCCAATGTGCCTTGAGCATTAAGTAAATCATTGTAATGATCAATACCAGATCCTAGTGATTGTGAAATAATATTTTTGGATCTCTTCATCTTAGATTGAATCTGGTGGTATTGTGCCTAAATATCATTTGTGAATCTTGGCACTTATGACAAAATGTTGTATTTTATGTATAAGTTTTGTCATAACTTGTACACGCTCTTGTAATTGCACTTTCTGCTAAAAAATGGTTATACAAACTTTATCCATAACCTTGTTCTTAAACCTCCTAGCTAATCAATCCATCAATTTTTCATTTGATTCCACATTACCAGCATGCACTTGTTCAACAATATTTATAAGCCGGCTAATGATTAGGGCTTTTTCATCAAAATTTTGAATATTAAGAGCATCAACAAAAATGTTTTTCACATTATAAAGCACTTGCTTTTGTTTATGCTCTCTCTTTAACTATTCTTTTTGTTTCTTTTTTGCCAAAATCTATTGTAACAAAATTGTTTGTTCCAAGGTGAGATTTTCCAAATCTAACTGTGGCATCTCAATTATTTCATCCAGACTAACTTCAATATCTAGTGAATTGTTCTTGATTTCTTTTCTACTTTTGCTCGATGAAGGAGTGCTACAGCTCAACACTACTTTGGGAGTTGGTGAGGGAGTTTCACCATTCGATCGTGCGGGTGCATTGGTGCTTGACACAAAAATGGTCACACTCAGTTTAGCTCTACTTATCTATTTATTTTCCTCAATATGAGGTACTAAAATAGTTTGATTGTCTACACTTGTGTCTTTTACCTCATTTCTAGTCTCTATAGTTGTGAGCCTTGATTACTCGACCTCTTGAGTGTCATGTGTGTCGACAAATACTAGTTGCATGTTGCCTTATAGACTTGACACACCTAAACTTTCTCCACTATTGTGTTCATCTGTGATGGTTGCAGTTTCAATTTCTTTCTTTGACTTTGCTCCCTTAGTTGATAACCCAAAAATACTTTTCCAAAGAAATTCAACCTGTTTTGCTACAACTTCTATTCTTAGGAACAAATATGCTCCTATACTTTACCAAAAATGTTTCTTGTTGATTCTAGGATAGATCAGGCATAACTCTGACTAAGGTGTCAGTCCTTATCTTTTGTTAGAATTCTTTAGAATAACTAAGAGGGGGGGGGGGGGGGGGGGGGGGGGTGAATCAGTTATCCAAGGTCCAAATGCCCTATTAATACTTTTTCACTACTTTTAATGAATCCATACACTTTTCATCCATCCAAACTTTAAATCAACCATATTAGCAAGTTACAGTAAACCAACATGCAAAGATAAAACATGCAAGATCAACACATGACACAATGATTTACGTGGAAACCCAATTTGGAAAAAACCACCAGTAACATGCTACTTGATTCTCACTCTTCTGAAGTGATACCCTGTTAAAGGCTTACAACACACTGTTAAATGTGACCTTGTTAGAGGATTTCACCAAACTGTTAGGAATGGGCCTGGTTAAAGGACTTTAGAACATTCACTTGGAATGTCACCCTGTTAAAGAATTTATCTCATGGCTATTAAACCAACCTAAGTCCATAGGATTTAAACTTTACTGTTACAATTGCTAGAAAGTAACGATAATGGTCTTTTGATCTGATATAACTTACAACATACTTTGCAGATTTCAGATCACACTTTCAGTTCAATCCTAATGCTTGGCTTCAATCACTTCAGCTCTGACTGCTTGACTTCTTCTCAAGCTTCGTCTCCTTGAGTCTTCTAACTCATTGTACCAATGCATCCATATTGGGTCTTCTTACTGAAACAGAGTCACTATGCTCTCTTATCTCCTTAGCACCTCCTTCAACATTTCATGCTTTCATGCTTGATTGCCTCTCTCTCTTTTTTCATTAACTTATGACTCCTTAAATAGAAATTTGATTTGCCTTTGTCGCTCATTTCTCCCTCTCCAATTTTAGGGTTTTGAATGGATTAGGTAGGATACAATGTATCTACCTTATATCTTGTTCTTATCTTCAAACTTTGTCAGTTGTATCCTTAAAACGTTTTACATGGTGTTCTGTGCCACCAGCTCATCATTCTTATCTTCCATTTTAATTCACAAACTTCTAGATAACCACCTTGTCGGCTTAGATCTAGCGAATCTTCAATTTTCAAAATAATGCAGCAACTCGGCATTATTGATTTACTGGTGCTGGGCATCTCTATGTTACTTGGCACTATTGGTTTTACTGGTGCTCGGCATCTCTGTGTTACTCGGCACCTATCTTTGCTCGACACTCAATATCACTCGGCACTTGAACTTGCTCGGCACTTGAAGTTTACTCGGCACTTGAACTTGCTGGGCACTTGAAGTTTACTCGGCACTTGAACTTGCTCGGCACATGAAGTTTACTCGGCACTTACTAGGAATTTTCTCGGCACATACTAACTTGCTCGGCTCCTTCTCTCTAATGAACTTAGTTGAGCTTTACAAATGTCTTAGCTAAAACCTTACATCTTTGATATGTTTCAGTGTGCCCATTCTCTGTATCTTATAGTATGTCATCAAATACACTTTTTCATCAATGGCTTAGTTGATCCTTGTACTTCATTACAACATCATAACTTCAACCTTTCTCTAGGTGTTCTAGTTACATCTTATTGATTGCCTCCTCCGTGACAATCAACTAATTGATAGTATTTGGATCACTAAAGCAATTGTCATTCCTACAAGTAGCAAGTTTTACATCAATGACAAAATATGATTGAGAACATTCTTTACTAGTTCCATATATCATTCCAACAACTTTTCTTATGATCATTTCAATCATTTCCAACATCTTTTTCTCTTCTTCTTCTACTTGTTACCATCTTCTTTCCAATCTCTCATATAAGTCTTTGGGTCTTCTGCTTAATTTCACTAAGAGCTAGCTTATGATTAGCAATCATATCTACCATAGCCTCATCAATTTTGGTTTTGTCAGTATTATCCATTGTATCATATTTTACAAATCTAAAGTTGGATAATCCTGAAGATCTTCTTAGATTTGTACATACCTCTTCGACAGGCTTTGTGTTCACTTTGGGTGGTCCTCTGACCAATCTCCTTCTTTTTGGTTTAGGGGCACTAAGCTCAGTAGTCTCTACTACTATTTTTTTTGCAACTTGATCAGCACCAGCACCTTCCCTGGTCCTTGGCTTATTTGGTGGTGGAGGAGAGAGGGGTGTCATCACTAGCTTCTTCTTAGTTCCTTGAGCCTTCTTACTTGATGGAGTGACAAATAAAAGGGCTTTACTAGTGCAAGAGCACCCTGACCATCTTCATGGAATTTTGAGTCTTATTTAGTATGTTTCTGAGTCTTGATAGATTAGGGAATTAGTTATTTCAATTCATGTTATTAGGTGGTCAATTAAGGTCATGTTGAGTCAAAGTGGGTCAAAGTCCATAAATGTGGGAAATGCCATGTAAGGCCATCAATGTAATGTTAAAAGGTCATAATAATATTTTTGACCTATTTAGGGTACCAAGAAATCATGTAAGGGCATCAAATGCAAAATGTGCAAAATTTGTAAAAATTGTCAAATAAAAAAGTTGTTGACAACATTTTTGTAAAATGAAAAGTTTTAAAAGATGGAAGGTCATCCATCTTGGACAAGCTCTTAGAGGAGGTGAAAGGTCATGTTTTTGTATCAATAAATGTAATCTCATGTAGAATAGAGAGGAGGATGTGTGGAGAAGAAAGGTGAAGAGTATAATGTATGATTTTGTATAATAAAAGCATATTTTTGCTTTGTGAAAATCTTCTTATACATTGGTATTAGACTATTGTCCTAGCATCTTCTCCTTGAATTCATGGTTCTATTAATTCCTAAGTTTCCTTATACATGGTAATGAAGGCTATGATCAATACTAACGTAACATATATACCTAACATCATTGATTATGAGTAAAGTTCTCTGTATCCATAGATTAAGCAATAAGTTACATGTATCTTTAGGGTAAATGACCACATTAGTTGTATGTTATCACTAAATGAAGTTAGGGAATATTTTAAGGGTATTCTTGGTTGTCTTGATAGCTATCTTATAGGTTTGAATCATAACCACTACCCTTTGCAAAGAGTTGGTTAAGAATCAACAAGTTACATGTTGTTACAAGGAAAATATGGAGAATAAACATTGAAAATGTGACAATGGCTTGGTTAAAGTTTTCATGTGTGTTGGAAGGTTCATATACATTCATGGGATGATAAGGAACCTTTTGGAAGAGTGGAATAGAAAAGATACTTGAATTGAGAGACAAATATCATAATTAGCAATGAAACCCTCATTATGGCAAGGGTTTGAAGAACCTACCATCTACTCAATGACTAGGAGTCCAAAAGTCAATAGTTTGAAAGGCTTTGATAAGGTAATGGTGTATTTAAGGTTGATGGTTCAGTTCTTTGAGAGTTTGGTAAATTATAGCTTGAGTGTGCTCTTTAGGCCTATTAGCCTAGATTAGGGCCTACAGGTTATATGCCTTAAGGAACAGTTTGGAACCTAAGGTTTTGGAATTTAATAAAGTTCAGTATTGGTTGTCTGAATCTACCTTTAGTATTGATAGATGTTTGAAATATTTTTATTTCTTACTAAATCCCAAAGGTAGGGCTATAAGGAAGAGCCCTCATTAGGTCTGTTTGTGAGAATTGATGTTTTGAAGCCCACTAAGGTGTATATCACCTTATGAATGTCTGAAATCACGTAATTGGCAATGAGTTAAGCCTTTGGAAGTAATTTGGAATATGGTGTTGTGAAAGCTCCTAGAGGGTGTAAGGTAGTGGAGGTGTGAGGGATAGTCATTTGGGTACTGTGGAGATTGAGGTAGAGATACTTGGTAAAGGTGAGTGTGGCATAAGGAAAAGGCCAATCACCTAGTCTCTACCCTTGGAAGAGTCTTGAGGGGCTGATGACAATATGTTGGATAGGTTTGGAAGAAGCCTAGTTATAGAGTTTGGTAATAAGAACTCTGTACCATCTCCCCCTTGCATCATTTACCCTTGTCTCCTTCTTCTTCTTCCTCTTCCTAATCACCACTATCTTTTTCTCTACCCTCTCTAAGACCTTGTATTATCTACAATAGTTCCTTTTCCTTGCCAAGGGTGCCCAGTTTCGCTTTTAGGTCTTCAATCATTCTTTTCCTTTTCTTATCCTTAGAAGATATCTTGGTATTTATAATTATTCTAGCCTTAGCTTCCTCATATTTTCCAAAGGATTCAACCTCAATGTCTATTTCTTCTTTTAACAGTGTAACAATGTTTGCACTCACTAAATTACTGTCAATTACACAATCAAAACTTTGTAGCAAATCCTTCCTCAGCTTTATTGCTTGCACAAATGTGTTATCTATATCTACAAGAAAGCACATGTCATTGTAATACCTCATGACCAATTCTTCTGGTATCCTCACCCTCATATCCATTCTTTGCTTGAATTCCTCAAAATAAGCATCCATGACATTCTCAAAATTTTCTCCTAATTTAGTGATGTATTTTTTATCTATCTTCTCACTAGTTTGTCCTGTTCCCAAATAATATCACCAACACCAAGAAAATACTTATGGATATAAAAGAAAATACATACAACGAGGGATCCAAACTGACATATTGAATTCTTTGCTTTTCTGGTAGATGATAGATTCTCTGCTAATTGCAGTCTTTGTAGCTTGGCAAGATCATATTCACGATCTTTCATCCCTATCTTCCATGCTTGATCCACTACCATACATAACACACTATTCAATCTACTTGACTAGTAAAATTTGTGAGTTATAACCCTCACAACAAATTTGATTAATGGATCACAAATGTTTGTAATGGATAGACCTTGTCCATTCCACTTGGTACTTGTGTTTGCCTTAGCTTCCACTAAACTCAGGCATCACATGGTTTCCTTCTTTTCTAGGGTTGGATAGCCTGTAACTCTATGAATCATTTTCTTTGTGATCTCCATGGGTCCATTCTGTAAACAAAACTTCAAATCATGGATTCTGCTCAAAACAATTTTAATCCATTCAATCTTGTGATTCTTTGGAAATTCTGGGGCGTGACTTTACCCTTTCCTCTCAAAAACTTTAAATTCATCCTTCAAGATTCTTTCATTATATAAATTCTTATATGCTTCTTTGATCTCATAGTCTCCCACTTCTCTAATCTTACACATATAACAACTCCTAACAACATGGATCATAATAACTTTGGGCAGTATCGAGGATAGCACACCCATTGAATCTCCTTTCATTACAATTTATGAAATAACATGAAACTTTGGTGGAGCACATGCATCACTCTTCACCAATTGAATTTTACCAACCTCTTGGCTCATTCTAGTTGTAGATGAAGTTGTCATATTCTTTGTTAGGGTTTGAAGTCTTTTCTTTCATTTCTAAATTATTTAACACAGTCTAGATCTTCACTTGTTTAGGCTTCTTGTCCAAATTGCTCTTGAATTATGTTACTAGTCGCTAAATTTGCCAAATTGCTCTGTTCTCTTGAAATACATATGCAAGGTATAAGATAATGTCTTCAAAATTCAATATAACCTTCATTTGATCAATTTACAACCTCCATTAATGTTGTGTACTTAGGTAGGTGGAAGCTAACTATCTTAGCCGATATTGGTGTCTTTGAACAAGTTCTTTTCTTTACAACTCGGTCTCTTCCATATCCCTTGGTCTCTACCATTTCTCTTCTAAAGTGACCGGTCCATGTTGCAATGCTCGATCAACATAGACAATTTTATTGATGTTTGGAAACCCTCCATGAATATGTTCTTATGCATCTTTATATATGCAAAAATGAACTTTGGCACATTTCTTGTAAGGAACTAATGTAAGATATATCAATTGAATATAAAGTTCCTTACATACCTTTCTTGCTTATTTTGAGATGACATGATCACATTCTCCATTGGATTGGGTGAACTTAGCTCCATTTGCTCCACTACTTCCATTTTCCACTTTCTTTTTCCATTTTTAATTCATTTCCTTCTTAATTTTCTCAATGTCTACTTTTCCTTTACCTCAGTCTATTTCTTGATTTGTTGAATGTACTTGAGTCTCGCAATTCTTGTTTAGATGTCCAAAATTGTGACATTTGGAACATGCATTGTTAGGTGCATAATTCTTCCTCTAATTTGTCCACTAAGTTTTTAGCTGAGATCTGCATCCATATGCTCTATGCCCATACTTTTGATAGTTATAGCAATATCCTTCAAATCTAGGTGTAGTAGATGCATTCCTCATTCTTGACCTACATTCATGTATTTGATGTCCTTGTTTCTTGTACTTAAAACAATAACCAATAAACTTAGGTTTAGGATTTTGCATACCACGATTGCTTTGACAAATTATTGTAGTATGACCAAGTTTTCCACAATGATAGTTGATGTTTTGTCCTTTGACTTTTCATTCCTTAACTCTCCATTCTTGGATGATTCTCCTTCCTTAGTGTATGAATGTCTTGATCCATCAGTATTGCTAGAAGACTCATAAGTTCTTCAAAGTATTTCATTGCCTCTTTTGGTTTGTTGAGTCTCTCCATAGACTCTTTCTTAGTTTTTAGTTCATTCCTCTCCATAGACTCTTTCTCAGTTTTCAGTTCATTCCTCAATATGTCTTGTGATTTGAGATTTGTAATATCCACAATTCATGATTTGTAAGCGTTAGTTGATTTGTCATGTCCAATTGTGTGCTTGTGAGATTTTGCACATTTGATATCCTTTCTTCAAGTCTAGTATCCATTACTCTTTTGTCTTCCTCAGCCATAGTCCTATATTATTCAACTTTCTTCTTTTGTTCAATCACTTCACATAATCTTACTAACTAGATTTCATGTTCTCTTTTCAGTCCTCTTATTTCTTCCTTGAAGATTTTGTTCTTTTCAAGTAGATCTGCAGATGCTTTGTCATTTGGATTGATTGATTCAAATAGTCCTTTAGTCTCAACTTCTTCATAGGAAAATTATTTATCCTAGATTGCTAATTCTTTTCTTCTTTTCAAGGGTTTCTTCAAATCTTGTCTTGCTTTCTGAAGTTTCTGTAGTACGAGTTGGATGCCAATCACCTAATTGTCAATAACCTTGTCCAGTTTAAAAGCCTCCATCTCCAAGATCTAATCTCCAAGTGATTAAGCTTCTCTTAGAGAACCAATGCTCTGATACCAATTGTTGATTGATGGAAGTAAAATAGGGTAAAAAGATACTAAGAGGGGGGTGTGAATCATAATCTTAAGCACTTTTACTTTTCAACAATTCATTTACACATTCACCAGTTAAGTTGTGCATGTAAAACTTGTAATAATAAACCTGTTGTAACATGTAAATCTGATCTATCACATGCATCAAAATAAACACATAATACAATATTTTTTACCCATAAACCCTCCAAGGTGAAGGTAAAACTAGGGTGGGGATGACACCCATAAATCTTCACTACTACAGTAATAAAGTTAATCTATTAGGGTTACAATGTTTGATCATAATATATGATCTACCTTGCGAGGGATATTCCCTGTTAAAAACATTTGAGACTGCTAGGTTTCACCTTGTTAGTGGATTTAACACTTACAATAAAGTAAGGACTTTTTTAGAAGATTTACAAAGATCTATTAAGACCACTTTGTTGAGATATTTACCTTGATTCAAGTTGGTTAGAATTGATTCAGTACCTGACTCTTGGTGTGCACTATAAGTTGATTTTGAGTCTTCTCCTTGCTAACTGATCCTCTCTTCTTATATGATAATAATTTTCTTCCCCTTCACTGCTCTGATTGGGCTACTTGCTCAGTTAAGAGATAACAAAACACTTTCATTGATGTCTAATCTCATCTCGATCTTTCACTTCACCATTCACATATTACTCCTTGTTCGTATGCACACTCTTCTCTATTCATATCATCACCATGCCACACATCATATGATCTAGGTTAAAATCTTCTCTATTTAAAGAGTTCCATAAAGATTTTTTCTAGATGCTTCCATAATTAGCCTCTCCATCTAAATTGTTGATCACAAAACATAGGGATCTATGATGCACATCATTAACATGTAAAACTCTCTATAACAACCTCTACATATATTAAATGTTCCTTCCAAGTTGGATTGAAAATGATTTACCTCAAAATTTGTACTATTCGTGACTTTTATGTAAACTCTACATTGCTTGGCCTTTACTGTTTTCTGATATTCAGCATTGTTGTTGCTTGGTCTATATTATGCTCGGCACGTACTATGTAACTCAACATTTGTATGCACAAAATTTCTCAGTTGATGTTTAAGCTCAACTCATATAGAAAATACTTAATGACCTACACTTACTCGGCTCCTATAAAGCTTGGTACATACTTACTTATGTACGTGACTCAGCCTATATAAAGTACCTTGGTCGCAGTGATGACAATCTAACTTTGCCTTGTAAATGACTAAAATGTTGACACTAATAGACAATAATAGTTAGAGATATCAATAGTTGTTTCGTCCATCACACCTAGCAACATGTTGATGATACTGTACAATTTTCATCTTTGATGAGGAAATGCACATGTAGAAATCCCACTACAATTTCTACAACATAAAGTGCATAATCATCCTCTACTACATAATATATTAGTTTGTAGATATCTCTTTTTCTCTATGTATTGTTATGTTTTTATGTCCATTTAAGTATTCTTTGTTGTGGACATTTCATAATGCATTCATTTTCCATAGTGGGAGATGCAACACATAAGGAGGGTGCAAAGGAATTTCCTGTATGTTCCTATGTTGCTAGCATAGGATCAGTCCTAGACAACGAATTTCTCATGAGCAACACAAAAATTATTCCCTTAAAGATACCAAAGGTTTCAGGTACTTTAAAGTTATTAGTATATAATCCAATTGTAATTCACTTATTGGTCACCCTAATTTGACTAGAATGATCCCATGATTTTTTTGGCAAGGAATGATCTTTTTTATAAATATCTTCATGACATTACATTGGAGATATTTGGGCCCAACATATGTCATAGGTGGAACATCATATGTGAACTAAACCTAAACCACTATTTTGATTTCATATCATTATTAGGATGATTTTCCTTTGATCTAGTTCTTGAGATATATTAAAGGTAGATTCACTTTATTTCTAAAGCTAACATGTTTTTTTTGCTTAAAAGGTGGAACTATCAATGTCCGAACAAAAAACAAGATCTCATGGATCATATGAGAAAGCTTTTTGGGGATCACACATTTGATGAAGACAAGCTCCTTTAGAGATCTACGTTATATCTTAACCATCTAAGGAACTAGTATAGGTCCAATTTGATGGATAACCCAAAATGAGCATTCCCCTTAGACTACAGTTGATGAGTGGAAGAACCTCGATTTGGACGAGATGGAGAAAAAAATGAAGAGAAGAGGAAACACACCACCAAAAGATAGCCAAAGGTATGTGATACTATAAAGATTATAATTATTTACTAATTAATATTTATATTTAGATAAACTAACATGTTTTAATTTTTCAATAGATTAGATGACATGTCAAAAGCAATGAAGGAAAGACTAGAAAAGTACAAGCAACACAAGCTCGGGTCTGGTGGTTATTTGAAACTTGTAGCACGATTTATAAGTATTAGTAAATGAAATATCATATCAAAATATTTATAAATTGCAAAAATAAAATAAAAATTAATGAAACAATGCAAGAAAAAATCTGATGTTGGCAAAAATGGAGGGCTCTAAGTTCAACCAACTACTCATAGATGAGGTAAAGAAAATTGCCTACAAGGAAGGCTATGCAACTGTGTTTCAATGACTTCAAGAAGTGAGTGGGAAAGTTGGTTCTACTATTGGATCCATTACACAAATAAAAAATGTCAATGTTTTTTTTTTTCAAATTAACAATAGCGTATTTGATAACAATGTACATGACATTAAAATACATGATATTGCTTCTAGAGAAAATCTTCAAGTCGTCGAGGCTCTAATTTGGATTCTAGGAATATATGTAATAATTTTCTATTAGTTTTTTCATTTAATTATTAATATAATTAATCATATTTAATTGAAACAGGTATAGTAATTAACGTAACCTTATATACTATTTTAGAGCATGTAGCTTGCGTTGAACAAGTGGAACATGACCCACCTAAAAGTGAAGTTCCTCCATCAAGTAAAGAGGATAACTATCATTCCTTTAAAAAAAATTAATTGCAATTGGTTTTTTTATTAACATAAAATTGTGTATTTCAGTTGTAGAGGGTGTTCAACAAGCTGAGGTCGAGGGGAGATAAAATGACATGGAAGATGATGTTTCTCCTGTAATTAAAGAGCAACAAAGTTATATTCTTTAAATTATTCACACTTGTAGAAATAATAAAAATTCCCATTTCTTCTTATTGTATTTGACCTCCCTTAACAAGAATGGCCTTGTCCTCACACTAGACTTACAATGAGGACAATAGAAGAGGAACATGATGAAGAAAGTGATGAAGCAATTATTGCTTACAAGAAGATTAAAAAGAAGAAAACAAGAAAATTATTATTTTAATGTACTTTATTTGACAATGGCTAAATCTTTTATGTGCTAATGAATATTGGTGAATATTGCGTGTTGAAAAATGTTATGTGTTAATGAGTGTCACATGTTAATGAATGAATGTTATATTTTATTAATAGTTGAATGAATGTTAGATGATAATGGAAAATTTAGAGTTATGTTGGGGTGGCGAGTTGAGCTTCCACTTTTACATGGTTGGCCCTGTTAAGTAGAGAATAGTAAACTACTCTTGAAACAAAGAAAAGCTTGATATCCAATCACCTTCTCAAAGTATGATTGTAACAAATATTCTTCAAATTCAATATAAATATCAATGGTAAAACTCCACTTTATGATCCAATACTTTCCACATATCACTTGTCTTTAATATTTGATGTTGATTTTGATAATCTCTCCATCTAGTTTTTGTGACAACCCAAATACAACCTTTCATCACTCACCATACCCAATATCAAACACTAGGATGGATCCATACCTAATATATTGACTCTCTAATACACTTCCATGTGGAGAACCTCTTGAACTTTATGTCAAAACACAAAACACTTAACATTACCCAACTTTATTCAAAACAACTTGACATCATAATCTACATCCTTATTATAGTTACCGGTACCCTATTTATTACAGTCACAACCAATCCTCTAGCTTCATGTCAATCACCCCTATGCTTAGGAACATCTACTAGGTTCCTTTAGACTCTCATGTGATGGAGTGAGGTGGATCCAATCAGTGGTCCTATTAAATTAGGATAAACTTTTTGAAGTTATTATGAGATACAACTTCATAGGAAGGTGTAGTTGAAACATAACACATTCATGCAAATTTACTACCCTTATTCATGTACACTTTGTTGGTGTTTCAAAACTACCAAGCAAAAAAACACTTGATACCGAAGTTATGAAAATAAAACTTGGTCTAAGGGTTAGCAACCTCCTATAATCAACTAAGAAAACTTCAGATCTAGATCCAACTTCAACAGAATCACAGGGATTCTATACTCTTTAGGTTCTACAAAACCAGGTGGGTGCACCTGAGGGACATATGAATATATAACTAGTATGATTCTTGACTTCAATGTATACTTATTCACATCATCTTTCTTCTTTACTTCTATTCCTTACAACATAAAATGGTCACAATTCTTCTATACCTTGCAAAAAATCTTTGATAGTAGTAGCTGAAAATGACATACAATGGATTATTACAAACAAGTGTAGAACAACAATTTAACTCTTCATACAACAAATTAAAACTGATTTGAATTATATTTGTGCTCTATGCAACCCCATGATACTGAGAAATGTTATTCTTTAAAACATAAAGTTTAGGACTTAAGTGATTCTAATTCTTTATCTATTGATAATTTTGATGGTAGTGGGAATAAGTTTGTTTCTCCTCCTAATCAAAATCTACAAATCTATATGAATCCTTTACCTACACATGATACTAATACTATTGCTAAGTCATCTTCTATGGATATTGTGTATGATTCAAAGATGGGTTATCTTAATCATGTTGTTAATAAAATGAACTCAACAATTTGCATTCTAAGTAGTGATCAGTGCCTTATCCATTGATACAGAGAAAATCATAGCAGTAAAGCTTGATCTATTCAATTGTCTTACAATTGAAACTATTATTAGTCAACTCTAAATTCTCTTCTTATGAACATCCTCCCTACGCACCTAGAAAACCTATCAATTCAATGAAAGCATTTATTTAATTCTTTGAATTAAGAGCAATCAATGAACATACATACAACCCATCCAAGCTACATTAAAATGAAATAACATTATTCATTCATTCTCAAATCTTTAGATATATGAAAAGGAGAAAAAATTCAAAAACACATATATTTGCAAAACCTTCCTTTGTATTTATTTTCCTTGAAAATAATACATTACTGGCATCGAGTTCAAAATAACTCAAGATTGATGGCGTATGTGCACAATCTGCAATCTGCTAGGGCCCCTGTGCCCTAGCCCCCACTTCCTCTAGTATGCACCTGCGTTTTGGCAGATTGCAGGTCAATCTGTGCTGTTGTCTGCCATTTGAACCGGTGCTGGGGTTTGGGTGGTCAGGTTTTTCTAGCTCATGGGAGAACGCTAAAAAATTATTAGTTTGATGTGTCTTGTCATTGGTGGGGGCTGTGGTGGGTGGAGATCAGTGGGGCCTTGCTCCATTCCCTCCACATTTTTGTTAAACCAAGCTCTGATTTGGAATGAAGGATCGAGGTATGCCCTCCTCCTAGCTTCCTGTTGATGATGTAGTGATGGGGGAGTCTTCGACTTCATTGCATGCTAATGTCAAGGATTTGAATGGAAAGCTTCCATCGGGGGATGGTGAATCTTCTCCAAATGGGGGGATTCAGCTAAAGAAAGTGAATGGATGCTTGCAAAGAGTCGAGGACCGGCCAATTCTGGTTATACAACCTGAACAAGTCTTAGAAGATGTTGAATACTGGAGCAATCATGCCATGATTTGTAAGTTTTTGGGGTTTTGCCTTTCCTTTCTTGTACTAGAATCCTGGGCTCATCGGATGTAGAACCCAAAAGGAGATATGGAGATTTTATTATCAGCTAATAACTACTTTATGGTCATCTTTTCAAGCATGTTAGATTGGAATAAGGCATTTGAAGGTGGCCCGTATTTCTTTAACCAGGTGGGGCTTTTTATTAAGCCTTGGCATATGGGTTTCAACTCGACTGAGGAAATCCCCTCATGAGTTCCAGTGTGGATCCACTTACCGAGGTTGCCTCTCAAATTCTGGAGAGAAGATATTCTACACTCAATCTCACTACTTCTTGGGAAACCTGTGGGATTAGCTACACAGACACAGGATCGTAAGGTAATTTCTTTTGCCCATATTTGTATAGAAGTTGATTTAAATAATCTGTTTCCAGATTCTATGGAAATTTGCATAGGATCATCATCTTGGATCCAACAACTAGACAACGAGACCTTACCATTCAAATGTAGAATTTGCCACAAATATGGACATTTATATCATAATTGTCCCAGGAACAAGTCCTCTTCCTTGGCGGCTTTGGGACCCCTTGTGGAGGACAAGGGGAAGGCTAATTCCTCTATGGGACCTGTTGATAATGAAGGTTTTACTAAGGTCAAGTCTCGTAACAAAGGTAAAGGCAAAAAGAGAACCTGGAGGGACAGACAGACTGATGACACCTTTAACAGGTTTGAGGCTCTTGAAGATTTGGCCCAAGAGGAAGGTACCCTAGTAGAGCTTGTTTCGATGGCCAAAGGGCAGCAGGAGACTCAAGTTGGGATATGATGAATGAGGAGCAGATTCTATCCAAAGGGGATCAACAAGTTGGATAGCTAGATACTGATCTGCCTCTTGTTGTGCAGGATACTGGAGAGATTGGTGAATCATAGTGCTTGATGGGTCCTGTCATCACGGCTCCTATTTCCAATAGGCCCAAGGGGACCCTAGATTCTATAAAGGCTAATAAGGCTTCTCTTGTCTTAGGCATACAGGATAAATCCTTCAAAAAGGGGTCTTTGGATAAACCATTAAAGAGTGGCAGGAAGACTGATCAGGAGAGGTGAAGATAATGGGTGAAAATTTGGTTGAGTCTGGGTCTGTAAAACCCATTGATTCTCATTTCTCTCACCCCCATAAAATATAGTGTTATCTTGGAATGTAAGGGGGTTGAACAACATCCCCAGACAAAAGGTTGTTCGTAGATTAATTGAGTCTCAGTCTCTGGATGTGATCTGTATTCAGGAAACTAAGCTTTCAATGGAAGGATTAGCTAACTGTGCCTTGCGGATTTGGCCTCAAGGCTCTTGGTAGGGATTTGATGCTTTGAATAGTTTAGGTGGGGTGGCTTGTTTCAGGGACCCTAGGAAAGTTCCCCCCCTATGGTGGATCTCTAGTTAGTTCTCCATCTCTTTGGTTGCTTCAAATTTTGAAACTGAAGAAAGGTTCCTTTTATCCAATATATATGCTCCTACTGATTTATAGGTAAATCATATTTATGGGCTCATATCAGTTTCATCTGATCACTGGATCCCTTTCTCTCATGGATTATGGCTGGAGACTTTAATGCTATCACTAGTTTGGAGGAAAAATGTGGTGGACTAGCCAAGCTGGACCTGTCTTCAAATTTGCTCAGAGATATGATTGGCTCTTTGAATCTCATTGACATGAAGACATCCAATGGTGTCTTTACATGGAATAGTCAGAGCTATGAGGGTGAGGCTATCTCAGAAAGGTTGGACAAATTTTTGGTTTCCTGCTATTGGATGAATAACAGGTGGATCACCAATTCTAAAATTTTGGACTAGAGGGGCTCTGACCACTGGCCTATTAAGCTCTCCATCACCTCTTACAGTGTCACCAAATGGACCTCCTTCAAATTTTAGCTGATGTGGCTCAGAGACTTGTCTTTACTTGATCTTATGGTGGGTTGGTGGTATGAGGGGAAGCCTGCCCATGGAATAGCGATGTACACTTTTAGTAAGAGGTTTCAACATGTGAAGTTCAGGCTTAAGAGATGGAATAAACATCATTTTGGGAATAGCTAGGCTCAAAAGGTAGCTGCATCGACTAAGCTGGATATTATTACCTGTTAGATTAGAGATCAGGGGATGACATCTGATTTGAGCAAAGCTGAAATCTCGGCTCTTAAGGAATTGGAAGAGTGGGAGCTTCGGGAGGAGATTTTTTGGAAGCAAAAATCTCGTGTTGATTGGTTACAAGAAGGGGATAGGAACACTGCTTTCTTCCACAACTTGATGAAGTCTCAGAGACAGGGTAATTCTATCTCCTCTCTTGTTTCATCTGATGGTGTCAAGATCTCATCTTGTAGAGAAATCTCTAGGGAAGCTGTCAATTATTTTTCCAATCTTTTTACTAAGGATGATCTTCCTATTGAAGTTGAGGAGCATGCCATTTTGGACTATATTCCCCTCCTAGTGTTTGCTGAGATGAATGAGGCCCTCTTAAGCCCTATCCAGTTACTAGAGCTTGAGAAAGTTGTTTTTAATATGAAATAAGGCAAGGCCCCTAGTCCAGATGGATTCCCAATTGAATTCTTCCAAGAGTTCTAGGAAATAATAAAGTTTGATCTCCTTTAAGTGGTTCAAGAATCTCATAGAAATAAATAGATGTTGAAGTCTTTGAATTCTACTTTCTTGGCTCTTATACCTAAGAAGGAAGAGGCTAATAGGTTGGACCAATTCAGGCCTATAGCATTATGTTACGTTGGCTATAAGATCATTACCAAACTGATCGCTGAGAGGCTCAAACCACTCCTTGGTTCTCTAATCTCTGCTGAACAGGGTGGTTTTGTTGAAGGTAGACAAATTTTGGATGGGATTGTGATAGCAATGGAGGCAATCCACTCTATGTCGACATCCAAGAAGAAAGTTGTGTTTATTAAACTTGATATGGTTAAAGTTTATGATAGGGTGAGCTGGGAGTTCTTAGAAAAAATTCTTTTGGCCTTTGGTTTTGATGAGGAGTGGGTGAGTTGGGTTCTAAGTTGTGTGACTTCTTCCTCCTTCTCAGTTCTCATTAATGGGGAACCATTTGATTTGTTTGGGACCTCTCGGGGACTCCACCAAGGGGATCCTTTATCTCCCTATTTATTCATCATAATGGTAGAGGGTCTTGGCATATTTTTAAAATCACAGGTGAGGCAAGGTATTATCCAAGGTTGGAGCTAGAATAATAATCTTCCCTCTTACTCTCATCTACAATTCGTGGATGACACTGGGTTAATGGGAATGACTAGAATCAGTGAGGCAGTGAATTTCAGGCAAGCTTTGGATATCTATTTAAAAGCTTCAGGGCAACGTATTAACGAGGACAAGTCATCTATTTATTTATTTAATACTCCTCATCTTATTCAGAATAGGATTGCAAGGATTTTCATATTTCAAATTGGATCTCTTCCTTTGATGTACCTTGGAGTTCCTTTAGTCTTGGGTTCTCAGCGAAGAGATTACTGGCAAGGTATTTTGGATAAATTTTGGAATAAGGTTAGTCATTGGACTTACAAATGGTTATCTTCAGCTGGAAGAGTGGTTCTCCTTCAGATTGTGGTACAGTCTCTCCCAATTTATAGATGATGTGTTTAGGTTCCCCCTTCCAACTTTGTGAGGGATTTTGATGCTTTATCTAGGCAATTCCTTTGGTCCGGCAGCCTTCTTTCTTCAAAATGGAGCCTTGTTAAGTGGGATTATATGTGTAGGCTAAAGCATGCTGGGGGACTTGGTCTTAGGTCATTGGCTCTTGTTGTCATGACTTTGGCTGCCAAGTTGTATTGGAGATGGTGTAAATGTCAGGATCAGGATTGGGCCAAGATTCTTGTCCACAAGTATTTTTCGAGTGCTGATTATCTTGATATACCAAGACTTACGTTGGTGGGTAAAGGTTCTTGTATTTGGGACACTCTTAAGAAGGGTGCTCAACTTATCAAGGAGGGCCTCTTCTGGATTTATAACAGTGGTTCTAATGCCCTATTTTGGTAGGACTCTTGGGATGGCCATCCTCCCATTCTTTCTAGCTTTCCCCAGCTTCAGACTCTTTGCCACATTTTTACTAATGTTGGATGGGTCACAATAGAGCACTTTAAGATAGTCAAACGAGTGGGTTAGTTGGAGGTGACTGGTTGGAAAGACATTCAAGAGTGGCTAGTAGGTGGCTCAGAGGAGGACTATGTAGTTGTTGCTAAAACTTTAGAAAGTAGGCTTTGTAGCTCTATTCATGAGCGGGATGTCTTGGTCTAGAGTCCTAGCCTAAAAGGCAAGTTTACTGTGGCTCAAGATTATGCTATGCTTGATAGGAACCGACATGGTCCTAATGTAGTGAATTGGTGGAAGAAAGTTTGGTGTAACCTTTCTTGGCCGAAATTTAATTTTTTCCTTTGGTTACTGGTTGAGAACAAATGCCTCACTTGGGAGAATCTTCACAAACGAGGTTTTCAGGGACCTTCTATCTGCTTCCTCTGTTCAAACTATGAGGAATGTACTTCTCACCTATTTTTCTATTGCCCTTATTCGGGAGAGATATGGCACAGATGGTGGGAGGCTTGGAGACAGGGTTGTATACACATGTCCTCTTTAGGTGACTTTTGGGAGAGTCTAGGCAGACCTCCAGCAAAGACTTCCTTTTTATGGGCTGCTTGGATGGTTGGGCCGCATCTCATTTTATGGAACCTTTGGCTTGAGCGAAATCGCATAATTTTTTGTGACTCCAAGTTAGAAAGTCAGCATCTATGGATAATTATTCTTAGTAGGCTTCTGGAGACCATCTTGGCAAAGTGTGATATGTCTGAAAATATTGATCCTGGGGACCTTGCTACTGTACAAAATTTGAATTTGGGAGAGAGCAGATGTGGTGACACCCTGAGAACTAGACCTTGTCAGGGAAAGCAAAGGGTTTGTTGAGATGGGAGGTGGACTCCCCCCCCCTGCTGGGACTTTGAAGATTAATATGGATGGTTCATCTCGTGGGAATCTTGGTCATGCTGGTATCAGGGGCATAGGTAGAGATAATGATGGGGGTATGGTGTTTCTCTTCTCTACTGATAAAGGTCAGTACTCTAATAATTTGATGGAGGCCCTTGCTATTAAGACTGTTGTTGAGAGAGGTTGTTCCTTAGGCTGGAAGAGGATTATTTGTGAGTTTGATTCTCAGATTATTGTGGACATATTGAATAGTCAAAATTTGGAGAATGTTACTTGGTAATTAGCTGCTTTGGCCAGACAAACTTTATGTCTTTGTAATTCCTTAGACTCTGTTTCCTTTTGTCATATCCCTAGGGAATGGAACAGAGTGGCCGATTGTTTGGCGAAGTGGACTTCAGAGAATGGGGATGGATGGGATATTAGTGGAAGGGAGGAGTTACCTGATGAGTTTAGTGGGACTATTAAGCAACTGATATTGGATGACATGAACATGTAGTGTTTTTGTAGGCTGTGTTCCTTTGCTTTGTACTTTGATTTTGGTTGAATAAATATTTACCCCCTCTTTTTCAAAAATAACTCAAGATTAAACACCTAATCCTTCAATGTTCTAATTGCTCTAAAAAATGCAAGGACAAATACATCATAAAAATTCACACAGAGACTACAAAAATATCCTAAGATTCAAATTATATAGTATTCAAACCCCTTGTCTAGCCTTCGGATCTCATTTATATAGCATGAGATGCAACAAGCTTCAGGCTTTGAGAAGAATGACAGTTGTCCTTAAGATAGAAAGATATTACAAACAAAAAGGTCATTGCCATAATAAGATAAAATTTTGTGCTTTCTTGGTTTCTTGTAACAAAATGTCTTCACCATGAATCTTCTTTTTGTGGGGCCATTTCTATTGCAGCTTCTTGTAGCTGAGGAGTTTCACTTGATGATTGGCCCAAATGCAATTTTTGTTCCTCGAACTATGAGACCATTTGATTTGCTTGTGGTGGACCATGTTCTGATATTTGAAATTGATTGTAACTCGTAGCTCTCCTTTGAGGTCATCAGGCTTAACTGCCAAATAAACAATTACAAATGGTTTTTCTCTTGTTAATTCATCATTTTGAACTTCCATATTTGTTACTGCAGTTGGTTGCTCTCTTTTATTTTCCTCTATTTGAAAAGGTGCATCAATTATTTCCAATTCATCAGGGTCCACACCATCTTCATTGGTTTCGTCAAAAATTAACTAATTGGCCTAAGCAAGATCTGCCATCCATTTGTTGAAAAGTGAATCATCTAGCTAGTTAAATTTCAAAAGTTCTTGTTGTTTCTTTAGAATGTGTCCCCTAATTCCTCAATTTCAGCAAAATCCTTTTTAAAAGTATCAAAAAATATCTACACCCTCATAATTTCCTCAGTTGTTCTAGCAAACCATATGTGATTCTTTTCATTTATGACATTATTGAGTCTAAGGCATATCAAATCATCCAACTCCTCTGCCCATTCTTCTTTATCTTTCAATTTATCCATGACCTTAAGCTCAAAAATTTCACCAAGATACTTTGAGAATTAATTTATAATTCTCTTTTGGAGCACAATCCTCTTATTATCAAGATTTGAGAGGCCATTAGTCATATGAAATGTTTTCTCTACTTGCTTGCAAGAAAAACTAATGACTAAGCAACATAAAATATTGATATCACTCTCCCTATTGCTCCACTTTTTAACAATTGGTTTCAAAGTGGCCTCATTTTCTTTAGCTCATTCCATATATTTATTAACCTTGATAATTGTTCATAAAAAGTAGGCCAACCAACCCTGTCTACTAGATATACAATGGTATTTCTTATTTTATCCTCATACTAAACATCCAATTCCACATGCATAGCCAATATTTTTTTCTTTTCTTCCTCAAAATCTTTAGCTATATAGAATTAGGGTCCCTATGGGGTAGTTGGTATTTTTACAAGGAAGTTGTATTGAAAGGGGCAGTTGGAGGATGAGAAGGATAAGTAATTCTTAGCTGACTAGATCCCTCTCCTACTTTTCTCTTCCCCAATTGTTTCTCCATTTGGGCAATTGTTCCTTCTAGTCGGTGTATTTTATTTCCTCTTTCTTCATAGTCCTCCAACACTTTTTTCCAATCTAACATTTAATCATAGGAACTTTTTTTTGTCGTTAGCTGCAACCATAGCTCCAAAGTTCACCATTTCTTTGGTCATTTGAGAAACCTTTTCACTATCCACCTCTTCCACCCTATAAACCATTAGATTGCCTATGTGTTCAAAATTTGAAACCTCTTGGATCTTGGCTTTGTTTCTCTTCTAGATTGACCACATCACTAAAGCATGATGGTCATCACTATACTTTAACCCCTTATGGGATTGTAGGACTTCCTCCTCATTTTTAATCTATGTGTCTTTTGATTTCCTAAATGTATCAAAAATCATTGCATTGGAAATGTCCCATTCAAGTAAAATTAAAACTTCTAAATCTTTTAGCAGCTATATACCCCCTTTAGGGGTTATCTGTGAAAACTCCTCAATAAGACTAGCCTTAACCTCCTCCTCAATCTCAGAGTCCTTCTTGCCAGGTTGCTCTGTTATAAGCCTTTTGCATTTTTTTTCAAAATTGTTTATACTTCTTCTCAATAAAAATTGAATTAATGCTCTTTACTTTACAAAGCTTTCATCATCTATGAATTTCTTAGATGCCTACTCTACTACAGGATCTATCTCTTTGCCTCTAAAATCTCCTACAATGAGGGCTTATGTTGGTATATAGGGTTCCTCGAGCATTCCCTCTTCTATGTCTATTGTTGTTATTACAACGTCCTTCTCCCCTCCCATTTGACTCAGTTGTTCTCTCAGAGATACTTCATCATCTATTCGGAGTGGAGTTTGGGTGGGAGAATATTCTTTAGTCCTAGAAGAAGAAACTTGTTCCAATTTTTGTCTCTTGGGAGCACATGCAGTAGGTGGGCTTTTTGAAAGTTGTCTTTTATAAAGAGGTACAAGTTGTATACTCTTTGCCACTACATACCCAACTTTTCTCTGTAATATTTATCGGCTTGGGTTTATAATTAATCTATTAGCCAGCCTATTTTCTACCTTAGTGGCCTTGTTTCAATAGGTTTGGGTCAAGATTTTCTTCCTTTCATTCAAAGTTTGCATGAACCTAAAAAATTACCCATAAGCATATCTATCTTTGCACCCCAGTATTTTCTATCGGGAAGGGGATCATAATTTGGCTCAAAAGTATTTATGAAATCAAGAACCTTGCTATATACTTTCCACTTTTTTTTTCTAACTTCTTGTTCTTGTAACAAAAACTTGTTCCTAACTATATCTTTAGGAAAATAAACAAGGTTCTTCTAGGCTTTGGCTTTTGTTCTTTCTTTGAATATTTCATAAAATCCCTCTAGGTCTATAAAGCAAGAATGGGATTGAGCCATGTGGTATTTGTCTAAAAAAATTTCTATATGTCTCCATCCCTTCTTGACAAAATCAAAATTGTACACAATAGTAATTTGAGGGAAGAATGTACCTTTGGATTTGCCCAATAATTCTCTTTCTTCCAATGATCCTATCTACCACAACAACTCTGCAATTCCCACCTTCAAAGGCACTTGATAAGGTAACACATGTAGTTTTCCAGGGAAACCATATACCTTGATGTAATGTTCCCATATTTTTAGCATATCAGTGGAGTTCTTAGCCTTTACATTCTCCACAGGCTAAGTGGAGAAATAAGGAGAAATTGATTAAATTAATTTCTTATAAAGTCAAAAAAAAGAAAAAGGAAAAAAGAGTGACTTTATATTTAAGTAATTTAATTGGAGAATGCATTAATTATTGAAAGGGAGAAGCTTATACCAAGTGCATTAATTATTGGGAGGGGGAAACTTCTAGAGAATGCAATTATTAAATATTTTATTTAATTATTGCATTGTAAGAGAGAAGCTTCTAGCAAGTGCATTAATTATTGGAAGGGGGAAACTTCTAGAGAATGCAATTATTAAATGTTTTTTCCCCTTCTATGAGGATCAAGGAAAAGTATAAAAAGGTGTGAGAGCTTCATTGTTCATCATCCAATTTTGTGAGTTGCATTTGATATCAAGTTGGGAGAAGAAACTAAGGTTTTTGATTTCAGTCAGCCATTGGAGAATGTCAACTCTTCAGTGTTGCAACCATTTGAGGTGGTGAAATATCCATTGAATTTGGTATTTTAGAGAGCTTCAATTCAAGAGTTCTATTTTGTTTTTAAATTGGAGAATAAATTTTGATTGCTATAGTACGCATGCAGGATGATATGCTATAGTGTCTATGCTTGATTCATTCCCATTCTCGGGCATCACTATTATCATTGTACTTCATCAGCATATGATTTCACTGTAATAATTCAGAATCAAAAAATTTGGCATCATTATTACATCTCATTTCCATGAATTTACACTAATAATACCAAAAGAATTGCATTTGAATATTAGTTCCTTGAGGGGTTACTATAGTGGTATCAGAGCAGTTTCCTGCCAGTTTGACAGGGTTTATGCAACCACCATTCAATTTAGTTTTCAAAAGAAAAAACAAAAGGGCTTTATTTACACAGGGAATCAGTACAGCTGAGAACATGGTTGATAGACAATCTCAATGTCCACCCAGAATTATGAGAGATAATGAAGCTTTATAGCATCAGGATAAGCTTCTACAATAAATAGAGGCAAGTACATAGGTAATGATGGCTATGATGCAACATTTGATTAATAGGATAAATAATCATAATAATGATTAGGATGACAGGAGCACAGTAGGATCACAACATAGGACTTGGTCTGGGACAGCTGATAGACCCACACGTCCTACATTTAGGGAAGAAACTCCAACACTCACACCTGATGCTATGGTAATAGATATTACAGATGAACTCTGACAAGTGAGGAATAAGTGGGATTCATTAGCAGCATATGTATAGGACATATGGACATTTGACAACTACCTGAACTACAGAGTTGCCAGGCAGAAGCAAGTAGATAAACACAGTGAGTTGCAACAAGTCACCAACAAGTTGGCATTACCCACATTTGATGGTAGCGGGAAAATGACTACTCGTGCTTAGATTCATAAGGTGGATACTTTCCTATCTCCGAAGACTATGACAGAATTTGAAGCACTGAAGTATGCCACCTTACACTTAGATGGGGCAACTCATGATTGGTGGACACATGGCATGATCACATTGCAACACAATCAGGTAACCACTTATCAGGAGTTCATGGTTATATTGATAAAAAGGATCTTGAAGTTTATTTATGGGAGTTAGCCCAGTTGAGACAGTCAGGAGGCTTAGAACAATTTATCGATGACTTCCAGTAGCTTGCAGTGATGGTGCCTAACATTTCAGAACAGAGGCTAGTCATTTTATTCACGGAGGGATTGACTGAACCACTCAAGGGGTGGATAAAGGCCTTTGATCCTCCTACATTACAGGAAGCCATGAAGAAAGCCTGTAGTATGGAACTTGTAGCTTCGGCAAACCAATTTAGTTCGAAGGGTTTTTCATCATTTAGAGATAACAAAGGGGGATTCAACAAGGGTAAAGAGAAGGTTAGTGACTCAAAAGGCAAGTCAACTACACCTTTGGATAAGGAGACGATTAATGACATGTGTAACAAGAAGCTATGCTTCTTTTGCAAAGGTCCCTATGAGTTTGGTCATGACTGTCTTATGAGGCCTAAGGAGAAGGTTAACCGGGTGATGTGGGATTATTACGAGGGTTCAAATTTAGATAGCTCAGAGCGCCATGATGAGGATCCTAATGAGGTAGAGGGTGAACAGGAGGTAGATAGTGCTAAGAAAAAAGAGGCTCCAGAGCTACATTTACAAGAGACACGTCCGTCTAGTATTCAGAGAGAGGGATCTTTCAGACTTCCGGGAGTCTTGGCTGGACAGAAGGTTATTACTCTGTTGGATATAGGTGCCATGCATAATTTCATTGATGCACGATTTATGGAGAGGCGTGGACTCATTACTAAGGAGTTCAAGGGATTGAGAGTCAAGGTAGTTGATGGATATACTCTTCGTTGTGACAGGATGGTGCGAGATCTACCTTTGCACCTGAACAACTATGAGTTCAAGGCAGACTATCATGTGGTCAACATGGGTGACATGGACATAGTACTTGGGATGCAATGGCTACATTCTTTGGAGGAGGTTATCCTGAGACTGAAGGATATGGAGATACAATTCGAGGTGGATGGCAGGACTCATGTACTGAAGGTTATCCATAATGGTGATGTGAGGACTATCTCATTTAGGCAAATGGAGAGATTAACCAGGCATGATGATATAGAGTGGGTGGCAATATGCACCTTGATGCCTACCTAGGAGGAGCAACATTATACTGAATATCATCTAGACATTCAAAAATTGAGAATCAAGTATGAGAAGGTATTAACAAGATTCCACCAGGCAGGCCACCAAATAGAGGCATTGAGCACATTATTGAGTTGGAGGAAGGTACTAAGCCTATCATGATCACACCATATCGGCACCCAAAATGACTCAAGTATGAGATCAAGAGGACCATCAAGGAGTTGCTAGCAATGGGACACATCCAACAAAGTAAGTCACCTTTTGCGTCTTCTGTTGTTTTGGTAAAAAAGAAGGATGGTACTCTATGGATGTGTATTGATTATAGGGTGTTGAATAAGAGAACTATAAAGAACAGGTATCCCATCCCATGCATCGATGAGTTGATAGATGAATTGCATGGGGCTTGTTATTTCACAAAAAATTATTTGAGATCAGGCTATCACCAGATCAGAGTTCGAGAGCAGGATATTGAGAAAACTGCTTTAGATGTCATTGTGGGTACTTCGAGTTTTTAGTCATGCCTTTTGGTTTGACTAATGCACCTGCCACTTTCAAGTACACTATGAACAAGCTCTTCCACCATCAGTTGAGGAAATTTGTGCTGGTATTCTTTGATGATATTTTGATCTATAGTAGGACTTGGCAGGAACATTTAGAACACTTGGAGACAATATTGAGCATTTTACAAAGGGAGTCCTTGTATGCCAATGAGTCCAAATGTGATTTGGGGATGACGGAGTTGTTGTATCTTGGACACATCATTAGTGCAAAGGGAGCGTAGATGGATCCTGTAAAGATCTATGCTATTGTTGATTGGCCACCACCAGAGAACCTTACACAGTTGAGGGGGTTCCTTGGTCTATGTGGATTCTATTGCAGGTTTGTTAGTGGCTACTCACAACGCGCAACACCTATGATAGATTTGCTAAAGAAAGGGGCATTTGTGTGAACTCGGGAGGCACAGGACTGTTTCATGTGGTTCAAGGAAATAATGACTACATGCCCAGTATTTGCATTGCCTGATTTCACGAAGCCATTTGAGCTTCAATGTGATGCTTTTGGAGAGGGAGTTGGTGTTATACTCATGCAGAACAAGGATCCTATATCTTATGAGAGAAAGAAACTCAGAGGGCCACAAAGATCATTCAACATATATGATAAAGAGATGTTGGCCATCATGCATGCCTTGGCCAAATTCAGACAATATATTGTGGGCAACAAATTTTGTATTAAAACTGATCATAAGAGTTTGAGGCACTTTTTGGGATAGCGAGACCTGAATGATCGTTAGCAGAAGTGGGTGAGTAAGTTATAGGCCTATGATTTTGATATCACATATGTTAAGGGGACGTAGAATGTTGTTGCAGATGCTTTATCTCATAGGCCACACTTCACTTCTATGATTCATATATCAAAGGATTGGTGACACTTGATTGTAGCAGAATATGCTAGAGACACATGGGCCTCTGAAATAGTGGAGGGAACAACGATTGACACCAAGTACACTCTTGTAGATGATTTGATCATTTACAAGAATAGGATTTACTTAGTCCTAGGTTCGAAAGTGAAGCAGTTGATTTTGAAAGCACTCCATGATTCACCTACAGTAGGCCATCCTGGGTATTTCAAGACTTATAGGTTAGTTCGGGAGTGGTTTACTTGGAAGGGGCTTAAGGATGATGTATTGTAGTATGTGCATGAGTGTCTTGTTTCCCAGTAGAACAAACAAGAGCACACTTATCTAGCAATGCTCCTACAACCACTTCCTATTCCTAATAAGAAGTGGGAGTGCATCTGCATGGATTTTATCACGGGCTTGCCCAAGGCCCAGGGGCATGATTGTATCTATGTGGTGGTGGATAGGCTGACAAAATATGCTCACTTCTTCCCTATCACTACTACATACTCAACAGCTCAAGTGGCAGAGGTCTTCTTCAGGGAGGTTTTCAAATTACATGGTTTGCCTCGGAACATTGTGAGTGATAGGGACAATTGCTTCATGAGTCACTTTTGGTAGGAGGTATTCGGGTTGTGTGGCATTGAGCTTACACTTAGCACCAGTTATCACCCATAGACCGATGGTCAAACAGAGATTGTGAACAAATGGGTGGAAGGGTATTTGAGGAATTATGTGGCAGCTCAGTAGCAAGTTTAGGTCAGATGGATATATCTCTGTGAGTATTGCTACAATACTACATACCATATGACTATACAAATGACACCCTTTATGGCACTTTACAATTATGAGGCACCCAGTTTCTTAGATTTTCTGTTGGGTGATAGTCAGGTACCTCATGAAGGTGAACTATTATAGGAGAGTAAGGATATAGTTGCCACTCTCAGGGACAACATTACTAGAGCTCAAAACCAACAAAAGCAATATGTAGACCAGAAGAGGACTGAACGTAGTTTTGAGGTAGATGATATGGTCTACCTCATGTTGTAGCCATATATGTAGTCCGCTCTCAAGAAGAGTGGTGTAGAGAAACTCAAGCCATGCTATTATGGACCATTCAAGATCATCAGGCGAGTTGGTGAGGTGGCTTATGAGTTGGAGCTTCCCATAGATAGTAGAGTGCACAATGTGTTTCATGTGTCATGCCTCAAAAGGCGTTGGGTCAGAATGTGGTGCCTTCTGCAATATTACCTCCCTTGGATGATGAGGGAAAATTGATATTGGTGCCAGAGGCTATCATTGATTTTAGGGAAAGGAACTTGAGGCGGCGCACTATAAGGGAGTATTTGGTGAAATGGAAGGACCTGCCAGTTGAGGATGTGACATGGGAGAATGAGGAGATTTTTCAGTATCTGGACTTAAAGTTGCTTGAGGACAAGCAATTTCAAGGAGGGCAAACCATAATGTTCCCATCTTTTTAGCATATCAGTGGAGTTCTTAGCCTTTACATTCTCCAAAGGCTAAGTGGAGAAATAAGGAGAAATTGATTAAATTAATTTCTTATAAAGTCAAAAGAAAAATGAAAAAAGAGTGACTTTATATTTAATTAATTTAATTGGAGAATGCATTAATTATTGCAAGGGAGAAACTTCTACCAAGTGCATTAATTATTAGGAGGGGGAAACTTCTAAAGAATGCAATTATTAAATATTTAATTTAATTTATTGTATTGTAAGAGAGAAGCTTCTAGCAAGTGCATTAATTATCGGAAGGGGGAAACTTCTAGAGAATACAATTATTAAATATATTTTTTCCTTCTGTGAAGGTCAAGGAAAAGTATAAAAAAGGGGTGAGAGCTTCATTGTTCATCATCCGATTTTGTGAATTGCATTTGATATCAAGTTGGGAAAAGAAACTAAGGTTTTCGATTTCAGTCAGCCATTGGAGAACGTTAACTCTTCAGTGTTGCAACCATTTGAGGTGGTGAAATATTCATTGAATTTGGTATTTGGGAGAGCTTCAATTCAAGAGTTCTATTTTGTGCTTAAATTGGAGAATAAATTTTGATTGCTATAGTAGGCATGTAGGATGTTGCGCTACAGTGTCTATGCTTGATTCATTCCCATTCTCGAGCATCACTATTATCATTGTACTTCATCAGCATATGATTTCACTATAATAATTCAGAATCAAATTTTTTGGCATCATTGTTACATCTTGTTTCCATGTATTTGCACTAATAATACCAAAAGAATTGCATTTGAATATTAGTTCCTTGAGGGGTTACTACACCTAAATACAATGGACACTGCATATGGGATGATATCTCCTCAATTGTGACTTACGTTTAATCTTTTTGCATGATCCTTTGGCCTAATCAGTTCTAATAGTGATTAAGGTATTTTGGGACTATCTCCAACCAATAACATTCTAAGCCTTGAGGAAAAGTACCTAGCAAATCTAAAAAAGTTAGTATCAGTTACCTCCCATGTCATGTTTGCACTCCAAAATTGGATAGGAAACTTTTCTCCATCTCTCTCCAATTCCAATTTCATTTCTTTGGAGAAGAAAGTGACATCTGTGTACAAGCATATGTACATTAACAAGGAATTCCAGTAAAAAGGTTTATTAACTTTAGCCTTGGCTATACCTATCAACCCATTATGAATCTCTTCTACTAAGTATGTGGCAAAATAAAAAATTGAGCTCATACCATACCAAAGTGTTTGAGCAATAATAAGAACAAGGGATCCTTGAATATGATCCTATTCATCCATTCCAAAATGTTTGCAAAGAGACAAATATAATGCTTGAGCCCTAGGATTGAAATTTTTTTTTAGTAATGGCTCTAGAGTGAAAGCAGTTACTAATGGCAGTGACCCTATCTTGACAAAATGTTCTTTTAATGGTCCTACCCTCAAATATACCCTTCGTGTATCATACCTAGCCTACAAATCTTCCATATCTATCTTCTCATGCATTGCATGGTTAGGGTTTAATTTGAAAACCTCCCTAATCAATTTTGGTGAAACCCTAAAAAGATTGTCACCAGAATGATTCTTCATGATCCTAGTTATTGGATCATACTTCTTTGACATTACTACAAGTATGTCATCATTGGAAAATACCCCTGGTACAACCAATTTTTTGATGTCAAATTTCCACACATTGCTCAAAGGGGTATCGAGTTTTCTTTCTAAAAACCATTTTTGGAATAACTGTAAACCTCCAATTGATGTCTGAGCATCTCTCAACTAGTTTTCTTTGTCATATAAATCCTCATAGATCAATAACCTAGGGTTTTTTGGTATGAATTCTTTTCCCCTAGAAAGTTTATTTATAGATTAAGGCATTTGCTCTAAAAAAATCATCATGTACGACCTTTTTTAGGTAGTCTACCTTTCCTGAGAAGTCTCTTTGTGGAGGCATACTGAAAATATTACTTTACTACAGCTATGTTTTTTTTCAATTAACTAGAAGCCTTGGTGCTCACTTGATTTTCCTATTTATTCCACTGAAAAATTCATTTACAGCAACTTGAAACTCTCAAAAAATACACCTTAAGCTTTGGATATCCCCAATCTATGAGAATTTTGCAACCTTAGCATTCAATAATGAAAAATTGGTAACCTTATTTCAAATTTAGTCTCGCACAAAACAACATTGATCAAAATTAATGTTCCAACAATCATATTTCATGTTGCATTGCAGAATTTAAAATCCAGCTATTGATCTTCATAAATCGGATGACTTAGCTTTAAAACCAAATGACTGCATTACCCTTTTGTGAAACTAGCCATGCATTAAAAAGTTTCTTCCCCACATTCTCTAAAGTTTGAGTAGTTTCATATTGTGGGAAAGTACTGATTGTCGATCTCCAAATGATTGACGATCATGAAAAACCTTAGTTGTTACTACAATTGCCTTTAATATTTCAGGCTCACTAAACATTCAACCTTCACCTCATCATACATGCATTACTCCTTGGCAAATCAACATAAAACATTTGGCATACATTCTACCTTAGCATTATTTGGCAATCTTTGGAACAACTAACCCCACATGGCTACATGTCGAAAAGTAGATTCCCTGCTTTCTCTAAAATTGGAGCATCTTTATAAAGCGGGAGAGTACCTATTGTCAATCTTCTCAAGATCAACGATTCCATGAGATTCACTTTATTTAAAACTAGTCATCAATTGTATCCAATAAAATGAAGCTAATCTGCCAATTGTTCTAACACTTTTTCAACTATTCTGATACCATTTTAACTTTGCGGCCCATAAGAGAAATGACCTTAGCAATTCCATGTGTCAACAAGGTGCTTCCCTACTTTCTTTAAAGTTCGTTCATCTCCATAATGCGAGAAAGTGCTCACTGTCGATCTCCTTAAGATCGACGATCATGAAAGTTGCTCTATCGTACAGTATTTCAAAGGGTTGAATAGGACCTGCAAGGACAGGTGTCATATTTTTGCTTCCTCGCATTCTCTAAAGATCAAGCACTTTCATAATGTAGGAAAGAGCCTAGCGTTGATCTTTCTTTGATTAATAGTTGGAAAATAAACCACATCAAGGTTAAGACATTTTCAAAAAGAACACTGGCGAGTTAACTCAAGGTAAAAACCGTGGTTAGAGCAAAGGCTAAGGTAAAAGAATTTTGGGAAATTATTTTCAAATGATACACAAAAAAAAAATTAAAGTAAAGATTTTCTAAGGGCAAAAACTTCCCAAATATTTTTTAAATGAACGAATGCAACCTTATTTTTGAAAAACTAGGGCACAAATAATAATTGGCTAACATGAAATTAGAGGTTTTTGGATGTGAAATGCAACAAGTTTTTGGATGTGAAAAACCAAGCCAACACACTTAAATCCTTGAAATATATATGAAATATAAATCCTATATATGATTTTTTTTGATATAATTGTGACATTTCCATGACTATATTTATGATCAAGTGTATTATAAATTATAATTATATGGTATTGTCAGATACCTTTATTTTAGTTATTATGAAGGATTTGTGTAACATCATTGGAATGAGGTTCCATTGAAGGGCTTTTTCTTGCGGAAGATCTTTCACCAAGTCTTCTTGTTCTTCCTTTATTTGAGTACAACCAAATGAGTGCTTTATGGACCTCTCTCCTTACAAGCCAAGTAAAACTTGACTTCTTCATTCCTAATTTAAAACACACCTTCTTCAAAGGTTACTCTACCCTTCCAAGTGTTTTGAATGCCCAAAAAAATTGAACAAAGTCCCAAGGTTCAATTTGCGCTTTAGGGACAAGCTCCCTAAACTAGGCGTAGAGATATTTAACCTAGGGTTTGATGTTAAAAATAACAAATATTTTCTTTGTGTCTCAAGCTTTTGAAATTTAAATTACATGGTCCTAACTTGCATTTACCAAGTGGCTATGGAAATCCATTCGTGAAATTGCAACTTAGGCCTCCATTTATACAAAACCCTAATTTCTAAGAGGGGTTTAGACCTATTAATACAAAAAAAAAGCCTATAACTCTCTTCAACAATCACCAAATTAAGTCAAACCAATTGCATTAGAAAGGTAATTTTAAACACTATCCAACTAGGTCACCTAATCTAGTATGCCAATTCGTACAAGGTTGTACAACTTTAGAAGATAGAAAATTTAGATAGAAATCAATGCTTCTTTATTCATTAAACTTTATTTCCATACAACCTCCATCCACTAACTTGGGAATGGATCAAATATGTCTATATAGACTCTTACCAAATACTGAAACTAGCTTTCAATAGGTATGACCATTGGTAAAGAAGTTACAATTACTGAGCAACTTTTGCAAAAAAGTTGCTTGACAACATTTTTAACAACTTTTGCAAAAATATTACAATTTTGACAATTTTGCCTCTAAGACACAAACAATGATAGTAATAAATATGCCAAGGCCATTTCTAAGACCATTATTTGATAAATCAACTCAAAATATCTAATGACATCCTATTCTACATTCATGTTATGGTCTTATTAGTGTAATGAGATCCAAGGTTTATAAAACACCTTTGGTCTCTTAGCCTTACATTATGAGACCCGATCTTTATGGTCCTATTTATGCTAGTTTTTCTCTAGTCTTCTTAATTGCCTCCTTTATCATCCATGTGACATATTCAAGGGGTTTATCTTTCCATTTGACCAAGAGCTCATAATAAGTCCTCCTCCTTGTCTTGTGTGCTTTCCTCTTGTCTAGGATGCATTCAATCGTAGGCTTGGGATGTTGTGGTAGATCTTTCACCAAGTGCAAATAAGTCATATGTAATTAATAAACATAGAGTACTGTTCCAAATGGAAAATAGAGGAATGTTTGATTCTAGACAAAGTGATTTCCAACAAGTTATAGCCTCCAAATCCCATCTAAACTCAAGTGAAAGATAAATCCAAATTTGATTTTGCATATCTTCTTATCTACTCTTCATTTTGACAACTTAGTTGCCATGGAACATTATCAGTTAATCATATGTTTCTCTCCTCATTATTGATATTTTATATCTCTTTGTTAGGCTATAACCTATTTTAAGTTTTTAACAAAGCTGACCACTCATTTCTATTATTAATGCAAATAATTTCCTAAAGCTGAGCCTCTATATCTCTTGTTTTATTTCTATCTCTCCTTATTTTATTTTGGATATTTTATGTTTCATATTTGAGGTATCTATAACTCAATTTGTTGTAGAGTTTTATCTAGCATACATTTCTTGAAGAGACATTTTTTGTTTTCTTATAAATATGATCAAAACTATTTGTATGTTTTCTTGCATCTTCTTGTGATGGCTCTAACTTAAATTTTTTCCTTTATTTTTTATATTAAATTTCATTATGGATTAATAGGGATTGATAATTTTGTTTGAAATTTTACGTACATCCTTTTCAAGTTTGATATTTATCTTTTGTCTGGCTCACAATCCACCAATAGTTTTTCAAAATACACGATGACTAGTTGGAGATTGAACCACCAAATTGTAAGAACTATTGTTCTAAAAGAGCATAAAAATCACTAATGCATGATCATCATCTATTTATGCTCTTATTGTTGTAGTTTTTCTTGCATTTTAAAAATTTTCTAGTGAAAATGAAATTTCAAACTAATTAGGTAGCTATTCCAAAATTGATTGTAATTGGTTGAAGTATGTTTAAATATATTAATTTTACATGTTATTGAATGTTATGTGTTTATGTGCTAGTGCTAATGAATGTTAACAAATGAATGAATTTTAGATGGTACCTTTGAATATTATGAGATTACTTTATGGATGTTCATAGTTTTTCACTTAATGTAAATGAATGTTATATTTTATTAATGGATGAAAGAATTAATAAATGCTATATGTTAACAGGGAATTTAGAGTTATCTTAGGGGGTGAGGGGGTGGGGCATGGAACCTTATTAGTTTAAGGTATGTTTCTCTCCTCGTTATTAATATTTTATATCTCTTTATTACACATTTTAGACTTTCTTGGTTTATCATGTAATGAAATTGATCTTTTGTATCGATGACTAACATAGAGTAGTGATTTTTTTGGCTTCAAAATTTGCACTGTTTTAGTCAATCAACACTTTGCACCCATTGTTTGTGCACCTAGAATCAAAGGTATGCAACTTTATCTCTTGTAACTATAATTTGCAAACACCTACAAACAAGCAGTCTAGTTACTCAAATATTTAGTCAATGATGTTGTAACTTTTTTAACTAGCTTACATATTCCTTCGTAAGTCTTATGGAATTTTTTGTTCTTATAAAATCAACTTAAATACGTATCTTACTTGCCACAGTACTAGAAATGAAATAGACATATAATATGAGATAATAACTTAGAAAGTTAAATAGAAATTAATTATTTCAAGAACATCACCTTAACATTATGATTATGTTAGAAACTCATTGTCAGAGAAAACTTCCACAAATAAATTTAGTAAGTATAGTTCAAACTCTACAATGGCTTTTTACAAGGCAAGCAAACTTAAAAGTATACCGATGAAAAGATAGAATGAAGTAGAATATGAATGCTTCCCCATGGATCCAAGCTCAGTTTTTTGTTGTGAACTGATTTGGTTTCTACATTCCAAAACTCTCATAGCACTTATTAAAGGAAGTTTTTTTTTATGTATTGTTATGGCCCAATTATAGTAACTTTGACAAGTAGTATATTTTAAGCCCATGAACTTATTTCAAAGGTTCTTTGCAAATTTTGGCAATTGATTGGTTATTGCATTAGATTTCTCTCAAGTAACCATTTGTATGCCCCATTGTACTTGGTAATATAATGTGCATTCTATTATGTATTGTGGAAGCATCAACCTACCCTTTTCATAATTATAATAGAAATACCTCTTTGGTTTGTGTAAGAATTTGCCTTAGGGAAAAATTCACCCAAGATCAAAGAACTCAAGCACAAGCACAACAATAGACCAAAAAGAGTATGATCAGAATACCGATATGTACTCGATTCAATGTGAAAGTACACTAGGAGTGCCTGTATATAAAGGCCTCCAGAATGCTTCTAGAATGCATAAAAATCAGCAACATGATAAGTCATACAACTAGGCACATGTCCACCTGAAGTGGATTATCCTCCATTAAGCACAGAAGTAAGTGCGATGATGAGAGGATAAGCCTACAAAGGTGTAGCGCGCAAATTTATGTTATAGACACCATGTGCTAAAATAAGAGTCCAAATAATTGTGTTGTCTATATAACAACTCAGTTAATTATGCAAGCTCCAGTGTTGTAGATACCATGTGTTGAATTAGATTTGCTTACTTCTGTGTTGTCAACATGACAACTCATAAAAGTACACAAACTCCTAAGCGTCTCACCAAATAAATAATAAAATAATGCATTAACCTAAGTAAACTTAAGTAAAGTGTAAATAGTAAATACATATTTACACCAACACCCCCCCCCCCATCTTAAGTGTAACTTAGGGGAATGCACTTAAGCCTACAAAAACTAGGATGAAATGCATAATTGGTCCGATCTACTAGGCCATGTTAGGTACCCATGTACATAATGAAATGCAATCTCTCATAAAATGGAGAAAGAGGGGAAACCTCATGGGAAAAACCCTCCCCCAAAAAGAGAGATGAAAAGACAAGATGCATGGATGGATGGAGTAATCAAGACTCCCCCCCCCCCCATTATGACATACATCAAGTATATACAAAAGAGAAGTATGACAAGAACAAAACCCCATATGAGGAAAAAGTTCCCCCCATAAGAGAGAAGAGGAAGAGAGACAAGGTAGCCCCCCCCCCCCCCCAAATTGTTAGATTGTGGTGACTGATCAGGAAAGTACTGTACATACTTCATAAATAGTGGGGTAAAATTTTTTTTTTGGAAGTAGCCGACATGGTAGCAGACATATTATGGCCGACATATGGCCGACATGTTATAACCCTAAAGCGGTTTAATACTTGTATAAAAGGGCTTAGGGTTGGGTATTTTTAATAATGTTGTGATACGAAATTGGTTCTTGTGGCGGTATTGAGTTGTAAGGGATTACGGATTGTAATCAGGTTGTAATCACTGGATTGTAATAAGATCAGACTTGCTATTTGGTGGACGTAGCCCAGGGATTGGGTGAACCACGTTAAATCTTGGTGCCTTGTGTTCATTTCTGTGTGTTCTATTATTTTCTGTTATTGGTTATATTTGCATGTAGTTTTTATTTCTGTCCATGGTTTATCCTAACACAAATGAAGAGTACTGATCAGTGATGGTTGCTCCAAGGAATAAGCTGGTCCATGAGAGTTGAATAATGTTCCTCCCCTTTGGAAGAAACAATTGAGATGCTTCCCCTATGTGTAGAAAGAATCCTAATGATGAATGGTACCTCTAAAATATGGTACCTGTGTCGATATTGATGGTCACCCCTTCCAAGACTACTAAAAAGAACGAGTGCAGATCTGGCAGGATGGATGTAGAACCTGTCCCAAAGAACTAACTGTCTCCTCAAATGATAAAGAGACCTCCTACAACTACTGTACATAAGAATCCACAATCATATCAACTTGTGAAGATAAATCATGTAGAGAATGGACATGAGGGTTAGAGTGAGCCCTTGCAACAACTGAAGAAGGATCTTCTTCATTAAAGAGAAGATGTACATCATCAATGATGTCTCCCAAGTCTACTATGTATGACTCCATGAACAAACTTGAAATGTCTGTTAGGAAGTCATCAATAGATGTTGGAGCTGGAAGATAAGGTGTACCCTGATGTGCTAGACCTATCACTATGGCATTGTATGCATGTGGAATATGCTGATGATGTGACCACTCTCTGCATCTCTCAATAGGATCCCACAACTTTGAGTCTGTTGAATCACTATCATTGGTGTCACTATCAGTTTTCACAATGTATGAAGTGCAAAGAGGATTAGAGGATAAGCTGGGTGAACTTTCCTCAAAGAGTACACCCTTCTCCATAAAGATCTCATGAGTCTCAAGATCCACAAGTTTGTATGCCTTAACACTGTCTTCATATCCGATGAAAGTACAAGGCCTAGGTGGTGGCACTTGCATCCCCTGAAAGATATGTTTTCCCATGCTAGACAACCGAAGACTCTGAAGTGTTTCACAATTGGTTTTCTGCCACACCATGCCTCAAAAGGAGTCTTACCATCTAAGGCATTATGAGGAGACCTGTTAAGTATGTGAGTGGCACTGCTTATAGCTTCAACTTCAAGTGTAGGATCAAGAGACTTGTCTTGTATCATGCAACTTGCCATGGACTTAAGAGTTTGTATCCTTAGTGCTGCAACATCTATCTTGTTCAAACTGAATGCTGGAGGATTCTGAAGATCAATACCCTTAAGTTTGCAAAAGTCTTTAAGTCTTGTGTTCACATATATGTTTTCATTGTCTATCTGAAGAACCTTGATGGCTTTCTTTGATTGTTGTTCAACATGACTCTTAAATTCTTGAAGCTTATCAACCACTTCATTCTTGTGATGAAGAAAGTAGACCCATGTGTAGCATGAAAAGTCATCAATGGAAGTAAGGATGTAGCAACATTGGCTGATTGAGCTCACTACAAAAGGTCCTGCTAGTACCATGTGAACCAACTGAAGAACAACTAGTACTCTTGAAAACTTCCCTTTATCATACTTCTCCTCGAGATGCATATCCACTGAACATGATGAACACTCGCCCTTAGAAAAGTTGATGTTAAGTAGACCTTTGACCATGTTTTTTAGAGCAAAGTTGCTGAAGATAGCGGAAGGCAAGATGACCATACTGCTCATGTCATAAAGTGATTTGTGAATTAGATTGAGTCAACAAGGCTTGTGAAGGAGACTTACGCACAAAGTGGGAGAAGGAATAAAGCCTCTTATCATGATTAACTTTCCCAACTACAACCAATGAATCATCTTTGAGACTGCGCACCATTACTGAATCTGGAAGGAACTCAACTTTGTTGCCATCTCTAAGGTGAGTGATTTGGTAAATTGAGAGGAGATTAGAGCTAAGGTTTGGAACATAGAGAACATCTTTGAATTCCCCATTTTCCATCTCCACATGTCCTTTGCCTTCAACTTCGATTTTAGTATCATCTTCCACAAAGATGTGCAATACCTATGACTGATTCAATGAAGAAAAGTCTCCCTTTGAAGAACCCATGCGATATGAGGTACCTGAGCCAAGAATCCATTCCAATGAAGAACTTGAACCAACCATAAGTGCTTTCCCTTTTCCCTTTGAAGTGGTTGGAGTTAAATCCGTGGAAGCATTTGGCACTTGAATTTTGTTCTTCTTGAGTAAGTTTTCCAACTAATCGATTCTCTTAGTCTTGCAATGATGCTCATCATGATTCGATTTCTTGCAATATGCACAAATTTTTTTTTCCTTCTTTTCATTAATTCCCTTCTTGTTGGAAGATTTATTGCCTTGCTATGAGGAGGATTGTTGTGTCTCAGAATGTGATTTTTGCTTCCACTACTTTTTCTTGTTGTTGTTAGAACTTCCTCCTCCTTGACTTGAGTGGTTCTCATCACTTGCCACCAATTCTTTGGTCTTTGATGACGTGAGAAGTCCCATATCTATCAAGTAGGATTATTCAAAAATCAACATTTCTACAAATGCATCAAATGTAGACTTTTGGAAAGCACTTCTCATGGTTAACCTGTGAGTGTTATAACTCAAAACAAAAGAAGCATACTCTAAAGGTAGCCTCTTCAGGATGTGATGAATCAACTTATCATCCTTCGTAGGATTACCACAATCTTTAAGTAGTGCTCTAAACTCATTGGCTTTGTTGATATAATCTTGAATTGTGTCAAAATTCTTAAGATCCAAGAGGAAGTAGGTCATCCTCAATCTGGTATCCTTTTTCCTCATCCACCTTACCGTAAAATGCTTCAAGTTTGTCCCAAGCAGGTTTGGCTTCCTTGAAACTGGAAATGTGGAAGAAGAGATCTCTATGAACACAAGTGCTAATAATTCCTAAAGCATGTTGGTCTTTAATTTTTTAATCATCAAGTGTTGTGGCATCAGTGGGTTTTGCAATTGAAGCATCAACATAAAGACTTAGACCTTTTCCCATTAATCTACTCCATACAATATCTTTCTATGTAGAATGATTGTGTGAAGTTAGAAGTGGACCTTTAGGTGAACCCATGATGCAAAAAAGTAAAAGAGCACAAAAGAGTGACACAAGAAGACAATACACACCCCCCTTATTCACTCAATCAAAAGAACACAACCCCCCCCCCCCCCCCCAACAAAAAGGAAAAAGAAAAGAGAGAGATGTTTTTGGCACTTTATATGTAGTGCATGTACAATAGGCCACTTGTCTAAATATACAAAGTGGATTTTTTATTTTACTGATAGAACTGCCTTTTGAGGGTCAAATTTGTCACTAAGAATTTTAGCTTAGATATACAAGAATTTTGAAAAGTAATCAAAGCAATACAATGCAGAAAAGGCCCTAAGTCTGAAAGTGATATTTTTGTCCACACAACCCTATAATATGATTGCAGATCTAGAAAGTAGACAAAAAATTAAGCACTTACAAAAAAATAAAACTTGAAAATGTGTCCAGATGAGCCTGTACAGAGCATTTCAAGTTGCAAAATGCAGGATTGAACAAGTATGGTCACCAAAAAATGTAATTTCTAACAAATTCGTGCACCAAAACTAGAAAAGAACACTACCACTAAAAAGCTCAAGAAATTCTACCCAAAATCCAAAAAAAAAAAAACTTGAAAATGTGTCTAGATGAGCCCGTATAGAGCGTTCCAAGTTGCAAATGTAGGATTGAACAGGTACGATCACCAAAAAATGCAATTTCTAACAAATTTGTGCACCAAAACTAGAAAAGAACACTACCACTAAAAAGCTCCAAAAATTCTACCCAAAATCCAAAAAAATACACCTGATTTAGAGTCCGGATGACTGAGTTATGGCCTCCCAAAGTTAGACTGTCAAATCAAAATTGCATCTGGAGAGGGGTCTAGGCAAAAAATTGTGCACTTAAATTTGACAGTCAAACGACCATCATAGTAGTTATAAAATGCTTGGGAATGTCAGTTAGATGACCATCAATTTTAACACCGTGAAATGCTGATGTTAGTGAAAAAAGGCCACTTGGGTGACGTGTCAGATGACATCAGCATACAATTGGTAGACTTGGCATGTTCGTATTGTATAGAATGTACAAAAAAAATTTGATGTGGAAAAAGTACAGTCCGCATGGAGGGCTAACATGTAAGAGTACTGCTAGTGAATTACTGACATGAGTAGCTGTGACTCAGCGACTAACTGGGACGTTGACTGGTCCACGGGCTAAGTTGTCTGGTGGGTGATGTAGCATGGTTGCTTATCATAGTAATACATGTCAAGTAGTTGAAGGTTCGCATGGCAGACAAACAAGTCACTAGAGCAGAGTTAGCATCAGCCTAAGGGAGTTTTTTAGTTGTGGGAAGGTTTTGTTAATGTCACGATCAGAGAGGTTGGACCAGCGATTGAAAGGTGGTTGAGAGTTGATTGAGGTGCCAGAGAAGGATGTCGAAAAGAGTGACCACAGGGGCTAGAAGAAATAATGATGACCGAGTTCATGTGAATAATCCCATATTGATGGGAAGTAAGCACTATGCGTTGTTTAAAAGCGCCAAGCCGCGAGGTTGAAAATAAAGGCCGCTGGGGTTTGTGTGTACTCACCAAATCTTGGCAAAAATTTGTTGATATAAATGTGTGGATTATGATCGCTAGTTGTTGTATGGTCCACCATACTATAATAAATGCTCGCTAAAACACTTACAAGGGCCAGGGTTTCATTGCGCAATTCTTGTAGAAATTTTTTCTCTACAAGGCTGATTGGTAGCTAATTTTTTTCGAAAAATATATCTGAAAATAGAAAAATAATGTTGATGAATTGCAGAGAAAAATAAAATAACAGATCTAAAAATTAAATTGCAAATCTAAGAAAATATTATACCTAAACTTGCAAACTGGGCCTTTGGGTGCCGATTTGCTAATAAAATTGGCCTAAAAAATTGACTTTGGCCTAGGGTAAGCGAATTTATAGTCGATTTTTATTGAATTGACATTTCGAATGCAATGGTGAGGTTCGTTTTGGCTCTAGACACTCTCAATGATAGTGGTACTTCGGATCTAGGCTGAGGTGTTGAAGCAACAATGGTCTCAAACGATTATGTGAAGAGAAATTCTCCAAGCTCTGATACAATGTAAAATTTTTCCTTAGGGCAAAATTCACCCAAGATCAAAGAACTCAAGCACAAGCACAATAGTAGACCAAAAAGAGTATGATCAAAATATCGATATGTATTCGATTTAATGTGAAAGTACACTAGGAGTTCCTGTATATACAGGCCTCTAGAATGCTTCTAGAATGCATAAGAATCGACAACATGATAAGTCATACAACTGTGAACATGTCCACCTGAAGTGGATTATTCTCCATTAAGCACAGGAGTAAGTGTAATGATGAGAGGATAAGCCTACAAAGGTGTAGCATGAAAATTTATGTTGTAGACACCATGTGCTAAAATAGGAGTGTGAATAACTCAGTTAATTATGAAAACTCTAGTGTTATAGACACTATGTGCTAAATTAGAGTTGCTTACTTTTGTGTTGTCAACATGACAACTCATAAAACTATGCAAAATCCTAAGTGTCTCACCAAATAAATAATAAAATAATGCATTAACCTAAGTAAACTTAAGTAAAGTGTAAAGAGTAAATACATATTTACACCAACAGTTTGATAGGAACATCGTTAATATGGGCCTCCTTTTCTATGATAAAGATGTTAATAAATCCATAATGTGCTTTCATATTTCATATTATTCTATTTTCTTTGAACTTGTAGATCATGCCAGTGGTCTTTTTTTGAATTTGAACAACCTGTGTATAGTATAATCATGTCAGTCAAATGATATCAGAATTGGAAATCTTCATGTTGGTTTTAGGCAATGCAAGAGGCAACCTTAGTTCAATATCAAAGATTAATAGTAGTCTTCCCTTGGTGATTTTTCTTCCACTATCACACATAGAAACACATATGGTGCTTTTGAGGAACCAATTTGAGGACAATTGAAACTCCAATCCATAAGCATGGATGACAGGCAAAGCTGAAAAACATAACTTTCAACACATATTTGCATATATGTTATAGATGTCTATAGGTTTTTTAAGTTATAGATTGTGATATACATCTCTAAATTATAAGACGAGGGATGCCACAACAAGCAAGAAAATTGAAACAACTAAAAGACTTCTAATCAAAATAGCTAAGAACTCCCCTTGTTAGATCTGTATCTTTGAGTTCCCACCATCAATAACTTTTTGAATTTCCTCAACATATACAGTCTTTACCTATGCATATAAGAATTGATTAGAGAAGGTATATGCACAGGTGATGAGCACACAGTATTTGCCAAAGCATTATTCGGAGATGACCTAGCCACAAATAAACTACTGATATCCAAATATTTCAAATCATCACTAGTACATTTGGGACTGGGTCAAGCTCCCAACAATGCTTCGATAAAGATGTGTGCTCATGAATTGTGGATATACCTTCTCTAAGAAAATCTTAAATGAATAGGTAAAGACTATATATGTTGAGGAAATTCAAAAAGTTATTGGTGGTGGGAACGCAAAGATGGAGATCTAATAGGGGAGCTCATAGTTGTTTTGATTAGAAGTCTTCTAATGTTTTAGTTGTTTTGATTTTATTTATTTTTGAGGGAATCCCTCACCTATAGAGATCATAATTCTAATATTCATGATGGCTTATAACCTAAAAACCCTATTGACCTCTAACAGGAATGCAAACATGTGTTAGATATTATATTTTTTAAGCTTTGTTTGTTGTCCATGCATATGGATTGTGGTTTTATTACACCTGACTTGTTTCCTCAAAAGTACCATGCCCAAATTGTCAGAATTCCAATGATAGCAGACTAATTTCAAATAGGTTAACCGGCGAGGATGCCATAGTCATAACTACTTGATCGTTGATTATACGACAACAAGACAATGTAGTAGTTGTTCTATAATATTTCCTTTGCATGTTGTTTTTTGATAGTCAGGTGTCATAATTGCGATGAAATAAAGTTTCTAATGACTTCTTCTTGATGTCAAATGTTCAACGATTAAGGCTATTGTTGCAATAATCAATGCTAGTTTAGCAACAACCATTTTTGTTACACGGTCAATAATATGTCATTGTTTGGTGCAATGAAATGATGTCAAAAATTGATGCCAAATGTAGTAGTGTTAAGAAACATACCTAACTCTTGTGTAGAATATACTAAAGTCATTGTTATTGTATTCATGCAAAAGTTGTTGATAAGGCTTGAGAAATTACATTAATCTTAATCAATTTTGATTTCTTTTATAAAATAATGATCATCTCATGGATGTAAGACTTTGATCCTTATGAGATAATCATGTTATAACTTGTATGATAGTGTCTTAACCATTTGATGAGCAAATTAAGTGAAGAAGTTGCTGGTGATCACCATTTTCTTGCTTTGAAGGAACACTAATTCCTGACTAAGGTATAACAATAGAAAAAATAGCTAGTGGAGGGAACCTTTTTATGTTTAAAATAGTTGGTACATGTTGAGATGATGGTGGGACAAGTTTTTTCTGGTCAGGATTGAGGGTGGAAGGCCTACATTAGGCAAACCCAGGTTTAGGAGAGTTTCTAAAGAGAAATTTGGGGCTTTTGCATCTCAAAATTTGTAGGGTCAAATTGAGAAAATATTTCTAAAATTAGGATCTAGTTAACCTTTTTTAGAATTTTCAAGGTTTGGGGATGAGATTCATGAGGGGTTCCTTTGTAAATGCACCCTCATTTTATGTCTAAAATATGCACAATTATTTGTTTGAGGGGTTTGGTCCAAAACATATGCTAGTAATGTTATATGATGTTGAAGAGAAGCCAAATGGGTATCCAAATACATAATTTTTTTAGATTCCTTTTGGAAAAAAGGTTGAGAAAACAAAAAAAAATCACTTGTTGAAGGCCTAACTAGGGCTAATAGGCCTAGCATGCAGAGTTGGTTGGGTTTGCCTTGGAGATAAGCACTTGAGACTTGGTAAGTTGATCAAATAGGTTGGAATGCTCATGTTAAGGCCTTTAGAATACATATGAGTCAATGGGAAGGTTGGAAACTTGATTTGAGCTATGTAAGCCTTGAACTTGTCTTCAAAATATTTGGGAAAAGTACACCATTTTGTGCAATTTTATCATTAAATGCTAACAATCCCTAGGTTTCTTTGCATAAAAGTAGTATCAGAGCATAGGAGTCCTTTTGGAAAGGAGAGTGAGTACATGTTAGAAGGGGAAGAATTGGGAGACACTCAAAACATGCCTCCTAGTTGATATATTGGGGGGGAGGGGGGGTGGGAGGTGAATCAGTTATCCAACTAATATCACAATTATCAACCTTAAACAAAATTAACCATATGAGTAATATAAACTAAAACCACAACAAGATACTCATACACAATAACACCATATATGTTAACTAGGGAAACCCTTGATCAGAGGGAAAACCCTGGTGGGGATGCTACCCACAAGATGATGTACTAATATAAATATTCCTTATTGGATGATAGACCTTGTTAGGAGCTTTTTGAGACATTTAGTATATATGCGTCCCTATTAGGAGACTTTGAATCCATGTTAGGAGACTCTGACCTTGTTAGGAGTTTTGGAAGACAGTCGGACCTACTGTGCAAATGATCTCTGTACTGTTCATTATAGAATAATAGAATGACACTATATTGTTCCTTCCTCTTTCTCTGTCTTGTCAACTGAACCTTTGCTTCTTTTGATCTTGTAACTAGATCACAAATCTTGCATCCAATAATCCCTTAGATCGCTTACTCGTATTCCTCAAGCACTTTGATTCTTTTCACACTTCATACTTCTTGCAAAAATGGATACACAATACTCAAACACATATCACAAACAATGAAAACATCTTTCCTTTAACCATATCTGCATAATAATACCTTGAATCAGCCTTGAGGCTTTTCTAATTAATTATAATAAGATAACTAACTAATTATACTTATAATAGCACTATTGACTTACAGTCTATACAAAGCTTCACATGTGCGATACTAGGGCTTGCACACTTGCTAATTTCATCAAATGACTATCCTCTATCTTTGCTTGATTGTGCATCTCTTCATTACATCTCAAATGTAAGATAGCCAACAAACATCAAGAGCTACTTTCCTAATACTTTGCTTCTAAACTGCTCTTTATAAATCAGGTACAACTTCCATGCATCTTTGACCCAGACTCTGCACACTCGACCATGTCATCTAGACACTGTGCCAAACATGTCCATAACTAAGCATCACTAGACAATCAACCATTGTTCATACCATCAAGATCTCTATCTACTACTCAACCAATCTTTACAAAAACCATGTTATATTGACATCAATGATAAACACAGTCATGAATGCAACATGACAATATTATCTAATGCTTAGGATACTGCCCAAATATACTATCATCAACATTCATGCTAATAATCTCCCCCTTTGGCATTGATGCCAACATAGATGAAAAAAACATCTAAGTTCCAAGAATACCAAGTAATACTCTGTTGCTGCTTTTGTTCTCATCTTCTCAAATCCTCTCCATCAAGCAAGTCTGAAATCCTCTAGATTTTGAGGCCAACATAAGATGTCCACATGCTAAAAAGAATCTAAAACACAACAGATGCACGCAGGTTTATGCTCCTTCTTCTTAGACATCAATTGTTTACTTCACACTAAACAATTCACAATACATTAGGTGTATATTCTTGCTTCATTACATGAATCTTTCTAAATCTCTCCAAAGAGATATCTCTCCCCTATACTTAGGAGTTCTTCTCTCCCCCATACTTAGGATATGTTTTCTCATGCATCATACTCTACCGCGTTGACATCAATGTCAAAGACCTCAAAACAAATACAAAAATTTGAATTGTTACATACCAATTGCTATAACTACTTCTTCAAGTATTCAATCTGCTCAAGTGTCAAAGACACTATTCAATACCGAATACCAAGAGTCCTCAATGACTCGGTACATACCAGATACTCACCCATACATGAAGCATCAACATTCAATGTAGGTTTAACAATAGTGCTCTATACCATTGGACTAATGTACTCTCTCCAACTCAAAAGTAGGTAGGAGCATAACCCCAAGCATACCTCTCAAGTACTCAAAAGTATCTTTAGGAAAAGGATTCATAAAGATATCTACATACTCCAATTTGTTCTCTTTTTTTGTTGCTTTCTCTCTCAACACATGATACTTAATAGATATATGCTTAGTCTTAGTGTAAGGCCCAACCATGTGACCAAAAGAAGTTAACCTAAAGTTTTACTAAGTTTGTCAAACATTTTTTTTAAGTTAAAGATAATAACTTAACAACAACAGTTATAAAATAGTGGAAGCATTTAACATTCACATAAACACATACCATAAAATAGATTAGAATTCTTAAAGGTCCCATGACGTTGAATCACATTTAAGTTTAATTGATAATAAATCTAATATATAATAAATCCACATCAAATAATAATATACCAATATGAAACTATTTAAATAATATACAATTATATATGATGCGACTTGGTAATAAACATAATGCACAATCATCCACTGTACAAGTCACAGGGTATGAAAGGCCGAAATAATATACATCATGAAATAAATTACATCATCTTGTAAGATATATGAAATCAAATACAATACACTAAGTATAAGCATCCATCATAGAAATACAAGAACAGATAGAAAGGAACATTTGCACAAGCACATCCAATAGCGACATCTGACGGTCGGATCTCAATGGTATAAGAAAAAACACTACCACCCGACCTCATGGAACTTAAATGGCTCACTCCCACCACGCTAAGGAGATAGTCTCAAGTCCCAAACAGGATATCAATCCCAAAATCAAAAGTGATATCTAAGTCAAGGAAACCCTAAAAGTAATCAAACTCAAAGGTTCCAAGATAAATCAACATCTAGACCTAGAGGTAAACACAAACACGTAGGGAATCTACTATGCAAGCGGACAAGTGTCATCACACTAATCAACACTAGAGTTAGCCTGATAGTCTAACTTGACCCCAGCCCCCTAGTGACTATATGTGGCACTAGTATCCTTTTGTACTGACAAGGCATACTAATGATGCATGGTCGCAACCAACTGTTCTCTCTACTCCCATCCTAGTCTGTACTAGCACTTGAGGCATGAGCGAGAACATACAAAGACTCTTATTAGTTTCATTTTATTCCCATTTAGTGTACTGTTTTCACTTATTAAACAACTTACAATGGATTATTCTGATAGCGACTTTGGGCACTGACCTCCATTGTAAGCCACTTCCTGACATTAAATATAGATAACCTACCCTAAGCTCAATAAAATAAAAATATCATGAAAGACCACATGTCATACATTAGTTCTTAAACAAGCAATTGATGAGTACTGAAAATCACTAATCATAATCACATATTCCACCAAAATGATCATCCTAATAGGACTGATCCCAAAATCAAGTATACATAAACCAATTCACGTTATAACATGACATCACCAAGAAAAAATCATACAAACACCTCAGTCCTACACAAGCGACTAGAAAGCAATCCAAAAACAATTGATCGAAAACTCAAAGGTTATATCAGTTGGGTCACACCATTCACCTCAGTTTCACAAAAGAACACTGAAAAGCAATGACAATCAATAGATCAACATACATCATAGAGCATACTAGACACATTACCATGGTTGAGTATAAAAGATCGAGATCAAAACATCATCATGACATCACAAAATAGAACTCCTGAGCATTTGGTAAACATCCTGATTGGCCCAAGCTTAGTCAAACCCTAATGCCAGTAAATCACATGTCACATAAAGTGCATACAAAAGTGAATTTCATAATTCATTAGGTTTTGAAAACCCTAAAATTCAATATTACTAAAATTCTTTTAGATTAAATCACAGACAATTCTATATTGGAAATTAATTTTCTCAAACAAGAGTTTCAATCCAAAGAACTTCTAAAAATAGAAACACAACAAACACGAAGAAGACAGGAATTCAAAGAATGAGCAACTACTACGCAAACCCACAAGATCCTACCTGGATATGATGCTAAAATAATGAATGCACAAACATGCAAGAATCTTCCATTTCCTTCGAAAACCCTCTTTTCAGAATTTGGCTCCTCCAAACCCATGTATCTAGAAATGAGCTCTAATTTTCTTAATAAAGAGTTTCCCCCCCAAATCAAGGCTTTGATCATGCAATCATGCAAAAACCCTTTGTCTTTAATTACTATATTTTAATTTCCATGCACACACTTTATACAATTTAATTAAAATAAACTTTATTAAATTAAAGCTTTCTCTCCCTTATTAAATCATGCGACATTTTTAGTATAATATTTATTAATTTAACTAATAATATTATTTGGAGTTTATTAAAAATAAAACTCCTAAATAAATTATTATTAAATAAAATAAATATAAGTACTAAATTAGAACTTTAATCAAATCTTTTAAATTTAATTCTTTCATGCACATTTAAAGAACTTTTTTATTAAAATATTCTTTTATATTTTCTTTTCCTCCACTTTTTTTTTTCCCTTAATCGATAAATGGCCAAGGCCTTGATTAGTTTTATTAAATAAATAATTTAGATACAATAGCTTCACTCCATTCAAATGAGCACTAGTAGGAAAGAACGAAAAAAGAAAACCTCCAGTCTTGTCCGAGACAAACGTCCTATATTATTATAATTGAAAGGGCATACCCCAGTCAAATAAAAGATTACAGCAATACAGGGGCATACCCCTGATGATTGCATAAGATTTGATTACAAATATATCGCCAATGTCACAATCCATAAGAGCCAATGTCGAAACCAAATAAAACTGTCATATACCTGCCTTGAACACTCATTCCTCCTATTGAGCTTAAAACACCAACATTGTTACAACATGTTTTAATTAGAATCATAAAAAGAATAGCCTGAAGGTTCCAAGCTGGTCAATTTCATGTCTTTATTAATAAAGAATCCATCTTATTAAATAAAAACAACAATAAAATACATCCCATGCGCATTCATTAAATGACATGAGGAGGCCAATAATAAATTGCCTCAACTACTCTAAGGGTTAAATCATGAAACCTGAAACTAAGCCAAATAATTAGAATATCCCATAATAAAAAGACCACAAAATTAGCTAGAGACATCATGGAAACCAAAAGAAAGGGAATGCAAATATCTCAATCCCTGCATGGAACATACCTTACTATGAACAAGATCATAAACATACATAACCTCCATCATATGATAGTACAATTAGATACCTCAAAACAACACAGCTAAGAATCTAATCACAAATGTAATATCAGAAACAATAATAAACCCGAGGCTACAATGAGATAAAGATCCACTCCCCTATAAATACTAAGTCTAGAGGGCTACTGTAGAGTAAAACATGCACAAGATTGAGAGAAAAAAACTATAGAAACCCTGTGATGACAGTACCCATGATCGAACTATAAATCGTAAAATGACCTCGACAACCCCTCAATTAACCAATGTGTATCTAACTTACATATGATCAAGGATAAGCCTAATATATAAGACCAATATAAAATTTAACCAAAAGGAACTACCCATTATTATAAACTAAAATCGATACTCCATCAGCTCCTTTATTGGCAAGCCAATCAGCTTTCTTATTTCCTTCTTGAAAAATATGGCAAACTTGAGAATCCTCGATACGATCAAGGAGCATAAGGACTTATTTTAATTTAGAGTTTAAGACCCAACCAAGTGTCCCATGCTTCCTCACTGCATTTAGAATAATCTAAGAATCACCTTCAGCGATGACCTTAGACAATCCTAGACTAATACAAAGTTATAAACCTTTATCAAGCGCTTCTAATTTTGCCAAATTATTAGAAGTAGGAGGGATGGGTGAGGTTAGCTTCGCAACCCACTTGCCAGAGTCATCATTAATAATGCAAATAATACCTACCACACCCGAGTTACCTCTAGTAATGCCATCAAAATTGAGTTTATACGATCCACATGGAGGAGGAACCCATTTGCAACTAGCCCTGGCCTCCTTACTTTTCTTCAAATAAACAAGGGTGGATTAATGAGATTGGGAAAGTTATTTTTCATAAGTCCATCCCATATGGAGAAGGATCCCTCTTCTTTGGTCAATTTCCTAAGATGAGAGTTTAACACCTCCACAATGGATGCTTCTATTTTTAGTAGTAAACCTTCTATACTCATTTTTGTATCCTGGAAGATGCAACGATTTCTTTCCTTCCATAACTCCCATACAATAATAGAGGGGCAAATATTCCAAATCTTATTATAAACCCCACGATTCATGCTAGTAGGCCATGAAGAGAGAAGATCTTGAAAAGAGTTTGGCAAAGGAGTAGACTAATGAGACCAAAATTTGCCTTTTTTTTATGATGTTTAAGATACTTTGTTGATACTCTATTTATATTTGTTAAAACATTTGTGGACCTATGTTTACCGAACCTATGATAAACCTATGGGGTAGAAACTATTCCATCTTTTGCTAATATTATATATTGTATGCAGTATTTCATATAGTTATCAGAATGTGTGTTCTTATATTTGAATTTAATTTGATAAATGTTAATTTGCAAACATGTTTTGTGTTATAACTAACCTATTAATGAAGATTGAAAGATGATTGGAGGAATTCAAAAGCTAAGTGTCAACAACATTCAAGGAGAAGAGAACGCCAAGGAGCAACCACGGTGGAGGAAGTTGTAACGGGTCCAAAAGACATGGTAGTTGGTAAGGAGGAACTATGAAGACTTATTACCTTCTCTACATTTACTCTATGGCAAGCGGATGTTCAGACTTTATTATTCTCGACTTAAGTCGTTATTCCTTCTTCTCGCCTTCTGTTGTTATCTTCCTATTTTCTCTCTTGCAGATTTTAAGCTAGGTCATTTACTTTTCTGTTATGGAATAAATGTTGATTTCCTATAGATATAGTTTAAGAGAATAGACTGTTAACTATTACAATTGTGTTTTTACAGTTCTGTGTTATGTAATGAATTTCTGAAATCTAATGAAATAGTTTTTGGCTTCTATCTTGTGTTAGTAGTTTAGAGAAGCCGACCAAGGGGACCCACTTGGAAGGTGGATTATATTAGGATATAATAGATTTATTTCCAAGCATTCTTAGTTTCATAATTAGAAGTTGTGACTTCCTTCCTGTAGCATCGCACTTTATGAATGTTCCTGCAGCATATGTGAGAACAGTTTTAGTGGATGAGCCAAGTTGGAATATTTGTTATCTTTTTATTGTATTTTCAGTATTCATAGAATTAAGTATGTTAGTTTCCATCAACAATAGTGTAAGTTCATTTCCTTGCATTTTTACTTTCCTGCAGCATAAGCTTAGTGACTCATTAAGAGACCTAGTGCACATACTGTGCTGACCATTTCAAGTATACGTCCCTGGGTTGATAAGATTAAATGTATCTCATAGTGGGAGAAATAGTCCTTAGTTTGAATATATTATTCCTAAGCAAGGCCTACTGCATGAGTATGATACACCTATTGTGAGGCAGGTCATTTTTGGCGTCGTTGCCAGGGATGGTGTTAAGCTAGAAGCATTTTTGAGTCATAGTTCCTAGATAATTTTTTTTAGAAATCTCTAGTTTGAAGTTTCTTTCACCAGTGTGAAAAGTTTAATTGCATGCATCAAAGAGGAAGATGATGAGATGAATATGGTAGGTTTCTTCCACGAGGATCTGTTAATTTAAATGAAGAAGTTGAAGAAGAAGAAGTTGAGTTACCTTTTGAAGATGCAAGCCCTAATTTTCCCACAGTATCATTATCAAGAGCTGAACCGATAGATATACTTGGTCTTCAACCTTTCACTAAAGTATTGGCCAGTTTTCTTGATAACACTGCTTTGAATCCACCAGTTGTTAATCATCTAGTACCCAATGTCCCTTTTTAGTAGCAACCTCATAATCTGATACCTCCAGTCATGACACGACCTACTTTTCCATTTCCTCTTCCAAGTCTTGTAACCAATGCTAATCTTAAGAACATACCTCCCACTGCTCTTCCAAAGTTCTAAGGCCTTGCAACTGAAGACCCTGATACTTTCTTGTTTGAATTTGATATCCTTTGTCATATTTTTGACTACAACACTGATGCCAATAAGCTTAAATTGTTTCCAGCAACATTGAAAGAATCAACTCTATGTTGGTTCATGGGCTTAGGAGCCAATGCAGCAGGAACTTGGGATGAAATCCAAGCTTTGTTTCTAGATAAATATAAAGAATATTACAAAGCATTTGGTTCAAGAGGGGATGATATCTTTAGGATATCACAGAAGGAGGAAGAAACATTGGAAGAATATGTTTCACATTTCTTATACACATTGCAAAAGAACCCTCAGCATACATTGTCTGAAGATTCACAAAAGCTAGTCTTTCTGAGAGGTGTGAATGACGACTGTCTAGACGCATTGGACCTAATGGCTGATGGTGATGTATATCAAGCTTCCTAAGATCATCTCAAGAAGATTTGTTAGAACTATTCAAGGTCAACCATGAAGAAAGACTAAGGACCTCGTTCCACAATCACTAAAGGAATCACTCAAGGCATTTCAAAGCTTGAGATATCTAACCTATTGTTAGATTTCAAACAAGATATCATCAACGATGTTGCTACACATTTGGATACAATGACTGCAAAGAAGAAACAAGCAGAAGCTGAATTACAACTAGCTGAGTATTGTCCTCATGGCCGAAAGTAAAAGAAGGATTGCCAATGTAAACTGGTCGCAAGCATGGAGAACCAACATCTTCCAACTGAATATGTCAAGATAGATGGAGACGATGAGCAAGTATTATTTTTTTCTCAATGCCAACCATGGGCCAATGTCAAGGTATGCCTCAGGACCCCTTGCAAAATTCAAATTCATATGGTAATCAATGGAAAAACTGTAATTCCCAAGGTCCTCCATGAAATCAATCCAATTGGAATAATGCTGGGAAAAATAATCCACAACAATCCCAATGGCCTCAGAATTCCCAACCACCCTGGCCTAATCAACAAAGTAACCAATGGCCACAGAACCAACAGAACTACTGGTAAAACCAGCAAAACCAATGGCAACCACCCCAAGGCAATTGGCAGTCTACAAACCAATGGAAGGGATCTCAACAATGGCTTAACCAAAATATTGGTGCTCCACAATTACCCCCTCCAGTTCAACAACTTGCTTTAATGCCACCACCTGCAAATCTTGGACCTCAAAAGCAAACACAATTACCAACACAACCTCAGCCAAGTCTGGATAGCCAACAACCATATCAGCCCATGTATAGTGTTGATGCTTAGCATTATCATACTTACACCCTGAATGTTGCTAATATACATATGAGATCTGGTACAACTTTACCAACGCCTAAATTGCCTCTTATAACTAAAATACCATATTCTCCTGCAGCATCAGAACCCTCAGTTTCTGAAATTGTTGACCCAACCAATGTTACTATGTCAATACCAATTCAACCAGCAATAGAACCTCCTTTTCAAGAAAAGTTGATACAAAAGAAATATGAACAAACAGAGGAACAACCTTTTGACATCATTGATCAGTTGAAAAATATTCATGTCCAAATACCATTGTTTCAAGCTATTAAGGACATTACAGTCTATAGAAAAGCTATTATGGAAGCTTTCTTAAAGAAACCTAGAAGGAAGAAGAAGGACCCCACCACAGTCCATGTTGTGGGACAATTGACTGACATCATGCTAGGGAAATTGATTACACCAAAATATTCTGATCCAGGAAGTCTAGTAGTGAATATCAGTATAAATGGTCAATTTGTTAAAAATGCTATAATAGATCTTGGAGCTGCTATAAATGTTATGACCAAGGATACCATGAAGAAGTTACAAATAGAAGGACTAAGGCCTACACCAACCATTCTGCAGCTTGTAGATAGTTCAACTATCATGCCTAATGGGATGATAGAAAACATAGTTGTAACCTTAGATTCTCTAGAATATCCTATAGACTTCATGATTTTATCCCCTAAAGTCAATCTATCTGGTTACCCTGTCATCTTAGGTAGACCATGGTTAGCCACAATCGATGCAAACATAAGTTGCAAACTAGGGAATATGACCATATCAAATGGCCAAGCAACAAAGAAATTTGATTTATATCCTCCAGCCTAACCATTACCAGATTTGAGTACATCTGTTTGGCCAGATTTAGGAGATGAAGAAGAATAGTTAAACTCTATAGCACAACTCATGATGTTGCATAGACAGTCTTTTCTAAATTTGCAAGAGGAAGATTCAATTCTTCAGAGTATCCTCACTAACACTTGTGTGGTAGAAAAAGATGTATCTGAAAGTTCTGTGTTAGAATTGATCACATATGAGGAATGTGATAAGAATTGTACTTTGTTCAAAGAACATAAAATTCTTTGTTTACTCCTACCTTGTGAATTATAAGTAAGTCCAATCTCTGAAGCTGCTATGATAGACTCCACTACTATTGTTGAATTGACTAAAGGTCATAAACTTCATGTTAACCCCAAATTAACACCCACACAGATGGAATAGTTAAAAGGATTGCTTCAAAGGCATGAGAAGGCTTTTGCATGGGATTATATTGATATGAAAGGCTTGAGTCCTACACTATGAACTCATAGGATATACATTAATGAAGGTTGTCTACCACTCCGTCAACCCTTGAGAAGGATAAATCCAAGCCTTAGAGAGATAGTTAAAACTGAATTGTAAAAATTACTTGATGTTGGTTTTATTTATCCTATATCTAATAGTAGATGGGTGTCACCCCTAGTTATAGTGCCTAAAAAGGGAGGAAAATGGAGAATTTGTGTAGATTACAGAGAGTTGAACAAAGCTACCAAAAAGGATCACTTTCCTTTACCATTCATAGATCAAGTTTTGGACAAACTAGCTAGAAAGAAGTATTTCTCTTTTCTAGATTAGTATAGTGGTTATAATCAAATCAATATTGCTCCTAAAGATCAAGACAAAACCACATTTACATGTCCATGGGGTACTTTTGCATACTTTGTTTTACCATTTGGTCTATGCAATGCTCTTGCAACATTTCAAAGAACAGTTATTAGTATCTTTGTTGATATATCACATGATTGTATGGAAATCTACATGGATGACTTCACAACATTTGGAGTCACTTTTGAAGAAGCAATGGTGAATCTTGAAAATGTGTTGGTAAGATGTCAAGAACATAATTTGGCATTTAAAATTGAAAAGTGTTTCATGCTCATGTAGGAGGGTGTGGTACTTGGTCATTTCATATCCACTGCAGAAATACAAGTGGATCCAGCTAAGATAGAGGTAATTCAAGACTTGCCCATACCTACAAAGTCAAAAGATGTACTATATTTTCTAGGTCATGCTGGATATTATAGACGTTTCATAAAAGATTTTAGCAAAATAGCTAGTCCTTTGTATAAGTTACTCACAAAAGAAGTTGAATTTAGTTGGACATCTAAATGTGATGAAGCCTTCCTGTAGCTTAAGAAACTTTTGACTACAACCCCAGTCTTATAAGGCCCTGATTGGAATTTACCTTTTCAGATATATACAGATGCCTCTGATTATGCCATAGGTGTAGTCTTAGCGCAGCAATCCCAAAATCTTGAAAATGCAATCTATTATATCAGTAAGAGCCTTCATGGCCTAGAGTTGAACTACACTATGATTGAAAAAGAATTGGTAGCAGTAGTTTATGCCCTCAACAAATTTTGGCATTACAGAACTGGCTATTCCATATTTGTTCATACTGATCATGTAGCAATTAAATATCTCATGAACAAACCTACTATAATAGGTAGGTTAGCAAGATGGTTACTATTGTTGCAAGAATTTGATATAACTATTGTTGATAAGCCTGGAAAAGCCAATGTTGCAGCTGATTATTTATCAAGAATCAATCATGATCATGCTGACACTACTTTGGTAGATGATGCATTTTCAAATGAGCATTTGTTTCATATTGTTGTTCAAACTCCATGGTGTGCAGACATTGCTAACTACATTGCAACCAATAAAATACCAACACATTTTTCTTACAAGGAAAAGAAGCTGCTTGTAGAGAAATGTTTTTGTTTCTCCTGGATTGATAATCTCTTATTTTACACTGGACCTGATCAAGTTATGAGAAGATGTGTGAGAGAAGATGAGACATATGACATTCTACATGCATGTCATAATGAACCATGCAAAGGACACTTTGCAGCAAAAAAAACAGCTTTCAAAATCCTGACAACTGGTTATTATTGGCCTACACTTCATAAGGATGCAGTCAACTATATAAGAAAGTGTGACCAATGTCAAAGGATGGGCCAACCAACCAGAATAGATGAAATGCCTCTTAGTCCTCAAATGGCATTAGCACCATTTGACAAATGGGGAATGGAATTCATTGGTCCAATTGATCCTCCATCTAATGGGAAGTCCTATATTCTAGTGTGCATTGACTACCTAACAAAATGGGTTGAAGTTAAGGCTATGAAGCGTGCCCATGATAAAAAAGTTGTTGAATTCTTGTATGAAGAGATTTTTACTCGCTATGGTGTACCCAAAGAGCTAGTCACTTATCAAGGTGCAAAATTTACCTCTAATCTAATCTTAGAATTGATGAAACAATATAACATTAGGCACCAAAAATCCAGTCCTTATCATCCACAAGCTAATGGACAAGCATAGGTTAGAAACTAGGAGCTAGAAAATATTCTAACAAAAACAATCCATTTGCACCATTTGGATTGGACCAGCAGATTACAAGAAGTTGTTTGGGCTTACATAACAACTTGGAAGACTACTAAAGGATTCACACCATTTGAGCTCCTGTATGGAAAGGTGGCAATGCTTCCAATTGAATTTGAACAAAAAACTCTAAGGACAACCTTGGCATTGGATATTGAACTTCCTATAGCACAAACAGAACATCTTCTGCATCTTAACTCTTTGGATGAGATGTGCAAAGTTGCTTTGGAACATATTGAACTAGTACAAAAATAAAAGAAACAATGGCATGATTCTCATATTATCAGTAAATAATTTTAAGTTGTTGACTGGCCACTCCTATATGATTCTAGATTCAAGGATATGCTAAGAAAGCTACAGACAAGATGGTTGGGACCATATGAAATTAGTCATGTCTTTGAGAACAGAGTTGTTCAACTAACTACAATTGATCAGGTACCTTTCAAATTGTTAGTCAATGGTCACTGACTCAAGTTATACAAATGGCCACAAACAAAAGCAGATTTCCTGCAGCAATTCCAACAACTGGATTCAAAACCAAATTAAGTAACTCTTCCTGTAGTCAAAGGTGTCAACCTTCTGACTGCCACCCTTCAACATTAGTTTCTTTGTTCATGCTCATAATAAAGACTTTATGTTCACATAAAGTTCACTTTTTCTTTCCACCTCATCTCTTTACCTTCCACCTCATCTCATTTCTTTATCTTCCATCCACCCACTTTCTACGTCATCAATTTTTCCATGTTTTCAATAAAATTTTGCGAAATGTTGATGGATGCTGCCACTGATATTATTTCCACCACCTTTTGGCATGTGTGACAATCAAATTGACAGGTATAACATTTTCAAATTATATTTCATTTATAGTCAACAGATTTCATTAATTATATTTAATATTGCATAATCTATATAATGGTGGTGTTATGCCAGTCCCTTACTTGTACTGGGTCTGACAAGTGAGGACACTTGTCTAAATTTAGTAGGGGGTAGGGAAGGTCATAATAACCAAAGGCATGTCTATTTATCCGTAATGATTTTCTAAATCTTCGCATTACCCTTCATTAATGAAAATTTATTGCCATAAGTATGCAAAGTGAGGTGTTGTACTCCCTATTTTTGAATGATTTTCTATGTCAAGCTATGATATGACCTATGTTTTATTTTTTTTGTCATTTGAACCTTGTTTTCGGATGATTCTCACACAAATTTATGATTTACCTTCATTCAAAGCTTAATTATTGTGCATAACAAATTGTTGTGACAATTAATTACTTCCTAAAACAAAGAAGTGTGATGAGTCTGAAGAATAACGCAGCTGTTTGAAGCTTGAATTCAAAAAGGGAGAAAACAGAGGAAGTGTTAAGAAAGTGGGTGGGCAGTTGCAAAGAAGAGAGCCGGTAGAGTACACTGTGTTGCTCTCAGACGTAGAAGCTATAAGAAGGTTTAATGCATGTGGATGGCTAGGGTATTTCTTGAACTTAACTGCATATGATGAAGAGGTGGCTATAGAATTTACTAGGACATTCTATGAGGGAGAAGCTTCTATTTGGGGCTTAATAGTAGTTGCAATAGAGGAGCACATCACTGAGGTAACTGGGTTACCTACAGTTGGAGAACACCACCCCAACATGCATGACACTAGGTCAGCGAGAGCCCAATTTACTAGTCCATCTGACCCTCAATTGGATGTCACAAAACAAGGTTGCAAGAGGTTGTCACTACCACCACTATACCATGAATTAATGATGCACATTATCAAGTATTTTACATGCGAAGGCAAATTTTCATACCTGGATGCACATCATTTCAAGCTACTTAGTTGTGTAAGGCATAATCTTGCTATGAATATTCCAAATTTCTTGTATAATATGTTTTGCATTAGTGCAGAGGAGACTCATAAAGGAAAATAGAATTTTGTTACTCATCATGCTTTAATTAAGTTGTTAATAAAGAGGTTGCTTAGGGATGTATCCCCCTTAACGTGGGATGAATTTGTGCAACTGAAAACCCTGCAACCCCAAGCTGACCCTAGTGAACATCATAGTGAGGGAAATGTAGCTCCCACTAGTGAGCTTGCCGAACAAAACATTCAAGAGGCTAAAACTAAAAAGACTCAAGGAAATTAATAAGAAACTACCCCTGTTCAAGAAAATGTGCCTCCACCTATATAATAAATTCCTAAACCTGCTACCAGCAAAGCTAAGAGGAAACAAAAACTGCTAAAAGAAATTTTTGTTCAGCAAGAACCGAGCCCTACAATTGTAAAACAAAAGAGAACAAAGAAGGGTCCTGCATCAGAAACATCCGAGGGGAAAAGTAGGTAAAAGGTTGTAACACAGGAAGAAACCCCTATAAGGAGAAGCCCTAGAATGAGACAGAAAGTTTCTAAGGATCCTATTGTATCTAAAACATCCACCAGGGAATCCCCTATGCAAATTGTTTTTGATCATTCTCCTCCTCATCCTGAGATTACAAACACTCATGATAATCTTACTGAAGAGTGTAGGGAAGAAATTAAAGAAAATCTAGATGATACCCCAGCAGACTTACCAGGCACTTCCAACTGTAGGGATGAGACTGTTCCTAAATATGTTGATCCAAACACTGCCTTAGTTACACATAGATCAACATGGATCACTGGTTTAGTAGAACATCTATGGCAGGAACAAAGAAAGAGAAAAAAGGATCATGAAGAAGACAACAACGCTATCACACTACAAAAACTCCTCTTTCAATTGTATGGACAATATTTGTTTGCTAAGGCATTGTGGAGAGAAGAAAAGAAAAAGATGAATAAGATTATAGTATCTCAAAATGAGGAAATTACAGAATTAAAGGAATAGCTAGAAAGCCAAAAACAGTGCATGAACCATGCTCTTAAGCTAGCTGATCAGACCCTTGCTTGTAGGCCACCACCTAGAGTTTATGCTCTCTGCTTGAAAAAGCAATTTCTTTTGTTTCAATTAATGTTAACGCTCAAGAATGTGAATGCAAAGTTTAAATAAGCACAAGAATTTTATGGACTGTATCAGACTTTGCCACCATCGCAGTAGAACTTATTGTCTGAATTATATTTTCATAATTTTGTTATTCCTTCGGAGTCTGAATGGAATCCCTTGCTCTACATAGGAGATGTACATCTAAAAGACCTCATGTCATGGATGTCCAATGAAGCAAATTATGACAGGCAGTTGAATAACTACAAGGATGAGGAAAGAACATAACCTTTACCTTTAAGAGTAGAAAGTAGCAAGCCAGATGAAATGTTGAAGGATTCGTTCACATTGACCTATGAAAAGAAGAATTCAGAAGTGAGGGAGAAGATCTTTGTTGCCAGAACTAAGGTTTATGCTGAATATGAAAATTTTCCCTACTTTGCATTTCAGAGAGCCATGATCGGTGCTAGGAGTAGGTGGGCCAAACTACCTGAATCTATTAAGAAGTCAAAACCACACAGCCCTATTAACTTGGAAGCAACACTTCACAGAGTTCCAAAATATTTAGAATTAGGGAAGCAACCTAGACCAGAGTTGTGGTGTCCCTTAGCAATGCAACCTCTAATGTTCTTGTGGCCCTTGTATGGCATTAATTTTGATAGACTTGACAAGTTGCAGGAAGATCACAGGAGAGAAGTGTGGGAGATAACCAGAGGATTTTATTATACTTTTAAGAGTAATAGAAAGGGAAGAATAGAAATTGGAGAGTTTAGGTCACTAACAAGGAAGTGCAATGCTTGAGGACAAGCATTAGTTTGGCAGGGGGCTGATGATGAGACCAAATTTTGCCTTTATTTTATAATGTTTAAGATACTTTGTTGATACTCTGTTTATCTTCGTTAAAACATTTGTGGACCTATTTTTACCGAACCTATGATAAACTTATGGGGTAGAAACTATGCCATCTTTTGCAAATATTATATATAGTATGCAGTATTTCATATAGTTATCAGAATGTGTGTTCTTCTATTTGAATTTAATTTGATAAATGTTTATTTGCAAACATGTTTTGTGTTATAACTGACCCGTCAATGAAGACTAAAAGATGATTGGAGGAATTCAAAAGCTAAGTGTCAACAACATTTAAGGAGAAGAGAACGCCAAGGAGCAACCATGGTGGAGGAAGTTGTAATAGTTCCAGAAGACACGGTAGTGGGTAAGGAGGAACTATGAAGACTTATTATCTTCTCTGCATTTACTCTATGGCAAGTGGATGTTCAAACTTTATTATCCCTTCCTTAAGTCGTTATTCCTTCTTCCCGCCTTCAGTTGTTATCTTCCTATTTTCTCTCTTGCGGATTTTAAGCTAGGTCATTTACTTTTCTGTTATGGAATAAATGTTGATTTCCTATATATATATATATAGGAATCAACCCAAGTGTGTTAAGTTTTAGAACTAGTTAGAAGAAATAGTATAAGAGAATAGACTATTAACTTTTACAGTTGTGTTTTTACAGTTCTGTGTTATGTAATGAATTTCTGAAATCTAATGAAATAGTTTTTGGCTTCTATCTTGCGTAGAGAAGCCGACCAAGGGGGGAAACTTGGAAGGTGGATTAGATTAGGATAGAATAGATTTATTTCCAAGCATTCTTAGTTTCATAATTAGAAGTGGTGACTTCCTTCCTGTAGCATCGCACTTTGTGAATGTTTCAGCAACATATGTGAGAACAGTTTTAGTGGATGAGCCAAGTTGGAATATTTGTTATCTTTTTATTGTATTTTCAGTATTCATAGAGTTAAGTGTGTTAGTTTCCTACAGCAATAGTGTAAGTTCTTTTCCTTGCATTTTTACTTTCCTGCAGCATAAGCTTAGTGACTCATTAAGAGACCTAGTGCACATATTGTGCTGACCATTTCAAGTATACATCCTTGGGTTGATAAGATTAAATGCACCTCATAGTGGGAGAAATAGTCCTTAGTTTGAATATATTATTCCCAAGCAAGGCCTAGTGCATGACTATGATACACCTATTGTGAGGCGGGTCATAGACCACATAAGTCGGGACCTAAGCCACTCCCAACATGCTTGCACATATGGACAACTATAGAAAAGGTGGTCCACATATTCGTTATGATGCTTAAATAAAACACACCAAGATGGGCCTATGATGCCAAATCTAGCTAGTCTATCGACAGCCAAGATTCTATTTTGAAGGGCAAGCCACAAAAAGAATCCTGCCTTAGGAAGACAAGTAGCATCCCAACATAGTTTGAGAGGCATCTCAACTAGCTTCCAACTTTGAGAATGGCTAAAGCCTTATAACCATATTTCACACTGTATTTACCATCCTTAGAGCCAAGACAAATGAGATCATCAAACCTTTCAACTTGTTTAATACACCTTTCTCACACAATCTTCTCATAAGCCTTAACTGAGTCGAGATCTAATCCTAACCCATCAACTAGACACCACCTTCACTGTTGGAACCCATCAGAGCATGTCTTAATCTTATAATCCTTGACCTTATCACCCCATAAGGATGTCAGCTTAATTTTGAGATTATCATGACAAGGGGAAGAGGGAATTAGAGGATATCCATCCCATGAGTCCTCCCAAAATAAGGCTTTATCCCCCAATCCCACATCCTAGGTCAAGAACTTACATATTAATTTTCAACATTTAGACATAAAGTTCTAGCACTCCGACCCTTTCAGCAAGCTTTTCATCCTAAAGAGCGACAATGGGTCTATCAGATCAAGATATTTATTATATAAAATCTTGGCCCATTTGTGGTCTCTTTCCGAGTATAACTGCCAAATAAGTTTTACACCTAACGCTTCATTTTGCCACTGCAGTTTGTTAATCCCTATACCCCCAAATTCCTTAGGTTTGCATAGATTATCCCATTTAATGAGGGCTAATTTGTTATCATCTTCATTATCTTTCCATAGAAAGTTTCTAAGTTTTGTCTCAAATTTTGAAATCATACACTTGGAGAGGGGGAGATAAGACAAAGGAAAGATAAGAATGATAGATAAGACCGAACTGATTTTAGTTGTTTTACTGGCCTTTGTAAGTCACTTATCTTTCCAGCTACCTATCTTCTTATCCATCTTCTCAAGCATGTCCATCCATACTTTACTAGATCTCAAACCCTTTTCAAGAGAAATACCTAAATACTTACATGGAAATTGCCCCTTATTGAAACCCATAATCCTACAAATCCAATATTCCATGTCCGAATTAGCATTCATAAAGTATATTTTAGATTTTTCTTTATTCACCTGCTGTCTTGAGGCATCCATGTAGGACTGTATAATATCCTTAAAACCTAAAGCCTCAGGAACTGTGCTCTTGCTTGGCAAGATTGTATCATTTGCATATTGTTGGTGAGTGATGTTAGGTAGATTTATAGCCACAGTGATACCAGAAATCTTGTGTTTTTGGTATGCGTCTGAAACCACTCTTCCGAATCCCTCTGCCATAATGATGAAGAGGGATGGAGATAATGGATCTCCTTGTCTAATGGCTCTTGAAATTTCAAAGAAACCTTCAGGCGTGCCATTAATAAGAATAGAGATCTTAGGAGTGGAAATAAATTTGAAAATGAGGTTAATCCATTGATGGGAGAATTCGAAGGCTTCGAGAACCTTGCAAAGGAAATGAAAATCAACCATATCATAAGCCTTTTGTATGTCTAATTTCATAAACATGCATGCTTCTTTATTTTTGGATGCTGAATGGATAGTTTCTTGGATAGTAAGAATACCATCCAAAATAGACCTTCCCAGGACAAAACTAGTCTGCTCTTCGGAGATCAGATTTGGCAAAAGTCCCTTAAGCCTATTTGCTAGAATTTTTAGAAAAGATTTTATATATCATATTACGCAAGGCAATAGGAAGAAAGTCTCCAGGATATTCCGGTCCATTCTTCTTAGGAATCAAAGTGAGAAAAGAATAATTAATTTCAGCCAACAAAGCTCTTCCTTTCCTAGAAGCTTCAATGACTTTTCATAAATCTTCTGCCAAAATATCCCAACACTTTTGAAAGAAAAAGGCCTAAAAACCATCGGGCCCCAGAGATTTTTCAGGATTGATATTAAAGACAACTGATCATACTTCATCCAAAGTGATTGGTTTATTTAAATTTTTTTTGTCCTTAGCCGAGATTAATTTAGGAATAAATTTAAGCATTTTGGATTGAGCCTCCCTATCTAAACCTTCATAATTATTTAATAATCCCTGAAAATGTGATATGAACATTTCTTGAGGATTATTCGTACGAATACCCAAATGATTAGTGATACTTGTAATTTTGTTTTGAGATCTATTATATATGGTAGAATTGTGAAAAAAAATTGTGTTCCGATCTCCCTCATCCAGCCATTTGTTTCGAGATTTCTGTCTCCAAAATATTTCCTCTTTGGAGAGGATATCTTCCTGTTTTGCAAGAAGTTCTTTTTCTAATAGGTAACTTTCAATATTCATGCCATGCTTAATAATTTCTTGATTAAGAATCTTTACTTTGTCTTCAATTTCCATCTTTTCTTTGAAGATATTGTTAAAGTGCTCTCTATTCCACCTTAGGATCTTTTCTTTTACTAGTTTTAATTTAGAAATAAATATAAACATCTTGGAGCCTTCAAAGCTAGCTTGTGTCCACTGAGCTCTAATATTCTCGATAAAATTAGGATCTTGAAACCACATCTTTTCACATTTAAATGGATTTCTGATTGGTTTAGAAGGTTCAGAAAACTCAGCACACACAGGAAAATGATCTGATCCTACATATGGCATGATGGAGGACTTAAAGTTTATGTTACAATCAACAAAATTTCCCAAAACAAAAAACCTATCTAGTTTTTTCGCAATATATGCATAATCCTTCCTTCTATTATTCCATGTGAAAGTGTCATTATTCAGTGGAATATCTATCATGTTATGTTGATCAATCCATGCTTTAAAATATAAAGATGGTTAAGAAAGATGTTGCGAGCTTCCTACCTTTTCTTCTAAGCTTAAAATGGTGTTAAAATTGCCACCTATCACAATTGGACTGTCTTTATAATTGAGGAAAATAGAACTTAATTCATCCCATACAATTTTCTTCCCTATATGACTAATAGGACCATAAATATCAATTTAAATGAATTTCAAGTCTGATTTCAGACTCTGCACACTGGCAAACATCCAATTGTTACTAAATTCTAAGCAATGAATATCTACTTTCTTAAAATTCCAAATTATATCTAAACTGCCTAACGCACCTACAACTTCCAGAAAGATCGATTCCCACACACCTAACATCTTATTAAGTTTTAAGCCTTCTATTTGATTCAATTTTGTTTCTTGAATTAAAATTATTTATTAATTAAAAGTTTTAAGATATTGTTTAATTAACCTTTTTTTTCTAGGCACATTTAAGTGCCTGGCATTCTATGTGATGATCCTCATGAAGTCCTGGGAAGGCACTTCCCCTTCCCAATATTAAGTAAGTCATCAATTTTTTGTTGCTCTCTACAATGTCCATCAACCTCTCTTAATTCCTTCAAAGATTTCCTACCTCTTTTACCCTTTGATTTTCCATATTTTGGAGAGCTCAATCCTTCTTGATTCATATATATCCCAAGATCCTATTGATAATTAACCAGACTATGAACTGAAGAAATCTTTATATCCCCTGTTTTGTCTAGCTCTTCATTTTCGATTTCACTAAAGATCTAACTCACTATTCCACACTTGTCCACATCCATAAACTTTAGTTTTGCCATGTTACAAATTCCAGTACTATTAATTTCCTGATTGACTTCTGATATGTTACCATATTTCTCAGATTGTTTCAATATGTTATCCTCCATTTCAATCTTTACTAGACCCCTCTGAGATCTTCAGGTGTATAATCTTTGCCTCCTAGCTTGATGATTCTTTGAATTAAATTATCCTTCTAGGAGGATGTATTGTTGTTTATATCCTGAAAGCCAAAAACCTGAATTAGCTCCTCAAATAGCTTATCTAAGTCCTTGTCTTATGGATTTAAAGTTTCCTCCTTTGAAGGGATATCCAAATCTTTGTTTAAAAAATTCTAGACATCTTCATTAATGGAACCTTCTGTCCTTTAACCCTTATTAAGCATATATGACTGGTTAACCTTTCGAGTAAATGGTGAGGTCATGTAGTCAACTAGAGTCTACTAGAATTTGGAAAAGGAACTGATTCCTTTTTTGTTGGGAGTAGATGTCCCCACCTCAGTATCTTGTGTATGTTGCTGAAAAACTTGCCCTTCCATCTTTGGTAAGATATTATCCTCACCTCCATCTATTTGAGAAACAAAAAGTAAGGGGTTTTCTGCTTCAACTATATCATCTTTCTTTGAACCTCATGATGCCTTGCTTTGAGTTTTTGCTGATTCTTCTGTACCTGTAACTTCCTCTCTTGTAGTGCTTACTATATTACATAGATCTTTCCTACTTGAAACCTTATCTTCTTCATGAGCCAAATGTGATGGGTAAATTATTTTAACTTCCTCTATACTGCTTGCTACCTTATTTTGATTCATATTTGACATTTCCTCTTTGTTTTTCATTTCCTCCTTTTCCTCTGTATTAATCCATTGTTTCAAACTTTGGGAGATTTTCTTATTCTTCTTAGATTTATACTTTTTTGTCACCTCGCACTTTTGAATTAATTTCGGAGATTCTTCATGAACAATAATAGAATTCACATTTATATTAGATGTTGTAAATCCCTTATCCTCACCAAGATCTCTTAATTCTGAATAATGCATATCCTCCTGGATCCTGTCTTTGTCTTTAGGCTGAAGAGAGGAGTCAAAATTTGCAAATTTAATGCCCATCATCTTTCTCAGTTTGTAAATTGATGGAAACGTAGTCCGAAAATCTGAGGTAAGAGGAAGATTTTTGATTCCCATACCATTATGATCCTCAATTTTTATGATTTCCGAGATTTCTCCTTTAAATGAATGAAGATCTAACTCATAGCTTGCCTTCTTTGTTATTACATTTTTGTGAATAGTTGGCCCTTGATTGAATTTAGTCTTGATTAATAATTTCAAATTGTTTCTTTTCCTCCACTTTATTAATTAGTGCAAGCACTATTTAAAGCATAGTTTATAATTTAAATTAATAAGAAAATTAAAGCTCATTATTTAAATGCAACTATAATCTAATAACTATTAATTAGATAATCATAATAAAACAATATTAAATCTTTAATCTTTTGATATTTTTATTCAACTTCTTAAATTAGACTTTTAAAATAAATATTTAATAATGTAATTAAATAACATCATATTCAAATCTTTCTTCAACCAAATTTTGAAATTTAGACCCCTATTTAGACTTCTAATTTTATAATTTTTATTTAAAGCATAAATTAAATTAGTTTTTAATTAAATCAAATATTGACATATTTTAATATTTTCTTTTTTAATCAAATAATATTTATTACTCAACTAATAATATTATTTAGAGTTTATTATTAAAATTAAACTCTTAAATAATTATTATTAAATTAAATAAATATAAATATGCTAAAATTAGAACTTTAATTCAATCTTTTAAATTTGATTCTTTTATTAATTAAATTTTCAATTAATTACATATAATTAAATATTAAATTTCCTATATACAATTTTCATGCAACAACTTTATGCAATTTAAATTAAAATATCTTTATTAAATTAATTTTCTTTCTCACTTTAATTCATCACGAGATATTTTTAATATAATATTTATTAATTTAACTAATAATATTATTTAGAGTTTATTAATTAAAATAAAACTTCTAAATAAATTATTATTAAATTAAATAATTATAGATACGCCAAAATTATAACTATAACTTTATCTTTAAATTTTATTCTTTTATTTATTAACTTAATTAATAATATTATTTAGAGTTTATCATTAAAATAAAACTCCTAAATAGTTATCATTAAATTAAATAAATATAAATATGTCAAAAATAAAACTTTAATAAAATCTTTAAATTTAATTCTTTAATTTAATTAATTTCTCAATTAATTAAACATATTTAAATATCAAATTCCTTTATAAATTTTTCATTAAATTAAATCATTAATTTATCTTTTAATTTGATTTGATTATAACAAAAAATCACAATAGACCCACAAAATCAAATATGATAACTCAACTGAAGACATAGGACAAAAATCAAATTCCAAGGTCAAAGTCACGAGTTCGTGTCATTTGACAAATTCAAAAGGTGAAACTAACTCAGATACTTGTCTATTTCCTGAGACAATTGGCTTAGGTTAGGATTTCGACTTGAGTTATCTCCCCACTTACACCATTGAAACTGTGATAGGGTATGCTCATCCTAGCAATTTAGGGAAGTCGATACTCGGTTCTTGCAATCTACATAAAATCCACACATGTACAAACACAATATTCTAAACTATACAGGCAATGGCAAGAAGTGGTTCATCACGTAGATCCTGACTAGCAAGTGACTACAACTACCTTCCTTGAAACCACATCGAAAACATCAAACATAAAGAAAACATACACGCACACCATACACATGCAAGTATGGAGTAATTATCTATAGAATTCATATAAAAAAACATTCATCTAACTAACATCATTAAATAACTAAAAATCACTAAATGAACATGTATATCATCATTGAAACAATCATGAAATAACTGAAATAACTAGTACTAAAGTAACTCAACACGTATATTAACTAAATATGAAATACAATTAATCAATTCTAGTAATCCACCATCGCTAATCATAAAACATGATCAAAAAACTGACCAAAAAGAATCTGGTACTACAACATAAAAGTCAAGTAGGGGTAGGGATTACATCTAGAATGCAATACAAGATGCTTAGACATACTCATTGTACTTGTGTTATCACAGTAAATGATAACAAGTTCTTCAAACTTAATTATGATATCCTTCAACATCTGCTTGATCCACATAACTTGATTATAGTTATTTGTTTTTGCAAAATACTTTGCCTCAACAATGCTTTGCAAAATACAATCTTGCTTCTGTCTTAACCAATAAACCAATCTTCCTTTGAGAAAGAATGCTCCACCACTAGTGTTTTTTCTGTCATCCATACTATCTACCCAATCCACATCAATATATGTACATAGAGTGAAATCACTCAATCTTGCATACCAAATTCCATAGTCAGATGTCCCTTTCAAATATCCAAAAAAATTCTTTACTGCTAGAAAATGATATTCCTTAGGGTCAGCTTGAAATCTAGCTACAATCCCAACTACATTTGCTATATCTGGTCTGGTGTGAGTCAAATACTGCAAACCTCCAATCATGGATTTGTACTTATTCTGCTCCACTACAAGTGTCTCATCTTTGTTGGATAACTTGTGACCACTTATCATAGGTGTACCAACAGGTTTACAACTTTCCAAACCAAACCTTTTCAATAAATCTTTTGAGTACTTAGCTTGTGAAATGAAAATAACATCACTATTTTGTACAATCTGCAATCCTAGAAAAAACTTTATTTCTCCTATCATGCTCATTTCAAATTCATTCTTTAATCTCTTCAGAATATCTATCACTTGCTTCATCATTACCTCCAAAAATGATGTCACCAATAAATATTACAATGATTAGCAAACTATTTTCAACTTCTTTCAAATACACATTATTGGCTGTCGTACCTTTAGCAAATCCAAGCTTTGCCAAATAACTATCCAACCTTGCATACCAATTTCTAGATGCTTACTTGAGACCATATAAATCTTTCTTCAATTTGCATGCCATGTCTTTATCTTCTGATAAAGGAAAACCTCTAGGTTGCTCTATATATACCTCTTCTTCAAGTTCTCCATCCAGAAAGGTTAATTTAACATCCATTTGATAACGCTTGAACTTCTTATTCATTGTGTAATCTAGAAACATCCTTACTGCTTCCATTCTGGCTATAGGTGCATATGTCTCCTCATAGTCTTTGCCTTCTTGCTGTGAATATCCCTTGCATACAAGTCTAGCATTGTTCTTCACAACTTCACCTTGTCCATTCATCTTATTCCTGAATACCCACTTGGTTCCTATCACATTCTTGTCTTTAGGCCTAGGAACTAGCTCCCATGTATCATTCTTTACTATTTGATCTAATTCTTCCTTTATTGCTTGAATCCAATGATCATCTTTAATTGCTTTATTTGTGCTCTTAGGTTCAACTTGAGATATCGGACATATCTCCTCATTTACTTTGTTCCTTGTCATCACACCTTTGTCTTTGCTTCCAATTATATGCTCAGGAGGGTGATTCTTTGTCAGATTCCTATCAGGAGGAGACATCTCAACTCTTATCTCTTTTCTAGGTTCAGATCTCTGTTCTCCTCTTTTTCTCAATAGTTAGCACACCATTTTGCAAATCATTGTTAGTCTCAAAGAAAACTTTTACATTTTTTTCTAACAATTCTAGAATTTTCTTCTTCTTCACCTTAGTTCCAAACTTTTCATCATTCCTTACATTTGCACATTCAACTATTGACTTAGTTTTATAGTTGAAACATTTGTAAGCCTCATTTTTCAATGAATAGCCAAGAAACACGCCTTCATCACTCCTTGGATCAAACTTACCAATGCCATCATCTCTCTTAATGTAATATTTTCTCCCAAATATTCTGAAATACTTAACAAATGGTGAATGACCAAACCATAGTTCATAAGGTGTCTTGTCCATAACTTTGTTTATTTGTACTTTGTTCAAAGTATATACTATTGTATTGATTGATTCTCTCCAAAATGTCTTAGAAACATCATTCTCAAACAACACCGCTTTTGTTGCTTTTGCTACTGACTTATTTCTTCTTTCAACAATCCCATTTTGCTTAACTCTTCTAGGTGCAAATGGTTGCCTTTTGATTCCATTCTCTTCACAAAATATGTTAAACTCTCTAGAGGTGAATTCTCCTCCTTTATCAGATCTCAAACACTTTATCTTAACACTAGATTCATTCTCAACTCTCTTCTTAAATATCTTTAACTTCTTAGAAGCTTCATATTTCTCTTTAAGAAATGCTACCCACATCATTATAGTGAAATCATCAACAAAAATCATAAAATACCTTTCACCATATAATCCTCTTGTTTTGGAAGGATCACTCAGATCTGTCTGAATGATCTCCAGCTTCTTCGTGGTAGTGAACTTGTTGCTAGGGAATGATACTTTTTTCTGCTTAGCCAAAATACATTCCTTACACACAACATTAGTAGGCTTTGTAATCTTAGGCAAGTCTTTAACTGCAAAAGTGCTACTGACCTTTACGATATTATCAAAGTTTATTTGACATAATCTTCTATACCATAACCAATTGTTATGACTTTAGCTACCAAACATGTCATCTTAGGAGGATTCAACTGAAATACATTACCTCTACATCTAGTGGCAGTTCCAATCATCTTATTGTCTAAATATTTGATAATGGAGGTCTTCTCAGTGAACTACAATAGATAACCCTTGTCCACCACCTGTCCAACACTCAACAAGTTATGCTTCAATCCATCAACAAAATAAACATCATTAGTGTTAGTTTTACCATCAAGAGTAATGGATCCAATTCTTGTTATATGACAGGCTACATTGTTACCCACTCTAACAATACCTCCACTGTGATTCTTGAACTTGACAAACTTATTCATATCAGCAGTCATGTAATGTGAACAACCATTGTCAATTACCAATCAGACTTCTTTTCTACTTGGGTAACTAGAGCTCTTTCTTCTCTAATTTCTCTATCAAAATCATCTTCCTTGATGGCCACAAACCCCAATTCATCATCACTTTCACTTTGACATTTTTCATCAGATTCTTCATCTTCATTTGCATACAAACAATTTTTTTATCTCTATCTCTTCTAGGATTAAACTTTCCTAAATATACTTTTTCTCTTTTTTAGGACATTTAGATGCATAATGACCAAATTCATTACAATTATGACATTTAAAGATTTTCTTACCATCTTTTTCTCTTCTCACAAGAAGGGTTATTCCTTCATTTATTTTCTTGTTTTCATCAGATCTGTTGCTACCAACAAAATCTCCACGAGTGCTTGTACTCCTTGTCAAATTAGGTTGAATGTTTAGGGAATTAAACATTGTTTAAGCTCTTGTAAGTTCTCCAGACTATCTTAGATCTTCTTCTACTGATTCTAATATTCCACACAACTTTCCTTTGTTAAATCCTTAGTGTAGGGCATTAATAGATGAATCATCTGAGCTGTTGGCTTGAATGGTGGTGTCAAACTTTTCAAGATCTCCATATGACTTCATCATCTTCCTTGGTTCCACCATGAGATTAAATTCCTACAATAATTTTTGATATTTTGCCAACATAACTTCTTACAGATTCATCTTCCATCATTTTAGCATCTTGAAATGCACATATGCAATTTTGTAATCTCACTCTCTTTGCATGATCGTCACCTTCAAAAGTAGATTCTAATGCTTTCCAATTTCATAAGATATTTCAAGTGACTCTACCTGACTGTACTCATTCTCTAGAAGAGTTGTTAGTAGATCTTCTCCCTCTCATGTTACACATGAATATATCTCTCTCTTCTTCACTATAACCTTCTAGCTTTGCTTCTTCAATAATTACCTTCTTTCCCTTTGTCAAGATCTAATATCCCAGACCCATGCACAACAAATGTGTCTTCATCTTCTCCTTCCAACTGTCATAGTTGGCCCCATCAAATCTAAGACTATCCTTTTTGAAAAGATTCACCATCAGTCTCCCAAAGCTGTTAAGCTTGTCCTTTAAGGACCTAAGGCTCTAATACTAATTGTTTGAATATATAGTCCACTGATATAAATGAGATGGTGGGGGGGGGGGGGGGGGGGGGGGGGTCGAATTAGTTATCCAACTAATTTCACAATTATCAACCTTAAAAAAACTTAAGCATATGAGTAATGTAAACTTAAACCACAACAAGGTACTCATACACAATAACACTAACACTAACACTAGATATGTTAACTAGGGAAACCCTTGATTAGAGGGAAAACCCTAGTGGGGATGGTACCCACAAGATGATGTACTAATATAAATATTCCTCATTAGAGGATAAACCCTATTAGAAGTCTGTTACAACATTCAATACATATGAGTCCTTTTTAGGAGACTTTGAATCCCTGTTAGGAGTTGTGGAAGACAGCTGGACCCACTGCCCAAACAACTTCAAGGACAAGACCAATGAACCCACTGTCCAAATGATCTTTGTACTATTCCTTGCAAAATAATAGAATGGTATTGTATTGTTCCTTCCTCTTTCTCTATCTTGTCAATCAGATCTCTGCTTCTTGTGATCTTGTAACTAGATCCTGGATCTTGCATCTAATAATCCCTTGGTTTGCTTACTCGTATTTCTCAAGTACTCAGTTTCTTTTCACACTTCACACTTCTTGCAATAATGGATACACAATACTCAAACACATATCACAAACAAGGAAAACATCTTTCCTTATTACCATATCTTCATAATAATTCCTTGAGTCGGCCTTAAGGCTTTCCCAATTAATTATAATAAGATAATTAATTAATTACAATTACAATAGCATTGTCGGCTCTCAATCTATATACACAACTTCACATGTGTGATACTAAGGCTTTCACACTCGCTGACATCATCAACTGATTGTCCTCTATCACTGCTTGACTGCACATCTCTTCATTACATCTCAAATGTAAGATAACCAACAAGCATCAGGAACTGCTTTCCCAATACTCTATCTCTAAATTACTCTCTTTAAATCAAGTACAACTTCTATATGTCTTTGGCTCATACTTTGTGCACTCAACCACGTCATCAGGACACTGTGCCGAACATGTCCATAACTGTGCATCACTAGACAATCAAACCATTGTCCGTACCATCAAGATCTATGTCTGCAACTCAACTAGTCTTTACAGAAACCATACTATGTTGACATCAATGAAAACACAGTCATGAATGCAACACGTTAATAGTCTTCAATGCCCAAGATACTCCCCAAATGTAGTATCGTCAACATTCATGCTAACAAGAATGACCGACAAAGAACTTGCCAAACTAGTGGCACAATAGGCTAAAGGATACAAGAAGGTTATGGAGAAGATGAGAAGGATGGAAAAGGTAAAAAATAATGAGAAGGGTATTGACAATGAAGATCAAAGTGAAGATGAAGAAGAGGTCAAAGGAGAAAAAGAAAGGGCACCACGAGAGGATATGGACCTAAATGATGTGAGGGTGGCTTAAATTGATAAAGCCATAAGAGGAAATGATTACAAAATAAAGTATGACATCCCATTGTATGAGGTGAAAATGAATGAAGAAGAGTTGATTAATTGGTTTGGAGCAGTGGATAACTTCTTTGATTATGAAGATGTGGTAGAGGAATACAAGGTCAAGATTGCAAAATCAAGATTGAAAGGGCATGCACTATTGTGGTGGGACTACTTATAAGTAGATACATGGAAGAAAGGATTGGCTAAGATCACATTACGACCAAAAATTATGGAGAAGATGAGAGAAGTTTCTCCCTAACGACTACAGGGTGTCATTGTGTGAGAGAATGCAAGGTCTAAGACAAAAGGACATGAATGTCCAAGGGTATACTGAGGAGTTTCATAAGTTAGACATTAAGGTTTCTCATGATGGGGTAGAAGAGGAGAAGCTATCAATGTACATGGGTGGATTGAGGTTCAACATTCAGGATGAAATAAATCTTGCAACACCTAGCACTGTAGAGGAATGCTACAAGTTAGCTATGAGGGTTGAGGAAAATATTAAAAGAAGACAAGAGAGGTAGATGAATGACAACAACAAAGGCAAGGGAATAGGTAGTAGACCTCTAAATGATAGTTGGGGATCAAATGAAGAATACAGAGGCAAGGAGCCTATGACTGTTCATAACAAGAGTACACGAGGGGGTAGATTTGGTTTAGGGAGAGGAGTGTTTATTGGAAGATGCTTCATATGCGATGAAGTGGGGCACACCTCCTATAAATGCCCATTGAAGGAAAATAAAAGGTGAGGAGGAAGAATTCTATTAGTACATCTTCACATAATAGGATCCTAATGACTCAAGAATGGAAAAAAATCTTCAGAGGTCCCTTGAACAACTCACTGAAATTTCCAAGTATAATTTAGACCACATAAATAAATACTTTATAGATAAAGATACCCTAGTTCCTTTGGTTCACGAGGCATTATAAAAGTGTAAGAGAACAAGAACAAGAAGAGAGATGAAAAATACTTTTATAGCAAACCCTTAGTTTGATGATGAATGCAAATAAGCAAGAAGAAATATGAGGGAAGAATGAGAAAAGAAAAAAATAAAGAGTATGAAAAGCTTCTAAGGGTAAAAAAGAAAAATATGCAAACATAAGATGGTTGGAGTTGGTTACTCTTGGAAAACAAAATCCCCCCAAAATGTGGAAAGAGATACAATAAAAGATGAAGCAAACAGAGAATAATATCACAGGGTTTCAATGACTTGAATATGAAAATATGTTGTGTGTGTAGGGGAAGGATACACATAAACCTATGATAATGAACCACACAACCAAGCTTTTCACCATACACAATGCTATGTAGTGCATAAAGAGGTTGGAAAAGGAAAACCCAAGACATTGATAAGCTGGAAGTTGAATATTTGAAATTGATCATTGATGTTGTTGTACTTCATATCAATCATATCTTCAAAAATGTCAACGAAGAGGGGTTTCCTAAAAAAATGGACAACCAACATTTTGATTCCCCTCCACAAAAGAAGTACCATAAATAATCCATCAAACTGCCATACTATTGTGGTCAACCCTCTTCAAGGGAACTCTTGGGTAACATGATATAATGTAAAATCAACAAGTGGGCAAAAATTAAAGATAAAGAGCTAAAGGGAAGGTTAGATTTAGACTAAAAAATCCCACTAATGATCACAATGTCACCCTTACTTTCTTGGTTCTTTTTCTATTTTGGAGACTTTAAAAATAATTTTAACACAATGTCATGTGACAAACTTTAGAATATAGTAGAGGAATAATTCTCAATGAGCCTAGCGTTGTGGTACATATACTTAATGAGTATATCAAAGCCAAAATCAAAATTGTAGATGAGATGTCATAATGTTTTGGCGACAATATTGGTGTCAAACAAGGATGCCCATTCTCTCCAACTCTATTTGAGATGTATATTTGTAAATAAGAAGAATGACTAAACAAGACTAATTGAGAATCAATTAGCTAGATATGTGATAAAACTACTTGTTTGTGCTGATGATCTCATCCTACTTGCTAAAATAATTGATGGATTAAGCAAACACTCAAAGGGACCTATAATGTTTTTCCATGAGGTTGATATACAAGTGAATAGTAGCAAAACCAAAGAGACGATATTCTCTCTAAATAGAGACAAAAAGGCACAAAACACCTTTATTTTGAAGGTAATCCTTTATAGACAAATAGTGAGCGAGTACAGATATTCAAGGATCAATTTTCACAAAAAACTTAGTTGGGAAACATGCAAAGTAAAAATAATTAGAGAGGTTAGGAAGTGCTATATGCCTTGCAAATTAGGTGTAGAAATGCAATGTTATGGGGGATTAGAAAGCTAATAAAATACTTTTTGGTTTATTGGCCACCCTAGTAATCAGTTACAAATGGAAGATTTGGGGTAACAATATGTCAAATAAAAAATGGAGGCAAGTAAAAAGAATCTAAAAACATGTAATCATCAACAACCTCAAAAAAAATTGCTTCCCCTTATGATATCTTATTGACATAAATTAACATTTTCATGTTAGAGGCTTTGACAATGGTATAATTGTTACACTAAATAAAACATAATGTATGAACAATGTTATTGGCCTAAGTTAATTATGGAGGAAAAACTAGATAGTAGAAACAATATATGGATGAAGGAAACTGATAAATGAATAAAAAGGGAGATGTTAACATACAAAGTGGATGTGAAAAAGCCTACTATATCAAAGAAATAATTTAACCCCACGAGAGACTATAAGGGAAAAACATACATTGGAGAAAATATCGAATGAAGAGTAAAAATGCTCATAAATCAACTTAGGACTAGTTCTCACTATTTGATAGATGAATGTACCTAAGGAAAAATGAGAAAAATAATATACCTATTTGTAACGGGGGTGTGGTAGGGACAAAGTGATATTTTATCATAAAGTGTCCAACATAAAATGATTCGATTCAAACCATGCAAATATTTTAGAAACAAACAATTTAAATATTGAGATTTGATTGTGTATAAATTTGTAACATCAACATTTCAAATCACACTCCGTAATGTATCACAAAGATGTGTAAATTTAAGTATTCTATTTGAAAAGAAGAACTACACTTAATAACAAGACTTTGTGCTCTACAGGCCACTTTTCCCTACCTATTATGAAAGGAATAGACTAATCAGAGAAAATCAACTAAAGACAAAACAAAGTCAATTTTTTTTTTTTTTTTCCTTCAGATTCACGAAAGCATAGTGATTTCTTTCTAATTTTTTTGTTGTTTTCAACTACAAACTATGCAGATCATAAAGATAAAATGCTAAAATTTTCAGAAAAATCCACGATGTTTTCGATTTTTTGAAAATTAGTCCAACTAGGGGAAAGGGTCCAGTACTTGAAGGTAGCGTCTCCCCAGCCGACCGAATGGACAATAATTAATCATTTAATATTAAAGTAAAATTAAAAAGCAACTGTTTTAGAATTATAATATTATTAATAAATTACAATCTAATTGGCTGGATAGCCATTTCGGTACTTGAACACCCTAACTTCGCACTTATCAAAACCCTACGTAAAAATTTCAATTTGCTCCCACTTTTTTATAGCAGCTTATTTGACAAGTCATCTACTTATAACTAAGGTTTCAAGTCCACGCCACTAGTTATGATGCCACATCAACATGCTTTTTAGCAAATTGTCCAAAACAACCCAAAAAAAAAGTGAGACCAATGGTCGTGCATAAAGGGTACCTATAGTTGAATAGTTGATGTGACATCACATCATTGATTAATTTTTATAACTAAAGGTACATTTTATTCAATTTTTGGTAGTTAGCATTATACTAACAACTTTAAAGTCTCAAATATTGGTACAATGTTGTCAAAAAAAAAAATTAGACATTAAGTCAATAAGTGAAAGTATTAAGTGAACAACTCCTATCACAACTATTGGAACACGTTCAAGTACTCGGTCCTCTCCTCCATTAGTTTGTAAGGAGGATAGCCCCACCCTCAATGAAAGCCCTACCTATTATGAAAGCCCTTCACATAAGAGAAAACCATAAAACCGAAGTCTTCTTGCGGGGTTTTTATATGAGAGTTTTACCTCAACAGGCTACAAGGCAGTGCATATTTTACAAACGGGAGGCCTAAGGATCGATCCCTGCGAAGTAAAACAAGAGGAGGAACCTGCTAAGCATAACCAAAGATGACAGTTCCTGGCCCTTACTCTGGCACCAGCAGTCTTGCCCTGGTATGCAAATCTGAAAAACATGCACATTGTGTATCTTCATTTGTCACTTTAAATTCCACATATTCACACATCGTCTTTGCATTTTCCATCGCTTCGCATTCACGTCTTGGTAATCTAATATAACGTATTTCGTCATTATTACATCGTTTTTTTTGAAGAAAAATACAATCGAGTCAGGGATATTTCATTCTTGTTCGGATCTAGGGTTTTTTTTACCACTTTAGAAATGTACAAAATGATTACAGCTAGCCTAGAGGGACATTTCTGTGATGAGTTCTTGCGTGGATTTTACAAGATTTCCAGTGGGAGGAAACGAAAATAACCAGAAGATGACCACATAGGCGCTCAATAATAAACAAACTCGTTAGTTGAAAGTCTGTACCCTGTCTAATTTGACTGGAAAGTTTACTTTCCTTGAGACTATGTAAGTTTATTGTTTACGCTACATTTCACTCCGAAGGTTTGTTTCTGTCTGTAAAGCCCTTCTTCGAACTCATTTATTGGTAAAAGGGAAAATGAATTAATCTTTTGACATAAAAGGAAGGGGAAGCTTTATTTAAGGTCCACAACCTTGGTTTTCTATACGGGGGCTGCAGGATAGTTTATAGCATAAGAGATTACCTTATACACCTGATTGTGCTTACGGGTAGTCATGCCCTCAAATGCAATTATTTGAGAGGAATTGTTGGACCTGAAAGTGGTTAAATGAGAAAAGGCAACTGATTGCAACAGTCATTCTTATTTATTGTTTGAATCGTATGTTTGATATTCCCAAAGGTAATCATCGTTCTTTTGCTTTTATCTGAATGCCAATGTGTCAAGCATTTTTCTTTCCGATGTTAGGTTTGATCTTTCAGAAATATTGCTTGACCTTAGTAGCTGATGGTTTATGGCGTGGGGTTTTTGATTAAAAAAATGTTGTATGCCAAGAAGTAGAAGGCCGAAGCTTTCCCAGATACCTGCTTCAAAAATTTGTTCAGCAATTAACTCTAAAAACATTTGTATTTTATTAGATATCTGAAATAGATCTCTCAAAATGCTGAGAGATATTAATAGTAGCAATCGCACTTGAGGGTGCAATGAGGTACGCCGAAGAGATATTGAACGTCAATTAGAGAAAATATTTAATTTAATTTTTTTTTGAAACTCTTCTCAAATAGGATCATTTGTTCATTACCATAAGCATTAACATGTAGCCTTAATTGTAATTGTAATTCCAACCTTGAACAATATCATAACCCAAATTGTAAACTCAACCCATGATAATGTCTTAAAACTACACAAGAAGAAATAAAGCATGTGATTTTTTTTGGGTGGATCAGAAGAAAGTATATTGATTCTTTACCTATTTTTACTCTATCATTAGTACTTATGGAACACAGTTGTTTTCTTTACTCAAATCCGTTTTGTTCAAGCGTAGAAGCCAAATTTGCTTCCAAGAGCATATATCTCTTTGGGAAGGCATATGAGCAGATCAAACTTGTTCCTGGGGACTATGTTGGCACTATTACTGCATTCTATGTAATCATAAATGCATTTGATACTGTTCACTCATTTAGTGCTCATGTTTCATTATACTACTGGCCTAATTGATGATGGTCTGAATGAAAACTGTCTTCACAATGTGGCCAACATAATGAATTGAACTTTGACTTTCTACCTGTGGTTTGACCCATCACAAGATTTCCTTTCATATTCCTTCCTATGGAATTGATATGAAGTAGTGTAAGGCCAAAACTCAATCTACAACCCCATACATTAGCTATTCGAGTACAGGGGACCAATCTCCATGAATGATTGTTACATGAATTTCAGCTTTGATGCTTGTGAGTACAGGGGCCATCCTTCATGAATGATTGTTCCGCATCTTTGTCATGGTGGTGGGATAAGCCTGCCTATGCTTCTCTGAATGGGAAACATAGGATGAAGCTGAGATGGGTACAAAACAAATACATGATAGGTAGAATTGCAAAAAAGAAATGGTTTAGGTTAGATTGTACTTTTGGAGTTGGACATGCATCTTGATCTAGATGGTTGTTATGGTCATCCATTCACCCCTGCCAAGAACTCATTATTATTTAGTACTAACAGGTTGGTGGGCATATTTTAGTCTGTGAGCTATAGGAATTTTTAAAATGCAGATAGATGAAAGGGCGTACTTGGAGTAATGAGGTATCAAATTAAAGAGATAGTAATATGACTATCAATCTACCAGCAAGAACAAAGTTCTATAATTTGTAGAGTTTAACAGTATTCATAGCTAACTAACAAATTGAATAAATTTATCCCATCGTTGAGCTACAAATTGAAGACTCCCTTCATGGTGAAGTAAATCTAATAAGATTTTAAAAATCTTGAACCAAGGTAAATTATTTGCATTTCCAAACAAAACCAAAATGATACTGTAAAAAAATCTTAGGTTTTAAATATTTATAACAAGAAACTTCTGAAGGAATGTACCGGGGCGACAAATATTTGTAAAGAGATCATATTTGTCAATTCAAATTGACATAAATTGTCTTGGAACCCTGTAAAGTTAGAAGATAAATACCTGCAGCTAAGGCACCTCCAGTAATAAGCAGTGAAAAAATAATCCAAGATATGATGCCTCTTACTGGATGAGTCGATTTCCATTTATATATTTTGCAATGCAAAGTATCACATCTATATATGTGAAGGGGCATCGTCATACTTAAAATTTGTCTTTGTGATTATCCAGTTATTTCAACATTGGTACTAATTAGTATAGGTAAAAATTGAACTCTTCTATATCAACAGCAATGAGTAGTATCCCAAAGCACTGTGTTTTGGATCAGTTGCTGGAAATAGACATGATGTGGGTGTATCTGTTGGGACAGGAACAACTCCTCCAAAATGTAAACCCAATTAGTTTAATCAATCTTCAACGTCAAACTCTGAATCAACAAAACAAACCCAACTTTTAATATATTCTTGGCATTTTGAATAAAATCGGGCACTCTAACAAGGGCATCTAATTAATTTCATTTGGGGAATTACCTGGAAGAAGCTGATTGAAGCCAACACATCTATTGAGTTTGGCCAATAGACCAATTATGGGGTCATTGTTATGAGTGGCAGCCTCTGTCCACTCATAATTGTCTCTTTCATATGCGAAGTTATCATTTCTATCAGGACCTCCAACAAGGACACCCACCAAAACATTAGTGTCACTTCTTTTCTTGCTAAACCAAGTTGCATAAGCACCCTTGTAGCTCACAAATGATGAGTCCACTTTGTATGATACCATAGATGTATTACAAGGTAATTGGTAAATACTTGCTTATTAATAACAGAGACCGAAAGGTCAATTTATACAAAAGGAAGAGACGATGTTTCCTTAGGAAACGATCGTAAAGAATAGAAACATTCTATTCCAGAGAAAGCAAAAAACGAAAGCAAACTAAAGCTAAAGATATTTACAAGATAACCATTAACTAATAATAGATGTTTTATCTATTATTGTAATACCCTCCCTTAATGGTTAATCTATCTAACACACCAAGTTGTCCTCTGAATTTGACAAACTTATCAGGACCAAGAGGCTTGGTGAGAATGTCTGCAGTCTGATCTGAGGTAGGAACATACTGCAGATCTATAGTCCCATCTTCAACCAGCTGTCGTATGTAATGACAATGAACATCCACATGCTTGGTTCGTTCATGGAAGACTGGATTCCGTGCTAACTTGATAACGCCTTCGTTATCAACAAACGGAGTAGTCAGTCCTGCTGGTGACATCTGCATATCCCCAAGCATCCGACGAAGCCAGACAACTTCACATCCTGCCTTAACAGTCCCTCTGTATTCAGCCTTTGTAGAAGAGAGAGAAACTGCCTGCTGCTTCTTGCTGGTCCATGTGACTGCACCGGATCCCAAACTGAACACATATCCAGATGTTGACTTTTTATCATCAACAGAGCCTGCCCAATCTGAATCTGTGAACCCACTGAGTTTAGGATTAGAACTCCGAGAATACAGAAGTCCATAATCAGAAGTGCCCTTCACATAACGAAGCACACGCTTTGCTGCCATCCAATGATCAGCCTTAGGAGCTGTCATAAAGCGTGAAATATAGCTGACTGCGAAGCTGATATCAGGCCTAGTAGCAGATAGGTAGATGAGGCTACCTACTAGTTGCCTATACGTAGTATCATCAATGGAAGGAGAATCAGACTTGGCTGATAACTTGAGACCTTTCTCCATAGTTGTAGATGCAGGTTTGCAATCCTGCATTCGGAATTTGTCTAACAAGGCTCTGGCATATTTGGACTGAGAGATGAATATACCAGAAGACTGTTGCCAAACTTCAACACCTAAGCAATAATGCATGAGCCCAAGGTCAGTCATATCAAAAGACTGGCATAAGTGTTGTTTGATTCCCTGAATCAAAGATGCCGAACTGCCAGTGATGATCAGATCATCCACATAGATAACCAGAAGGATGATGTCACTGTCAGTAGTCTTGATGTACAGATTTGAGTCTGAAGAACTCCTCTTGAAGCCTTGATCACTGAGGTACATATCAATCTTGATGTACCATGCCCGAGGGGCCTGCTTCAAACCATAGAGAGCTTTTACCAATCTGAGAACCTGATGGTCTTTACCAGCAACCTTGAAACCAGGAGGCTGCGTCATGTAGACCTCTTCATGGAGATCACCATTCAGGAAAGCACTCTTTACGTCCATCTGATGGACCTTCCAGCCAAACTGTGCTGCCATGGCTAAGACTAATCTGATGGTGCTCATCTTTGCAGTAGGAGCAAAGGTCTCCTCATAATCAATGCCTTGACGCTGAGAAAAGCCCTTTGCCACTAAACGAGCTTTGTACTTATCCAAAGTACCATCTGATTTGTATTTGATTTTGTAGACCCATTTGCAGCTAATGGGTTTCTTCCCTGGGGGAAGATCAGAAAGGACCCAAGTGTTGTTCTTCAGTAGGCTCTGGTGTTCAGATTGCATGGCCTGTTCCCACTCTGGAATTCCTTTAGCCTCGGAATATGTTTGAGGTTCAAATACACTGTGAATGTTGGCCATAAGAGCAAAGCTAACAGAATCTATAGTTTTGCTCTTTTTCCGAGTAGTTCTCCCATCAATGAGCTCATCATCATGAAGATCAGCAAGTGTCTTAGCCCACCACTTAGGCCGGAGAGGAGAATGACCAACAGTAGTACTAGGAGATGCTTGATCAGCAGGATCCTGATCAGAAGAATCTGGATCAAACTCAGGTGAAGCATCTTCAAAACGAGGTGATCCTGCGGGAGAAGCCGGAGGTGGCTTTACAGGTATCACTGGCAGGACTGGAGCTGTAGGAGCTACTGGAGCCCTCCCATTAGGTGGACCTAATGGAAGCCGAACTCCCAAATCATGAACCTGCATAGGCTGGACTGCTGGATCAGGAACAGGAGAAACAGGCATGAATGGTCCTTGCTGCTCATCAAAGACTACATCGCGGCTGTATATGAGACGAGATGTCTCAACATCAATAAGGCGGTAGGCTTTGTGAAGACTGCTATATCCAGCAAGCATCAGTTTCTGACTCTTGGCATCCAACTTGGTGCGTGAAGCATCAAGGATCCAAACAAAAGCAAGAGATCCAAAAACCTTCAGATGGCTGATTCTGGGCTTGCGACCTGACCAGGCCTCTTCCGGAGTTTTACCTTTGACCGCCACTGTGGGTGACCGGTTCAATAGATAAACTGCAGTGTTAACTGCTTCTGCCCAAAAATGCTTCGGAACATGTCTGTGTTCGAGCATGGAACGAGCCATCTCGGTGATTGTCCTGTTCCGACGTTCAACTACACTGTTCTGTTGTGGCGTGTGGGGTGTGGTGAACTGGCGTTGGATGCCATGTGTATCCAAGAAGCTGGAGAAAACATTAGAACAAAATTCCCCCCCATTGTCTGATCTAAGAGTAATAATAGATTTCCCAGACTCTTTTTCAACTAAGGGTTTAAACTTCTGAAATACAATAAATGCATCGGATTTCTTTTTAAGGAAATGCACCCACATTTTTCTACTGAAATCATCTACAAATAACAGAAAATACCTGTATCCAAGAACAAAAGGAGTGGCCATAGGGCCGCAGATATCAGCATGAACAAGCTGAAGTACTTGAGAAGCTCGCCAAGAATCGCCACTGGGGAAAGGTGTGCGATGTTGCTTCCCAGCCTAACATGCGTCACAAACTCCAAGGTGTTGGGTTTGAATCTCTGGCAAACCAAGAACAAGCTCATCCCGAGCAAGTTGTGAGAGATAATGCACATTTAAGTGCCCATATCGTTGATGCCAAAGTGTGCTGATGGAAGATCGCCGAGCAGCCATAGCTAAGTCCTGAGAATCACTAGAATCAGTAAGTCTGAAAAGACCATGATCCTCAAGACCAACTGCAACAGTATACTTAGTCGCCCGATCAGTGATGGTGCACTGATGTGAACTGAAGGTGACTGCCAAGTGTGGAGAATGTCGCAGCAACTGACTGACCGAGAGTAGATTTAGTTCCATCCCTGGAACGTAGTACACATCAAGGAATATGAGCTTCCTCCCAACAGACTGAATTTGAATGTTGCCTTTACCAACAACCGTGTACTCTTCTCCACCACCAAAGATAACAGAATCTGAATAAGGCTGGTAGTCAGTAAACCAGTCTCTGCAGTGAGTGAAATGTCGAGAGGCACCTGAATCAATGTACCAGGCAGATGACTGTACATGATTTGCAGGTCTTTTAGCCATGAAGGTGTAAAAGGCAGATTCCACTTGCTCAGTGTGCTTTGCACTGTTCGCTTTTGGTTGTGAACCTGATTGCTTAGACTGGGTAGCTAAGTTTTTCCGACATGCAACCTTCATGTGACCATACTTGTGGCAATAGTTGCATTGAATGTTCTTCTTTTTGGTACCATCGGATGCTGGAGTAGAAGACTTCTGCTGAAATGGTTGCTGAAACTTGCCCTTATCCTTCTGAAAGGATTTCGTAGCAAAGGTTTGCTCAGTGGAGGTGGAACTGGAGCTGCTACCGAACTGTTGTTTCCACCGATCTTGCTGAAGTAGCAGGGTGCAGAGATCAGTGAACTTTAGATCAACACCAGTAGATGTGATGTTGAGAGTCTCGATAAAATGCTCATAGGAATTTGGTAAACTCCGAAGAGTGATTACCACAATATCCTCTTCCTCCATCTTGCGACCGATGGCAAGTAACTGATCACGGATTTCCTGAATCCGATTCAGGTGTGCCTGGAGCGAGGTGCGCTCATCCATGACAATAGAAAACAGAGTGTTTTTCAGAAAGAAGGCTCTGCTCTTGTCGGAAGTCTCATGAAGACCTTTTAGATGTGTCCAGATTTCGGCCGCTGTCTTGCCGGATGGAATCTGAGAAAGCTGGTCATCAGCTACGGAGAGTTTGAGAAGCATTACTGCCTCTCGATTGTTCAAATCCCATGTATCTTGATCAGGACCCGGAGAAGTCGGACGCTGCTTAACACCCAGAACAAGTTTGTCAAATTCAGAGGACAGCTTGGTGTGTTAGATAGATTAACCATTAAGGGAGGGTATTACAATAATAGATAAGACGTCTATTATTGTAATAAGATGAAGCTCTGTGGTGAACTTGGCTGGGGTAGGTACTGTCATATCCAACCATGTAGCTGGTTGCTCTTGGGTTGTCTCCAAGGATATAATCAACCTACAATGAAACAACAAAAACATATCACAGGTTAGCAAGAGAAAAGGCTACAAAATGCTCAACTTTCGAGTGCAATACAGAAGGCAGGGTATGCAAAAAGATCAAATAAATGGACTAAGACTTTTATGAGCAAATACAAATACGGGCAATGGTATATGAAAGGATCAATAAACAGAGGAGATCTTCCAATTATATATAACTACTCTGTCACTTTGCTTCTATTTGGAAAGATGTAAAAAACTTAGATGAGGATTAAGAAAAAAAATATACCAAACAAAACATTCGCTATTTCATCTCATCTTCTGGAGAACTGATGTTAATAATGGAACTTTATGTCCAAAACTTCAAATTCCGTAACTTTAAATTTAATAAGCAGTGCATCTCTTGGCTTTGTGTCATATAGATGGCCACAATGTTGCAATTCAATTCCACTTCTGGTGACATATTCAAGCAACATGACATCGTTACAGGAATTCTACCAAACAATTCAGAGGCATTGTCTATGATTTTACATTTGAATGCATGTCAAATATAGCATTTACAGTTATAATATCTGACACATAAAAATTCTGAAAACCTATGACCATTGCATTTCATTGAAATTTTGAAGAAGCTTTCTGTCAAACAGTTCATATGCCATGTTCATGGTTCCATCTTTTGCATAGGCTCTGTCACACACTTGGTGTGCCTTGATTATGCTTCGACATTTTTATATATGTCTACCAGATAATTTCCAACCATAATTCTTGACATAAATTCGTCTTCATTATGCCTTGAATGCTGGCAAATGTTGCAATATGGGAGGTATGTGGTGGACAAACAGAGTATCTACCCATAGTGTATCAGAAAACATATCAGAAAGCATGTTTTTTTCCTCAAACTTCAACATACAAATGCCTGCAAAAACTTATGCAAATAAAATCTCCAAATGCAACATAAGCAAAACAAAGTAGGTGTCATGTTAGAATATATCTCTGGCAAACATTTTACAGAGCTTCAATTTTTATGGATGGGAGATTTGAACATGAAAGGTGTTCCATTATTTGGCAGCTCTTTGTCCCAACACCACAACTTATTATTTCCCTCTTTTGAAATTGTTTTTACCCCAGTTCACATAAACATTCTGTGTGATTACTGAGTAACTGTCTGGCAAAACCTAGACATGCTTTGATAACATCTGTCTAGACTGACCAATTTTCCTCTTAGTTCTCGTTCCGAAAGGAGAAGAAATGGCCTTGGATTAATTGTCAGAAACTTCAAATACAGTCCTAGGAACATAGGTAGCAATCAGCCAATAACATCTTGATGTGCAACTGTTGTATCCATTTGCACCTTGTCCAGCTCGGTATGAAAAAGCTTGGCATAACAAAAATTAGTTAAAAATGCAGAATATAATTTCCATTTGCAAAAATACTAGTTTCTCTATGTTATTTAAATTTCAAAACATAACTAATCTGATTTTTTCATTAATTTACCTGTACAAACCCTCGCACCAATGCATATTGTGATGGAATTTCATTGAAGAAAACATCACGGAGATGAGTATCATGGATTTTTTTTTTTTGAGGTCCACACATAAAGAAAACAAGAGCCATGTGGCTTACACGTGTGCTCAGATGTGGTGTTATATGCTGCTAACACAGACAGGTCGCAAGGCAATGACGTCCCCAGCACCGACAATATTTCCCCTAAATTTTTTACCGACCTACACAGGACATCGGATGGACAATATCATCTCCATTGTCTTGCACTGCTTCCTATAAATGTACCTGTAAATGTACACCGTTGATGCAATTTTTAGGTTCGAAAACTTCAGTATAGGTACGCCTTTCGCATAATTATTTAATTACTGAAGGGTTATTTTTCTAATATCCGTGTTTAGCTTTTTCAATTTTGCAATATGCTTGTTTTATTTTTGTGTCTATCTTTTAATTTTACTTTTTGAAAAGTCACAAAAATTCTTTTGTTTTTTTTACTTTTAAAATTGCATTAAATATTAAATATTTATACATTGTTTATTTATTTAATCAAAGGGGTGGTGTCTCTGCAACCTGCTTAGTGCTCAGCAACTCGTTTTAGGGTGAGCGGGGCTAAACTAGTGCCCCGTTTGTGCCAACATGCATAGGTTGCTTTGACTTTTGTGCCAAAGAACAAGCACAATTGATTTAATTAGAAATCTTCATAAGGAGTTCAATGTAATCGATATAAGAGGGAAGTTATAATATTGTAATTACCTAGACACAATTATAAAAGAGCTTCTAATTGTTCGAAGAAATAGAGTTCAGACGATGAAACAATAGAGAAAACATATTGGTCCTCTAGTTGTCAATAGCCAAGACCATATTGTTAGGGGTGTTTCTTATAAGATCTTGGTGTTTCCGGTTGAGTATTTTGTATCAGTTTGGCTTACACATGTATTGCAAACATTTAGATGTTAAAATAGAGTTAGATACATGTATTGGTTCATAGTTATACTTTTTTGATATATTATTAGGGTATTGTGGTATTTCTAGGCTATTTTGTGTTGTTTTCAGGAGTCCAATGGGCATTGTTTTTGTCCTCTATTTGGGAGCTGTTGTGTGAACTCTATAAAAATCTAGAAATTTCATTTTTTGGGATATTATGTTGGAAAAATTTCTCTAAAAATTTTCTACTTTCAGATTTATGAATAATATGTGAAGCTATGAAGTTTTTGGCACTATTACAGGCATACCCAATTTAGGGTTTAATTGAAAAATTGGTTGATATTTGGAATATTGGTTGTTTGATTTTAAAATCTGATCAAAGGCTTTAAATATCATATAAAATTAAAAAGGGGACATTTCAATGGTATCAAAGCTATGATCTTGCAAGCCTGAGGGTTTGTAGAAGTTTGTATGTAACCAAGTGAAAGAGAAAAGAGATATTTGCAGTGAGGAAAGAATAAAGAAATTTTGATCAAACTCCCAGTTAAAAATAAAAGTACAAAATCTAAGGAAGGAATAGGTATGGCTGACTCAGATGAGATGGCAAATAAATTCTTCTAGGACATCCAAAATACTCATAAGAAAATGGTGGATAGTTTGGCAGAAACTAGAGAGGCTTTGCAAATATTGACAGAAAAACTACAAGGTTTTGTATCTACTAATGAGAAAGGGAGCACTTCAAAGGAGTTAAAAAATATGAAACCAACACCCTCTAAATCAACAAAAAATATTTTCCTACCTATAGATGAGCCACCAATACCAAATCCAACCGTTAGTCCTGTGGAAGAGGTTACAGGTAAGTTGATTGCATTAAGAGCTACTTACAATGGCTTAGAGGATGACTTTCACAGTTCGATTCCTTTTAGAGAATTTGTGGATATGATGAACACTTTGATACCCAAGAAAGAGTATAGGAGGGAGAATGGCATGACTAGAAGAGAGCTCAAAAATAAAATAATCAAGTTTATAGCACCTACTTTTGATGGAACAAATAAAATTTCAGCTAGAGCATGGCTACAAAAATTACATACTTTCTTCACACTTAACCCCATGAAGGAGAGTGATGTCATTCAATTTGCAAGTCTACATTTGGAAGATGTAGCCTATGATTGCTGGTATCATGGAATGACTACTCAAGGTCATGATCAGGTAACTACATTTGATGATTTCAATCAAAGAGTGATAGATAGATTTCACCTAAAGGATGATGAAGATTATTTTGAAAAATTGTCAAAGTTGAAGCAAACTAAATTAGTTAATGAGTATATAGAAGAGTTTCAAAAAGTGGCTATTATGGTACCCAATATGAGTGAAAAGAGGATTGTTCATCTTTTCCTTAATGGGTTGGAAGATTCTGTTAAGGGTTTGGTTAAGGCTATCTCACCCTCAACCTTACAGGAAGCTATCAAAAGAAGCTTGCAACTTGAAACTAGTGCTCCTATGAAAGCAACCACAAATCAAAAACCCCCCAATCTTTGGCAACATAAGGAGAATTTTTAGAAAAAGATTTTTCTAGCACTACCACCAAAGAATTTGATAATTGTAGCAAAAAAGAAGGTACATGAAGAGACTAGGAGTGAATTACGAAGGAAAAAGCTTTGTTTCACTTGTAGAGAACCATGGGTTCTAGGACACAGATGTTTGGGGAAAGGTCAAGTGCACTATATTGAAGTTGCTTTAGAATTTGATTCAGATGAGGATGATGAATTTTATGACACTAAGGAAGAGGAAGAAGAAGAGAAAGAAAAAGTAATCAGCAAGGATGGCACTTTAGCAGCATTATTAGGAGTCCCAAGATGCTATCCCTTTCGAATTCAAGGTGTACTAGTAGGGCAAAGGTTGACAATTCTTCTTGATAGTGGGGCAACACACAATTTTATTGATGAGGGATTTTTCATGAAAAGAGGGCTTAAAGAAGAATATTTTGAGGGATTCAACATTACTATAGCGGATGGATTCACTATGCCTTGCACACTGGTGGTGAAACAACTCAAGATGACCTTAGGAGATTATGAGTTATGTGATGACTTCTATGTTGTTGGAATTGGGGAGACAGATCTTGTATTGGGTGTTCAATGGTTGCACTCCATTGGAGGCTATTACATGAACCATCAAACTATGGAGTTCAAATTTTATTCCAATGGGAAAGAAGTCTTATTGAGAGGCTTATTGAAATGAGTGCCTAAGATAGTATTTGCAAAGAGGATGGAGAGGACTTTTTGAAGAGGATAGCTAGCATGGGTAGCAGGAGTCATAATCCATCCAACAAGCTCTCCAAAAAATCAAGATAATTTTCATTTTGAAATTCAAAATATTCTTGATAAGAATAGTATAGTTTTCAATGATTTGCCTTCGAGATCACCACCAGATAGAGGTTTTGAGCATGTTATAGAGCTAAAACAGAGTGCCAAACCAGTTATAACAACTCCATAATACCATCCAAGAGGTTATAAGGAAGAAATAGAAAAAAACTATTAAGGAACTCCTTGACATGGGATTCATAAGGCCTAGCTCTAGTCTATTTGCATCATCTGTAATACTTGTCAAGAAAAAGGATGGTACAATGAGAATGTGTATAGGCTACAAGGCTCTAAACAAGAAGACCACAAAAAATAGGTATTTTGTACCATGCATATATGAACTCATTGATGAGTTACATGGTGCTATATATTTCTCAAAAATTGACTTAAGATCGAGGTACCATCAAATCCACATGAGGAGGGAAGATGTGGAAAAGGTCGCTTTCAGATTCACTATGGACACTTTGAATTTCTTGTTATGCCATTTGGCTTTACTAATGCACTAGAAACATTCCAATCTTATATGAATAAGGTATTCAGCCAATATCTTTGAAAAAAAAATTGGTATTTTTTGATGATACCCTGATTTACAATTAAACATGGGTAGAGCATCTAAAGCACATAGACACTATTTTTGGAATCTTAGAGCAGAAATTATTCTATGTTAAGCTATCTAAATGTAAGTTTGGTTTGACAGAGATCCTATATTTGGGACATTTTATAAGTTCTAAAGGAGTATAGGTTGATCAACAAAAAAATTCAGGCAATTTTGGATTGGCCTCCACCCACTAATCTTACACACTTAAGAGGTTTCTTCAAGTTGTGTAGCTACTATAGGAGATTTACAAAGGGATTTTCTCAGCTTGCTGCCCCCTTGACTGATTTGACAAAGAAAGGAGCTTTTATTTGGATAGAAGAGGCAAAAAAAATGTTTGATAAGCTTAAGGAGGTAATGAGTTCATGCCCTGTGTTTGCAATTCTAGATTTCTCTTTACCTTTTGTTGTTGAATGTGATTCTTTTGGAGAAGGTATAAGGGATGTCCTAAATCAAAGGGGACATTTGATAGCATTTGAAAGTAGAAAATTAAATCAATCAGAGAAAGGTTACTCCATCTATGATAAGGAAATGTTGGAAATCATGCATACACTTTATAAATTTAGACAATATTTGGTATGTGAGAGATTCATTGTAAAGATAGACTATAATAGCCTTAGGTTCTTCTTGAACCAAAGGGATTTGAATGACCATCAACAAAAATGGGTGAGCAAATTAAAAGCTTATGATTTTGATATTGAATACATGAAAGGAAAGAATAATGTGGTTGTTGATGCTCTCTCAAGAAAGCCCACTTTCTATTCCTTAACATCTATTTCTATTGATTGGAAAGTCTCCATAATCTCAGAGTATGCTAAGGATTCCTTTGCCACCAATATTTTGGATAAGTTACTAGATGATAATAGGTACAAGGTTATTGATGAATTGATTTATTACAAGAATAGGATCTTCTTAGTGCCAAGATGAAAAATTAAGGAGAGGATGTTGAGGGCCTTTCATGACACACCTTTGGCTGGTCATCAAGGATACTTCAAAACATGTAGACAACTTTGAGAGTGATTTGCATAGAAGGGTATGAAGGAGAATGTCCTTAAACACATTAAGGAATGTACCCATAGCATTGTTTATTAGCAATGTTGTGGTTTTAAGGTAAATAATTATGGCATAAGACTCCATGCCATGCCGCCATTTTAGAATGCCTCTTGCCATAACAAATATTCACATTAGTACATTCAGGAAATTCTAATGCATTGTTGCCCATTGAGATCATAATTGGAAATAATTACTAATGTGCAAAGGATGAGGTCTATCTTCAGAGATCAAGGTAATATTACCTTTTCTAGAGGGTTGAGTCTCTCAATTGCCAAGGACCATCTTTCAATTATCTTCTATCTATTTTGTTAGCTTGTGAAATGATCCAAATATGTTGATGAATACTCAACATCAAGTGGAAATACTTGCTTTATATTTGACTATCACGAGGTGCTGGTGACTTCAAAATTTAAGTTACCAATTCGGATGTGGATTCCAAAGAGGATTCCGAAAGTGGATACGGGATGCGAGGGTTTTTTTGATGCGGATTTGGGAGGAAACGTGTATATATATATATATATATATATATATATATATATATATATATATATATATATATATATATAATTTTTTCTAAAAAAAATTAAAAAAATGTTTTTTAAATATATGTTTAAAATATAATATATATGCAAAGAAATGCAAGAAATATTTAAAAACAAATCATTTGATAGCATGACTGTGATACTTAACCGTTTATCAATATTCAAGATATTTCAAAATTCATATGATATATCAATATGTGCTTGTCCAACATTAGAGTTTAGTCTTAGACAATAAGTTCAAAGTTTAGTCTTAGACAATAAGTTAAAAAAGGTCATGTTTAAGATTCCAACAAAATGAAAACATAGTTAATGATTGAAGATTCAATCAATTTGCGTCGAAGTCTGACTCTGAATCATAGGGACTCACACGAAAATCCACATTCTCATCCTCATCTCCAATTGCTGAAAGATCATTTGAACCAAACATGGATCCATTTATATGCTAGATGCACCATGTGCCACGCTACCATGATCACCGTCTCCGACTGTAATAAGATCATGAAGTGTTGCATCCAAAACTGCACACTCAGGGGCTACATCCCAAAGCTTTGTTGCCCCTTCCTTGTAATGATCGTTCTCACGTGACAAAAGACGCAAGTTGGTGTAGACAAAGACCAAGTCCTCAGCTTTCTTGGAGCCTGATCGGTTGCGCTTTACTAAATTGATAAAGGAGTATGTACTCCAATTCCTTTCAGTAGTGGAAGAACTAGCAACCTAGATGTGACAAAACATACAAATGAAAAGCAAATTAATTTCAAAGAATGCGTGAAACACTAAATTCTAGAATGCAAGTGTAAACATAAAACTTTAAAACAAAACAAAGTAAAAGACTTGTGATAGGACTTTTAAAACAAAACAAAATAAAAAACTTACTTGTGATAGGACTTTTAAAACAAAACAAAATAAAAAACTTACTTGTGATAGGACCTTGATTGCAATAGGTTGAAGATGCTTGAAAGGTTGACCATACATGTACCACCATGTGATAGCTCCCATTCTATTTTGGTCCTTTAGTGCAAATGGAGAATGCTTTAACCCCAAAGCAAACAACCCAAATTCTTCCCTCACATTTTCATGTATATATTCCAGTGGGAAGAGTCTTGTAAGAGCTTTGTGGCACCCCTCAACAACCTCCTCATCTACAAATGGTGCAACTCTACCCAGCATACCAACTACCTCCTCACTATAGTACCTAGGAGATAAGGCATATGCAAGGAAGTGCAATGGAGTAGTCATCTTATTCTAGTGATGGTTGATAATTGCTTGCACTTGTTTGCATAATGCTTCACTTTGTGTGGGGTCACTCTCATGTGCTTGTATAGAATGTTTTACCTTCTCAACCATGGTGTCCATGCCATCATACACATCCCCCAAGCAAGGTGTATCTGTATCAGCAAAACGGAGCATAGTCATGATGGGCTCGGCGAAATCCATTAAATATGCCACACGAGCCCACCAACTCTCATTCAAGATCAAATCCTTGATCCTTTGTGCTCTTTCTAAATTTGAGACCTTCCATATGCCCCATTGATTATCGATGACCATTTGGCCCAATGCATCTTTTACCTTGAGGAGTTGTCTCATATCAATTGTATGAGATGCAAAACGGGTCTCAGCTACCTATGCAAGTTAACGATATGTTAATTGACAATTGACAATATAATTATAAAGTTTAATTTTTAACTAAATTACAACTCCGGGAAACTTAGTAATTAAAAAAAATCAATTTACCTTTAGCAACTCCAATTTGGAGTATGTTCTAAAAATGGATTGTGAGATGTGGTGGTTTGTCACAAACATCTGTATGTCTTCCCCCTTTTGGTATACTTTCTTCACCCAATCTATTTGAGTGCCAATCCTCTACATGATCAAGTTAAGGGAGTGAACGGTGCACGGGGTCCAAAAAATATGCTCATGCTGACTCTCAACTAAAGCACCCGCACCCCTGCAGTTTTTGGCATTGTCTGTGACCCCTTGTACCACATTCTCACTACTCACCAATATAACTAAGAGGGGGGGTGGGGCTAATCAATTATCCAACTATTATCACAATTATCAACCTTAAACAAACTTAACCATATGAGCAATATAATCAGAAACCACAACAAGTTACTCATAGAAAATAACACCAGATATGCTAACTAGGGAAACCCTTGATCAGAGGGAAAACCCCGTTGGGGATGGTACCCACAAGATGATGTACTGATATAAATATTCCTTATTAGAGGATGGACCCTGTTAGGAGTATATAACAACATTTAGTACATATCAGTCCCTGTTAGGAGACTTTGAATCCTTGTTAGGAGATTCCAACCTTGTTAGGAGTTGTGGAAGGCAATTGGATCCATTGCCCAAACAACTTCAAGGGCAAGAGCAATGAACCCATTGTCCAAATGATCTTCGTATTATTCCTTGTAGAATAATAGAAATGAATAGTACTTCCTTTCTCTGTCTTGTCAACCAAACCTCTGCTCCTTCTGATCTCGTTCACAAAACTCGCATTCAATAATTCCTTTGATCGCTTACTTGCATTCAGTAAACACTCTGCTCCTTTTTGTACTTCACACTTCATACAATACTAGATACACTTTATAAACAAGGAAAACATCTTTCCTTTATACCATATCTTCAAAATAATTCCTTGAGTCAGCCTTGAGGCTTTCCCAATTAATTATAATAAGATAATTAATTAATTACAATTACAATAACAATGTTGGCTTATAGTCTATTCAAAACTTCACATGTGCGATACTAGGACTTGCGCATCCGCTGACGTCATCATCCGGCTGTCCTCTGTCACTAGCTGACTGCGCATCTCTTTATTACATCTCAGATGAAAGATATAATACAAACATCACAAACTGCTTTGCAAGCACTTTGTTTTTGTACTGCTCTCAGTAAATCAAGTACAACTTCCGTACATCTTTGACTTACGTGCTGCGCATTGAACCACGTCATCAGGATACTGTATTGAACATGTCCATGATTGCGCATCACCAGACAGGCAAAACCTTGTTCATACAACTAAGATCTCTCCGCTATTCTACTAGTCTTCACAGACTTATTGCTATGTTGACATCAATGACAAACACAGTCATGAATGCAACATGTCAATACTCTCCAACGCTTAGGATACCCCCCCCCCCCCCCCCCCCCCCCCCAAAGTAGTATCATCAACATTCATGCTAATAATTTCCCCCTTTGGCATTGATGACAACATAGATGAAAAATATCTAAATTCCACAAATACCAAAACAATGCTCTGCTCTTGTTGTTGTACTCATCTTCTCAAATCCTCTTCATCAATCAAATCTGAAATCCTTTGGAACACTGCTCTATTCTTCTTCTTCTTTAGGATTGGCAACATTTGTTCATAGTAAACAACTCGCAATACATATCTCCCCCATAGAGATATTCCTCTTTCATTCTTACATGAATCTTTCTAAATCTCCCTAATAAAGTAGAGCTTTCCATGCACTCTCCCCATACATACTTAGGAGATGTTTTTCATGCATATTCTCTCCCCCATTGACATCAATGACAAAGTCCTCATTATGTCAATTTACTGCTCCGAGTCTTCAACCAACTCGAGTGTCAAAAAACACTGTTCAAGACAAAATATCAAGAGTCCACAATAGCTCAACTCATCATAGATACTCCCCCATACGAGAAGCATCAACATTTAGTCTAGTCTAACAATAGCGCTCTATACCACTGGACTTATTGCATCATCTACTCAGAAGTAGCCAGGGGCATAACCCCAAGCATACCTCTCAAGTACTCAAATGTATCTTAGGTAAAGGCTTCGTAAAGATATTTGCAATCTGATCTTTAGTACTCACATATTCTAATCTTATCTTTTTTTTTCCGCTGCTTTCTCTCTTAAAACATGATACTTAATAGATATATGCTTAGTCTTAGAATGTAATGCAAGATTCTTAGACATACTGTACTTGTGTTATCACAGTAAATGATAACAGGTTTTGCAAACTCAATGCTGATATCCTTCAGCATTTCTTTCATCCATATCACTTGATTACTGTTATTTGCCGCTGCAACATACTCTGCCTCAGCTGTACTCTGAGAAATACTATCTTGTTTCTTGCTTAGCCAAGAAACCAATCTTCCTCCAAGAAAGAATGCTTCACCACTGGTGCTCTTTCTGTCATCCATACTGCTTGCCCAATTTGCATCACTATATGCACATAGAGTGAAATCACTCGATCTATCATACTAAATTCCATAGTCAGATGTTCCTTTCAAGTATCTGAATACCCTCTTTACTATTGCATAATGATACTCCTTAGGATCAGCTTGAAATCTAGTTACAATCCCAACTTCATTTGCTATATATGGTCTGGTGTGAGTTAGATACTGCAAAGCTCCAATCATGGATCTGTACTTCTTCTGCTCAACTGTGGGTGTCTCATCCTTGCTAGATAACTTGTGACTCGTTATCATAGGTGTACCAATAGGCTTACAGCTTTCCAATCCAAACATTTTCAACAAATCTTTCAAGTACTTAGCTTGTGAGATGAAAATACCATCACTGTTCTGCACAATCTGCAATCCTAGGAAAACTTCATTTGTCCTATCATGCTCATTTCAAACTCATTCTTCATTTCTTCAGCAAATTTATCACTTGCTTCATCATTACCACAAAATATTATGTCATCAACAAATATTTACTATTATCAACAAACCATTTTCAATTTCTCTCAAATACAGGTTGCTATCTGTCTCACCTTTAACAAATCCAAGCTTTGTCAAATACTTATCCAACCTTGCATACCAGGTTTTAGGTGCTTGCTTCAGCCCATATAGAGCTTTCTTCAGTCTGCATACCATATCTTTGCCTTTTGTCAGAGGAAAGCCTTTAGGCTTCTCAATATATAGTTTTTCTTCAAGTTCTCCATTCAGGAAGGCTGATTTAACTTCTTATTTGCACCTTTAGGCTTCTCAATATATAGTTTTTCTTCAAGTTCTCCATTCAGGAAGGCTGATTTAACTTCTTATTTGTTGCATAAGCCAAGAACATTCTTACTGCTTCCATTTTGGCTACCGGGACATATGTCTCGTCACAATCTATGTCCTCTTGCTGCGAGTAACCTTTGCATACAAGTTTGGCCTTGTTTCTCACAACTTTGCCTTGCTCATTCATCTTGTTTCTGGATACCCATTTGGTTCCTATCACATTCTTGTCTTTAGGTCTAAGAACTAACTCCCATGTCTCATTCTTCACAATCTAATCTAATTCTTCCTTTATTGCTTGAATCCAATTATCATACTCCCATGCTTCATCTGCACTTATAGGTTCAACTTGAGAAATCAAACATATATCTTCATTAACTTTGTTTCTTATCATCACACCTTTGTCTTTGCTTCCAATTATTTGGTTTGGAGGGTGATTCTTTGTCAGATTCCTGTTAGGGGTAGGAGTTGACATCTGAACTCTTATCTGTGCTCTAGTCTTAGATCTTTGCTCTTCAATCCGATTTCCATTTTGTAAATCATTGTTAGTCTCAATGATAACTTCTATATTCTCTTGGTTAGCATTTGGATCAACAATAGTTACCAAAGCTACCTCTTCTACTGCTTCCTCTTTCTTAACCAATTCAGCCTCATTATTTTTATCATCGCAGTCATTCAAGAATCTTTTCATACTAGCTTTAAATTCTTCATCTTCATGAAAAAGTGAACTCTTTCTAAATTTTTTTACTCTCCTAGGACATTTGGACGAAAAATGACCAAACTCTTTACATGTCCAACAAACAAAAATTTCCATACCTTCTTGCTCTCTTTTCAAAAGAAGATCAATACCTTCCTTGATTTTCATGTCTTTTTCGGTTCTAGATTTGTCTTTACTTGTGCTCTATTCTTTTGTATGCAACAAAAGGTTTCTGGATCTGGAAACTTAATGCTCAATTCTTTACACAAGTTTGATAACTCACCAACAATCTCCATCTTCTGGGTGTCAAAAATTTCGTATATCTAACTTTGGACTATCTCTTATTGCCATGATCTCCCAAAAGCTGTTAAGCTTATCCTTTAAGGACCTGATGCTTTGATACCAATTGTTAGAATATATAGTCCACTAATATAACTGAGAGGGGGGAGAGTGAATCAGTTATCCAACTATTTTCACAATTATCAACCTTAAACAAATTTAACCATATGAGCAATATAATCAAAAACCACAACAAGTCACTCATACACAATAACACCAGATATGTTAACTAGGGAAACCCTTGATCAGAGGGAAAACCCCGGTGGGGATGGTACCCACAAGATGATGTACTAATATAAATATTCCTTGTTAGAGGATGGACCCTGTTAGGAGCAGTCCCTGTTAGGAGACTTTGAATCCCTGTTAGGAGTTGTGGAAGACGGTTAGGCCTACTGCCCAAATAACTTCAAGGGCAAGACCGATGAACCCACTGTCCAAATGATATTTGTATTATTCCTTGCAGAATAATAGAAATGAATAATATATCTTTGCTTTGTCTTGTCAATCGGACTTCTGCTCCCTCTGATCTTGTAATCAGATCACAAAACTTGCACCCAATAATCCCTTGAATCGCTTACTTCAATTCAGTAAACACTCTGCTCCTTTTCGCACTTCGCACTTCATACAATAGTGGATACACTTTACAAACAAGAAAACATCTTTCCTTTATACCATATCTTCAAAATAATTCCTTGAGTCGGCTTGAGGCTTTCCCAATTAATTATAATAAGATAATTAATTAATTACAATTACAATAGCACTGTCGGCTTACAGTGTATACAAAACTTCACACTTGAAATACTAGGACTTGCGCATCCGCTAATGTCATCATCCGACTGTCTATTGTCACGGGTTGACTGAGCATCTCTTTATTACATCTCAAATGAAAGATATAATACAAATATCAAAAACTACTTTCCAAGCACTCTGTTTCTGTACTGCTCTTAGTAAATCTAGTACAACTAACATACATCTTCAATTTACGTGCTGCGCATTGAACCATGTCATCAGATCACTATACTGAACATGTCCATGACTGCGCATCACCAGACAAGCAAAACCTTGTCCGTACAATTAAAATCTCTCTCTGATATTGTGCCAGTCTTCACAGACTTACTACTATGTTGACATCAATGACAAACACAATCATGAATGCAACATGTCAGTACTCTCCAATGCTTAGGATACTCCCCGAAACGTGTATCATCAACATTTATGCTAACATTATGTTGGCGTCTAATTCTCATATGTGGTGTGCAAGTAGGTTATTTTGTCTTGATAAATAGATTTTAAATCCATTAACGAACCCAAACCCCTTTCCAAAATTTTGCATTACCGAAAAATCAGTTCTTCGATCTCAAACCAATAACTTAGTACAATAGTTAGATTGTTTATTTATTGATATTCAAACAAAACCAAAGCTTAAGGGTCTAGTATACTCTTTTTCCAACCCGCAAACTGAATGATTTAGAAGTGCGAAATAATTTAATTGTGGTAAATAAAATGTGCATGATTATTCAATCAGTAAGAAGGCTTTCCTATTGTTCAACTATAAATAGTTGTTGATTTCCTATTTTTGGAACTCTTTCGTTGATTGCTTTTGCCATTTTACTCATTTTGGATTGGAAATTCTTATCACAATTCCGCAGAAAGTAAGTATCAAATTACTTTATCTATGGAAAATAAGACGTTTTGTTTTAAAATTTCATGCAAATGTTAGCTCTTTCAATGAAGTGTGAAACATGGTATATACATCTTTCTTTAAAATGGAACTAAACCCCCTACATCATGAAATGGTTATATCCTATAGTATTGCTTTCAAGCTAAGTTATCGATTCGTCAGGGATAGGTTTGGGTGCGGAAGCGGATCTAGACAGATTCTAGATGCGTCTGGAAGCCTTGCGGAAATTGGCCGCAAGCTCCCAGATGCGTTTGGAAGCCAATCTAAGCCTTGTGGAAGCTGGTCGGAAGCCAGCCGTAGGCTCCTGGATGTGTTTGGAAGCCAACACATCCAGGAGCCTACGGCTGGCTTCCGGTCAGCTTCTGTAGGGCTTCTTGATGCATCTAGGAGCATTCGTGAGCCCAGCGACCAAAAGGCCCAATAAAAAAACATTAAAAAACAAAACAAACACTTAAGTTGACCATTCAACACATGTTTTAATTGCACTTTTTAGGTTTTTTTGCTATGAAACCCTGAAACGACCCTAAAGGTGAATATTGAAGCATTCACAACTCATTTTGTAACTTTGTTTGCACCTACAACCACCTTTCATTTAGTCTTTAGTTTGCGTTGTCATTGTGAAGCCAAGTTCAACATTTTCGAAGAGGATTGATCGAAGAGCGAGAGATAGCTTTCTCAAAGGAGTTTAAGTCATTCAAGGTAAGTGATCAATCCCATTCTTGAGTATTTTGATGAATTTTTTAGAGTCTTTGATGAATTTTTTCAAGTTCTTGAAGATTTTAATTTTTGAAATATATGTAGAAGTAAGTTTGGGTATCTATTTTAGTAGCTTTTCCTCACTTCTTTCCTCTTGTATGCATGATGTTCATAGTTGTTAGGACCCAATTAAAATTTATTTATTTCCTTATAGAATAGGTTGCAAAAAACTAGGCAAGAATGGATACCAGTGGTAGTTCTAGTCAAAGTTCAGTGGGGCGCCAAGGAGGGGAAGGGATTGATAATTTCAAAATTGATATAGGTTGTCCTTTGTGGAGACATACAACGTGGATATCACAGGTTGCAAGAGGTGGCTCATACTATTGGAAGTGAAATAATTGTCGAAGTAACAAAGGAAAACCTTTCAATAGCTCATATTCCCAAGTGAAGCTTCATTTTATGGGCCCTGCTGGCAAAGGATTTGGAATGTGCAAAGGCAAAAATGGTATTGGGATGATTAGTGCAGAAATACTTTCATTTGTAAGAGAACAAGAAGTTGTTGATGCATTGATCAATAGATCAAAAAAATGCTACTATCAAGGTCCATCTCAAAGAGCAAGATGCATGCACCACTGAACCAATTGCATCCTCCCAACACCCATTCTTGCAAGTACTTGTGTTAGGAGAGGATGAAGAAGAAGTGGGAATTTCAATCCGCAAAAGAGGTCCATTGCACACCGCATTTAAAATGGAGGCAACGGACCACGCTGATGAAGCTATTGCACTTTGCCTCTATGCAAATGGGCTTCCTTTCAACTTGGTGAGATCGCCAAATTGGTAGGAAATGGTGGCAGCAATCAAAGAATCACCAGCTGACTACACAAGCTTGGGGTATGAAAAGATGTGTACGACTCTATTGCAACAAGAGAAGACACATATAGAGAAAGACCTTCAACCAATCAAAAAATCTTGGAAAACTTTGGCTCTAACTATTGTGTTGGATGGTTGGAAGGATACAAGAAATCGACCACTAAGTAATGTGATTATAGCTTGTGCGAAAGGGGCAATGTTTTTGAAGGCTGTTGATTGTGAGGGGCAAGTGAAGGATTCCGAATTCATTTCTAGAATACTTATTGAGGCCATTGAGATGGTGGGTAGTGAGAATGTGGTATAGGTGGTCACAGACAATGCCAAAAACTGCAGGGGTGTGGATGCTTTAGTTGAGAGTCGACATGAGCATATTTTTTGGACCCCATGCACCATTCACTCCCTTGATCATGCAGAGGATTGGCACTCAAATAGAATGGGTGAAGAAAATATACCAAAAGGGGGAAGACATACAAATGTTTATGACAATCCACCACATGTCCCAATCCATTTTTAGAACATATTGGAGTTGCTAAAGGTAAATTGATTTTTTTTTAAATTACTAAGTTTCATGGATTTGTAATTTAGTTAAGAATTAAAAATTATAATTATATTGTCAATTGTCAATTGACATATTGTTAACTTGCTTAGGTAGGTGAGACCCATTTTGCATCTCATACAATTGTTATGAGACGACTCCTCAAGGTAAAAGATGCATTGGGTCAAATGGTCATCAGTAATCAATGGGCCATATGAAAAGTCTCAAATTCAGAAAGAGCAGAAAGGATCAGGGATTTGATCTTGAATGAGAGTTCGTGGGCTTGTGTGGCACATGTATTGGATTTCACTGAGCCCATAATGACTATGCTCCGTGTTGCTGATACAGGTACACCTTGCTTGGGGGATGTGTATGATGGCATGGACACCATGGTTGAGAAGGTAAAACATTCTATACAAGCACATGAGAGTGACCCCACACAAAGCAAAGCCTTATGCAAACAAGTGCAAGCAATTATCAACCATCGCTAGAATAAGATGACTACCCCATTGCACCTCCTTGCAGATGCCTTATCTCGTAGGTACTATAGTGAGGAGGTAGGTGGTATCCCGGGTAGAGTTGCACCATTTGTGGATGAGGAGGTTGTTGAGGGGTGCCACAAAGCTCTTACAAGACTCTTCCCAATTGAAGAAATGCATGAAAAAGTGAGGGAAGAATTTGGTTTGTTTGCTTCGGGGTTAAAGCATTCTCCATTTGCACTAAAGGAATAAAATAGAATGGGAGCTATCACATGGTGGTACATGTATGGTCAACCTTTCAAGCATCTTCAACCTCTTGCAATCAAGGTCCTATCACAAGTAAGGTTTTTATTTTGTTTTGTTTTAAAAGTCCTATCACAAGTACGTTTTTTATTTTGTTTTGTTTTGAAGTTTTATGTATACACTTGCATTCTAGAATTTAGTGTTTCACACATTCTACAAAATTAATTTGCTTTTCATTTGTATGTTTTGTGACAACTATCTTGGTTGCTAGTTCTTCTACTGTTGAAAGGAATTGGAGTACATACTCTATCCATTTAGTAAAGCGGAACTGGTTCGGCTCCAAGAAAACTGAAGACTTGGCCTTTGTCCACACCAACTTGTGTCTTTTGTCATGCAACAATGATCATTACAAGGAAGGGGCAACAAAGCTTTGGGATGTAGCCCTTGAATGTGCAGATTTCGATGCAACACTTCATGATCTTATTACAGTTGGAGACAGTGATGATGGTAGTGTGGTACGTGGTGCATCTAGCATAAGTGGAACCATGTTTAGTATAAATGATCTTTTATCAGTTGGAGATGATGATGAGAATGTGGATTTTCGTGCGAATCCCTATGATTCAGAGTTAGACTCTGATGCAAGTTGATTGAATCTTCAATCATTAACTATGTTTTTATTTTGTTGGAATCTTGAACATGACCTATTTGGACTTATTGTCTAAGACTAAACTCTAATGTTGGACAAGCACATGTTGATATATCATATGAATTTTGAAATATCTTGAATTTTGATAAAGGGTTAAGTATCATAGTCATATTATCAAATGATTTCTTTTTGTATATTTCTTGCGTTTCTTTGCATATATATATATGTGTATCTATACACGGTTTGTCCCGCATCATTATAAATTTTTTTTCTGCGCATCTCGTATCTGCTTCAGAATCCGCATCCGAATCGGTAACTTAGCTTTTAATAATTATTTAGACTAGATTCCAATTTAAAGGAGAAGATGATTTGTGGGACCTCATTGTGTTGTATGCGCAAGCATTCTGTTGTTGCATTAGTTGAATGCTTTTTTTACAGGAGTTAGTCAAATGAATTTGGGGTAAGCACATTTTATCTTGCAAAAACAAGTTAGTTTGAAGACTTTATTAATTGAGTGATCGCTAATGTTGAATTATTTGTTTTACATATCTTTGACTTTTATAATGAGCTTTTGTGATACCCCTTTTCTTAAGGAGGATTTAATAATCAATAGAAGAAAAAAAAATTGCTAAAATATTATTACAAGTTAATTAAGTTAATGATAGTTCAAGAGACATCATAGGAATACATTCCATCATCCTACTTAGACAATTTAATTTACTAACTAAAATTAATGTTAAGGTTAAGCATGACACAAGATAGTTTCCTTTTTTATTACATGTATATGTGCATAGGGATACATTCCTTCATCCTACTTAAGACAATTTAATGTACTAACTAAAATTAATGTTAAGATTAAGCATGAAACATGTGCTTATCTTCAATATATTGAGGAATATTTGGTATTAGAATCATTATATTCCCATCTCCTTCAAAAAAGCCTTGCCCTCAATGTGCATAATAATTCTAAAATCTTTCGAATGAATTGTGCATCTTCCATTGGCAAATTCTTACACTTGTTAAGGAAATTTGAAATGGCTTTGGTTTGCAATGAGTTTGTGAATTTCATGACATCTTTTTACATTTTGCACAAATGCTTTTGCTGTAGTTATCATGAAACATATGAGAGATCCCACAAAATGTGCACACTTAATAAGTTTGCTCATAATAACCAAATTACATCATGACTACTTGCCTTGGCAACCCCGTAATGAAGACACCGGTATATTCTCCCAACTTTTTGTTGGATTGAAATGTAAGAGGCCTAAAGTCTTAATTGTTTTCTTTTTATTTTGTTGGCATATTAATCTTTCAACCACAAAGTTTTGGACACTTGGTTTACTACCCTCCCAAAATATATCTTTTTTTTAATACAATGATAGGTACAAAGACATCTTTCACAGTATCTTGTTAGGCCCCAAAATCTTCTTAAATCTATAATAATTTTAGTCATTTCCCACTCATTTACTATTACAATCTTCATAGGATTTTATAATCTTTTGGTGACATCATGTCTCCACTTTTTTTTTAATAGTTAATCGGCTGAAGCCTAGATTAATTATTATTTGTTGTAATTAATTATTGTTATGTGTTTAGTTAGAGTAGACTTGAGCCCAAGAACTCCCACATGAGAGGCCCACAAGTTACCACTATGTTGTAGGCTTTTGCCTATCACGTGTCCTACTTTTTTGACCCTCAATACACATTTGCATTATTTTGTATAGGTTCTGTTGTCTTTCAATTCATTAAGAAGATGATTATGAAACTTGTCTTTATTAGAAATCTTGTTTAGTTCCTTCAATGTGCACATATTCTCCATGGATCATCCTTTTGTTAAGCATAATCATAAGGAATAAATAGGCACCTTATTTGGGATGAACAATGCTTCTTGGTATTAATTTGTGATGATTATGGTCTTTGATTAGAGGTATAATCTTGTATTTTTCAAATACTTGTTGATGGTGTTTAATGATCTCTTGGATTTTCAATTGATCTTGAATTGTCACATCTTGTTCTTATATAAAATGTAATTGAGCCCCTATGTTATAAGTCGAGCAATTTCTCCTTCCTGTGGGAGCTAATTTATTTCACTTGGTTTTGATTGTATTGTCAATTTTTTTAAAAGTTTACAAGTGTATTAAAAGCTGTGGATAAGTTTTGAAAATTGAAAGACGCTCTTTCTAATTATCAGAACCATTGCATGTCCAAAACTGCATCCATTCCCCTATCAGGGATAACAAACCTTTTTGAATCTAGTGATAATTTCCCATTAAGAGTTTTATATGACGACATTAACCACCACAATGGAGTTGTTTCCCATGAGCTGTCACGATTTGAAAATTAGAGATTGGATAAACAGAATAAATGTGCTCATTACTTATCTTTTATCAATAAAATTGTTTGTACTACCTGTATCAAGCAACACTTTCACATGTTGCTTTTTGATATAACTACTTATTCTTGAGTTTGTGGTAAATTTGTGCCATTTAATGCATGGAGGGAGACAGTAGTGAATTCTTTTTCCTTGTAATTCACATTCTTAAGTTCTGCAGTTTGTTTTTTTTAGGTATTCTTAGTGATTGTTTGTATTCTTCACTACTAGAACACTAATGACACCTTGACTTTTTGGGATTGCATTTCCAACATAGACCTTTTTCTTTGTACTTTGTCCCTCCTTGAGGAGAGGTTGCTTATTGTTTTGGGTTAATGATTTTTTTTCCATGATTTTGTTGTAGGACTAGTCACATTTATGTCATTTAATCTTATGGTTTCACCTTGTATGAAACTTATGGTGGTGTTTTGTTTTTCAATATGCAATCCTTCTTGTATAGCTTTGCTAATTGTACAAGGTTCTAATAAACAAACATCACACTTTAATTGGTTATTAAGTCCCTTGATGTCCAATTGTATCCTTTAATGAGGCGTACCATGTAATTTTACAAGCTTGAGTTGCCAATCTCAAATGCTTGACAGTATATTCGATTTTAGACCTTAATTGATTTAAATTTATTAGTTGGATAAAGTAGCTTCCAATGCATGGTTGCTAATTCATACAAAATTCTTTCCAACTAAGTATTTTCGCATGCTTGTCATGCATTGTCCATTGGTACCTTTGATAAGGTCCTGATTCTAAATATACTGAGGCTATGTCAACCATTACATTATGTGGTCCTGATTTTAAATCATTTTTCTTCAAACCTCATTAATGAAATTACATAGCTACCATCAAACCTATGGACGTCTTTTCTTTTGAAGTTCATTCTTGCACCTTGAAAAGGTTCTTTCTACTTTTTTTCTGTTTGGTGGGGTTGTATTTACTATTTACCTTGGTTTTGTTGGGCTCTAATTTCTAATAATAGTTTCTTGTTAAGCCTACCTAAATCATTATTAAAAAATTGTTGTAAGTGGTTCAAATAAAATATTATAGTGTACCACTGTTTCATTTGACAGTGGAACTTTTTTTTATTTGATGTTTGTGTTTTGACCAAACTTTGACCACTGATTTAAGCAAGGCATACTGTCTCTAATAACAAATTAAAAAGAATTTATTCCATGTGATTATTTATTAAGCTTTCAAAAAATAGTAAAAAAATTCTATTTTTTTGACCTATAGATCAAGTTAATGACACGTCATAAAACTTAAATGAATTTAGCAATATGTCCTGCAAAAGTTTGTAAATTTGCTTCAGACTTTATCTATTGCGTACCTCTAACTCAGAAAATATCAGGTTGAAATTAGCAATGGGCTGTAATCTGTGGCAGAAACGAATATATTGAGCTGTATTTCTAACATCTCTTGTTATGATATGTTTTGGAAATAAATTTAAAAATTAGAAATATCGGAAATCACTTAGAGGGAGTTATGTCAAATAATGAGATAGTAATATTTAAATTCAATATATGATGATATGGGATAGAATTGCCCTATCATAGAATATCTACATAGGGACAGGACTTTTCCACTTAATTAAGAGGATTACTTGTACTGACTAATTTTAATGTGAAGGTTAGGCATGCCTTAAGTGCTTATCCTTATTACACTGAGGAATATATAATATGTACTTGGTCATAAATGGGATAACTAGTATTAGTATCTTAACATTGAATAGTAGAAAAATGAATTTTGAATTTTACAGTGATTCAGATTTATGAATTCTTTGATTTTATTTTAATCAATTAATATTGTCATGAAATGCAGGTAGCACGTGTTTCTGCCTTAACATTGGGTTTGGCATATGGAACCTTAAAGCTTTCCTATCTCAAGGTATCATAAGTTTTTTGTTTTGGGTTGGTAAATTGTACATTATATATCATAATCTAATATGATTTTACATAGCATTAACAGCCTGTGAAATTCAAGTATTCCAGTCTGCCATGAAATATGAAACAAAAATCTTACAACTTCTAAAAACTGATATATTCCTTGCTTTCCCATCCTAGAAAAATCTAATAGTCGATCATGAACAATCACATATTACCAAAATATTCTGATACCAGCCATATCCATCGACTGCCCTATCTGCATATGAATTTCATACTTTAAACACTACAGAAACTAGGGCATCCGTATACAAAAATTTACAGTTTTGAAGTAAAATTAAACACGACAGCGATATGGAGGAATAACACCTTGGGAATTTTCATGTCCACAACAACTTGGACAACACTCTGTGATCCCCTTGTCCATACACAGGGAAAATATTACATTTTTGAAGGAAAAATTAAACATGACAGCGACGTGGAAAAATCACACCTTGGGAATATTCATGTCCATAACAACTTGGACAACACTCTGTAATCCACCATGCCCTTGCTTGCATCCAACATTGTTTCTCTTTTGCCATTGTACTATGTTTCCACCACCTTGTCCTCAACTCGTGCGACACCTAGCACTGCTTGAGCCACCTTGTCCACCACTTGTGGTATTTGACCATCATCTACCTTGCCCCTGGCCTTGAGCGCTTCTTCTTCAACCCTCTCAACCAATATTTTGGTCTCCATCACCACCACCTTATTCTTGACCATCATTTATGGGGACAAACCCCTATAATTGTGCGATCACATATCACCGTCCACATCTTTTGAGCATCACACTTATTCAATTCTCTATTCACACCAACTCGCCAAAGAAGATAGTATTGAAACCTCTTCCCACTTCTACATATTAAAGGAAGGAATCAAGACCTTGTATCCACTCCTCTCTAACACACCTAATAACCCCACTTCTCACTTCATCAGTGTCACCAAACTCCACCCCCATGCGTAGTCATGGGTGATATGTCCATGTTGGTGTGAAATTTGTAATTGGTGATCAGATAATCAATGCCCAACAATCCTCATGGTGCAAAACACCTAATGTCGATAGGGGATGTCTTAAGATGTCCATGAATGTAATAAGGTCCAATTGTGGCCTTTTTGTTCATTGGGTGAGATGTAATAAGGCCAGTAGAGCCATTTGTTTGTTTGTAAGGTCATGGTCCTAGATGGTCAAAGACCATTCTAGGCATGTAATAGAGATCTTGATGTTGTCTAAGGTCTTCTTGGATCATTTATCATTGGTTGGGACGTTTCCTACACTTGGCTGTCCAAGAATGCATAAATGATGGAAAAATTGCAATGTTGACAACATTGCTATAACTAATCTTTAGGCCTTCCAACAACTGCTTAATTTGAAAACTGGTTGGCAACGGTTATGGAAGTTGGCCAACAAGTTTGTAAGGCCTTTATGGTTGAGAGGATGCAGTGAAGGTTTTGAAGGAGAAATAAGAGGATTTTGTTGTAGGGTATTCGTGTTTTTAGATGTAAACTGCCTGTTCATTATCATTATTTGTATTGTATATTGATTGATGACATAGATCAGAGCATGTGGATTTTAGTCTCGTGTGTTAGCTTTCTGTTGCATTTGGTTTGACAACTTGTAGTTTTAAAATAAGCAAGATCCAATCAATCTATTGAAACCTGCCTACGAACTCTTACAAATTCTCCAGTTGTTTGGACTCTTTCAAATTCTCCGACATTTCACCATGGAATATGGCCCATTCCTTGGGAAATGTTAGATTATCCTCCGTACTATAACATGTATCAAATTGAAGGAGAAAGTTGGTCTTATATTTTGAGTTTGATGCCCTAAGCTTGACATAAGGATGTAACAAGCCAAATTGTGTTTTAGAACAAGAAAGTGGATTGGTGTGTGTGTTTAGATCATAGTTCGGAGAATCACCGATTTGGTGATTCGATTCAGGCATGCCAATTCTTTTGGAGTCGTGAATCGTTTCAGGTATTTTTTGCCATGAATCGTCGATTTTTTTGCCATGAATTGTCTGAATCGCCGATTCATGGAAAAAATCACTTGAATCAGCTCCATGAATCGGCCGCACGACAAGGCAAATAGTGAACTCGTTTTTTTAATTAAAACACGTTTTAAAATTTTTTTTGGCCTTTTCTCTTTGTTTCAACCCTAAAGGGCCTTCTAATTGTTAAGCATGAGTAGAAGAAAGGAAAAGTGAGAGAGAAGAAGAGAAAAGAAAAACCACATGTTTCCAACCGACAAGAAGGAAGAGCACCAAAGAGATCAAAAGTCCATTTGGGGAGGCCATAAGATTGCATTGGGAGCATTAAGGAGTCAATAACAACACTCCTTAGGCAAATTGGATACTCAGAGGCTGAGGCTGCAACCGAGCTTGAGGATGATGATGAGGCTTGAGCTGGAGCCTTGTTTTTTCATTTTGTTTACAGATATTGATAGACATAAGTTTCATGGATCTTCATCTTAGATTCTTACATACATTTATGATTTGATCTCTTATGGATCTTCATCTTATATACATTCTATGATTTGAATCATTATGATCATATGATTTCTATTTACTTTAGCTTCAGCCTATAATTTACATTTATGTTCCATGCTTATGTATGTAAACTTCTATTTGATGATGTTATAGTGTGTTCAAGTTATATTCAATAAAGGGTGCATGAAATAAGTTTTAAATTGTTAAAATCTCTAAAGTCAAAGGTTTTTTTTTAAAATTTGCTTATTCATGGTTGTTTCGATTCCGATTCATGGCCGATTCATGATTCGATTTAGCCTTGCTGATTCTGATTCTCGTTACTTTAGTTAAGATTGCTTGGAATGATCCCTTAAGCATATATAGACATGTTCCAAGTGTTGTTTGCAGTGGACAATCTGATTGGTGAGGAGTTTGAGCAATTAGGCCTTGTTTGCACCAAAGAAGCTTGAATTGAGGGTTTTTTGGTTGACTTGGTCGACGGTCAAACCCAAATACAAAAGTGTGAAGTTTCATAGTATGTCCAAAAGGCTATCAAAATCTAAGTTTTGTTTGTACCCTTGTTTGGTGATATTTTGAGTTAGGCCCATAAAGGAGGAACGAAAGGGCTAATTCTACTAGGTCTTCTAGTAAGTCATTTTGACAAGCATTGGGTTCAAGGGACCTGGGGTTAGATTAAAGGCCTTCGAATGATTGGTTTGGAACGTTAGGGCTATGAAGGACATCCTCAACCTAATTAAGGCGTTCATGGAGTGAAGATCATTTGCAAGGACTAGACTATAAGAGGTCCTTGGGAAGGGTGAACTTGGAGTTGGGAACTCTCAGGAAAAGAAGATTAGTTGTTTAACGTTTGAATCCCTAGAAGGTGAACAAAGACACTAGTAGGGGAAGGAGACCTCTCAATGAGTTGGGGAAGGTGCCTTAAAGAGCTAAAAAATGAGCAAGATTTCAGGAGGAAATCTAAGTAACCTAAGTCCTATGCATCATATTGGTATTAGAGCCAAATTTGGTGCCTAGTGCTGTATGCGAGCAAAAGAGTTTGAGGGAGAGGCTTGTACAATGACAAAGATGTAACAAAGGTTGAATGAGTAGTGAGAACAGAGGTTGGTGGAAGCATTGAAGTAGATTCAAGATAAAGGAAATAAAGAATAGATGGAGATATTAGAAACTGATGATGAGGTTGGGGTCGAAGATGGTGGAAGTTTCTTTTCAGAGGTCCGACTTGAACACAATTATTTTGATGCCTTTAGGTTAGTTCAGACAAAACCCAAGGCAAAAGTACCCGCCTTCAATAAAAATATTGAAGCAGATGAAGTGGTTGAGTGGGTGAATGCAATGGATAACTTCTTTGACTATGGGGGAATGACAAAGAGCAAGAAAGGTTAAGGTTGCAAAATCAAGGTTGAGATGGTCAATATTAAAATGGTGGAATTATATTCAAGAGGAAAGAGTTAACAATGGGAGGAACACAATCATTTCATGGAGTAAAATGGCATCAATGATCAAGACTAGATTCATGCCTGTAGATTATGAGACCCAAGTCAAAAGGAGACTGCACAACTTGAGGCAAAAAGACATGGACGTTGCCTCATACATGAAAAAGTTTCATAGGCTGAGTTTCAAAACAATCCACCATGAGGAGAAGGATGCAGTGTCTAGATACCGAAACTAAGGTTTAATAGATAAGTAGGAGATAATTTCCATAGCAAGTCAAATTGTGATATTGCTATCAGGATTTAACTGTGTGATTTTGAGTCAAACTCATTGACCCATGTTTCATGAGTAGTGATTCAACATGAATCCATCTCTCATGAGAATAAATGAAACACTTAGCACTCATTGGATTTAGGTGATGCTCACAGGGGTGAAGCACAAGATGAAATGAGCATGGTTGGACCAAATACCCTAGATGAATGTTTCCAATTAGTCATGAGGGATGAAGAGAAGGGAGGAATGATTAGAACATTAGGGACAAAGAAGGTAAGAACTCCAAAGGTAAGAGAAACTTTGTGGGAAATAGACAGTATAGCAAGAACAATGGAGAATCTAGTTAGAAAGAACAAAGTGGGGAATCAAACCTGGGAGGAGGTTTCAGAGGGAGAAGGCCTAATGGTAGAGATATTTGGAGGGGCAAGCAAGGTCTTAGCATCTTCATTGGAAGATGTTAGAATGCAATCAAGTAGGACACTCGACAAGCAAATGTCCAGAGAGACAAGCCTCAAGCACAAACTCCCAAGGGGGAATAAGGACTCAACTAATACTGGAGGATGATTGCCAAAGTGTTACTTTTCACCCATTAGAAGTGCAAGACCAGTGCAAGATGGAGAAAGTCTGATGATTAGGAGGATACTGTTGAAGATACCACAGATTTAGGAACCACCTTAAAGAAAGTCAGTATTTAGGACAACATGGAAGGCCTATGGTAAGATATGGAAGGTAATTGTAGATTTTGGCTCTATTGAAAATCTTGTTTCAGTTGAAATGGTAGATAAGTTAAAATTGAATAGGTTACCTCACATCTGTCCTTATAAAGTATCATGGTTAAACAAAGGACAACATGTCATGGTAGATGAGCAAGCATGGGTTGAGTTTGAAATGACAAACTATAAGGACAAAATTCTTTGTGATATGTTGCCTATCATCTACTACATCGCCCATGGCAATTTGATGTCAAGGCCCAATAAATGCAATCAAGTAGGACACTTGGCAACCAAATGTCCAAAGAGACAAGCCTCAGGCACAAACTCCCAAGGGGGAATAAGGATTTAACTAGTATAGGAGGATGATTGTCAAAGTGTTACTTCACCCATTAGAGGGGTAGGACTAGTGCAAGGTGGAGAAAGTGTAATGAGCAAGAGGATATTGTTGAAGATACCACAAAGTTGGGAGCCACCTTAAAGAAAGTCATTATTTAGGACAACATGCAAGGCCTATGGTAAGATATGCAAGGTAATTGTAGATTCTGGCACTACTAAAAATCTTGTTTTAGTTGAAATGGAAGATGAGTTAAAATTGAAAAGGTTACCTCATATCTGTCCTTATAAAGTATCATGGTTAAACAAAGGACAACATGTCATGATTGATGAGCCAGTGTGGGTTAAGTTTGAAATAGCAGACTATAAGGACAATTTTATTTGTGATATCATGCCTATGGATGCATGTCATCTACTATTATGTCGCCCATGGCAATTTGATGTCAAGGCCCAACATGATGTAGAACACAATTCCTACATGATAACTAAAATAAGAGAAAATTCATGATGGACCCTTTACTTGATTAGGGATCTGAACAAAACATTGGCTCTAGTGTGATGTTAGTAAATGGGCATGAATTTATGGAACTCATGGAGGAAGAGAATCAAATAGGGTATTGTTGATGCGAGTTTTGTGTCACTACATAACATATTAGTAATTGGATGCTTGATACAGAATATCAAATACACAATTCCTCTCTTGAAAAGTTATCTCTCATGGGACATGAGTATAACTCCAATGTTCCTTACACCGTTGGATACTCGCTCAGTTTTATCAATGTGATTTGCTGGTAATCACGTAGGCGGCCTTACGTTTTCTTGTTTGAGAAAAATTTGGATCTTGGTGAGAAAATGGAGATGGTGGTTCGGTGTGAATGCTAGATGATGTTGATGGCGCGATGATGGCAATGTAGGGTGAATGGCGATGGAAGGTGAGAATGCCGATGTTTTGGTTTACTTCTCTAACTAACCTCTTCTAAGCATGAAATTTGGCTGCTCAACTACTCCTACTCCTAAGAATGGAAGGTTAGCAGATGGACGGGGATCGAATCTAATGAAGGCTAACCAACGGCCCTACCTCCATAGATGCAACGCTTCAAAGGAAAGTAAACTAGATCACCACACAAAGCCTCCCAACCAGCCGCTAGGATGCTAGTGGCCTAGTGTTGACCCCTTTCAAACATCTACCAAAGCTACCATGCAACTATCCATTTTATTTTACTCTTACTCTAACAACTTGAAATGAAATTGCTTCAACTTGAAAAGAAAATTTAACTATATGGAAGTAGAAAACATGCAATAACACCCAATGTTCTTAGTCAACATGCAATGAAAAAGAGAGCACTTTGGTATTATTTTCGCAACAATTTCTCCAACCCCCTCTCTTTACAAATGAGAGCCAATGGCCTTATATAGAGGTCCAAAATACAATGGACGGTAGAGATCAAAACAAGATCGACGATCCAGATTGGATCCAAAAACCCTAATTAGGGTTGCCACCCCATCGGCCAATGAGAAGATGCCACCTCATCAATGGACCAATGAAAAAAGTGCAAAAGTGGCAACCAATGAGAAGGCACCAAAATGGTGGCCAATCAGAAACAAACACTTGTCCTATTCTAAAAGAAAGAGAAAGTTGCCACTTGGGCTTACATAAGATGATCTTCTAATATAATTCTTCCTTTTTCTTTTGTTCTTTTAGCTAAGGCAATGAACTTAGCTAGCCTTTCGTTAACTTCTTCCATAGGAGGACAAGGTGTGTGCTTCGCTCGGAGTTCTGCTGACTTTGCCACGCTGTTTGCTGCTTGTAGTATCCTTTCGTGATCCTTCTCATATTCCTTTGCGAACCCAATAAAAGCGTTGAGTGAGGAAAGGGTGTTCAGATGTTTCCTTTTGACGGCAGCCTTTCCTAACTCATCCAATCTCGATCCAAATCTTGTCTCACTGACATCCTCCTCTCTAATACCCTCAAAATCAAGCGCCACCCCAACGTCGCTCATCATGGTCGAAATGGAAGTGTCGACGCTTGGGCCGTGTTGTGCAATCTCATCATGAATTTCTTCAAGTGTTCTGAATCTGGTAGTCAATGCGACATACCAAGATTCAACTATGCTCAATCCTCTCTCATCAACCAACCGGGCTCTTTCCAAATATGCCTCCGGTAGCCTAATGAACGCCTGCAGCCTAGGAATAACCAAATCCTTGATGGGAAGAAAATTCTTCCATTCCTCTTCAAATAATCTGAATTTGTTTCTAACAGTCACCAATGACTGGAATGTTGAGATAAAGGAGGGCAAGAAATTCCGCCCATCTTGGATTGTATCATAGATCCAACCCCTTACTTCATGTAACTGAGCTGATACCTCTTCTGAATTGCTCCCGCTGTCTTGAGGAAGGGCTGCCTGATGCAGCTGTTGGATTGGCTGGCAATCTCTCCAATATTTGTTTTCGGCCTCCAACTTTACTATCCTTTCGTTTGCCTTCCTCAATCTTTCTCTGATTGATGCTATGCCTTCCTGAACCTCCTCACATTCCATATCATTTGTATTTCTTCCCAAATTATGTTCTACTATTTCGTACTCCCGGGCTGCAATCTCATCCGCTGCCTTATTGACTGTTGGTATAGCAATTTGAACCCTTCGGTGACCATCACTGTCGCTTCTGATTACCCTTGCCACTGTATTTGCCATCTGTTTTTGGTTCTCGCTATCATCCTTTTCTATTAGTCCTTGGATATCATCAACTGCGTGAGCCATTACCACCTCGCCTCTCGGCATAAGCATTTGCCTTAACCATAGTGGTGCAGTGCATCTCCCCAAATCCGGATTCGGTTCGACCAACAAAGCATCACCAACGGCCTTAGACGCCTGACTTATCTCTTCAATATCAATCGGCCCATCTTCTTCTCTACTAGTTTCTGCCATATTTCCTTGTTGGTTCTCCAAGAGAGAGGGGAGTACTCCGTACTTTCACTGTAGCCACTTGATTCCTAATCAGAGCTCACCTCCACTGCGGCCCCTTTATCACTCGAATTGACCTCTTGGCTTCTAGCCTTAGTTATACTCTCCCTTGACGGCGCTGCCCGCTGTCTCTTGGCTGGAGGTTCCGAACGTTCTTGGCTTTTCTCTACTTCCAAAGCCCTCTTCTTGCTATTTCTAACTATCTCCGATTGCCGGCCACTTCCTTCACCCTTCTGTCCGATTGATTCTACTAGACCTTCCTTCGGTTTCATCATCTCATAAGTAAGGAGAACCTTTTGTCTTTGTAGCTTTCTCAACTTGGCATTATACCACGACTCGGTATGCAAATCTACTGTCCTTGTGACTGCCTCCAAGGAAGGATCCTGATGATCGTCCCAATCCACTGGATTCAACTCTGTTCCAACTACTGTCTCATAGTCTTCTCTCAACACACTACGATCATCCTCCAATTGATCGGGAATATCAAGGCCTCTCCATCTAATATCTCTCATCATGTTCACCGACAATCTCGAGAAAGCTAGCTTTCTCACATGAAAATCATCCTTTGCATTGGCCCAAAAGTCCTCTATAGTGGGAACATGCTTAAATTCGCTTCCATGAGATGCCTTGATAAGACCAACAGGGTCGAATCCTTGTCTTGCTCTGTACCATCCTAGATGATACCACTCCAATTCCTTTTCCGCAGCCTCAAAGGGGGCCCGATTTGGGCAACTATCATTGCCAATTATAATTGAGAAGGAAACGCCTGTTCTCCCCTCATTCCTCATTACTCTATCATAGTGCTCAAGCTGCCTAGCCAATTCCATCAAAACTACCTTGTCGAGCGGGTATCTTGGAAGTCTCTTGGGACAAACTGTACTTCCTGCCACTCTAATGTATGTGAATTGCGGGAATTGGATGAACCAACTCCCAAACTTCTTAATCCTTGCTTCTGCTTCTGATGAAAGTCTCTTAGCAGGCGCCCCTTGTAATACCCTTATTGTCTTCATGGCGAATGCATCGCAAAACATCTTGTAATCCTTGTTATTGTGCAAATGAAGCTGCGGATAGCATTCATGCACCAAATATTGCCCCGGCCCATTACCAATCTCTCCTAAGGCCCTAAGTCTCGGACTCTCATACAATCTAGCAATTAAGTAAAACAGATAGGATCCCATGTAGAATTGCCTTTGGTTTTGAACTGTTCTAAGTTGCAACTCTAAATTTTCACTTATGATCCTAGCCCAATCAAATTTTCCTTTTCCCTTTTCAATTTCATCAATGAAGAAGTACATCCAGTTTTTGAATTGCATAGCTTGAGCTAGGCCCATGATCCGACTGAGAAGAACAATGAGATCGCCATATTCCGGCTTGAAATCTGCCACTGTAAGCCTTGTTGATTTGTTAACTCCTTTCCTTCCTTCGTGTATCCAATTCCGCTTTAGATGTGAGAAGTAGGCCTCTTGGTTACCTTGAAATGATTTGGCCGCCTGATCCACCATTACAACTGTCATGCCCTTGCTCTGGGGAATATTAAATGTCTCTTCAATTGCTTGTTCGCCAATGTTGGCCAACACTCTCTTCCCTTCGCCAAAAATGATGGATTTACTGTCTAGATCAAATCTGGATGCACACTCCATAATCAATTCCGGACAAGGCAAAGTAGGAGGAAAAGCTGCTGCATGTACAATTCCGCTCTTGTATATCCTCTTTGCCAAGGGGGATTGTCCTTCCTTTAGTCTGTCCCTCATCCGTATCATGTCCACTGTAGCGATATTAGTATCGGTTATTTTCTTCATTTTCGAGAAGAAGGAAGTTTTGGGCGTCATATCCTCTTTGTCTTTCTTAGCGTTTGCCCGCTTGGGATTCTTACTTGCACTATCATTCTCCATGCTCGTCGCCCTATTACGGGATGGTAGAGTGGTGGACCAAAAGGCAAGAAGAACCAAGTAGTGCAATTCTTAGAAAAGAGCGAAAGAATGGATGTCAGCTTAAGCACTCCTTGCAACTCTAGATGATGACTTTCACCTTAACTAATAATCTTACAGCAACTTTTCGGAACCCGGGATATGACATCAAAGAATTACAAATCCCTTTGCAAATTAGAAAACAAAGCCTCTAAGCTTATCCAACACTTGCCTTCTATGCAAAAATCAAACTTTCATATGTATCTCTTCTCCCAACAAAATTGCCCAAATCTGATATAAAAATTGCAGCCCCTCTAGAAAATCAGAATTTTGTCTTCCACAAATTTCGGCCCTCACAAAATTCGGCTCCCACAAAATTCGGCTAAGCATGAAAAAAAAAATCTGCCCTTCCACAAAATTTGCCCAAGCAAAGAAGGAGCAAAATCTGTAAAATCTGCCACCTAGGGCACAAATCGCAGCCCACAAAGTGGAGCAAAAATCCCCAAAAAACTGCCTTCCACCAATTTCGCCCAAGTCTGGAAATCTGCCCTTGCTTCAAATTCGCCCAAGCATGAGGAGCAAATGAATTGATGAAAATGAAATGGGAGGGGACTCCCTTTATAGCAGCTTTCACCTTCCTCCTAGGCTGGCCGACTTGGTCCTATAGAGAAAAAAAAAAAAAACCAAAATTAAAGCTAAGTTAGTGGCCCACTTTAAATACTTTGCCAAAATTTTAATTTTCTAAAATGAAAACTGCACTTTTAATTTACTAATTAACCACAAATTGCAAAACGAAATTGAATGGTGCCTTGGGGATGCTAAAAATTTCTATTTAATGAAGGTTTGCTAATTAATACATCCTTGAAGTTGAATTTTGGCTTACCAAAAGCCATTTCTTAATATTAATTTACCAATTTCATTAAATACCAAAAGCTTTCAAGGCGAATTTAATCTATTAAAGCCAATTTTTGCAATTTTCCTCTAAATCGATTTTGCTAAATAATTAAAATTTTATGACAAAAAATAAAATTGCCTCTAGAGTAAAAATCGATTTTGCAATTTAACTTCATCTTACAAAATTAAATTCTATTTCACCAAAAAAAAAAAGATTTTTCAAGAACCTAAGTCTAACGAAAAATTTCCTTATTTGAAAATCATTCAAATTTACAATTAAATCCAAATTTTCAAAAGAAATCGTCTAAGTACAAAATTCACAATCTTATCCTGCCAAGTTGAAATCAATTTTGAACTTATTCGGCCTAAGGATAGAACTGATAGCTCTGGAAAATCAAGTTGAAACCGGGTGAAAAATACATCTAACCTTCTCCACAGGCCCTAAAGGCGATTAAAAAGGGGGTCCCCAAGATTTTGGGGCGATTTGTTAAAACCTCACAACAGGTATGCTCTAGTCCTTAAACCTAAGAATGAGTCTAAATTTAAGGGGAAGACAAAAAGGGAGATTCTAAAGGAAGTGCAAATGATGATGGATAGGTATGAAGGGATTGTGGTAGAGGCTATACCAAACACTTTGCCATCCTTCAGGGATGCAAGCCACCAAATAGACCTTATACCAAAAGCTACACTTCCAAAAAAACTTGCCTATAAGATGGCACCATTGCAAAATGATGAGATAGCTAGACAGGTGCAAGAACTTTTGGAAAAGGTATCGGTTAGGAAAAGCCTTAGCCCATGTATAGCATGCACTGTACAAGCATCTAAAAAGAATGGCAAATGGAGGCTCTACATTAATTCAAGGGCCAATAACAAAATCACAATAAGGTACCACTTTCCAATGACAAGGATAGAAGATTTGATGGACTATCTTGTAGGGGCTTGTTGCTTTTCTTAGGCTGACTGAAGTTAGGATATTATTAGATAAGGATCAGACAAGAGGATGAGTGGGAGATTGCATTTAAAGACCTGAGGGTCTTTATGAATGGATGATGACGCCCTTTGGGCTATCTAATGGAGGTATTGAAGGATTTCATTGGAAAGTTTGTTGTGGTCTATCTTGATGATATTTTGGTTTTTAGCGGGTTGAAGGAGGAACACTTGAAGCATTTTGAGCAAGTGTTGAAGAGATTCCATGAGGAGAAATTGATGGTCAATTTGGATGAGTCTGAGTTCATGAAAGAAGAGTTAACTTATTTGGGTTTTTCTAAGGGATGTTTGAAGATGCACCCATCTTAGTTAGAGGCTATTGTTAATTGGCCAACACCATGAACAATAGGAGATGTATGAAGTTTCCATGGTTTGGTTACCTTTTTATAGGAAATTAATTAGAGGGTTTAGTCACAATATGTGCACCTATTTTGACACACCTCAAAGGAGGGTTCAAATGCAAGTTCTCTTGGATAGAGAAAGTAGATCAACACTTTGAACACCTAAAGTAAAAGATAAGCAAAACTTTCCACTCTAATACTTCATGATTTTAACAAGCTTTTTACAGTTGAATGTAATGCAAGTAATCAAGCCATAGGAGCATTCCTAATTGAGGAAGACAAACCAGTTGCATTCTTCTCAGAAAAGCTGAATGAGGCTATAAGAAGGTACTCTACCTATGATTTAGAGCTTTATGTTATAGTACAAGCTCTGAAAAAGTGGAGACACTACCTCTTATCTAAGGAATTTTTTGTGTACACTGATAATCATGCTCTTTCTAAATGGGCAGGAGAAAGCAAACTAGAGACACATTAAATGGGTTGAACAATTGCAGGCATATACATTCACCATCAAGCATAAGAAGGGGACATCGAATAAAGTAGCATATGCCTTGAGCAAGATAGCCCTTACAATACAGGAGGTTCAATTACATAGCATGGGAGCTGAAGTACTCAGGGATATATACAGAGAAGATTAAGATTTCAATGAGGTATATAAGGTTTGTTCAAATCTAAACTATACTTGTCATCTTGAGTTTTCAGAATACATGTTGCAGGAGGGATTGTTATTCAAAGGGTATTTGTTTTGTGTACCTAGATGTTCTATGAGGGATAACATCATTAGGGAGAGACATAATGGTAGTTTGGGTGGAAACTTCGGGATATACAAGACCTTGGAGCAGGTCCACCGTATTAATTATTTGCCCAAGTTACACACTGATGTCATAAGATTTGTGGAAAGTTGCCTAATTTGTCAAAGATTCATATGGATGAAGGTAGCGTAGACTAATAAATAGAATTTTAGATCTAATAAATTATATATCAACACCTTAAAACAATGCAAAATATTAAGAAAAATTGAAAAAGGATTAGATACATAAGATTTAAGAAATTTGTTAAGCATAACAAAAAAATTACATGCATAAGTTTTAGCTATTTTATAACTAAAATAAACAAATTAAATATTCAAGATGAAAAGCTAATACAAAATGTCTCCCTACAGCAAATATCGATAACCAAACTTTGACACAACATCTAAATACTTAACAAATTATATGAGATATTAGAAATCTGATTTTAGAGAAACTAAGAAAGTTAAATGTTCGCTAGTGTTTAAATTTCCAAGCTCGTTGTCATCCGAGTCTGAGTGATAAATAATTTTTTTTTGGAAAAGTTTAACATTCCTAGTTGGTAGCCTTTTTGCATCATCCATCCATTGGCAATAAGGGTTTCTTACAATACAGGACTGTACCAACCCCAATAGAGTTTGGGAGAGTGTAAGCATGGACTTTGTATCTGGTCTTACCTAAAACACCTAGGGGGTTTGATAGCATCTATGTTGTTTTTGATAGATTTAGCAAAATGGCTAACTTTGTCCCTTGTAAATGCACAGATGATGCATCACATATTTAGGGTTGTTCTTCAAAGTGGTTGTGAGGATCCATGTCCTTTCTCTAAACATTTTGACTGACAGGGACCTCAATTTTGTGGGACACTTCTTTAGAACTTTGTGGAAACATTAGGGACACAACTGTCTTGCACATCATCCTACCATCCACAAACTGATGGCGAGACTGATGGCAAGACTGAAGTTGTCTATAGATCATTGGGCAATTTGCTGAGATGTCTCACCAATCAACATGGCCAAGCCTGGGATTTGGTAATCAATCGGTTATAATATGGCCTATAATGACCCTATTAGTAGGAGTACCGACAAAAGTCCATTTGAAATTGTTTATGGCATCTTAGAGGCATTTTGGAGTCGAGGGATCTTAGTGGTATGAACTATGGAGAGGAGAAGTGCACAAGGGGGAGATCTTGTCTTACATATGAAAGATATCTATGATAAGGTTTGAGCCACCTTACAACAAAATGTAGATAAGTACAAGGCTAGAGCAGATGTTGAGAGGAGGGATGTACAGTTCAAAGTAGGGGATTTAGTCAGCCTACCAAGTTACTCAAAAAAATAGGTGCTTGCAGAGTTGTTTACAATTTTAGGGCCAATGCATATGAAATTGAGTTGCCTCCATACCTTGTCATTTGTTTCTGATTTATTTCCTTTTAAAGATTATGTTGTTGCACGTGATACAGGGGTTGGTGAAGAAGAAGATTGGCTTAAGGATTTACCTTTTAGCAATTTGATCTTAGGTAGAAAGGAAGTGTTTGTACACTTGTGTTAGACCTATTTAAACTTAGGCTTTTGAGGAGCCTTAAAAAATATCATTTTGTGAATTTTCCATTCTTGTGGTGCGTTTTCTTGCAACAAAATCAATCTTAAAAATCAGTCAAGCCATATCAAAGAACAAGATTAAACTTTTGGAATTTTTCAAAACTCACAAAATCACCCTTCAACATCTCTGCCTGTTGCTTTACACCCGCCTTTTTTAGCACTTGTGCTTGGAAAACAATTTTTACGCTTCAGTAGAATGAGACATTTTTAGCAGACAATTAGAAAAATCACACATTGTCTATGCTTGTAGTTTTGCCCCTGCGCTTTTCGGCATATGCACCTGACAAACAATGCATGTAGTTGCATTTTTTAGTACTCCTGCTTGGAAAAGATGTTTACGCCTCAGTAGAATGAGACATTTTTAGAAGACAATTAGAAAAATCACTCATTGTCTATGCTTCTAGTTTTGCCCCTGCGCTTTTTGGCATATGCACCTGACAAGCAATGCATGTCTCTCTCTAGAATATAACCATTGTGTCAGAAGTCAATGTATTTCCTTTAGTGTTTGTGCCTATTGGGTGACGTTTGCGATCTTTGGCACCTTTGCCCTATTAGAAAGAACAACCCTTTGTCATATTGTAATGGCTTAAATTTGCTCACCTGTGTAAATTACCATTTTGCATCACCTTGTCCTTAGCCTAAGACTCAAAAGCCATGCGATTTGCCCACATCTGCTCGTTGTACCATATCATCACCCTTTTCAAAATCTTTGCCACACAACCTGGATGCAATAGACACGTGCAACATGGCGGCATCCGCGCTATACGTTCTTGTCTGTGATTTTGCAGACGTGTAGTTTTTCTTTGAGTCATTACGAAATGCCATTTAGCAATTGTAATGTTTGATTCCACCGCTCACTGACATGGGATTCATCTTTATATTCATATCGTCATTTTGATTCCTTCGCAGGATCCTTTCTTGCTTGTTTAAACTCTTCTTGGCTACTTATGAACATGTTGCACATTATCTACAAGTTTCAAAAACACAGGCTTTGGAGAGCTTCTTGGCCTCAAGAACTTTTCTCTTCACTCACATATGTTCTTGCTTCGTTGTGTTGAGGGGAGCCTCTTTACCTCATTAATTTGTCTCTTTTAGAGGATATCAGTATTGTATTGATCATTTTCTCAATTTCTTATTGTTGATGTTCTTTCTTTATCGATTATCTATCATTGTTGTGTCTTATCAATTGTGGTGTTGAAAACACCAAAGCAGAGATCTCACTGAGGGAAGTCTCCAAACAACCGACCCCAGCATTTTTGTTTTTTTCATTTGTGCATATTTCTTGGAGTAGCAAAGCTCAGCTAGTCTGCTTAATCAAACATAGAATTCATTGCTATTCCTTCCTCCTTTTGTCTGCTATCATATTCATGGCATAGTGATCATATTTCTTTTTTTCTTATTTTGCCGTCTTTCCTTTAGTATGTTAGTTTATTTTTTATTGGCTTTATTTTCAATCTGGGCACTTCTTCCATACTTGTTCATACTGGATGCTAGCACACCGTGTTGTCATCATGTACCTGCTCTGTTGTCCAAGGCTGTGAGTTTGCAAATCTTAGTGCGTTTTTGTCATAGTTCTTTTCATTTTTTTAATCTATTTTTCAAAGCGATAAATGGCCTTAGCCCTAATACTAATAAATTCCACTTCTGAATATCCTTGTCATCCTATAGCAAAACCGTTTTCAACCAGCTAAGATCAAGTTGTTAGAAAGGATTCTAAGATTCATTTCATAAATAGAAGGAAAATGATCTGACAATGAAGTCTGCAATTGAGCTTCTTAATATAGTAGCTTATACCCAAGGAGCTATTATTTATTATCCTTCATCCCCTTAGTTAATACAACCTAGATATCTCTTATTATAAGGTAGATATAACTAGATTACCCCAAAAAGAATATGCAGGCAGCACCTAATAAAGGTTAAGATGGACAAAACCTGCAGGAGAAAATAAACCGACATTCAAACACATATAGACCAAATAATAGGAGCACTTGAAGCTTGAAGGTATTCAAATATAAGGAAGATATTCTTTATATCCCACAATGTTTTTCCAATCTGATAATGATATCTTGCAGCTGCTTTGCAATGAACATGGTAGTCAGTATTTGGATAAGCTTCCACAAAATTATCATATAAGGTCTGTTTCTGCTGCACCACCCACAGCATCTCTTCACTATAAATTGAATATCACTGCCAATCTGGTATGGCAAGTATAAAATGGATATATCCCTGGATTCACTGGCCCTTCCAGATTTGATTTCTGTGAATACACTCCCTTCTAGATCAGTTGCTGTCATCAACAGCAGTAGATTTCCACAGTTTCTGTAATCTATGTATGCTGCTTCTGCAATTGATGAAACGTTTTATTTCTTAAGAATTATTTCATCGACTGTAATTTTCTGCGATCTGTCTGCTATTGAGCTATATTTTAGGCTTTGATTTTCTACTCCTCTATTTCAAGCATGGAGTTGCTGGTAGAGTGTTTTGATTTGAGCAAAATTCTCATTTTAGAATTCATGACATACATACTAGGCTACTATTTTGTTTGTCGTGTTCCTAAGGAATTGATTACTTGCAATCATGAAATGCTTTGAGTTAGCACAACAAATTGTGCTATATTTCAATGGCAATTTAGAATTTTATTACTAATGCGCCTTTGCCCTTGTACCTTGGAATTCATTATTTCTGTCCTTAATGCTTTGAATTAGCACTACAAATTGAGGTTATTTTCAATGGCAACTTGAAACATGCTGAAGGGTATCATTTGGTCATGCTAGATATCTAATGAATATTTCTTTATGTACTTTTTTCAGCGCAAGGCCAAGTCTCATACAAAAGCTGAAGCGGGCGGCCATCATTGAGATGAGCAATTATTTAAATTTGATCTTTTCTCAATTGTTTGAATTGGATAAGCTACAAATTTGAGTGACACTTTTTGAAGTAGGCTTTCTGATGAAATGGCTGATATTTTTAAAAAACTGGCAAGCTAGGTCAAATGAACTAAGCATGCAATTGATTTTGTCATAATAGGTGCATAAACTTTGCACGAGTTCATTTTCACATTAACTGGATTGCATTTTTGCTGGAGAAACAATTCTTTTTATTGAAGTATTCATTTTATTAGCACAATACTCTAAGTGAAATGTTGCAATAATAATCACATGGATAATTTTCTTACAGGAACATATTGTTGTGTTACTTTTATAGGAATACATGGAGTCGGAAGTCAATTAAAATTAATGAGGCTATATTCTTGCATTGTTATTATTTGCTTTCCCATTTGTGAGATTGAGGCTTGTTGGATGTACTGTCGACAAGCTTCAGTGTGCATCGATTAGATTTATTCACCTAACATCAGTTGTGAACATTACAATAATTGAATTTGAAGGAGTGCTTATCTTTCTCAGGCGAATGGCTACTTTTAGATTTCAGTCAGTTGAATGGCTACTTCTAAAGAAAACTATTCAGAAGTATGTTGCCTTGTTTTTAGAAAACTACTTTGTGAAATATGCAAGTTCTCATATGGTAGTTGTTCTTTTATTAATACCATAGGCGGATTAACAATATTTTAGATTTGTCATAGGAAAGTGAAGATGCATAGATTAGAGAAATTTATCTTAGCTTCCACCTCTCTCCTAAGCTTTTTTCTTCTAGTTATTTTTTCCCCTTACCTAGGCTATGAATTACAAAATTATTTTTTAGTGCTGTCTGCCATTTTTGTTTTGTATAGTTGTTTCGAAATGTAAAATCCTTGAGCAAACTGTTTAATGTAAGAAGACAAAATAATTGTCATTATTCTTTTTCAAAGAAATAAAGTTAACAAATTATAGAATGCTAATTCTTATAATCCTTTGCACTAGTTGACATTTTATTCTTCTTGTTGCCGTGTTTAGCATAGCTCATTGGATTAGGTAAGCTTTTCATCTCACGAGTCAATTGATGGTAATAATTTTACATTAAAATAGCATATTAATGTTGCTTGTTATTTTAAAAATATCTTTCTATTTTCATATTGATAGGAAAAAATACATATTGAATATTTTTGTTTTTATGAAGACATTTATTTTACATTAATGTGGTGTTTAGATCAAGGTCAAGATTAAGGTCATTATCAACACACTACCCCAACAACTAGTAATCCACATCAAGAGTGGGTAAACAATTCACCTACAACATAGGAAAGTGAACAAGAATATAAAGAACAATTTTTCCTATACCAATAAACTGCTTGCACATAAAATACTATCAGTAGGATCTCTACTCTAAGGGGCATCAAGTAGGGAAGTCCTCTTTGTGAGACTATTAGTACTAGGGGTAGAGTGTTGACAAGGGTTGAAATAGAGTAGGAGCAACAAATGGAGAAGAGTCCATGTGACAAGAAAAGTTTGGCACCAAGAGGTGGAGGGGGCTCGATAGGGGTAGATGAGGCCAACTCAACAATGGAAGCATCATCTTGGGGGTAGTCATCATCATCTTGTGAAGAGTCTAGAGCGAAGATAGTCCTCTTTGTGAGACATCAAGTAGGGAAGTCCTCTTTGTGAGACTATTAGTACTAGGGGTAGAGTGTTGACAAGGGTTGAAATAGAGTAGGAGCAACAAATGGAGAAGAGTCCATGTGACAAGAAAAGTTTGGCACCAAGAGGTGGAGGAGGCTCGATAGGGGTAGATGAGGCCAAATCAACAATGGAAGCATCATCTTGGGGGTAGTCATCATCATCTTGTGAAGAGTCTAGAGTGAAGATAGTCAAATAATCACCACTAGTTTTTATTGTCTATTTTTTAATTAATTCAAATAATTAATTTATATTTCCCTTTTCCTCCTATGTTAATTTATTTATTTAATTGTGGCATAGTTCCTCTATCTTGAACTTTCATTAATTCTAATTAGTTAAATCTGATCTAATACACTCATTTTCTCTTAAATATGAGGCTAATTCCATTATTTATAACCTCAATTTAAAAATCCCTCACTTCAAATTCCCTCACATGTGATCACATTCTTCCAAACTTAAATTGTCCCTTCTACATTCATGCAATAAGCCACAGATAGTGAAGTTTACTTCAAATTATGTGATTATTAGTTCCGCAATGAAGAGTTGTAGAGGGCTTAAACTTAATTCGTGATTGATTTTTTTCCTTCTCCATCTCGTAGCATTGTCTCATTTCTTTATCGTTATATATTCCTACAATGTTTTGAACAGAAGATCACTGGACTTTAAGGATTGCTTAGGCAAATATGGATGTTGACAGATTTTTGTTGGTCAGATTGGAGGGTTTGTAGACTCCTATGCAAGAGAACAACCATATATAGAGGGAGGGGACAAGAATCAATTACTTGGGGACATCTTTTTGCAGAGGGTATTGACAGTTGGCTATACTTGTATTCAATATTTTTTGCTAGTTAGAATTGATTGAGATTTAATATCCAATTGTACAATATCAGGCTTGGTGGATTCTTGTTGGTCAAACTGGAGGCACTACAGATTCCCATGCAAGAGAGCACTGAAATATAGAGAAGGGGGGTGAAAATCAAAGTTTTCGGGTTGCCATTTTGCAGAGGCCTAACACTCGGTGATTAGGGTTCTATTTGGACATTGCATGTTACATTGTAGCTTTAATTCTCATTTGAGAAGACAATGCATTTTGTTATTTTTCCCCAAATATTGAAAACAATCCTAGCTATAACATGCAGACAGTCCACGTGCCTTATCTAAGTTTTCACATTCTTGCATACGTCAAGAAATGAATAAATCTTATCTTTCATCTAACATTTTCGTGTGACATGTTGTGAAAATCTTTTCCCTGGGCAGATTTACACCCCCAAAGATTAGGATTTTCTTTTCGTTCTCATTGACAATAGATTGAAGTAGTAGAGCCATTGACAATTGGGTAACAACATTTGATCGCAAGAAAAAAAATGTTTCCATTTTCTGTTTTTAGGAGTCTAACTAAAGCCATACTCTGTTTCATTATTAGAGTGGCCAAAACATTCCATGATTACCTGAATAAAAAGGAATGACCACTCTTCTGCCATTAATGCTTAGAATGAGCTTATGCTGAAACATGTTGTGTACTTGGAAGGTTGTGAAGCATGCTAGGTAGAACGTAGAAGAGAGAAACAAAAAGGATATCAGTTCAAGGAGTTTTTCTTTATTGGGATGGCCATGCTTTTCAGTGGTATGAAAAAAAAAAAAACGCATTATGTTGTTTAATTTTCTTTCTTTAGAAATCAGCTAGTATTCTCATTATAATTAATCGAAGAAAAGGTGTATACAGCTAGCAGAGCACATAAACTTTTATTAGTTCGCTTAAGAATTTGTATATGATAATGGATTTTGTGTTTACAACTCTTCCCATCTCTTGCTCGTTTCCTTTCCTCTATTTCAAGGAAAGCAACAAAAAGGCAGTAATGGAATAAGCTATCGCTCTACATAATTAGAGACTAGTAAATTCAATAGTAACTTCCAAACTTAAAAACCTGTAAACTATTTACTCACATATTGCTGATATGGTGAATTTTTGCTGGAATTTATTCAGTGCCCTGTGGTCAAATTGAATTTTAATTTTTAAAATAGAATGTGCATGCATTTAAAGTATTCAATAGACAATAGACAATCAATTATAGGATAAATGGCTTCAAAAGTACTCGTGATTGAAACTGCCTGATTGAATTCATGTTTGTTTTTTAGGTGATAACCAGTTTGATTATTGGTCCACTAATTGGAGGTTTCCTTATTATATATAATAAAATAGCTTTTCTTTTGAGTAAAATTTCAAATTTTTTTCCCCTATTTTGATGATCTAATCTAATCTATTTGACATATTTTCAAGCCTTTAGTTAATATTTTGAATGTGACATAAAAAAGAAAAAGAAATTATAATTAAGAAAAATAAAAACAATACCGTATATTTATGATTTTGTATCGAGACTGAAATATAGTCAATTCTTACAAAATGAAAGGTGCCCATTTATGATTTATTATGAATTGCCTAGAGTGGCTCAATAAATCTTGTAGCGGACAAGGCTCGCCAATTTTATGACTTATTTGTTACAGATAATAATTTCCTGCCCTTATTTGTCATCAGCTGGCTGTAATAGCATTATGAATTATGTCATAGATAACCCTTTCTATCTCCTATCCATGTTCAATTGCATATATAGACAATCTTTTCTATCTCCTATCCATGTTCAATTACATATATAAAAATTAAACAACTTTATGATTTATCATCCACAAAAAATGTCTCCTTCCTCCTATATGTGTTTATTTGCATACATATCATGACATATTTGCATAATACTTTTTGTTGGAAAATTTAGACAAGTTTGATCTAATTAACGTTGAAGTCCCCGGTAGAGCTTATGATTTATTATCTCGGAAAACTTTTAGACATTTTAGAATCAAATAGGCAAAATTCTCTTGCTTTCAAGCATTTCAGCTCCATAATTATTAGAATATTTTGCACCATTTAAAAAAAACTATTTTTTAAAGAAAATGGGATTGGCAAGTGAACCACAAATTTTCATTAAACAAATTAATGTCCCATTTGCCTGTGCAAACTTGGAGATGCAAAAACAAGCCAAGCCTATTTTGGTTGACTAGTCTATTCAAGGCACTAGAGGTCATCCACAAAGTTTTCAACTCGACGAGGACCTGCAAACGAAGATGTCGTGAGGAATATCATCATTCTCTATCCATTAGCAACAAGTTGACCACTTGACCATAATCCATATTTTAAGGGAGAAGTTGAAATCAATGAGGGTTGAGGTGATTAACATCTCTGTTTGATGCCTAGAGATTGTTTGAGAAGACTTTCGACATTGACTTTATATCTAGAATCATTTGTATGGGCAGTCCATTAAAGGTTGGTAATATGATACTACCAAAGTTGGAGCATATAGGGAACATAGCACAAAATAATTGCATAGTTGTCACATGCAAAGGAATGAACACAACAAATACTCATCAACAAGGAAAGCATTAATCCTTAGGTTTCTCATATTCATTCAAAATTAGTGTGGATCGATATGTGCTACATGAGAGAAATTCAAATGATTACCACAGATAAATTATGTCTATCTGAATCAAAGCACAAAGAAATTGACATCTTAGCCGCTATTAAATTCATTTTATGTGATGCCATATTAGAATCTCTACATCAAATAAATACTTTTAACAAGCAAACATATAATTGGCTAGTAGAGAGGCCTTGAATCATAATGTTGGAAATTATGAAAAATTAATTGGGTTTGTGTTTATCATTTGGAAAGTTCTTATTGTGTTTCGAATTATTTAAGACAAGCTTAAGTTCATAAAATAATCTCATTTTATTTTTCTTAGTCAACACTAATTTGTGAGAAGCATTTGAATGAAAGGAAAACCTGAATGATAATAGAGGAGGCTCAAAAGTTTGATCGCTACTAGTGATGCTAAGTGCCAATATTTATTTTTCTTGTGTGCAACCACTAGAAGTGTTCATTATGTAAGATTGATCATTATATGTGTTTAGATGCCTGTAACATTAGAGGGATATAAGACTCTTTGCAACTTGTAGACCTTGAGTATGATGCAAAATTGTTTGATAATATAAGAGTGGGAACTTCACATTGTGGGAGGGAAATAATAAATAATGTTCCATTCCCACTTGAACTATCTTCAAAGGGGAGATGTTCCATTCTCAAATAATCTAAGAAGGCAAATCTTTGATTTGATACATATGGGCTTTCATTAGAGCAACTTGTATTAAGGATGTTCACACGCAGATAAGTAGTCTTATCCTTGAGCATTACATTTATCTACTTATTATAGTCTCTCTCTTATTTGTCATTCTATACATACTATAAGAGTTATTTTCCTTGATCCATTTTTTTCCCTTTATGCCTGAGAATGTTATTGTAGGTAAAGAAGGTTGGTACTTTACACACGCTACCAAATATTGTGCAGAGTCAATCTTAAGATAGTAATTTAGATGTGATCTAGAATTCATTAGTCATCTTATGATTAAGTGAGGCTATTGAAGTGAATATCTTTGATGATTGGGATTGTGAAGAGGGAGTTTGGCACTTCATCAAAGACAACCTTGTGTGAGGAAGTAAGAAGGTTGATATTAGATTCAGAGTGAGCCTGACATTCCATCAAAAGCAACCTTAGATGGAAAAAGTAAACATATTGAGAGAGAGAAGTTCAAGGTGAAATTCCTTGTAATGCATTCTTCTCTGTGAGAAAGAAGGTTGAGGTGAAAAGCCCTTGTTCCACCCTCTAGGAGCACCTATGGTGGATCCATCCTCAAACATGGTTCATGGTGGATATCACGTGAGTTACTGCATGATTCTGTTGGAAAACATCATGAGAGGTGTTGATCTTTCATTGATGTATTTGTGAGGTGACAATCTTAAAAATGACTTGACCTTTTATCATGATGGACTAAATTAAGTTATTGTCTTGGAATGTGCCAGAGATCATGATAACAAATGTATCATGATAGACTACATTAAGTTGTTCTCTAAGAATGTGTTAGAGAGCACGACACTACATTTGTTGTTCTCTAGTTCTTGATCTATTATCATGATAGACTACAACTTGTCCTAGAATGTGCCAAAGATCATGATAACTAAAATATCATGATAGAATACATTAAGTTGATGTCCTAGAGTGCACTAGAGATTGTGATACTTTTCATAATGGAGACAACTTCGTTGTCCTCGAGATCAAGGTTGTTATTTGATAGACTACATTCAATATTGTCCTAGAGTGTGCCGAAAATAAGAAAACACACACCTTTCTAGAATATGATATTCTTTTTGATAGGCATCATGGTGTTGATATTAGTGCTCATATCACAAGAATGTGAGATTGATAAGATTGCTCAGAATAAAATCACCATTTTGTGAGAAGTTTTTAAAAAAAAATCCTCCCTTGCTAAGAGGGAGTGTTGATGAAATAGAATCAATCAAATTATATTTGATTTGATGGAGATATATGTTGATATCCTTAAATATGTCATTCCAAGAATATCACATTGAGATGATATCTCTCTATATGCTTGAGAGAGTAATATGTTATGTAAAAATTCTCTCTAGCTAAGAGGTAGTGTTAATGTTGTTGGAAACTACAATTGAGACAATTGTTATGTTGTCATTGATGTCAAACCTAATTGGTAAGATAGTTATTTGATTTGAGTGCCATATCAAGATGATTGATGAAGATGATTTTAGAACATGGTCATAACAAAAACACCTAAAGAAAAGGTTGAGTTATGAGAGGGATTACAATGGGCACTTGATTAGTTAGACTTTGACAAGATAAAGTGATTCTTTAAACATGCTACGAGTGAAGAAGATAGTTGCACTGGAGCCTTGAAGATGTGATCAAAGATTGACCAAATACATAGGCTTGACTGAGCAAAAGAGTAGAAGATTATGAAACTTGAAGTTTATGTTGAGTGATGCTAGTGTTGACCGAGCATTAATATCGATCGATCATCAGTATATGTGCCAAACAAAAAAGTTAGTAGTGACTAAGTAATCCAGTGATGACTGAGCATCAAAACACAATGTTAATCGAGGGACAAAATTTGATAAATTATGAGGAAATCATGATTTCCAACCAACACAGTTGATTCCTTGGAATATGTAAAACATGTGGAAGATAAGGATAGATGACCTGGAGCATTTAATTCAAGGGGAACCATGTTTGAGCATTTTTATGCAAGAATTCAAGGTGAAGTTTGTAGAAGTTTCTAAAAGAGAAAATAAGAAACAAAAATTTGGAAGGATTCGATGAATCTAACCAAACCCTAAGATCTACGACGATGTTTAAGTGACAAAAGATTAGAATTACCTATTTAAGGAGGTGTCAAGGATAACTTGAGAAGTTTTTGAGGTTAACAGAGTTGGTGAAGACCTAGAGAGGTTGGAGCAGTTGTTGATGCTATTGATTGACGAACTTAAGCTGGAGGCTGAGAAGAGTTGTGATGAGTCCAAGTGTGATTGCTTGAAGGAGTGCCAAGCAGATCAGAGATTGAGATGACAATGAAGGCCAGTTAGTGGGTCAACATGTGAATCGAACTGTGATTTGTATTTTCAAAGTAAGTTGTATTTGTCAGATCAAACCTACAGCTACTTTCTAACAATTGTATCAATATTGAAATCCTTAATCATGTTTGACTTAACAGTCATATTGAAATTCTTTAATCAAGGTGACATTCTAATGGAATGTTCTAAAGTCTTCCAACAAGGGCACTCCTAATAGGGTGATTAAATCGTTTAACAAGGTCAGATTTAGCGATGTGTTTTTTAACCTTTAAAAGGGTTGGCTCCTAACAGAGCTCACTTTAGAAGAGTGAAAGATTAGTGACATATTATTGGTGGTTTTTCCCAAATTGGGTGTCCACATTAAATCCTAGTGTCAACTTGTGTGGATGTCATTTGTGATGTTTTACTATTAATGTTTTACATTTTGCAAGTTTGATAAGTATTAGGACAATCGATTGCAAGTTTATGTTGATAATTATTTACTATAGAGGCCAAGTTATTGGATGCTCAGTCTGGATTAGTTGAAGTGTTTAAATATTCAATTGGTACATCTAGACTTTAGATAACTAATTCACCCCCTCTCAATTAATCTAAATATTATAGCAATTGGTATCGGAGCATTGGTGGTTATAGAGAAAAGTTTGAAGGTACTTGAAGTTAAAGATCAAGATGTACAAAAAGGAGGTGACAAAGTTGAACAAAGAGAACTTCCCTACATGGCATAGTTTGATGAAGTTGCATCTAGCTGAGATTGGAGGTGGTGCAATATACTATACAAAAAATGCATGTGGCAATAACAATAGTTCTTCTGATAGATCAACAGATGAAAGAGCAACAAGAACACAACTAGGCTATGTCAGAGATTGCATCAATCCTTAGCTATGCCGAGTTTGATGACATAAAGAATTTCACTACTGCAAAGAAAATGTGGATTACACTACAAACCATCTATGGAGGTGATACGAATGTCTTGAGAGAAAAATTAGAAATCTTGAGAGGTAAGTTTGATGAAATGAGAATGATGGAAGGTGAGAATATTGTTCAATATTGTGGAAGAATCAAAGAGGTTGTAAATGCTATAAGAAGAGCAAATGGAAAGATTGATGATGAGACTGTGATCAACGAGTATTGAGAACTCTACTTCCCATTTATGCTATTAGAGTTTATGCAATACAATAATTGAGATGTACCCTTGGTAATGACCTAACCTTGGAAGGTGTAATTGATAGGCTTACTGCTTTTGAGATGTCAATTTTTGATAATTTCACTCCTTACGTTTGCTTTCAAATTACAATTGGTTATTTGTAAGAAAGGAAAAGGAAAATGAGTGACTTGTGAGAATAATGCTTTTGATGATGAGTTTGATGAGGTTGAAGCACTAATGGCAAGGATAATTTCAAGAGGCAAGGGAAAATATAAAGGTAAACTTTCTAAAATTAATTTTTCATGTAACAAAGTTGGTCATATTTCTGCAAAGTGTCATGACAGAGAAGACAAGGATGAAAGAAGGGAAAGCAAGTACAAAGGAAGAAGAGATGACGATAAATATAGGAGAAACAAAGACTGCAAAGACAAAGTTAAGAAATCTTGTTACATTTCTAAAGATGAAATTAATAATGAGTTTGAAAATAATGATGAAGTTGTTGTCTATGTTGTTATGAAAGAAGAATCTGATGAAGATGAGAAACTACATTAATTTCATATGCAAGTAAAGGTGGTAGGTAGATAATTTATAGTGGTTGTTCACATCACATGACTAGTGGTAAAAATAAATTTGAAACCATGGAACCATATAAGGGTAGCCATTTTAAGTTTGGTAATGATGCACCATGTCTTGTGAAAGGTAAATGATCATTACAATTAACTCATAAGATCAAGTGTGACAATGTTTATTGGGTTGAAGGACTTAACTATAACTTGTTGAGTGTTTCACAGTTGAACAAATCATGATATAAAGTTCAATTCCATCACAAGAAGGCCAATATATTTGATGCTACTGGAGAATTGATTCGAAGTGGTGATCATATAAGAGGTAACTTGTTCTATCTAGATTTATCTGATGAGACATGTTTGTTTGCACAAAATGGAGATATATGGTTATGACATAAGAGGTTATGTCATGTGAATTTGATAATACTATGTATAAACAATTTCAATTGAGAAAAATGACAAAGTCTAGTTTCAAGAGCAAGACATACACATCTAATCATATTTTGGAATTAGCTCATACTGGCCTTTGTGGATCTGTTGGAGTACAATGCTATTGTGGAGACAAGTATTTCATTCTATCTATTGATGACTATTCTAGAATGATGACTGTAATGTTTCTTAAAGAAAACATTTCATTCTTTTAAGTTGTTTAAGTGACATTTGGTTAGAGTTGAAAAGGAAACAGGTAAGAGTCTGAAGTGCTTGAGATCTGATAGAGGAGGAGAATTTATCTCTAATGAATTCAATATATTTTAGAATGATAGAGGAATCAAAAGACAAATGTCAGCACCTAGGACCCCTCCCCAAAATGGAATAGCTAAAAGGAGAAATAGATCAATCATGGACTGTGCTAAAATATTGATGATGGGGAAGAACATGTTACAAAAATGCTGGAGATAAGATGTAAGTACAACAATTTATACTTTGAACAGAGTACAAGTCAAAAAAGGTACAAATGTTACACCCTTTGAATTATAGTATGGGTATGTGCCTAATGTGAAGTATTTTAAAGTCTTTGGAAGCAAATTCTATATACTAAAGTATAATAGAAATGGAAAATTTGATGCTAAAAGTGATCAAGGCATATAAGTGTTTGAACTCTAACACTAACAAAGTTGTGGAAAGTGCAAATGTGAAAGTTGATGAATATGCAGAAAAGAATAAAGTTGAATGCAAGAGAGAACTTGAAGATTACAATAAATTCATTTATGTAGATGAAGGTTATCCATGCACTTTACCTTAGAAAAAGAATAAAGCTACTGAACAACAATGAACAATAAATTCCAAGTTGCAACAATAGGCTATTGAGCAATAGACTGTAGGTGCTGAACATTAGCAGAATGATGTTGAGAGGCATGTAGTAGATGCCGAATATCAAGAAGACAATGTAGAGCAAGCAAAACCTAAACTAGAACCTGAATTAGAGAGACACAATGACCTTGAAATTATTTTTCAAGACGAATGTGTGCAAGAAGTAAAGAACCTACATTAGAAAAGTATGTGAGAAGATAGCATGCACCTAAGAAAATCACTGAAGACAAAGAATTTGGAGTTATGACAAGGAAAAGACTCAAGTGGTACATGTTTACTTTATGAGTTTGATCCTAAATTAGTAAAATATGTTTTGGAGAATATGGATTGGATTCTTGCAATAAATGAAGAAATTAAGTAGATAGATAAGAACAAAACTTGAAAACTGGTACCTTGATCAACACACAAGAATGTTATTTGAATATAGTGGGTATTCAGAAACAAGGTAAATGAAAAAGGATAAGTCACAAGGAACAAGGCTAGACTGGTATGCAAAGGATATGCATAAGAAGGAATTGACTATGGGGAAACATTTGCCCCAATTGCAAGATTTGAAGGAGTAAGAACACTACTTGTATATTTTTCTTATAAAGGATTTAAAGGGTACCAAATGGATATCAAATATGCATTTCTAAATGGAATACTTGAAGAAGAGGTTTACATTTAACAACCTAAAGGATTTGTAGATCCCAACAAGAAGAGCACGATATCTAAACTGCATAAGGCTCCATATGGCTTGAAATAAGCCCCTAGAGCATGGTATGAAAGGTTGCATAATTATTTAGTGAATATTGGATTTGCAAGAACTAATGATAACAAAAATCTATACTTGAAGATTGAAGGTAACAATGAGATATTGCTATCTGAAATTTTTGTTGATGATATTATATTTGGAGGAAAGGATGCATTATTCAAATCATTTGGAAATGAGATGAGGAAAGAATTAGAAATGTCTATGTTTGGTGAGATCAAATTTTTTGTTGGTTTACAAGTATATCAAATAAAGCAAGGTATATTCATTACTAATCAAAATACATTAAGGAGATACTGAAAATGTTTGGAATGGAAGATTCAAGACTAGTTAGTACACCTATGACTACAAGACATAAGCTATCTAAGAATGAAGATTATATTGATGTGAACCAGACATTATATAGATTAATGATTGGGAAACTACAATATGTTTTTAATAATAGAATTGATATTGCCCTACCAGTTGGGATTGTTGCAAGATTTTTTGCAAACCCTAAAGAGAATCACATGATGACAGTGAAAATGATAGTAAGATATCTGAAAGGAAGAGAAAACTATGGTTTATATTACAAGAAGAATGACAAGTTTGAACCAAAAATGTTCACTGATTTTGATTGGGTAGGAAATGTAGATGATAGAAATAGTAAAAGTGGTGAAGCTTTCTTTTTAGGAGAGAGATTAATATCATGAACAAGCAAGAAATAAAATTGTATTTAACAATCAATAATGGTAGTAAATTGTTCAAATTTTATATGGATCAAGAAATTGTTGAAAGGGATGAAGGAAGACATCATTGATCTAATTGTTATCTATTGTGACAACACAAGCTCTATAAACATACCAAAGAACCCTATGTTGCACACAAAGACCAAGCATATTGCTACACGTATCATTACTTGAGAGAGCTAGTTCAAGAAAAAGAATTGATATTGGGGTATGTAAACACTAAGTATAAAATAACTGATATTCTCACTAAGAATTTACCTAAGGATGCTCATGAATATGTTAAGAGGTAAATTAGGGGTGATTCCCCTAGACAAGGCTACTTAAGCTAAAATGGAGCTTTGCATCAAATGTGTTGATCAAAATATCTTATAAGTTGATATAGAAAGTCATACTTTAGGAGTTGCCTAAAGTAGTGAAGGAAGTATAACAAAATGCTATATCAATCATAGACCAGATGACATAAGAGAATTCTATATAGACATAATGGTATCTACATGATAAGATATATGAGACAGATATAGTGTCTTTTAAATTTTTGTCAAAGAGGGAGAATATGACAGTTACATGAATTAATAAGAAAGAGGGAGAGTATGTTAATTTCCATATGAAGATGGAGTAGTATGATAATTTCCATATGAAGATGGAGTTATTAGGTAATGAGATATTGCAAAGAGGGAGAATATATGAAAGGTATTGCTAACAATACAAAATAATTTGATTCATTTCATGATTTGAGAGAGGGAGCTTATGTGAGCTACATGGATGAGAATCATAATGAAACTAAAAGAAATAGATTGTTGGACATAGATATGGGAATTATAATGGAACTAAGAATATTAATGAAGATCTGATACTAAACACTGAGGAATATTGCTTGAAGTAGTACATGTTTTGGATTGTATGGTAACTAGAGGTGTTTCCATCAATCCCAAAGAGAGAGATTGTTGGAAACTATAATTGAGACAATTGTTATGTTGTCATTGATGTCAAACCTTATTGGTAAGATAATTCACTGTTTGATTTGAGTGCCATTTCAAGATGATTGACGAAGAGAATATGAGAACATGGGCATAACAAAATCACCTAGAGGAAAGGTTGAGTTATGAGAGGAATTACAATGGGCACTTGATTAGTTAGACTTTGACAAGATAAAGTGATTGTTTCAACATGCTACAAGTGAAGAAGATAATTGTACTAAAGCCTTCAAGATGTGATCAAAGATTGACTAAATACATAGGTTTGATTGAGTTAAAGAGTAGAAGATTATGAAACTTGAATTTTATGTTGAGTAATGCTAGTGTCGACCGAGTTCTAATATAAGTTGTTGTGATGTGGAGCTTAATCAGACTTGGAGGTTTATTTGGTGCAGTTTCCCCCATATTATTTCTATGAGAGTTTGATGGCAGCACCCCCAAGATGGGGTCAAGGGGTAGAGCCCCTGTGGGGTCTTGGGGCAATATTTTTATTTTCCTATTGTAAAAGGCATCAATTGCTATTTTTCTATTGGATGACTTATTTTAGCCTTACTTTTGTAAGAGACAAGAAGCTTGTGTAAAATGACCTTATATTGTAAAAGGCATCGACTGCTATTTTTCTATTGGATGACTTATTCTAGCCTTAATTTTGTAAGCAACAAAAAGCTTATATAAAATGGCTTAGGGTTAGGGATTTCATAATGTATGGTAACATTGCAGCTTCTTGCAGGAATATCGAGCTGTAAGGGATTGCAGATTGTAATTACTGGATAATAATAATATTGGACTTGCTGTTGGTGGACGTAGCCCATGTTAAAGTTGTAGCTTCTATCAGATTGATTTTATCATGAGATACCTTGTTGATGGTAAATCATCTTTAAGATAAATATCTTATATATAAAATATATATATTATACATTATATATTGTTATATAATAATATAATAACATGTTACATATATGCTTAAAGACGAGTTATGGTTATTTATATTATTAATATATTAACTAATGATGATTAACTATAGAGACATGTCTCCTCCTCTCATATTTATGACTCTTCAAATTTGCATTTGGAAGATATCAATCACATTGGCAATGTTAGTACATTTGCAAAAAACAATCCATGTTACTCAACATGGTATCAAAGCCAAGTTAGGTTGCAAATGAATATAATATATATACTCTGAAAATTCAATATTGCAAGATCAATGTTTGCAATATACTAAATAAAAATAGGAGGATATCGAAGTAGAGGAAATCTCCTTATGTAAAAGATTATCTTCACTCTAGGTGCATTGTCCTTTTCCAAGCGGTGAAAGGGCATGAAAATAATTAAGACACGTAATCCAAATTCTACCACCCATGATTTAGTCTTGCTTATGTGGGAATACAAATAGACCGAAGACATATAATAAGTACAAGGGGGACCCGCCTTCTGGGTAAGGGGAGGTAAGGTTCATTCCAAATATTATAAAGTAATTTACGTATATTATTGTTATTATATTGGTATAAGTGTTTTAAGATGGTTAAGATACCAATGACCCTAATTCCACTAAGGTAAAACTAATAAGATATATTATGATAAGTTCTCTTCTTCACATTTATATAAATTAGTATATGATGACTATGTGTGTGTGTGTGTGTGTGTGTGATATTTTTGTAAAAGAATAATAAATAGTAGTAATTTATAATCTTAAGGAGAATATATATTTAAATTAGATATTCATCTATCTTATATTGGATTGATGAAAATTATTATTCTTCAGAATTATATTAGTCTCTCTTTCCTATATTATTATTGAAAAGATTATTTTTACAATCTATTTAAATGAAATATATGTATAATTATGTTATAGGAGCTACTTTTCCTTAATCTTTCTTCTGCGAATGTTCTTGCAGGAAAAAGAGGGCGATTAAGAATCATGGATGAGTTTAAGAAAATGGAAGGATCTGTTTGCTTCTACTATTAAGCTTAATGAATGTTTGGAGCTTCAATGGATGAAAAGAGCAAGTTGGAACTTAGAAAGAAGTTGTCAAATTTGACATGATGCAAAAGCGTCGAAAGATATAAGAGTGAGAATTTTACATTGTGGGGGGAATAATAACCAATGTTTCATTCCCACTTAAACCATCTATTAGTAAGGAGATGTTCAATGACCCTCATGGGAAGATAAGTACTCGTCTGAGGATGTTCTTGTAGGAAAAGAAGGTAGGTACTTTACACACGCTATCAAATATTGTGTAGATGAGAATTCATTAGTCATTTGACGATCATGACAAAGTGAATATTTTCTACATTAAGAGGGAGAATGACACTTCTTCAAAGGCAACACAGGAGTTTAGAAGATTCATACCTAGAGGGAGTCTAAAAATACATATGTATGGCTATATGATTTTGATGGGCCTACTCTTGAGTGCATCATGAGGAAGTATTGACTTATCACTAGAAAATCAAAAGATTAATATAAGATTTAGAGTGAGTTTGATAGGCATCCTCGGGTGAAGAGAGTTTTTGACGAAGTAACTATAGGACCTGACTTTCGAGGATCATTGTTCAGAAGGAGAAATTTTGAGATGCAATCCCTTGTGGATGCTATCATCTCTACGAGGAGAAGTTCTAAGTGAAATTTCTTGTAATGTGCTCTCCTCTATAAGAGAGAAGTTTGAGGTGAAAATCCTTGTTCCACCCTCTAGTAGCAGCTATGGTGGTTCATGGTGGATATCATGTAAGTTACTACATGATGTTGTTATGATATGTAATGAAAGGTGACAATATTTCACTGGCATATATAAACAAAAGGTAACCATTATAAGATGATGATCTTATAAATGGTAGATCTATTACCATGATAGACTTCATTAAATTGTTGTCCCAGAGTGTTGGAAATCATGATAACAAATAAACAGAAGGTAACCATTTTAAGGTGGCGATCTAATAAATGGTAGACCTATTATCATGGTTCTTTGGGTTAGATTTTGGTAGACACCATGATAACTGACTTGTTATGGTTCCTTGGGTCAGATCTTGCTGGACACCATATTGACCACACTTAAGGTGGCATTTTTAAAGTTATGGAAATTGCTTCTATTGTGTGTTATGAAAGGTGAGAAGTTTAGCCTCATAGTGAATTCTATATCATACTAAGATGATATCTCTTCTTATTCGTGAGAGCATAACATGTTCTATAAATTCTCCCTAGCTAAGAGGGAGTGTTAAGGTTGTAGCTTCTGTTAGATTGATTTTATCATGAGATACCTTGTTGATGGTAAATCATCTTTAAGATATATATATATATATATATATATATATATATATATATATATATATATATATATATATATATATATATATATATACTAATATATTATATATGTAAATTATAAATTATTATATAATAATATAATAACATGTTACATATATGCTTAAAGATGAGTTATGGTTATTTATGTTATTAATATATTAGCTAATGATGATTAACTATAGAGATGAGACATGTCTCCTCCTCTCATATTTATGAGTCTTCAAATCTACATTTGGAAGATATTAATCACATTGGCAATGTTAGCACATTTGCAGAAAATGATCCATGTTACTCAACAACCTAGGGATTGGGTGAATCATGTTAATCTTTGTGTCTTGTGCTTTCTTCTGTGCGATCTATTATTTTTTGATATTGGTTATATTTACACATAAATGTTATTTATGTTTGTGGCTAATCCTAACAAGTGGTATTAGAGCTATACTATCATTGGTTTTTTTTATAGCCATACTATTGTTTTTTTTTTATAGCTATCCTCTATAGAAAGGTTTCACAGTTGAGTGTGAGTCTCATGGTTGAGTGGGAGCGATGATAGACAAAGGTAAGTTGAGGGTTGATAAGTTTAATGGGTAGAATTTCAATTATGGAAAATGCAAATGGAGACAATCTTCATTGGAAGGATTTATGGAAGCCAATGGAAGGAAAAGCCAAGAAATAGCGAACTATGATAGATGAGGACTGACAGATTCTAGATAGAAAGATAGTTTGAAGAATTTGATTATGCTTGGCACCATCAGTGACATTTAACATTACAAAAGAAAAGACAACAAAAGAGTTGATGCAAACCCTATAAACGATATATGAAAAACCCTCCACTTCAAATAATGTATTTCTCATGAAGTGTTTATTTAATATGAAGATGAAAGAAGTGTTGGAAATATAAGAGGAGTAAATGAGAGGGGAGGGGTGAATCAATTACCAAAATAAATAAATCCTAGATCCCTTAGATGTGAATACAAAACATAAACTTTGCTGAAACTACCGTCACTCAATAAACTACAAACTTTAATCAACAATTGGATATTATTTCTTACTTTAAACCATACATAACAAAGTAATAAAGTAATACTGAATAGTAATAGTAACAATGCACACAAATAACTCATAACACCGTATTTTGTTAACTAGGGAAACCCTGGTCAAGGGAAAACCCTGGTAGGGATGATACCCACTAGATAATATACTAATATATAAGTTCCTTGTTAGAGGATGGACCCTATTAGGAGTCAATGAGTAAATTCAATATAAGGAGTCCCTATTATGAGACTTTGAATCCCTATTAGGAGATTCTAATCTTGTTAGGACTTGTAGTATAGTAGGTGCAAGATGAGCCCACTACCCAAACATACACTTCCAATTACAAGAAGAGCTCACTGCCCAAACACGTAATCAAAATTCTAGAATATAAGTACAATAAATTCTTCCTTGATTGATCTTTATCTTTAGCTTGATCTTGGATCACAAAATATTTTTCACAAAACTTCACATATATTGCTCTTACAAAAGTTCGCATACAATCACAATTAACACATACAATCACCACTTCTCATCGCAAGTTATCCTTTGCATAAATACCATGTCTTTACACAAATTGCTACTAGGTCATGTAATACCATAATACATTTTTCCAACTTAGAGTAAGAATCTAGGATGTTGGCCCTAATTGGACAAGTAATTATTTTGTAAACAAAATAATCCTTTCCTTCAATTTTACTATCTTTTTTTTGCTAAAACATGAGTATCTCATTTTTGTACAGTTCATACTGACTTTTGAGGTTATACACATTATCACTAACATGTATACTATCTCCATCTAACTTCACGAGTCATAATATGATTTCAACAACGATTTATAAACAAAACAATACACTACTGTATACCGAATTCCATACTTAGACAATTTTTTGATTACCAAAAGCTAAGTATCTTTATTTCTGAGATTTCTTGTAAGAATGTACATCATGTGTTACCATAAATGACAAAAATTACATATCTCCACTATCCAATTTTCAACAATCTCCCCCTTTGGCATTGATGGCAACAAAATAGGGAAAATTGTCTAAGTAACAAAAACTACATAAACAATATAGTAACATTGCATCTATTACATTTGTCCATCTTTACATATTCTCCCCCTTACAATATACTTTATACTTTACCTATTGTATCTCTCCCCTTAAATTTACTCCCCTTAACAATTTTCATGTGTACTTCTCCCCCTTTGACATCAATGACAAAGGTCAAAATGTCAAAATCTATCCAAAAACTGTCCATCTGCTATAAAAAATGCTATCCTTTTGTCTTAAGCTGGTAGAATCTTCATGCAATCATCAAAATTTACCTTCAGACTATCCATATCTTTAGTCCATGTCTCCTTGATGGATTCAGTAGAGGTGAGAATTGCACATAAAGCATATGATGCAATCTCAACTGCATTAAGATCTGAATACAAAAAGTTAGAATAAGTGTCCTTGGCCTTGACACATTCCTCCAACTATTTCTCAAAAAAAGATATTTTCAGAGCAATAGACTCCTTGAAATTTGATATCCTCTTCAAAATCTGTTCCTTCTAAAGTTAGGGTTTCCTGATATCATTTTGAATACTGGCCACTTGTCCTTCAAAATCATCAACTTTACAAGATGGATGCTAAATTTGGTTTGATAGAGCCTCTAGCTCACTCATATTTCCTTCTATCTGATTGTTAATGTCTTTGGTAAATTTATAAGATAGAGTACACTTAATGTATAGCATCTTACCATCCCGTTGAAACTTCCAAAGTTCCTTGATACAGGTATCAAGACTTATCAAATCATTCTTAATATTTTGACAGATGGTGCCAAACAATTTAGCATCATGTGAAATCTGTGCCTTTTCTTTTGCAACACTTAAAAAATTAGTAAATTCTTCATGAAATGACTTCAACACTACCTGTGCCCTCTGTTCTAGATTTGCTTCTATGTGCTATACTGTTAGAGTTCTGTGTAGTCTGTCAGTAACCTCCATCAAGGTTTTCTATAGGCTCTTCACTGTTCTATTCTTCTCAATAAGCTTTGATAGGGACAAGATCAAATTAGTTTGATCATCATCATCAATTGCTAAGTTAGAAAGTGAAAGCGGAGTAGATGAACTAGAAGGTTTAGTGTCATCCTCTCTTTGCTTCTTTGTTGCCTCTTTTAATCTTTTCTCTTCTTCTTCTTTCTTTTCTTTTTCCTTTCTTTCATTTTCTCTCTTCTCTTCCTCTGCTTTCTTTCTTAATTCTTCTTCTACTATTATTTTCTTTTCCTCCTCTTCCTTTCTTTTCTTCTCATCCTCAAGCAATTTCTGCTTGGCCTCTTCTATTTTCTTCTTTTCTTCTTCAAGTAACATCTTTTCTTCTTCAATTTGTCTTAGTTTGTCTTCAATATCTTCGGTATTAGGTTCATTAAGTTCAAAACCTTCAAACGGATTAGTATCATCAATGTTAATGGTAACATTGGTCTGATCTATCTGCATAGTGTCATTGCTTACTGGCACTTCCAAGGTTCTGGGTGCTGGTGGAGATGCTACCTTAGATTCTGTCAACATCTGACTTATTGCTGCTATAGTCTTACTTCTTAATTTATCTTTTTTGCCCACCATAAATAAAAACATGGTCTTACTTTATTTCTCAAGTAAGGTGCAAGATTATTCAATAATTTATTAATATCTTCTTCATCATCAGTCTTGAAAATAGTTCTTAGCATAGACTTCTGAAGTTCTAAGTATTTTTCTCTTGCTGGTACTTTCTTCTTAATAAGTCTATCATAGACTATCTAGTTTACTATTCCCTCAATATCATTCAATTTTAGATTATTTTCAATCTTATATTTTTCAAAATTGTTATACAAGTCATAGAATTTATTGATTTGAACAAAGTTACCTTCATTAGCAATAGCTAAGTTAATCTTTTCTATCTTTAGCTTCCAGGGTTGCCGAGCTTTTCTTATTGATTGCTTTGTTACTTTCTCTGCATGTTTGACTTCTTGTTCTTGTTCTTCTTCCTTGCTAGATTCGACAATTGTCAACAATGTCTTTTGCTTCTTGCCTGGTCTAGTGGCTTGTTGCTTGACCCTATTTGTCTTTATGGTCACTACTTCCACTAATCTCTCAGATTTTATCTTCGGCTCACTAGGTTGCACATCTGACACTGCTACATATAGAATACTCTATTTCAAAGATGTCTCTACAAAAGATACTAACAAAGGTTGCACATTTAGTATTCCTTGTTTCATGGTTTGCTTGACTACCTCAGACTTACTCTTAGTCATACCAGCCTTTGACAAAGCTTTCTTCATGATTGACTCTATCTTCTTGTGAGATGCCTTCTCCAAGGATGCTTGATGAGATGACTGGGTAATCTCATCATAGGCTCCAAACTTGTAATTTGCATTATCCTTCTATGATTTCAACAATAAGTCAATATACCCAACTGTTATATCATCATTCAATTCATAACCCAAGGGATCAATAAATGTTTCCCGAGGTTCTAGTGCTTGCATATAAGTATAATCTGTATCAACCATAATACAAATGTCTTCTTTAAATCTAGGTGCAATTTTGAATCTCTATTTCACCTCATTCTGAAATGTCTTCATTATCAAGTTCCCACTATCTAATATCTTGTCTGCAAGATGTCTTCTACATACTTCTGTGATCTTCTCTATTATACATCTATCTCTGCTCATTATATCTGTGACTGATAAATATGGAATTTTTTTAAGTACATGAAAGAATATGTGATTGATTAGTGACTAAAATCTAAACACACTATTCTTAGTCCTCTTAATCTTTTGTAGATTCTCAAGTAATTGCATTGTCTAAATTTCACTAAGGTTTACTTGTTCCTTCCCTACACATATCTTATATGTTGCATAGATGAATTCAACTGATAATTCATCAATCTTTGAGCTTGCACATATAGAGTAGGAAATGATTCTAATCATAAATCTTACATCATCTTGCTTAATGGTGCTTATCACCATTGCTTTTCCATTATACACTACTTTAGCATAACTTTCAACTTTCTTCTTGACCATTTTCTTGCCTATAGGTACACTACCTTGTTTACTAAGACCAGTTACCTCATGAATAAGGTTGACATAAATATCAATTACACTATCTTGCATCCATAGTTTTCCATCATATAGCCTACTTAATATGATCTGTGTCCATTCATTTGTGTACAATTTATAGTAGAAATGATATTTGAACAGGTCTAGTTCCTTCAAATGTTCAAATCTGAGCTTCACAGTCATGTCGTGATTGATAACTAATTCCATATCCTTGTTCATGTATTCACTCCCAATAGATTCAAATTTACTATTAAGATAACTTCCTACATCTTCCAAATATACTACATTATTCAGAGTAATGGATAATGCTGCGTTAGGGTTTCCTTTAGTAGGTTTCGTGGAAACAACTTTCAACTTAGGTCTTTCCTTGGTCTCAACATTATGCACTAATGACATATCCATGATTCTATCAAATATGAACTTTTATTGAATAAATTTGTAGAAAATGATAAAATACCTCTTTCTAGAAATATGGTTTTCTCTGAAATCACCTTAACAAATCACTTCTGAGTGCTCTTCACTTTGGATGTATTCACAATGAAGTAAAATTCAATTCTGTACTCAATTTATTCCATCAAATTGAACTTGCATTAATTGCATACATTGCAAACACAAAAATAATGTCAATTACATTCTGTAATCAAATAATTGCTCAAGATCATCTATTCGAGGTTTAGTATAGCCTCCTTTCATCATGAAAATGCTCCTCAAGACTTCACTTCATCAAATTCTTTGCAAAAACATAGTTTTCATATTCTGCTACAGAATCAACCTTTTCTTTAATACCAGTAACTCTTAATTCCTTCAAAACTTGTTTAGATAGGCTCCAAATTACAAGCAAGGTTAAGTACCATCTAAACTTAATTGGATACACCTTTTCCCAACTTCATGACCTCTAATTCAATCTTTGAATGAAGTTCTTAAATTCTGGTGCTATAAACAAGCTTAATTCAAGTTGTAAACAGACTCGATAACTAACTTCAATGTACCTATCAAATCATCATCTAGCTTTTCCTTTGAGATATCTACTCCTTTTACAAATTCCTCATTGAGTTCTTCTCGAAGTTCACTGACTACATTTCTTTGTTCCTCATTGTCTTTGTTAGTTCCAGAGTTCCTTTCATGGTTACTTCTATCATTTATGACATTCTTTCCATCATTCCTTCCATTCCCAAAGTTTCTTCCATTGTTCCTTCTATCTCCAAAATTTATGTCCATTTCGCAGTGCTTTGTTGTATGTTTGAAGTTGTTGCATAACTGACATATTGGTGCTCTGCTTCTAAGATTTTGGTGATCATCAGGTGCATGAAAATTCTGAGCAACGTGTCCTAAGTTTTTACACTTATAACAGATGATCTATCTTCTATCTTCATAAGGTCTTCCTTCTCTCAATGTCCTTTCATTAGATCTTCTTCTATATGTAGGGTTAGTATTTCTAGACATTTTACTATTTCTTCTATCATTATCATACTTAGGTTTCCTATAATCAATTGCCTTATGACCCATACCATGATGATTATAATGATAAAAGTTCTTAACATGATTAAATGACTTATTTGTACAATCTCTTTTCATATGACTTATTTCATTACATGAAAAACACTTACCTCTAAATTCATACTTGGTTTCCTTAGGAGATTCCACTTGCTCTGGTTCATCCAAAATTTCTACCTTTTTGTCTTGTCTAACTTCTTTAGATTTATTAGATGATTGACTAGATTCAATCTTATCATCAAATTTATCTTTTTTTTCAAGTTTCTTCGCAGACATGTTAATTCGATAACCAAGACCAGTCTTATCATATGTAGGTCTCTCTATTGACATTGAATCATCAAGATTTTATCTGCCAGAATAAAGCTTCTCAAGCTGTTGCTTGCATTGAGTTAATTCACCTTTCACAAAAGTATTGTACTTATGAAGTTCTTCATGATCTCCTTTCAATGTTTCAAATTTAGATGTTTTCTTTGCTAGGGTTGCTCTAAGATTTGCATTCTTAGTCTTCATATCAGATTCAACTTTGCTAGGATCATTTCTTAAAGTAAAATTCAGATTTGCAATCTTCAATTCATGCTTCAAGATCTTGTACTCTATCTTTATCTTTGAATAATCATCATCACTAGTTCCATATTCAGTAGATTCAGGCTTGGATTTGAGATGTTCAATCTTTTCCTTTAATTGTCCAATGTATATTTTGGAGTCTTCATATCTGTCCTTTAGCTTATCTCTTTCTTTAGAAAGGAGATCAATTTGTTCAGGAGCTTCTTCAAGGTTCTTCATCAACTATTCCATATCCATAGGGATCTTACTCAAGTTTTTAAGCCTCTTCAAAGTAACTATGTTGTGATACCAATTGTTAGAAATATGGATTACTAAGAGGGGGGCGAATCAGTAATCTATAAACTTTAGTCACCAACTAGATATTATTTCTTACTTTAAACGATACATAAAAAAGTAATAAATTAATGTTAAAAAGTAACAGTAACAATGCACAAAGATAACTCATAACACCATATTTTGTTAACTAGGGAAACCTTGGCCAAGGGAAAACCCTGATGGGGATGATACCCACTAGATAATATACATATATATAAGTTCCTTGTTAGAGGATGGACCCTGTTAGGAGTCAATGGATAAATTTAGTATAAGGAGTCCTTGTTAGCAGAATTTGAATCCCTATTAGGAGATTCTAACGTGATAAGGAGTTATAGGACAGTAGGTGCAAGATGAGCCCACTGCCCAAACATGCACTTCCAATTACAAGAAGAGCTCACTGCCCAAACAAGTAATTAGACTTCTAAAATATAAGTACAATAAATTCTTCCTTGATTGATCTCTAATCTTTAGCTTGATCTTGGATCACAAAATAGATTTCACAATACTTTGCATATATCACTCTTACAAAAGTTTGCATATAATCACAATTAGGACATATAATCACCACTCCTCATCGCAAGTTGTCCTTTGCACAAATACCATGTCTTTACACAAATTACTGCTAGGTTGGCTAAGACCATAATACATTTTTCCAACTTAGAGTAAGCATCTAGGATGTCATCCCTAACTGGACAAGTAATTATTTTGTAAACAAAATAATCCTTTCCTTCAATTCCACTATCTTATTTCACTAAAACACAAATATCTCTTTTTCATACAATCTGTACTGACTTTCAAGGTTATACACATCATCACTAACATGTATACTATCTCCATCTAACTTTTCTAGTCATAATATGATGTCAGCAACAAGTTATAAACAAAACAACACACTGCTATATACCAAATTCTATACTTAGATAATTTTCTGATTACCAAAAGCTAAGTATCTTTATTTTTGATGTTTCCTGTAAGCATGTACATCATGTGTTGCCATAAATGACAATAATTACATATCTCCATTAGCTAATTGTCAACATCAACTTGACTAATTTTCAACATGCTTTGGTTAATGCATCACTAAACTTCATTTAGTGAGCTTCAGATAGGGGAATAACCCCTATCTTACCTCTTAGATACAAAAATGCATCCTTAGGTAATGGATTGGTGAATATCTCTACAATTTTTTCTTTATTATTCATATATTCCAATCTCACTTCTTTGTCTTGTACCAATTCTCTTAGAAAATGATATTTTATTGCAATGTGCTTGGTCTTGGTATGCATCACAAGATTCTTTGATATATTGATTGCATTGGTGTTATTAGATAAGATAACCACTGGATCCTTGATTTCCACCTTCGTACTTGACAATAGTTTTTTGAATCAAACAATATTGGAATAATTGACTGTTATTGCAACATACTCTACCTTTTTAGTAGATTGAGAGATGCAATTCTTCTTTTTACTTGTCCAAGACATTAATCTCTTACCAAGAAAGAATGCTCCACCACTGGTTCTCTTCTTGTCATCAACACTTCCTACCCAATCTGCATTAGTGAAGGCTTTCAAATCTAAGTTGCCTCCTTTCTTGTACCATAATCCATAATCTTTAGTACCCTTTAGATAGCTCATGATTCTCTTTATTTCCATCATATGATTTTCTTTAGGGTTAGCTAAAAATCTTGCCACCATACCAATTGAAAGAGAAATATCACGCCTAGTATGTACTACATACTGTAGTTTTCCAATCATTGATCTACCCCTTCTTTTTGCTATACCATTTTGCTGAGGTGTACTAGGGGATGATACTTGTCTTTTGATTCATCTTTCAATGTAGAATTCATTAAATTCATTAAAAATAAATTCACCTCCTCTATTTGACCTTAAGCATTTTAGTTTCTTTTATGTTTCCTTCTCAACTTTAGCCAGATAGCACTTGAACTTTTGAAAATATTTAGACTTATCTTTTAGATACATTACTTCCATCATCCTAGAATAATCATCAATAAATAAAATAAAATACTTATCTCCACTATATCTCTCTATGCCAATAGGTTCACAAAGGTTTGTATGAACTAGCTCTAGGACTTCTTCAGAATGATAATTCTTTCTCTTAAAACTTGCCTTTCCCATTTTACCAATTTGACAATTCTTGCATAGGCCCATATCAAGTTTCCACAAACTAGGAATACCTCTCACTCATTTATTTTTTCTTATTTTGATCAGGTTATCAAAGTTCACATTACATAACCTTTTATGCCATAACCATCTTTTTTCTACTTGAGCAATAAAACATGAACTTTCACTTAGATCTAGGTAGAATAAGTTACCTTTTGTTTGGACCCAACTAAATTTTCTTTTCCATCTAGCAACTTGACCTTCTCATTCATGAATTCTACCTTAAATCCAATGTTATTCAACTGTGCTACACTCAGTAGATTATGTTTCAATACTTCAACCAAATAAGCATTATCACATCTTAGTTTATTGGTTAGAGAAATACAACCTTTTCCTTTTATGCAACATGGTTCATTGTTTCCAAATCTTACACTTCCACCATCATAGTGTTCCATATGTTCAAACTTTGTTTTATCACTAGTAATATGATGAGAATAACCACTATCAATAATCCATGTATCATTTTTGCTAACATCAGAGATAAGTGTCATTTTATTATCTTCATTATCTGATTCATCTTTTACAACAATATTAACCATTTCATCATCATCAATGCTATTAGAATCTTTAGCTATGAAACAAGACTTCTTACCTTTATCCTTGCAATCCTTGTAGTTCTTGTAATCCTTCTTGCCTTTGTACTTACTATTCTTCTTTACTTCTTTGTCTTCTCTATTTGGACACCTTGCAACAATGTGACCAACCTCTTCACAAGAAAAATAAATTAGAGGAATTTTACCTTTGTACTTTCCTTTTCCTTTGGGATATCTTCTTGCAACCAGTGCTTCAATGGCTTCAAGATCACTGTCAGAACTATGTTCCTCTTCATTTTTAGATTGTTTTCCTTTAGACTTTGCAACTTTCTTCTTGAGTGACAACTTAGCTTCAAATGAAGACTCAAGATTTGTAGAATTAGGAACATAATTATTATAATTATCTAGCTCAAATGTTGTCAACCTTCTCACTAGAGCATCCAAAATTATCTTATTATTGGGATCACATCTTGTCTCTTGAATAGATGAAACTCTAATTGCATAGATAGGAAGAAGGGTTTTGAGTACCTTGTTTACAACTGTAACATCATCAATTTTCCCTCCAAAGGATTTGATTGCACTTATGCTAGCTTTGATTTTGTCAATATATTTTGCAATATTTTCATCTTCTCTCATCTTCATCTGATCAAACTAACCTCTTAAGCTTTCTGGCTTGACTCTTATCACATTATCATCACCTCCATAGATATGTTTTATCTTTGTCCACATCTCATGAGTAGTAGCACACCTTTTGACTTCATCAAATTCAACATAGTTAAGAGTAGATGCAATATTAATCATCATAGTATTATGATTCTTCTTTAGTTCCTTCCATGCCTCGAAGTTATCTTTGTTCAACTTGGGAATCTCTCTCTTGTAAGACATCCTGATCTTTAACTTAGGTCCTTGAAACCTTCTTTGCAAGCACCAAAAGATCTGATACTAATTTTTTGAAATATAGGAGGAGTAACTAAGAGGGGAGGGGTGAGTTAGTTATCACAAAAATAAATCCTAGATCCCTTAGATGTCAATACAAAATATAAACTTAGCTGAAACTATTGTCACTCAGTTAACAGACAGGCACTTGGTTAACACTAACACTATATTGTAACTCTGCAAGCACTATATTATCAACTATTACTTGGAAAATACTGAAAATGAAAGTATTAAGCTATTAATTGTGATTAACCTTAATCAAATTAGTTTCATACAAACGAAAGAAATAGCATGAACACAAGTGACACCAAGATTTAACATAGAAACTCAATTTGGGAAAAAACACCATTTGCAACTAGTTATTGATTTTCACTCTTATGAAGTGAGCCTTGTTAGGAGCTAACCCTATTAGAGGTTACAAAAAACACTGTTAAGTATGACCTTGTTAGAGGATTTAATCACCCTATTAGGAGTGGCCTTGTTAGAGATCTTTAAACACTTCAATCTAGAAATGCCACCTTGTTAGAGGATTTACAAATAGTTGTTAAGCCAAATCTGTTTAGAGATTTAGATCATTGCTACAATGGTTAGAGAGTAACAATGAGATGACCTGATTTCTAATAGAACTAAATTTCTAATTACAAATCTCAATTCTGGCTTGTACACTTGATCCTTTCTAATTGAATGTATCTTTGTAGCTCCACAAGGATATTATGCTTATTGTTCAAATTCGCTTTCTCTAGGCATCTTCAATTCTTCTATTCACTTACACACATTCAATCCTAAACTTGACCTTATATTTATACCATACACATTGTCAATTTGGATTGAATACAACTTAAAATAATTAATGTTCATCTCCTCAGTTAGCTAGAACCAACAAACAAATCTATTACACTCAATATGTAAAAATAAGAAAATCCTTCATTAGCTGACCCTGCTTAGTAGAGGATTTGATCACTCTATTAGGAGTGACCTTGTTAGAGGTATTTAGACATTTCAATATAGAAATTCCACCTTGTTAGAGGATTTGGAAAATAGCTGTTAGGCTAACTCTATTAAGAGATTTGAATCACTGCTACAATGGTTAGAGAGTAACAATGAAATGACCTGATTGCTGATGCAACTGCATTGCTGATTTCAAATCTCAATTCTGGTTCAAATACTCGATCCTTCCTAATCAGATTAATGTCTACATCCCAACAAGGATATTTTTCTTATCTTTCAAATAAGCTTCCTCTAAGCATCTTTTATCTTCCACACTTTCTTACTCCTCTTCAATCCTCAACTTGTCCTTATACTTCTATCATATACATTGTCAAGTCGGCTTGAATGCAACTTATAACAACAATACTTCATCTTTTTAATCAATTAGAATCAAAAAATAAATCCATTAAACTCAATATGCCAAAACAAGAAAATCCTTTGTTAGCCAACCCAGCTCAATAGACACTAACACTAAAATAATTTTTTTGTGTTAAGCAAGTGAACTTGGTTAACATTGCAACTTTGTAAACTTCCTTTGGTAATCAAGTGAGCTCAGTTAACACTGAACTTCTATGAACTTCTCTTTGGAGCTCGAGTAAACTTGGTAGACACTATCTTCTAAACTTGGCAAATAATGGAATGCTCGACAAACACAAGAAACTGTCTTCATCACCCGAGTGAGCTTGACAAGCACTAACTGGTAAAGATATGAAATTTTGTGTAACATCAAAGATAATATATAATTAATCAATTATTTTCAACAAGAAGGTGGATCTATTATAGATCATTTAAATGAGTTTAATATAGTTATCAATCATCTTCTGTGAATATTGATTTTGATGAAGAAATTAGGGCTCTTATGATTTTGTGTTCTTTTCCTAAAAGATCGAATGGCTTTGTAATGGTTGTGAGTAATTTTGTTTCTAGATATAATACCCTAAAACTTGATGATGTGATTGATGTTATTATGAGTGAGAAAACACATAGGAAAACCTCAGGTGCATCTACATCAGGAAGTTCTTTGAATACACAAAGCAGAGACAAAATGAGTGAGAGAGGAAACAAATTTTGAAATTGTGGGGAATCAAGAGGAAAGTCAAAGGGAAAGAGGTCTTAATCTAGAGGACCAAAAAATTGTTGGTACTGCAGAAAATTGGGGCATAAGAAGAAATATTTTTAGACTCAAAAGAATAATGGAGACAAACAAGATGGAAACAAGGAGGAAAATTTGGTAAGTGACGAATCCAAAGAGGATTCTTTTCTTATTTCTTTAGAAAGTGTTGGTGATTCTTGTGTTTTAGATTCTAGGGCTTCATTTCATGCTACACCCCGTAGAGGTTATTTTATTGATTATGTCCAAGGGGATTTTGGGCTTGTTTATTTGGGGGATAATGAACTCTATCAGATTGTTGGAAAGGGAAAATTTAATATTAAGTTGAAAATAAGAAATTAGTGGGTACTAAATGACGTAAGACATGTTCCAGGCCGAGTAGGAATATCATTTTAGTAGGGCAACTCAGTGATGAGGGTTGGATAGTTATTTTTAATGATAAGAATTGGAAGGTTTGAAAAGGTTCACTTATAGTAGCAAAAGGTGTGAAAGTAGGAACCTTATATCTTTGTATAGGTCATACTATTCCTTCTATTTTGATTATTTTAGAGAAAAATGAATGTGCAAGAATAGTTGCTGTAGTTGAGCAAGGAGAACAAATGATTGCTGTAGATTCTGATATAATGCTATGACACAATAGACTTGGGCACATGAGTGAGGAAGGTACAAAGTTACTTCATTCAAATAAAGTTTTACCAGGTTTTAAATTTTTCAATATGGATTTCTGTGAAAATTGTGTGTATGAAAAGAAAAGGAGAGTGAATTTTGTGAAGACTGGGAAGGAAAAAAAAATGAAAAATTAGGGCTTATGCATATTGATGTATGGGGACCAAATCATGTATCTTCCCTTGGTGAGTCTTATGATTATGCTAAATTTATTGATGATGCAACTAAAAAATTATGGGTTTATTTTCTTAGACAAAAATTTGATGTATTTTAAACTTTAAAAAAATGGAAATGCTTGGTTGAAAATTAGACTGGTAAGAGATTAAAATGTCTCAGATCTGATAATGGTGGTGATTATTGCAGTCATAAATTTGAAGATTATTTATCTACTAATTGTATTTGTAGATATAAATATATCCCAAGGAATCCATTGGAAAATGGAGTGGCTGAACGCGTGAACATGATAATGATAGAGTGTGCAAGGAGCACGAGGTTGCATGATAGGCTTCCCTTAAACATGTGGGTAGAGGCTATCAATAATATTGTATATTTGATTAATAGAGGTCCTTGTACTCCTTTAAGCTATGGTAATTCTAGAGGAAGCATGGACTGGTAAGAAGGTGAGTTATTCTTTTCTCAAAATCTTTGGTTTTGAAGCATTTGCACATATAGATTTTGAAAATAGAACCAAGCTAGAAGCTAAGTCTAAGAAATGTGCATTTTTTGGATATGACATTGATGACTTTAGTTATAGGCTTTGGGGTTTGGAAAATCATAAAATTGTAAGAAGCAACGATTTCATATTCAATGAGAAAGTGTTGTACAAAGATTTTTTGTAGCAGCATGGGAACAAAGAAAATGATTATGTAGTGCTGGATGATATTCCAAAAGATGATGTTATAGTAGTTCCTCATGGTTTGTAACAACTACAATAATAAATATCACACACCCTAGTGAATGTTAGATAATCAATAAGGTTAAGTAGATCTCTAGAAATATTTTCTCCTTCTTTATATTCTATTTTACTTGCTGATGTTGGTGAACCTAAATGTTATGATGAAACTATGTAGGTGGATACAAAGATTCAACAAGATTCTGCAATGAAAGAAGAAATGGACTCTTTGTTGAAAAATTAGACATGAGATTTATGCAAATTGCCTGCAAGTAAAAGGGCTTTACAAAATAAATGGGTTTATAGGTTTAAAGAAGAGGATGGAGGTAAGAAATGGTTTAAAGACAGGTTAGTGGTAAAAGGATTTGCACAGAGAAAGGGCATTGATTTTGATGAAATATTTTCTCTCATTTTAAAAATGACTTGAATTATTTTAAGTATTGTGGCCACTAAAGATTTTCATTTGGAGTAGCTTGATGTTAAAACAACCTTTCTTCATGGTGATTTGGATGAAGAGATATATATGATACAACCACAGGGATTTGAGGTCAAAGGTAAGGAGAACTTAGTGTGCAGTTTGCAGAAAAGTTTACATGGCTTGAAACAATTACCTCAGCAATGGTATCTAAAATTTGACAATTTTATACATGAGCATGGATATAGTAGGTATCATTTAGATCATTGTGCTTATTTTAAGAGGTTGGATGATGACAAATACCTTATTTTATGTTAATATGTTGATGATATGATTCTAGCTTAGTCTAACATGGATCACATTAAGGGGCTAAAACAACAGTTAGCACATTCATTTTCTATGAAGGATTTGATCACGAAAATGAAATCCTTGGTATAAAAATTTGCAGAGATAGGAAGAATAAAAAATTGACATTATCTTAAGATTATTATATTGAGAAGGTGTTGCAACGTTTCTCTATGAAGAATGCTAAATTTGTTAGCACACCATTACCTGATCATTTGAAATTAACTAAGGAGATGTCTCTAAAGACACAAGAAGATGAGGATAAGATGTTCAAGGTACCTTATGCTTCAACTATATGAAGCTTAATGTATGCTATCGTATGTACTAGGCCAGATATTGCGCATGCAGTGGGAGTTGTTAGCAAGTATATGAGTCATCCATGGCTTGAGAATTGGAATGTAGTCAAATAGATTCTCAGATATTTGATAGGTCCTTCTTGTAAGGGTTTACATTTTTGGGGATCTACTACTAATTTACAGGGCTATGTCGACTCATATTTGGTAGGGGATATTGATACTAGGCAGAGTACTACAAGTTATGTATTTAGTGTTGGTGGGACATCAATGAGTTGGATTTCTTAGATGCAAAAGGTTAATGCTTTATCCACTACAGAGGTAGAGTATGATTTTGCTACAGAGGCAGCCAAGGAGATAATATGTCATTAGTTCTTCATGGAAGAATTGGGACACCCACAAAAAGATAATTATTATCTTACAAATAGCTAGAGTGTCATTCATCTTGCAAAGAATTCTGCTCTACATTCAAAGAAAAAACACATATAGTTGCAGTACCATTTCATTTGGTTAGTTTTGGATGATGGACAATTAAAGTTGGAGAAGCTACATGCAATTGATAATCCAATAGATATGTTTACCAAGATAGAAATAAGGGAGAAGCTGAACTCCTCTTCAACTTCAGTTGGTCTTCTAGACTAAAAAAAATAAAAGAAAAATAATGTCTAGGATGGTTTGATATTCTAGTGGGAGCTACAATTTTAGTGGTGCTATGATCAATCTCCAAGTGAGAGGTTATTATTATGGAGTCTGATCAGTCTCCAAGTCAGAAGCTTAATTAGATTCATAGGTTTATTCGACATGGTTTCTTGCTAGATTATTTCTATGGGGGTTTGGGGGTAGTGCCTACAAGATTGGGTCAAGGGGTAGGGCCCTACAGAGTCTTGGGACAGTGCCCTAGGTGCACTCCTCATTCCAGTGTAGGGTCATGTCAAGGGGTAATCTCCCCACAAGGGTTTTTGGGGGCAGCACACTTGAAGCCAAAAATGAACTTATATTGTAAAAGGCATCGGCTTCTATTTTTCTATTGGATGACTTATTTTAGCCCTAATTTTGTAAGCAACAAAAAGCTTTTATAAAATAGCTTAGGGATAGGGATTTCATAATGTACGGCGATATTGCAGCTTCTTGCAGCTGTATTGAGCTATAAGGGACTGAAAAATATAATCACTAGATAATAATAATATTGGACTTGCTATTGGTGGATGTAGTCCAGAGATTGGGTGAACCACATTAAATCTTTGTGTCTTGTGTTCTCTTTTGTGCAATCTATTATTTTATGATATTGGCTATATTTGCATGTAATTTTTATTTCTATCCGTGGTTAATCCTAACATAAGCCAACCAAATTTAGCATTGACCAAGAATCACTACTGACTGAGTGTAAGTATATGTGTTGAATAGAAAATTTAGTAGTGACTGAGTAATCTAGTTGATACAAGGAGGGATCTGAATAGTCAGGGCCAAAGGCTCGCCTAACTATACCAACACCCTGCTGAGTAAACACAATGGAAAAAAAAAGTATAGAGAACAAAACCAAGTAGAGAAGAAACAACAACACTTTATTGATTCATCATATTATTAGGAAACATGCCAAGCTGTAAGGCCTTCTGGGTTACGACCAAAATGCAAAATATAACTTTAAGATCTATGATCCAGCTTAAAATTCGCTATTCCAGAAGCATCTGGTCTGAGCTCCCCCAGTATCCTTAACCTAAACTTAAACACCCCTATTTATACTTTTCAAAATGACTTACAAAATATTCTAGATCATTACATAATAGAAAGGTTGACCTTAAAATGGTCTACACACATACCAAGACAAGATCTGAACATTAAATTCATAATCCAAATTAATTACATAAGTTAGCTAAAACTAAGAGACAATCATAGGTAAAATTGGTCAAATAAGGAACCAAGCATCAACAAATATTAGACTCACTTGACACATGAAGGAACACTAAGCCAACACTAGATAACTCGACCAATATTGGAAAGCTACAATGATCTGACCATCACTAGTTGTAGTAACTCGACAATCATTAAACAAATTGATAACAATAGCAACATGGAAACCACTGGAAGCATCTTCAATAGGAAGAATGAACAAAAATTAGTAGGATAGCAAGACAACCCAAGATGCTCCTACATCATACAGCTAGGGTCTAAAGAAATGAGTCTCTTGAATCATTGAGATATCACAACCTGAGCTGATCCAACTCATATTGAGAAATTCATGTAGTATCTTCAATTGATCTATTCTTCCACTTCACCAAATATTCATATTAATCTTTTTCTCTTATGCTTTTACCAACTTTTTGATCTAATTTTTGTTCAATATCTTCAATCCACTTCTTAGGATTATCATTAGGTAGACCAACTTCATCATCAGACTCATAATACCTATGCAAATTAGTAACATTGAATATAAGAGATATATCCATGTCATTAGGTAACTCAACTTCATAAGCATTACCACTATCAAACCTTGTCAAGACCAAGTACAAGGTCCAAACTTCTTCATTTTCAGCTTACTATATGCTCCAATAGGAAATCTACCTCTCTTCAAAAGAACTATCACCTCATCATTAAATTAAAAAATATGATGTCTACTAGACTTATCAACATTCTCCTTATACTTCTAATTACTTTGTTCCAACTTAAAAGTCACTTCCTCATGCAAAGACATCATAAAACCATCAAATTCTTCTCCTTCAACACTTGTCTTCTCTTTTCAAACAACATCTCTCAAATCTGATACTTCTCTAGGATGCATTCTAGTAACAATCTCAAAAGGTGTTTTCCCTATACTCCTATTCATAGAATTATTATATGCAAACTCATCTTGTTCCAATACCATATACCAATTACTCAACTTATCTCCAACTAATCATCTCAACAAATTTTCCAAACTTCTATTCACAACCTCTGTATGTCCATTTGTCTGTGGATAGAATGTAGAACTAAACTTCAACTTAGTATCTATCTTCTTCCACAAAGTCCTCCAAAAGTAATTAACAAACTTACTATCTCTATTAGAAATAATACGTTTTGGTAATCCATGTAATCTAATAATCTCTTTGAAGAAAATCTTAGCAATATTCACAACATCTGATGTCTTTTTACATGGTATGAAATGCACCATCTTAGAAAATCTATCCACAACAAAAAATATGAAATCATACCCTCTTGTTGTCTTAGATAATCCAAGATCAAAATCCATACTGTTGTCACTCTAAGGTTTCTTGGGAATAGAAATTGGTGTATACAATCCAATATTTTGACTTACTCCTTTTGCAACTTGAAAAATTCCACAACTCACAAAATTTTGAACATCCTTGTAAATCTATGGCCTATAATACTTATCCTTCAACAAAATCAATGTCTTATAAACCCAAAATATCCAACCAAACCACCACAATGCTTTTCCTTAATCAAATTAACTCTCATAGAACTTCTTGGTAAACACAATTAAATTCTTTTGAACAACTTACCTTCTTGAGTGAAATACTCATCATACTTTCTCATTTGATCTAATAGATTTGGTGCTCTGCACTCTCTCTACGCCTTAGGAATTCCTTCATTTCATCAAAACTAAGAATTTAAACCTTCATCCCAGTCAATAAAAAATGTCATCTTCTCAATGCATTAGCAACTTGGTTAGTAACTCCACTTTTATTCTTGATCACAAATGTGAAAATCTACAAATACTCAACCCACTTCATATGTCTCTGATTCAACTTATGTTGACTATCCAAATATTGTAAATATTGATTAGTATACAAGACAAATTCCTTAGGAATCAAATAATGTTTCCACTTCCTCAAGGCTTGAAAAATAGCATAAAAATCTTGATCATAGACAAACTAATTCCTTCTAGCATCATTCGACTTCTCACTAAAGAAAGCAACATGTTTACCTTCTTGAGTCAACAAAACTCCTATTGCACTGTCACTTGCATCACATTCCACTTGAAATACCTTATTTAAATAAAGTAAATCCAATATAGGTAACTCAACAACCTTTTGTTTCAAGAACTCAAAACTCTTATCAGCCCCATGTGTCCGCTTAAAATGCTTTTTTATCTCCTCTCATTGTCTCAATCATAGCATTACAAATAGAACTAGAATTCTTTATAAAAAATTGTAGAAACTATCCAAACCATGAAATGATCTTACCTCACCCACATTCTCAAGTGTAGGCCATTCCAAAATTTCTTTAATCTTCTCAAGATCCTTTCTCAAACCATTAGTTGAAATCACAAATCCAAAATACACAATTTCCTCTTGTGTAAAAGAAAACTTTTTCAAGTTAATCAACAATATATCATCTTTCAATCTCTGTAATACTTGTCTAACATGCTCAAGATGTCCTTCCTTAGCCTTATTGAATATTAGAATATCATCCAAATAAACAATCACAAACTTACCCAAAAATCTCTTGAGAACTTCATTCATCAACCTCATGAAAGTACTAGGTGCATTAGTTAAACCAAAAGGCATAAACAACCATTCATACAAACCATATTTTTTCTTGAAAGTAGTCTTTCATTCATCACCTTCTTTGATTCAGATCTAATGATAATCATTATTCAAATTAATCTTGGTAAAATACTTTGCTCCACTTAAATAATCTATTATACCATCCATCCTTAGCATAGAAAACTTATATTTCACTATGATCTTATTAATAGCTCTAGAATTAGTACACATCCTCAATTATCCATTCTTCTTAGGTGCTAATACAATAGGTACAAAACACAGACTCAAACTTTCTCTGAGAAAATATTTTTGCAACAATTCCCAGACTTGTCTGTTAAGTTTTTCATTCTTTGTAGGTGTTAATCTATATGGTGCTTTGTTCAGTAAAATAGCTCCAAGAATTATGTCCATACAATGACTTATACTTCTTATTGGTGGTAAACCATCAGGTATATCTTTAGCAACAACCTCATTGTACTCATTCATCAACCTTTCAATTTCTATTGTTACTCGATCATCACTTTTTGTTGTCACTTAGTTTCTACTATCACAACTTGGTCCCTTAGGGATTACAACAAAACACTCTTGGTTCTTCTTTAGTCCCCTTTCAAATAGTTTTCCATTGACCACCCAAACTTGAACAGTACTACAATTACCCTCATCTAGACTTTCAATCAAAGGGAACAATACTTACTTTCTTCTATTCACCCAAAGAGTATATTGATTCAATATTACATCATGCATAACATATATGTCATATTTCCAAGGTATATCCAACAAAATATGACAAAAATTCATAGGCATAACATCACACATAACTTCATCAAAGTAATTTCCAATCTTGAACTTCACCACACATTGCTCACTTACCAATGTCTTATGCCCATCCTCGATCCGTGAAACATGATAGCGTTTAGGATGCTTCAGCCTCTACAACTACAAATTTGTAACCAACTCCTTTGATACTAAATTTTTTGAACTTTCATTGTCAATGAACACTTTGCAATATTTTCTAGGGATCTTACATCTTGTCTTCAAAAGACTTCTCCTCAAGATAGGTTCCTCATCAATTTCTTTATTACATAAAGTTCTTCTCACCATCATATTTTCTCAAACCTTAGGTCCACTTGGTGAACCCCCAAGGTCTCCTTGAATTACAACATTTCTATTACCTTGTTCATTCTCACTAGAGTATCTATACTCAAAGGATCTATGCCCTTCTTTTCCACATGTGAAATAATTACCATGAAAACCACCTCTAAAATAAGAATTACCTCTTCCTCGGTAATAACTAGTACCTCCTCGATAAGAATTACCATATTTTTATTCAGTCTTGCCTTTGTCATCATTTTCTCACTCAAATTTTCCCTTATCATGGGCAAAATAATTAGTTTTTCCATCTTATCCATAATATCTACCTCTACCTCTTTGGAATCTACTAGTGCTACATCTTTGTCTTTGTTCATGCTTCTTTGTTAAGATCTCCTCAACTTTCAAGGCATATTGCTATGCTTCTTCCATACTTTCCTCTTTCACAAAACTTATCTGATCTTGAATTCTAGATCTCAATCCATTTGGATACCTTGCAACTTTCTCAACCTCATCATCTACATGTCCAAATCTGACATCCAATCTATAGAATTCCTTAGTATACTCTTTCATAGTCATGTCCTTTTGTCTTAGATTTTGCATTTTCCTCAACAAGCTAACTTGGTAATCAAAAAGAAGAAACTTCTTCTTCACTTTGTTCACCATTTTTAGCCAAGTCTTGACCTTCTTCTTTCCTCTCCTTTGTCTATTAGTTTGGAAATGCTTCCACCATAGCGAGGCATGACCTTTTAACCTAGTGAATGAAATATTCACCTTCCTAGTATCAGGAGTGCCTTCAAATTTAATGAACTTCTCCATATCAAAGATCTAATCCAACACAATGTTGGCCTTCAATTTTCCATCATAAGGAACAACTTCTACAGAAGGCTTTGAATGTTCCCTAGACAATACTTCCGTCAATCTTTCCTCATCTTGATCTTCCTCAGGTTTTGGATTAGGGTTTTGTGCTAATGCTTCTTCATCCCTCACATCAACAATATATAGTCCTCTCCTCTAGGATGTCTCCACAACATACAATCTGGCTAAATTTTTTCTCAACATGTCCATAATATAATTGTTAACATTTCCTCTGTTACTAACCATCTTTATAAATAGGTTCCAATAAGATTGTAACCCTCTGCAAGTTATAGGTTGAATCTACAACCAAATCCAACTTAGGGTTCTGCACGGTACAATCTCCACAAGGGCATGAACCTAAAGCTCTGATACCACCTAATACAAGGAGGTATTTGAATAGCCAAGGTGAAAGGCTTGCCTAACTATCCCAACAATTTTATGAGTAACTACAATGCAAGAAAAAAATATAGAGAACAACACCAAGGAGAGAAGAAATAGCAAGATTTTATCGATTCATCATATTATTAGCATACATGCCCTACTATAAGGCCTTCTAGGTTACGACCAAATGCAAAATACAACTTCAATATCCATGATCCAGCTTCAATTTCACAATTCCATAAGCATCTACTCTAAACTACTTCAATATCCTTAACCTAAACCTAAACTATGATCTGACTATTAAGGCTAGTTAGTGGGTCAATATGTGAACCAAACTATGATCTGTATTTGAAAAATGAGTTGTATTTGTTAGATCAAACTTACTATTACTTTCTAACCATGGTTGACCTAATAGTCATATTAAGATCCTTTAATCAAGGTGGCATTCTAAAAGAATTTTCTAAAGTCCTCTAACAAAGCCACTCCTATTAGGGCGATTGAATCGTTTAACAGAGTTGGATCCTAAAAAAACTCACTTCAGAAGAGTGAAAGATTAGTGACATATTGCAACGTCATCATAGAAATAGGGAAGTCTTGCACTTAACCTCTATTTCTAAACGTTTAACAAAATACTCCATTTCTTCACCCTCTATATAATCTCAAGAATATGTTCACAATTCCTTATAACATCTCCATCAAAATTGAATTTATGATCTTGTCTTGCAACAAAATACTTGATATGTCCTTCCGGAGCATGTTTCCTTGCCTTTGCATTCTAGAAACCAAAATTATTCATAATATATTCTTGTACTTCTTTAATGTTTGAGTAACCTATTATGAAACCATAAAATTTCATGAAATGGGGCATGTGATTCCCTTTCTTCCTAGGTTGTGCAATGTCTTTTTCAATCTACATCAGTTGCCAGATAAACTCAAGGAAACCTACCCTCTTAGATACAAATTGAAGTAGTATGCATGTTAGGGTAAATAATTAATTAATTATTAATTATTTATTTTATTTACTTAAGCTTACTTAGGTTAATGCATTTATTTAATGCATGTAGTGATGAGTTGTTGACAACACGGGAGTTTGTTCCCTTCTAGCATCTTCTTTTTGGAAGTGTGCTTAGTTGTCAACCTTATCTTCTACCGCTTTCCAACTTGTTCTACAAGCTTCCATGAGGCCTTTATATTTGGGCTCTCTCATTGTATTTTCACAACTCACAACTCATTGTAAATACATTTTTTTTGGTTTTGCAATATGTTCTCTCTCATGTCCATTTAGGGTTTTTCCAAGCTCCACCTCTTCCTTCTTGGTTTCCCTTCAATAGGTTATTTGCATGCAAGTGATCTTGGTGAGCTATGGAGTTGGATTTGATCAACTCCTACATGGTATCAAAACTTCCCTATTGCTGCTTCATTGAAGGTTTTTTGAAGCCGTGATTCAGAGACACAAACCCTAGTTTGTTTGTGTATTTTTCTTCAATCTAGGGGAAGAGCATTTTTTTTGGAGCACTTTGGGCCCAAACATACGCTACCATTGGATCCAGAAGGCATTTTTCAGCTAGGATCCATATAAAATTTGTCATTTATGGAGACAGAGCTTTGGGAGGCAATTTTGTTTTTTTTCAGGCCCTGCCGCACCGACTGTACAGACGATTTGGTGTTTAAAAAATTAAAAAAAGGGCAGCGCAGAGAACGTTGCCATGGCTCCACCCAGCATCCACTGCGGGGCTGCCCGCACGCCACCTAGGCCCAGCTATAGTCTGACAGTGCCACTATTTTCCATCCCAACCATTGCCTCAGCCTATGCGGTGGTGTCTCTACATTCTCCACTGGCGGTGTTCTTCTGCAGCATCACTTAGCCAGATTCCTCCACCTTTGTTCCAGTGCACCATCGGTTACTCTACCTATACACATCAGTAGTTGCCTGTACGTGTGGACCAACAACCCTTGCACACATCAATATCCACTTCAGCAATAGTTGGCCTGTCTACAGTGACAGTTGGATTTTTCCTGCACAGTCGCCGAAAGCTAGCACTTGACATGTGGCACTTTTCCATGTGGACCCTACCATGTCGGCAAATCTGCCACATGGACCTACCATGTGGCTTTCTTTTTTTCTGTGATGACCTTCAAGCCATAAAATTTAACATAGTGATTTTTTGATGTCAGCATGACATCAGCACTGCATCAACAGACTTATCTACCTCTCCTTCAGGGTCATTTTTGACCTACCTTCATTTTTTGGCGATAACTTGAGCATACAGAGGTATTTTTTTGATCCGAAAGAAGTCCTAGAAAGATGGTTCTAAGACAGAGACATTGGTGTAGGTATTTTTAGGTTTTTATGTAGTTTTGTTGCCCATTTTTTCAGTTGAAATTCAAAGTTCTATTTTGACTCCAACATGCATATCTTTTGCATCCTATGTCAATTTTTTGAAAACATTATATTTTTGGAAAGCTAGTTTTGTCACCTTTTTAAAAATGTTGTCTTTTTCCTTAGATTCAAGCCCATGCTTTTTCTATCATATTTTTGGTATTTTTGCTCTATGGTGGATATCTTGGATGTTTCAGGTTCAAGGTTTTTTTTCCTAGCATGGTTTCTTTTGTTTTGGGTTGTCCTATCTTTTGTGTCATATTTTTTCCTATTTTGATCATTGTAGACATCATTTGTAAGCACTTTATGTATACACACTGAGATAAAGTGTCACTCTTGCATTTTGGGTTCATGAATGTTGTTTTTGAGACAATTGTACTTGCACTATTTTTATAAAGCACTATGGGGGAATAGTTGTTTTCTATTTTAGGGCCTCTCCCTTTGTCAAGTGAGTGTCCCTTCCAAGACATTAGCCCCATGCAACATCGATGTGACTGTGTCTTTATAGGTGTTTGTACCTCTTCCTCTCTTGTGATTCTTGGTTCTATCTACAGGGGATTTTGGCCCACCTTCTCAGTTGCCTGTCATCTCACCGCATCTGCATTAAGGGGGGGTTATGCTATTGTTCTAATGCATACTTGGTTCGATGGTTCATTAGTGTGATCTATGTATTTAGTGGTTGATCCTATATACGAGGTGATTGTACTGGCTGGCTACCTATGCATTTTGGTGAGATGGATCATCTACCATATAGACATGCTTAGTTCGTGCCTTCTTCTTCCATGGAGGTTCTTTAGATCAACAGTTTCTTTTTGAAGGAAAATTTTTCAACTTCTTCATCTTTCAATGATGCTCTTCATGATCACTCCTTGTTCCTATTTTTAGGGGACATTTCCCCTAGTTGGAGGCTTCTTCAATTCTTCACTAGGTTTTTACTTCTTTTTGGGGGAGGGTTTTTCCCACGTGATTTTCTCTCTTTCCCCATTTTCAGAGGTTGCATATTCTTGCCTTGTACATGGGTAACTAACATGGCCTCTTTGCTGGGACCCATCCTGCATTTCATCTTAGTTTTTTGTGAGCTTAAGGTATTCCCCTAAGTTGCACTTAAGGTGGGGGGGGGGGGGGTGTTAGAGTAAACAATTAATTAAATATTAATTATTTATTCTATTTACTTAAGCTTACTTAGGTTAATGCATTTATTTAATGCATGTAGTAATGAGTTGTTGACAACACGAGAGTTTGTTCCCTTCTAGCATCTTCCACCTTTTTGTGAAAGTGTGCTTAGTTGTCAACCTTATCTTCTACTGCTTTCCAGCTTGTTCTACAAGCTTCCATGAGGCCTATATTTGGGCTCTCTCATTGTATTTTCACAACTCACAACTCATTGTAAATAATTTTTTTTTTTTTTTTTGCAATATGTTCTCTCTCATGTCTGTTTAGGGTTTTTCCAAGCTTCACCTCTTCCTTCTTGGTTTCCCTTTGATAGGTTATTTGCATGCAGGTGATCTTGGCGAGCTGTGGAGTTGGATTTCATCAACTCCTACAATGCAGAGCTGCTACCTACATCCATACAACCTAATTGATGTGATATTAGGTTTGCATATCTAGTCCTCAAAATTAAACTCATATTTTCCATCAGGTAGGTATTCCTTTGGTCTCAACATTATCTTAATTTTTTTAGGGATTCTAGTGATGGAACCTCCAATAAATATAATAATCCATACAACAAACACATCCCTAAAAGTCTTGAAATCTCCATCCCTACCATATTTGTCCTAGGCCTTGCACCACATTTGAATGGGTGATATATTTCATTATTCATTAGTGGTAGTAAGTTTTAGAGAAATCCTAAATTGATCAACATTTTAAATTAAAAAAGATGTCCCAACAAAGAGTAATTCTTGAATATTTTAGCACTTTTCCATCTACCCAACTATGTATGAAGGGTTCTCTCAATCACACTAAAAAAATGAAACTCTAAATATGAATGAGGGTTTTGAATACTCATAGACATGTACATGTAGTCAAAATGAATTTTCTCTTTATAATATTCTCTGAACAACTGAGCCCACCCATAGTAAGTATTTTTGAAAAAAAATCATAAACTTGTCAATAGGATGAGGACCCATGTTCTCAACTGACACTAATATGTTTTTTTGTCCCCTACTCATGAAATGTGTGATCACTGTTAGCCCAAATTTCATTGCTTTTCCATAATTGACCTTGAACTAAGCTTGTCTATCTTAGTAAGGGCCCTAGTGCTCAATCCGAAACATTCCTCAATACAAGACCTAGTTATAAGTAGTAGGGGCATCCCATCTATTTTTTAAATTTTTGTTGTAGTTGGTTCACAAAATTCAACTAGGATATTAATGAGTTATATATCCACATGTACATTTGGCACAATGATTTTTCCTAGGTTTATTCACCAAGCATTGTTCCTCGGTTCCTTTTCATCCTTATTTGCATAAAAATACCAGAACAATGACCTATCATAAATTGGAAAAGTTGCATGCTTACATCCACTAAATTCATAAGAGAATATAGATATGGTACTAGAAGCTGAAGAGTCAAGAAATAAATCTAAGATTATTTTCTATATGCTATTTTCTATAGTCTCACCCTTATCTTTCTTAACTGTCACTTCCTTCTTAGTAGTAGCTTCCCTCTTAGGTACCATTTGAGCAAGGATTCAAATTTAGAGAAGAATTGAACTTACATATTTTTGAGGCTTAACAATGTGAGTTCACAACTCATTCACCCATTCTCCAAATCCTTCTACAACTTAGAATGGTATTTCATTGAGAGTGACTTCTATAAATAACTTGTTGCCTTTATTCATCTTTTAATTCTTCATTTATGACTTCATACATTTCACACAAGTGGCCACTTCTCTATTTTGCTCATCTGTCATTTCAAACATTCTCTCATTACTAACTCATACTTTTATGTACACAATGATTTATTTCATCCTTTTAAATGTTTATTAATCAATTTTTGAAAATTTGGTATATGTTTCATTTTCCCCTTGCAAAATGGAAAAAGTTGCTACTTCACACTCCCTTCTTAAGTACATCTCCAAAACAAAAAAAATTGCCATTTTGTGATTACCTTGTACTGATATGTGCAATCTTGCAAAAATCACTACTTTATGATTCATCAATACTTAGTTGTCCAAAATTAAAAAAATTCACTATTTCACAAGGTGTTCTCCTTGTGTCACCCTAAATAGAGATATATCTCTATTACATAGGTAGCTCCAATCTCTTCATACAAAATGAAACAAACATGTTTTCCAACACATTTTTTAAGGAGAAATTGAAAATTTTCAATCTGATATAGAAATTTTCAAGGTCTACTAGTCTAGATGGCTATCTATGGTAGGTAGGATCCTTGTAGTCAAATATATCCTCATCTCAATCCAAAACTATGTAATGTTAGTTATCCTCACCCCTAGAGGGGTCTTAGACTCAATCAAGAAATACCTATGCGACTTCATATGGAGTTGTAGCCTAGATGACATGAAAAAGATTATGTTGGTCATGCGGGCTAAATTATGCAAACCAAGGTTTCTTGGGGAAATAGGAATACACAACTTATTTGATAGCAATATTAGCCTTGGAGCTAAGCTAGCCTAGAAATTCTATGCGAATCTAGCAACTCTTTTGGTGAGAATTATTAGAATTAAATACTAAGATTTAAATGCTTTAGCAATAATTTTTACCATGAGGAATCTCCCAAAGGGATCTTCTGTCTCAAATTTCTTAGTGAGAAGTAGGTCTTTTATACTCCCTTATCTCTCATGGGAGATAAATTCAACATCTAAAGCCCTTTTCAAAGGGAATCTTGGAATGTTCATCCCCCACTTGATTCAATGGGCAATTTTCCTACCCCTCAGAGAGTGTTAGAAAACTTATGGGGAGAGAAGGTTGTTGATTACCTCTTACTTTTTGGGGGTATAGCCCTAGGAAGACTTATGTGGAATGACACACCCAACTATGATATTCTAGTCAAGGATAGTCCCAACTTATTAATATCTTAATAACATACCAATCATTTTCACAAGGAAGGAGGATAAACTATTTTGGGCATTTAGTAACAGTGGAAAGTACCTAGTTAAGGATGGTTACCATTCTTTGGAAAAGGATGCACATATGATATTTCTTTTTTCTAGCATGATGCATTTCTCCCAAAGGTTGGCACCTTTTTATGGTTATCCCTTCAAAATCATATCCTAATTGGTGACTGGTTGCATAGACTAGGTATCTTATTAATCTTTGTATGTGTTGTGTGGGAAATATTTAGATGCCAATCATCTACTTCTCACCTAGGATTTATCTTGGGAATGTTCAATTTCAATAATGTATAAACTTTCTTGGTCTAGGCCAATTGATAGATCTCTTTTAGAATGGTCGAAAGGTTGTCCCTTATTATATAGGTCCTTTTTTGAATCATCTAGCATATTGTGCCAACTTTGGTAGTGTGGGGGATCTTGTGGGAGTGTAAAGAGAGGATTTTTAGGAAGGAGTCATCAAAGGTAGGTAAGATTTGTGATGTTATGGAGAAAAAAATCTCAAAAAGTGTGTATTCTAATGCTACTCAAAAAAAAATCTATCTTCTACATTTCTTAACAAATAGAAAAAAATAAATATTCCTTTCTATGGAGTTCTAGTGGTAAAGGCCTACAAAATGGAAAACATACGTCTGGTTAGATGAAAATGCTCTTCTCTACCCTTTGTTAAGATAAAATTTTGTTGGGCTTCCAAGGGAAACCTAGGGAGATTAGAGATAGGTTGTGTGATTCAAGATCACATAGGAAAATTCTGGAAGGCTTGTTATTCCCAATTAACTAATGGATCTAATAATATTGTTGAGGTGAGGGAACTTTTAGAGGGTATTAATTTTTCTCTTGACATGGACACCAAATGCATTCACATAGAAGTTGACTATTAAGTAATTACATCTACTTTAGTTATGGACAATATTGTATCTTGGGACAACCAATTGTTGGAAATATAAGGTAGACAAGGTTACTTAGAGGGGAGGGTGAATTAAAAAACCAATAAAACTTTATCTTACTTCACCAGTTAATCCTTCATTTATTATTCTGATCTAATTGCATGCATGAAAGAATGAAAGAAATAAAACATTCATAACACTTTGAAACAAGATATGGTAATCCATAAACCTTCCAATTAGAAAGTAAAACTAGGGCGGGGATGATACCCACAATATTTAGTACTATAGTATAAAGTTAACATGTTAAGGCTTAAAATTGACTACTTCTAGTGATTTGCCCTGTTAGGAGCAATAAGGACTGCGAGGTCCACCTTGTTAAAGGATTTACAAATATAAAATGAAGTATACACTCGGTTAAGAGATTTAGAAAAATACTATTAAGTCTATCCTATTAAAAGATTTGACTGATGCACCTATTAGGATGAATCAATGGCTGATCTCTAATCTACAACTTTGATTTTCTGAATGAGATTCCTTGTATTACAATGATCACCCAGTTGTGATAGATAAATCTCTACTGTCACTTATATTTCTTTTAGCCTTCTTTAATTCACACTCATGCACATCATAATCTTATTCTTATTTTTATTTGGATATGATACAATGCATTACATTTATACCAATCCAATTTAGTACCTTTTGGAGTTGAATACAATACCAAATTCATCATAATTAATAAAGTCATCCCAACTACTATAACTCGGGTTCTAATGACAAACTCGATGATGTTCTAATACACGAAAATCATTGTCAATGCTTGAGAAAATTTGGCACTCAGTTGAAGTTTAATCTCAATTAATACTAATCAATCTTCAAGTAGCTCAAACTTGGTCAACACTATGTGACTCAATGAATAGTGAGAAACTCCATAGTTGTCGAATCACTCGGTTGACACTAGATGACTTGATCAACACTAGATTCATAGAGTTAACACTACGAGCTTGGTAGACACTATAGAGCTTGGTTAACACTACAAAGCTTGGTTAACATTGGAGACTTCATCAAATCCACTAAATAGATTGGTGGAAAATGCTATGCTTGGGCTATATTGTTAACTATCTTTGATGCTCGATAGATGTTGTGTAGCTTGGCATGAATTGCAAACTGTCTGTTTAGCTCGGTAGAAACTGAGACACTTGGTTAACACTCCTAGATGAAAGATAAGCTTGGTAGAAAATATAGAGCTTGGTAGTAATGTAACAATTTTACTAAGTGTTGATTCAATGATAGAAAAATTGACCTTAATGTCAACAATCTCCCTCTTTGGCATTAGTGACAAAAACACTCATCAAACCAAAAATATCAATACTCAAAATTACAAGTCAAAACTTTCTTTATCACCATACTATGTCTTCAACTTAGTTTTGACTTCCACCTGCTATAGCTTGGTAACAACCTCTATTTTTTTGACTTTTCAAAATTTCTTTTGTAAAGATATTTTCTACTTATCTATACATGTATTTGCATAATACTATACTACTGCCCATATACATATAGTATTCTCCTCCTTTATTAGGATATTCATGTAGATAATCTTAACATATTTACTTCTCCCCCTTTTCATATTAAACATGTTTACTTCTCCCCCTTTTTGACATAAATTCCAAAGGTGTATAATATCTACAAGTTAATACCAAAATGTGACAAAAAATCAAAATGTACCTTTAGGATTAGTAACATAGTCTTGTCCCAATTCTCTTGTAATACCTTACTTGTATGAAAGGCTATTTGAACTTTTTCTGATAGTTTCATCATGTGGTCAACTATGGAGAAGTTCTTATCATGGATGAGAGTCTTTGCATGTGCAATGTGTTTTTGCAGTGCATCCATGTTTGGAAGAATCATGCCCTAAATTTCTATAAGTGTGGCCCTGATTCTGGCTTCTTCCCTCAATAATTCTGCCTAAAGATTTGTCAGATATCTAACCCTTGTATAATGTGTAGAAGAATAACTTGGATCAAGTGATAGTTGGTGTGAACTTGCCTTCATATCCTCATCTATCTTGAACAATTTATCCTTGATATCCTTTGTGAAGATAGATGTGTCACTTAGTTTGACAAACAATGAAACAACATTACTGGTAGATGTTTCTAGTGCAGCAAGAATGTTAGATAGTTCTACTTGATCTATTGCAATCTTTAGTGTAACTTGCTCCAACACTTTGTTTTCAAACTTTCTTTTAGCTCTTTGCAATAATTTTTCTTGTCCATTCAAATATTCATTATATTTTTGGACAATTTCAGCTAATTGTTCCAGAATAGGTTGTTTTCTATCAACCTCAATACTCAGAGGATAAAGAAATGTGCTCTTTATGTCCTCAAGGACTTGATTTTTCTTTTTCTTCTCTTCTTTAAGCTTCTGTTTCTTAGCCCTTTTCTTCAATAGTTCATCTAGGGTATCAATTTGATTAGGAGTGAGGATAGAGATATCCCAATTTGGAATAATAATGTCCTCATCTAGATCCATTTCTTCCTCTTCTTCTTTACCCTTAACCTTTAGAATGGTAAAAACAATTTCTCTACCCTTATTGAGAGCTTCAGTGCTCAGTTGAGACCGATTCTCAACTATCATTGCACTGGCTATGGATACACTCAGTATTGAAACAATTGTAGAAATAGATGGAATAGCAATAAATGTAGAAATGAAATTGACAATAGGAATACCTTTTTGTTGGCCATTCAAGCATGATGTTGGAAGAAGTTACTATAGATGAAGTGTTGCGAACTTCAGTCAATGTAACACTCAGTAGTAGAGATCCAAAGATTGGTTGAGTGCTTGGTGTAGTAGTGATAACCACAACCAATCGGTAGAAGACTTTTCTGAGCCTGATTGCAATAAGGCTTCATTTAGAGAGTGAGGAAATGAAGTCATAACTAACATTGCAAGCTTCTCTGCATCAGTTTCTTCAATGTTCTATATTTATGGATGACTTTCTTCAGTGGCTTCTTGTCCTTCCTCATCATCATCAAGATCAACATTATCTATCTCATCATCTTTAATTTGTACTTCTTCTTCTACATCCTCATCATCACCATCCTTGTCATCAACATGCACCACAAAGTCACTAGGTTTGTGCAACCCATAGATGTTCTTTCATATGGTAGAAGTAGACTGCACTATAGATTCAATATCTTTAAACAATATTAGACATATGTTAAATTTGAGAGTGAGCTTATTCTTATTTTTCTTCAAGGATTCCTTCATCTCCTTTTCACTAAGACTTGGCACAAGTTGTCTCAATGTTTGTTCACATATGTCTTTGGTAGTCTTCATTGCATTGTCCCATCTAGGCTTAACTGCCTCCAAAAGTTCATCAGATATTTTTTGTGAAAGCTCATAAGATGAGTATTTGCACTTGCCCAATTTTGTCATAAGTGTATCTTCTATCTACTTTTTCTCTTCATCACTACTGGTCTCATACTTAAGAGAATTAAAACATTCCATGCCTACTCCTTCTTCCATCTTCTTTAATTTTTCTTCAAGTGTAGGTGCAAACCTTTTGAAGATAATCTATTTTTCTTCATCTTCCCTAACTTCATCTTCTTCCTAGACTTGGTTGCTCTTCTTATGAACACTATAGGGGGGACTTAGTAGGTTTAGTTATAATAAATCTCCCCTTTTTCTTGGGAGGCTCTTCCTTCTCAAATTTAGTTTTGTTTTCTTTATCCTCTTAATCTTTATCTTCTGCATCATCTCCTTTTCCCTCAATAAGAATAAGAGGAGAACTTGATGATTTTGTATTCTTGATTATCTTTTGTATCCTCTTTCTTCCTCTGTTTACTACTTGGGGTAGCTTTATCTGAAACTCAGTTCCCTCCTGGGCTTCATAATAGGTTCCAAAATAGGTGGCTTTAGGATCCATAGGCTCATTTAGTAGAGCTTCAATGGTATCCTTAGTGTCATCAATGTTAACCTCATAGTCTAGAGGCTTAACCCATGTCACTCTAGGTATGACTACTTGAATATATACCTTTTCAAAGTCAACCATGAAACATATATCTTGATCATAGTCTTCTACAATCTTCCTAGGTATCATAAATATATTTTTCATCTTTTCCTTGAATGACTCAAAGTAATTATCCATGATGCTGCTAAAATTCTCACCTAGTTTTGCTATGTACTCATTGATTTGGTATAAAAATGGCACATCCTTTCTCCATAGAAAAAATCCTTTGGAAGGAAAAAATTTTTGAACAAAGAAGAATAGACATGTCAAAAGAGAACCAAACTTACATGAGTTATTCTTTGGCACTTTGATGCTCTCCATATTCTTTTTAAATTGGTTCACCAATAGCTTGGCAAGGTCAAAAGATAAGTTATTACTCACCACCTTGTATGCCAGATCAACAACCTCACATGAAACATTGTTCAACTAGATAGAGCTATATATCTTGTGAGAAATCACATGGATTCCAAAATTCAACTCCATTTCTATAACAACACTAAGCTTCATAGCTCTTCCATCCCACTCAACAAGGGTACGCTTTGATAGTTCAACCCAACCTAGGGTTTTAGTGGTCTTATCTTTTTTCAACATTTGCAATCCAGTGATTCTATGTATCATCTTCTCTATTATTAAGATAGGGCAATCTAACCACAATTGTCCATTATGAACTTGGCTCAAAATAAATTTGATCCACTTGACTTGAAAGTCCTTCGGTGTAATGCCTTGCTTGGAGATCCTTGGAACACAAATGAAATACAAGCCAAGATATATATATTTTTAACAAGTTGGAAAGCACAAGACAACCATCATATGTGGATCATAAAGATCACAACAAAAGACTAACCAACAACCAACCACCAAGGATCTCCAAGAATCACCATGACTAACCAAAATCATAAACAAGAAAATAAAAGAGATCAACCAAGCTGAAAGACAAAAGCTAACTCCTAAAAATTGGCTATGTTTGAAATCCTGAAGCCCTAAAATTTGGCTAAGTCTAAATTTCTGAAGCCTTGTAATTTCCTAGAATCTTTATCTTAGCTCATAGAGGCCTGGAACCTATCTCAAAAGACTCATCGAATAGATTAAAATATATCTTAAGTATAAGGAATCCTTATACTTAAATGATATATTTTAAACCCTTACAAAATCTATTTTGAACTAGAAAGGTGTAAAACCTAAAAGGGTGTCCAAAACCAACTTCCAAACTTTTCTCTGACAAGCCTAGATAGCCCCTATTTTTTGCACGAGGCCAATAGACTACCAATTTTCACGTGAAGATGTGCAACATACCCTATGAGGAAATGCCTTCCACATGAGGATGTGCACCATGCCATGCAAGAAAATACCTTTCCAATAGCATAAACTGGTGTTGGGTTTCATTCGAAGAAGTGAAAGCTACAGAAGAAACCCAACACGCCACATGAGGACTTGCATTCTCACATGAGAAAATGAATTTTCATGCGAGAATCCAAAACAACATGCCAGAAAACAATAAAGGAAGAAAACTAGAAAAAGAATTCCTCCAAATTGGGGAGTACCAGATGCACTTTTCAAGGCAAGAACACTTGAACCATATCTAAAATATGGAAAGTTGGAAATATAATCTAACCATCTAGTCATATAATGAAGGAAAAGAATAGAAGGGAAACATCACATAGTATTGAAAGCAACATTACAGTGAATAGAATTAACATCGCAATGAATAGTACAAACAAACTAAATACACAATTCCTCCCAACTATCAATAGCATCATAAGACCATTGTGGGCCCTAACCATCCCCCATGCATAATCCCAAGCCATCAATCAGATTGTCAGTACTATCATAATAGGGATGTCATACTATAACATGCTACAACATAAGCATAAGATAATCCTACAAGTATATGACATCACCTATCACATGATAATCATCATAATAAGAAATTGTGTCAAATCTAACATCATCTAAACATGATATACAAGCATTCCAATGAAAGCATAAATCACAAGAAATCATACTCTGGAACCCAAAGTACCAAGTGAAAACATCCAATAACGGTTGCACTAGGACAAAAAGGCAGTCTCTGTACATTGGTCCCTAGCAATGGTATGGGTAGCTATGCCTCCCAACCACATGGTGCTCGTAGGTCCACACTTGTCTTGCTAATGGAGATAATGATCCATCCACAAACACATACAAAGAAATACATCCATGGCTAAAACACATGCTAGGTAGTATGATGACTGAATCCAAGGCATAGACAATGCATAAACTACAGGTCCTGGCCAGACACTCAATGGGCTACTAAGTAGGGGCTGGCATCATCGAGAGTCTCTTGGTATCAACAAGCCCAAGCTGGTACTGACAGCTCTCCACTTCCCAATGGAAGGAGCACATCCTAAATCATTTTTATTATCTTTACATTTAATTACCACCCAATGTTTAAGTTTAGTTATCACTTGTTTACAAATATTTTGCATGCCAACCCTAAGGAAATAGAAACTAAGCTACGGAGATAGAATCCCCCTCTATATGCTACACTACCCTACCCATGCTCATCCAATGATGAGTGCCCATAGGCATGCAAATTCCCAACCCAACCCCAATGATCAAAACTTCCAAAAGTACCATAGAAGATTAGGCCTCGTAAGTCACCCAACAGATGTATGTGCATGTACTTGTGTGTGGCACACCACCATCATGAAGATCATAACACAAGGACTGGATGAGAAAATAATGCAGAAAGTCACTCAACTAAAAATAGACTCAGGAGGACAGATGCAACACACATCTTGATGCAACAAAAAAGTACAATAAAGGTTCGACTAACATCTAGATAGATAATCTAGGTCCATGACCCAACTCATGACAAGAAAACCTAAGAAAACTGGGCGGCATGCAAAATGAGGTAAAAACTCCAAAAACTAGAAAAAAATTCAAAATTAAAACCCATTTAACCTTTGGGTACAAAAACCCTAAAAATCCAATAATAAATGGGTTTAGACATAGTATGCAAAAATGACCACCATAACGGCTCAAAACCCCAAACCCCCATCCCAAAAATAGGGAAAATGTTTGTACCCAACCAACCGAGTAGAACCAACAAATAGAAATGGAGGGGGAACACTAGTTCTCAACCTCCTAACATACAATTACAAGAAACAGAAGCTGAAATAGAGCAAAAAAAACAAAATGGAAAGGTCTTACTTGACAACAAAAGGGGCATAAACAAAAACCCCTAGAATAAAATAAATATCTTGCCAAAATTGCTGAAAGTGACGACGAAACAAGAACTCCCTGAGCCAGATCCAATGAGACTAACCTCACGAAAACCCCATGCTCATAGCTTCCAGAATGAACAAAATTTGAATTCTTCAGAAGAGGATTCTCAAAAAAGCTCTCAAATTTTCTATTTCAAAAAGTGAGAAGTGAATAATAAAATCACTTTTTCAATACTTATTCACTTTTCAAGTGAACATTCGATTAGGGAAAATAGCCAACTAGAGTAGCCTAACTCTGAATCGACCCAAACAAACATAGGTTATTTTCCATAATAGGAATTCACTTAAGGAAAAGCTGTCAAAAATTAAATTTGAAAAGATTTAAAACCCAAAAACCCAAAAAATAACTTTACACTTTTGTGATAAAGTGAACCTCTAAATGCACATACATGCTCACTAGTCTAATCACATAATGTAGATGAGTTTGAATTTACTAATCATCAAAAGGTTTTAATTTAAAACAATTAAATAAGGATATGTTGAGCATACAAGGACGACATTGGTAAAATATGAATGGTTGAATCACTAACTCCATGTGCCACTGCCAGGGATATAATTCCTACACACTAAAACACATGATAAGTGCAATTGCATAATAATATTATAGCCACAAAAAAATGCATTAAATAACTAATTAATCCATTTACATCACTCAAATTTGCATAAAGCACAAAGAACAAGAATGAAGTACATAACCATAGCATAAAATCTAGCTCATAAAAAAATCAGCAAATATGTCCAATAACCATATAACCAAATATCATCATAGATCTACTATCATCTCAAAATACAAATAACAATAAGAGTATCAATTATCTCTCGAATAAAAAATAGACAAGGTATAGATTGCAAACATGAAAGTCACTACATTTGGCATGTGAAGAATATGTGTTAAGCCCTTTGTTTCCAAATGATTATGCTCAGGTTTATGAATTCCATCCACATACAACTCACTGGACTCTTCATTTATTTCTAGTGTTCCATGTTCTTATATTGAACAATGATAGAATGAATGGATATCATGGACAAGAAGTACCTTGGGTAGAATTTGTGACTGTACTCCAATAGGGTCTAACACCTCTACAATTTTCAAACTTAGCTTGAATGTGGGACCCTTGCAATCCACTCTAGGAGCTGACATTTATGACCCTTTCTTCACTTTTCTACTCAAAGATGCCATCACTTGGTAGGGTTTTGAAAATGGGAAAATCCTCAACAACAATTTCTCAAATCACTCAGAAATTGTGAAATCAATCTTCACTCTGTGCTTTGAAAATTTGTAATATTACCACCATTCATCTAACCTTGGTACTCGGTAGAGTTACCAACTGAGTGTCTACATTATGAAATTATATGTAACCCATCCATGCTCGGTAAGGTCTTGCAACTTGACCTTTTTTTGGCAAGGTTTTGAATTTCTATCATTAATCGGTGATCCTTGTGCACCTTGCATACTGATATAAATCTTTCTGCTTGTTAGTTGGAACTAATGTTAGTTGACTTCTTCTGAACCATAGTTCTAGTGATCTCCATAGGGAACTAAGTCAAAATGGTTGGGCCACGAAACTCACTGATTTGGGTGTCAACAATTTTAAGACTTTGGTTTGCATTCTTTGGAGATTTTGGTACCCTTTGGTGCCTCATTTGTTTTTTGATATTGTTAGCTTTGACTTTCTTTTCATCTTCAATTCTTCCTATGTTCATGTAGTTCTTGGCAAGATGTCCAAGTTTTGTACAAATAAAACATCTCTTTGTAGTGTCTCTTTTCCTCATGTGATGTTTCACATAGTTTTCTCCAATGTGTCTAAACTTACCATAGTAGTAACATCTACACCAAGCATTGTAATCCCATCCAAATATTGCTTTTATAATTTTTTCTACTAGGTTCCACTTCTTAGTTTTGCATTATGAAGATTTGTATCCTTATTTCTTGCAATTATGACACTTTCCTTCAAACTTAGGTTTCTATGTGAATTCATTTTCTCTATGGCCATGCTTGTTGCAACTGTAACACTTTTTCCATTAAATTTTTCTTTACCATTGCTCCAACATTTGTTTGATGTATGACCTATCTTATCACAATTAGTGCAAGTATGCCTTTTATTCTTCTTAAATCCTTGCTAAATGATTCACCTTCTTTTGTATATCCTAATCCAACTTTTCCTTTGTGTTTATACCAACTTTTCTCATTCAATTGATTCATGCTTTCTTGAGATTTCATCATTCTTTCATTGGTTTGATTTTCAATACTAAGATAATTCTATAATCTTTCATTCTCTATCCTTATATTGATAAGCTCTTGATTTATATCATTGAGTTGATCGATAAAGTCTGCTTGCTAAAGGGATAGTTGTTGAATTTGATTTTCCTTCTCTTCTATCACTTCTTTGGCTTTGTCTTTTTCTTCCATGAATTCACATAATTTGACCGATTGGATTTCTTGCTCTCTTTTCAGCTTTCTAACTTCTTCTTGAAGATTATAATTCTTCTCTAATAAGTCTTTGATTGCTGCATTAGCTTCATCTGAATTTCTTTCTGGACATAGGTCTTCAATTGTTCTATCAATGTAGAGATTGTCATCCATTTGTACTACAAGATCTTTCCTTCTTTTCAATGATTGAGAGAGTTTCTCCTTTGCTTTCTTGAGTTTTCCAATAGCCAATTTTAGATCCAATTTTTCATTCGTAATAGCCTTATGTAGCCTATATACCTCCATTACATTTGATCTTATCTCAAGCTATCAAACTTCTTCTATGAGAACTAGTAGCTCTGATACCAATTGTTGAAAATATAAGGTATGCAAGGTTACTAAGAGGGGAGGGGTGAATCTGGAACCAATATAACTTTATCTTACTTCACCAATTAATCCTTCATATATTATTCTAACCTAATTGCATGCATGAAAGAATTAAAGCAATAAAACATTCATAACACTTTGACACAAGATATGGTAACCCATAAAACCTTCCAATTATAAAGTAAAAATGGGGTGGGGATGATGCCTGCAAGCTTTAGTATTGCAGTATAAAGTTAACCTGTTAAGGCTTACAATCGACCACTTATGGAGATATGCTTTGTTAGGAGCAATAAGGATTGTGAGGTCCACCTTGTTAAAGGATTTAAAAACATACAATGAAGTATGCATTTAGTTAAGAGATTTAGAAAAAGTCTATTAAGTCTACCCTATTAAATGATTTGATGGATGCACCTGTTAGGATGAATTAATGACTGATCTCTAATTTGCAATTCTGATTTGCTGAATGAGATTCCTTTTATTACAATGATCACCTAGATATGATAGATAAATATTTGATATCCCTTATACTACTTGTAGCATTCTTTAATTCAAACTCATGGACATCATAATATTCTTCTTATTCATATTTTGATATGATACAATGCATTACATATATACCAATCCAATTCATTATCTTCTAGAGTTGGCTACAATACCAAATTCATCATAATTCACAAAGTTAACCCAACTGCTATAACTTGGGTTCTAAAGAAAAACTCAGTGATGTTCTGATAAACAAAAAATACTATCAATGCTTGGAAAACTTTGGCACTCAGTTGAAGTTGAAGCTCGGTCCATATTGATCACTCTTCAAGTAGCTCAAACTCGATAAACACTATGTGGCTCAGTGAACATTGAGAAACTTGATAGCTATTGAATCACTCGATTGACACTGTATGACTTAGTCAACACTAAATTCATGGAGTTAACACTATGAGCTTGGTAGAAACTATAGAGATGGGTTAACACTACAAATCTTGGTTAACAATGGAGACTTCATCACATCCACTAGATAGCTTGGCAGACACTGTTATACTTAGGCTATACTATAAACTATCTTTGATGCTTGGTAGATGCTGTGTAGCTTTGCATGAACTACAAACTATCTATTTAGCTTGGTAGCGACTGAGACACTTGGTTAACACTACTGGATGAAAGATGAGCTCAAAAACAACTATAGAGCTTGGTAGCAATGTAACCATATGACTAAGCATTGTGTCATTGATAGATAAATTGACCTTAATGTCAACACCAATATGTCCTTTGGGAGGTGTGGATACTCCTACCTCAGTTTCAATCTTATCATATTTCACACTAATTTTGTGAGGCCAATCAAATTGCAGATCACTTCACCAACTTAGGTGTTGTTATGGAACATGGGACTATACTAGTTAAGGGTTGCAATGTGGATCACTTGATTAAAAATTGTAACTTTACAAATTCCATAGGACAAAACTATCTAAATATTGTTGATGATAACATGTAAGTGTTCATAACCAGTGCTAGCCCAAGTTTCTCAAGGACTGTGCATTGAAAGGAATCCTCAAGAGTTTGACTTAGAACGAGAAGATAGAATTAACACTATTGTTAGCCACACCTTGTTTAAGCATCATGATGTTGTATCATTTCTTAAATTTATTATAGTTTGGATAGTTTTAATGATATAATGCATATTATGAGCTGTCTAAGAGTATGGATCTAGAAAATTGCAACATTCACTACTAGAGAGTGTATCATTTTAAATTAGACACACTTTAATATATGAGCTTTTAGCTCCTATTTAGTGTGTTTTCATTTCATAATTTAAGACTTAAGTACACACTTTCTCTCTATTCTCTTCTTTCTCCTAGGTGAAATTGAGCTAGGACTTGAAAATGTCTCCTTGATTTCCCTTTCTCTCACACATTGGCTGAGGTGCAATCTGACTTCATAGGTTTCCTCCTCCATATAGGACTTGTATCTTAGATTTGGTCTCAGATGATCAAAATATGATATCCATTACATTGGAAACTTTTGCAAACCCACAAACTATAACATTAAGCATCTTAAGATTGACCTCCTAGACTGGGTTGACCTATTCATGAACTAGGTTGACATAGGTTGACCTATTCCAAGAGATTCCTTTGGTGTCAACTTTGTTGTATATTACTCCTCAGGTCAAATTTCACTCATTGTAGTCGGCTCTTGCAAGGTAATTTTAGAAAAATCATTATAAAGGACATCAAACACCTCATTTTTCAAATAGAAGAAGAAGGTAAGCATGTGTGGACACTTCAATACAACATAGGGAAATTTTAAGGTGGAAGCAAAGTGTTAGTTTCTTATTCTTCATTGCAAAGTGAGGCTATCATTTTACATCAAGCATTCAAGTACGATGTATTATCATGGAGATTCATGGGGATGTTGAAGATGGTTAGAGTACTTTAGCTTTTGGGGCTTGGTATGATTTCTATACTATATTCAAATATATATCTTTGTACCTTCATAAATTTATACATGTAGATGCTTACATGCTAGGGTCTCACTCATCAAGTAGACTCTTAGCATTTTAGAACTTTTACATTCTAGATCTACAAATCTAGGATACACATACACTACATATACACACATCATCTTTCTTAATGACTATATTTGGAGTTAGAAATCACTAAAGTGAGGGTTGACTAAGACAAAACCCTTTATAACCATGCAGACACACTAGATATATCATAGGGTTGTAGGATATTAAATTGGCGGTTGTGGATCTAAAACTAATTCACAAGATCTTTTTGGAGATCTTGGTTTGACTTCATTACAATGCCCTTGGAACACTGAACTTGTGGGAATTGTTTTGCATAGTTATCATCATATTGACTTGTTCCCAACTGCTCTTCCATAAAATCAATTTTTAGGTTTTTATGATTTTTTCATTCTATCTAGGAATTCACCATCAGATATATAGAAACAACTCTGGATCTACTATTTTTTGAGTGAAAAGAAACTTTTCAGGTGAATTTTAAGGCGAGTCCATGTATTATTTTTTCATGCAGTATGTACATATTTTCATATCTATATTGGTTTGTTTGTGTACATTTTACATCTATATTGATCTTGTATACATTACTTAGATCTCATTTACTCCCAATCAATCTCATAACATTGCATGACAGTGGCCTTGCTAGTGTACTTCCTTGATCAATTTCTAGAGTTTGTATTGGTGTCCCTTTGTCACACTTAATTTTTTTGCTAATCAAACCTAGGGATTGTTTAGATTTATGCTTGGGAGCTCCTATTTCTCTTGTATTGATTGACTTAGGGAGAAAGTGTTAAGTTTGTTACATCTAGTTTGCATTATTATCATTGGTGCTATATTTCCCTTGAACATTTTTGGTGAACCCGTTGAACTCTCCTTGTTTGATCTTTGTAGTTAGATCTTTCTTCTACATGATTTACATTTATAAACATAAAATAATAAAAATAATAATCTTACATTATTAGGTTTTTGCATTTTACTTTTGTTTAAAAGGAAAAAAAATTGTATTTCATTTCATTTCATTTTGAGTAGCTTGTTCTACTTTCAAGATGTATGATTTAATTCATGAGAATTTTGATGATGCATTTGTTAGTAAACTTGTAAAGGTGCCCATTAGTGAAGGGTTGGATGAGAAGAATGAGATCTTAATTGAATCCATTCCTCCCATGTATTCCTCTACATCTTTGAAGACCAACCTTTATAGTAGGGTTTAATCATGGATTTCTTTGTGTGATACTATTTTTATTATTGAACACTTGTGATATTCCCAACCTCTTATCACTCTTAAAGGATGTCCTCCTCAACAACCTATTATCACCCTTAAGGTATTTCCTTGGGACAATAAGCCTCTTATAGTTCTTAAGGGAAAACCTAACTATAGTTTGGTTTCTCAACTTGATCAAACATGGAATAATCCTCAACCTACTATTTCAATTTCTCATATACTATTATCTCCTCAACCAGTGCTTCTTTAAGCATGTTACCTAGTTTCTTTCGAAAGGAGTATGATTTAGTTGATCAGTTACACACTAATCCCACTAAGATCATGTTGTGCATGCTTCTCTTTAGAGTGTATTTACTGAAGACTATTTACCTCCTAAGGAAGTTCAAGACCAAATGATGCTCTCGTCATTGTGGTTCTTATCAATAGGAATCTCATCATAGAACTCTAATTGATAATAGATTAGTATTGAATGTGTGTATTTTAGACATGTTGAAATCTATTGATGTGCAATATTGTTACTTTGTGAAATTGCATCATTTAGTTTTAATTCCAATCTCGACTAGGGTGTGTACAAGGCTATCTTCTATAAGGATAATTTGACAACACTCAGTGATTGGGGGTTTTTACACTAAAATTAGTGAATGACTTGGTACTTTGAAGTTATTTAGAGGAATCTAGTGCTTTTTTGATCCAATCTAACTCTAACATAATGCTTATCCTCAATTCTAAACCTAGAATAGACTTGTACATATACCCCCTTTAGTTTCAATAATTTAAGAATAACAGTAAGGATTCTTTAGAGTATGTATAAATTAACCTATTTGAAACAAATTTTATTCAAACTTCCTAATTTGAAATATCAATAAAGAAAAGGACTTCTAATTCTTAACAAATTCAGAATGGTAATTCAATCTAAATAATCTATCGAACATCTAAAATTCAATTCTTAACTATAGTTCTAACTCTATAAATTGTATGAACAAGCACTATTTCTACCTTAATCCATTTAGAATTAACAAGAATTGGAATAATTCCTATGACATTGAATTGAGAATGAAAAACTTCAAGGAATACAACCATAAAAACTACCTTAGTATCTAGATCCAAATGTGTGCACAATATTTCTAATTGTAAATGAATGCATAACACATGAATAAGATCCAAATGATTCCTTCAAATATTTAGGCTTCACTCTTGAAGTTTAAAATATCAATTTGTTAATTACAAAAAAAACAACAAATATTTTCAAAATAACTTCCTAAACTGGCATTCTTAACCAACTTCCTACTATTGAAAAAAAACTACTACACTTGCTCTCTAAAATGAAGTAGTGATGGAATATTTATAGTGAATATTCCTCATTTGAAATTCAAAAAATAATGATCTGAATGTTCAAGATCGATGAATAAAAAGAAGACGACTAAAAGTTCTTTCATTATAAAGTAAAGTAGAAGAAGTAAATGGATCAAATGTTAAAAGCACAAGCACATGTGTATCAATGAATCATAAAATTTGTGATTTTCCTTTAGTAGATCCAACCATTCTCTTCAATATTGAAATTCATGCTTCAGCTAACAAAACTTCATATCTATTAGAAGAAGGAGATTGTTGAAAACAAATTGATACAAGTATGATGAACATATTTCAATAATTATTTTGCCACTGATGTCAAACCTTCTATTTTCTGGTAAGATAATTGCTTATATGATTTAAGTACTATCACTTGTTTAATTGATGAAGAAGATTTGATAAAAAAGATGTAACAAAAGCACCTAGAGGAAAGGTTGTGTTATGATATATAAAGGAGTACAAGAATGAGTTAAGACAATGATAACATAGTGTATTGATAATCTACTTAAGGTTGCAAATGTTGGCTACACTAAGAAAAGTTCAGAAGAACAAGTTAAACAAAGTTTGTTTGCAAAGCTTGACTGAGTGGATAGTAGGTGCCAAGCAAAGTCAGTGCAAGCTGAGCAAAAAATTAGTTGGAACTAAGTAAAAGTTCATTTTGAGTGCAAGCCGAGAAAAATAATGGATGCCAAGTAAAGTTTAGTTGATGCTGAGCACTAGTAAAATTTAGTTTGTGCTGAGTGATTCTATAGAGGATGCTGAGCAACATAGTATGTGTTAAGTATCTAAAGCAAGTTAATGCTAGGTGGTTGCATTAATTGAAAGATTGTGAATTTGATGGATTTGAGCTAACAAGTTTATTTTATTGGATTATGAGGACCGGGTGGAAGATACGATTGATGAGCTAGTGGCATAGAGTTCATAGAGTTCATGGTAAACCATTTTGAGGTGAATTCAAAGAGGATTGAAGGAGAAGTTTCTAGAAGTGATATGGAATCAGGGGTAGATTCATTGAATCCTACCTAATATATCCTAAACCCTAAATTAGATGATTGAGAATGAATGGAAAAAGATCTTAATTTCCTATTTATAGGGATAGTTGTTGAGAAGAAAGGATTGTCATGTGTGAGAACCTAAGGGTGAAAATGAGTCAAGGGTATTGATTCATCAAGTGACCTAAGTTAAGAGTCTACATTGACATGTTAAGCAAGAAGACTTAAGGGTATGAATAATTGGAGGTTGAACAAGCTATTACAGTTGAAGAGTGTGAAAGCCAAGAAAAATGAAGGATTGAAACATATATCTATAATTTGCAAATGGAGTTGTAAGTTGTTATTAGATCAAGCCTTTCTGTTACTCTCTAACAATTGTATCAGTCTAGGGTAAATCCTTCGGATTAAGGTTGAATTAACAATCATTTGTAAAATCATTTAATTGGGTGATATTACAAGTGAATGGTCTAAATTCCTCTAATAAGGCTCACTCCTAACAGGGTGATTGAAATTCTTTAACAGGGTCACATTTAACAGTGTGTATTGTAACCTTTAACAGGGCTGGCCTTTCACAGGACATCACTTTAGAAGAGTGAAAAGGATTAGCATTTTACTGGTAGTTTTTCCCAAATTGGGTTTCCACATAAATCATTGTATCAAGTGTGTTGCTGAATCTACTATGTTTCATGTTTACATTTCTGCAAATTGATTTGACAGTAACCTAGAAGTTTTAAATGATTGCACAATCTTATGGATGCATGCATAATGATAAATGTTTCATTGGTTCACTAAGTTGTGAAAAGTTTTATCTATACATCTAGACCTTGGATAACTAAATCACCCCCACTCTCAGTTATTCTAAAGAATTCAAACAATTGGTATTAGGGCCCTCTACTTAAGAGGACTAGTTTGAAGGTACTAGAAGTGCAAATATCAAGATGTCAAAAAGAGAAGTACCCAAGCTTAATAGAGACAACTTTCCTACATGGAAAAGTGTGATGAAGCTACAGCTTGGAGGACTTGGAGATCATGCACAATCCATCATCACTATAGAACATGTTGACCCTACTAGAGCCCTAACTATCAAGGATATGAAAAAGAAGAAAAAACACAACTAGGAAATTCTAGAGATTGCCTGTTCCCTAAGCTACGCTAAATTTGATAATATCAAAAATCTTGACAGTTCAAAGAAAATGTGGGATGCTATAACCACTATCTATGGATGAGACACCAATGTTCTAAGAGCCAAAGATAAAATTCTCAGAGGTAAGTTTGATGATATGAGAATGCAAGAAGTTAAAAATATTGCTTAATATTACTCAAGGATAAAAGATGTTGTTAATGCAACAAGAGGAGATAATGGTAAAATAGATGATGATACTATACTAAGAAAAGTTTTAAGAACATTACTGCCCATATATGTTGTTAGAGTTTCTACAATACAAGAATTGAGATGTATCCTAGGGAATAATCTATCTCTTGAAGGTCTGGTAGGTAGGCTCACTAATTTTGAGCTATCTAACTTTGGTAATTACAAACCTAAGAATATTTAATCTACTTTCAAAGTTAAGGTGTCAGTAAAGGAATCTAATGAGAAGTAGAAGAAGAAAAAGATAAAGTATGTGTCCAGTGGTAGTGATATAGATGAGGAGAATGTAGATCAACTTGAAGCATTATTGGCAAGAAGATTCGATAGAGGTAAATGAAAGTTCAAAAGTAAATTACCTATCATTTGTTTCAATTACAATGAGGTTGGTCATATTGATGCTAGATGTCTAGAGAAGAAGAACTATAGACTTGGTGACAAGTACAAAAGTAGAATAGATGAAGATAGCAAGGATTACAAAGACAAAGGCAAGAAGTCTTGCTACATTGCTAAAGAAGACACAAGAGATGAATTTGATAAACATGCTAATGAAGTGGTGTATGCTGCAATGAAGGATTACTCTAATGAAGAGGAGGCAATTGTACTTGTGACTTGTGCGAACAAGAATGATAGGTGGATCATTGACAGTGGGTGTTCACATCACATGACTGGAGATAAAATTAAGTTCATTACCTTGAATTATTATGATAGAAATAGTGTAAGATTTGGTAATGATGCACCATGCTTGATAAAAGGAAAAGGTTCTATCAAACTCATAGATAAGATTTTATGTGAAAATGCATACTATGTTGAAGGACTTAACTATAATCTATTGAGTGTGTCACAATTGAATAATTTAGGATGTAAGGTCAAGAGTTTGAAAACAAGGTTGCTAAGATATATGAAATTGATGGAAAACTAATTGGGAAAGGTGATTAGACTAGGAGTAATATGTTCCATCTTGACATAGAGGATGCTACTTGTCTAATTGTAAAATTTGATGATGTGTGGTTGTTAGGATAAACCATGGACAAAAATAAAAACTACATGCAAATATAACCAATAACAGAAAATAATAGAACACATAGAAATGAACACAAGGCACCAATATTTAACGTGGTTCACCCAATCCCTGGGCTACGTCCACCAAACAACAAGTCCAATTTTATTACAATCCAATGGTTACAACCTGATTACAATCCGTTATCCCTTACAGCTCAATACCGTCGCAAGAACCAATTTCGTATCACAGCATTATGAAAAATACCCAACCCTAAGCCCTTTTATACAAGTATTAAATCGCTTTAGGGTTATAACATGTCGGCCATATGTCAGCCATAATATGTTGGCTACCATGTCGGCTACTGCCCAAAATTTTTTTTCGGGGCCCTGAACCCCACTATTTATGAAGTATGTATAGTACTTTCTTGATCAGTCACCACAATCTAATAGTGGTTATGAAACAAAAGGTTATGTCATACTAATTTTGATAACTTGGTTAGTATCAGTAATATGAGAAAAGTTAGAGGTTTTCCTAAGTTGAAGAAGCCTAATAACATAATGTGCAAACAATGTTCATTAGGCAAAATGACAAAGTCAAGTTTTAAGAGTAAAACTCATACCTCTAAAGCAATACTAGAGATAATTCATGCTGACTTGTGTGGACCAATTGAAGTACAAAGCTACAAAGGAGATAAGTACATTATGCTATTTGCTGATGATTATTCTAGAATGATGACAGTTATATTCATGAAACATAAATCTGATGCTTTCTAAATTTTTAAGTGGTACTTAGCAAGAGTTTAGAAGGAAATAGGTAAAAGTCTAAAATGTTTGAGATCTCATACAGGAGGAGAATTTACATCAAATGAGTTTGAGATGTTCTGTAATGACAAAGTTATCAAAAGACATACATCTGCTCCTAGAACCCCTCCACAAAATGGAATTGCTAAAAGAAGGAATAGATCTACAATGAAACGTGCTAAAACACTCATGATGAAGAAAAATGTTACTCTAAAATATTGGAGAGAAGCTGTAAGTACAACTATCTATACCTTGAACTATGTACAAGTCAAGAAAGGTACTCATTCAACACCTTTTGAACTATGGTATGGATACTCATCCAATGTAAAATATTTTAAGATATTTGGAAGCAAATTTTATATTCTCAAAGACTTTAGGAATGGTAAACTAGATGCAAAAAGTGAAGAAGGTATATTCCTAGGCTATTTTACAAGCAATAAAGATTACGAGTGTTTAAATTACTAACACTAACAAAGTTGTGAAAAGTGCAAACATAAAATTTGATGAATATATAGAAGTATGACTAAAACTATGAAAGAACTAAAAGAATATGAATCATTTGTATACTTTTATGAAGAAATACCTACTAAATAAGATGCTGCAAACCAACCACAAGTTTTAGTAACTACCAAATCACATCCTATGAATGTCAAGTTACATTCAGGAACTGAGCCACATTTAGATGTCGAATTACAAAATGAAGTTGAGGTACATTTTGATTCTAAGATTAGTGTACATGAGAGAGATGTTGGGCTACCTGGTAGAGATGTACATAGTGACTCTAAAGTTGAAAGATCAAATGAAGAAACTAGAGCCGAACCAAGATTGTTAAAATATGTCAAGAGACATCATCCTACTACACAAATTATTGGAGATAAAGATGCTAGACCAATGACAAGAAAAAAATTGAGAAATGATACATGTTTTTTGAGCATGAAAGAACCTAAAATAGTGAAAGATGCCTTGGAAGATATGGACTGGAGTAAAGCAATGGAAGAAGAGATTGAACAAATTGAGAAAAAAAAAAGGACTCTAGTTCCTAGATCAGAAGAAAAAAATGTGATTGGTACCAAGTGGATATTCAGAAACAAGCTAGATGAAAATGGTGAAGTCACAAGGAACAAGGAAAAATTAGTCAATAAAGGTTATGTACAAGAAGAAGGAATTGACTATGGAGAAACTTTTACTCCTGTTGCTAGATTGGAAGGAGCAAGAACTCTGCTTGCTTATTATGCATACAAAGGTTTCAAAGTTTATCAAATGGATGTTAAATCTGCATTTATGAATGACATACTAGAGGAAGAAGTTTACATAGAGTAGCCAAAAGTATTTGTTGATCTTAACAATAAGAATATGGTATGTAGATTACAAAAAGCTCAATATAGTTTGAAATAAGCACCAAGGGCATCGTATGAAAGACTTCATAAGTATCTTGCAAAGATTATATTTGAAAGGATTGATGATAAAAACAATTTGTAGATAAAGACAGAGAAAGGAAAAGGTATTTTGTTATCTAAAATTTTTGTTGATGATATCATATTTGGAGGTCAAGATGATTTATGTAAGGCTTTTTCAAATGAAATGAAGCAAGAATTTGAAATGTCTACATTTGGGGAGATCAGATTCTTTGTGGGTTTGCATGTATATCAGATGAAATATGGTACATACATCACTCAGTCAAAATATGTCAAGGAGATACTCAAAACTTTTGTCCTAGAGGATTCCAAACCAATAAGTACACCTATGGTGACAAGACTTAAATTTTTAAAGAATGATGATTTAGCTGAGGTGAATTAGACAATGTATAGGTCTATGATTGGTAAATTACAATATGTAGTACACATCAAACCTGACATTACATTATCTATAGGGATAGTTGAAAGATTCTCTGCTAATCCCAGGGAGAATCATTTGATGGTTGTAAAAAGAATAATGAGATATCTAAATGGAATAAAGGAATATGGTCTATACTATAAGAAAAATGATAAATTTGAATTAAGAGCCTATACTAATGTTAATTGGGTTGGAAATATTGATGACAGAAAAAACACCAGTGGAGGAGCATTTTTCTTATGCAAGAGGCTGGTTGCATGGACTAGCAAGAAATAAAACTACACTTTACAATCTACTACTGAAGCTGAATATGTTGCTATTGCTATAAATTGTACACACATTGTATGGATCAAACAACTACTCAAAGACATGAAGAAAGAGATCACAAAATCAGTGATACTTTATTGTGACAATACAAGTGTAATAAAAATATTAGAGAATCCTGTGATGCACACAAAGGCTAAGCACATTGCAATTAAGTATCATTACTATTGGTGTTTTCACACTATTAAGAAAAAAAATACTTAATACCAAGATAAAAATATCACAACAACCTAAGGATTAGCTAATTCCTATAAACAACCATTTGTACTTTAGATCTGGACCCAACTTCAACAAAATTAGAAAGATTTTCTACTCTTTAGGCTCTATAAAACCAAGACAGGTGCACCTGAGGGATGAAATATTTACAACATGATATTACATACATACACTCATTATATGATATTCAATAACAATACACATACCTTATAACATATTGGTCACAATTCTTCTTAGATTTATAAGTAACTTTGGGCAATAACAACTAACTAGGACTCAAAATTTAAATGTAAACAAGTCTTGAATAGCTTTGATATTCTTCAAACATTAAAGTAAAATTGATTTTGAAATTAAGCTTGATGCTTATTCATGATTTCTTCATATGAAGATTGAATTAATAGATTGATGCCTCATCCATTGGGATTCAGAGTCTATCCAATTTCTAAACCTAATTAACTACATTACAATCAATATTATTAGCAATTCTCACTAAATATCCTTCCTAATACCATGAAAATCCTATCAACTTCATTGAAGCATTTACCTAATTCATTGAATTAAAAGAAATAGTAAAAATGATATACAATTTTAACATAACTACATTCAATTGAATAAGCTTTGCTTATACAATTTCAAGATATCTAGGTAATAACAATTGGAGACAAGATTTAGGAAGAAAAGATACGGGGACAACTCATCTTTATATTAATTTCCTTTGAAAATTGTATAACAACTATAATAGAACTCAAAATAACTCAAGATAAGGCATCTAGATCCTGTAACATTAATGCATTCTTAGATACTTGTAGAGAAAATACATTACAAAGTTTGCATCAAGACTAGACTGAACAACACTTAGTAAAAACTAAAATTATGTAATGACTCAGACCCCTTCTCTAGCCTTGGAATCTGATTTATATAGTATGAGATGCAACAAGCTCCAGGCATAGAGAACTGACAGTTTTCCTTAAGACAAAAAAATATCTACAATGTTACTGTCATAAAAGACAAAAATTTGTGCAACAAGAGCAACTTTACATCATAATATTCTTTTGTGGGACCATTTTCTATTATACCTTTTGTTGCATATCTTTGTTGGTCAAAAATTTGATGATTGGCCTCATTACTATTGTTACTCCTTGGAGGTTGTAACTAATGTGATTGATTGTGATATATTTGGCTTTACTTGTTGCAGGCTAACTTCCACTCAAGGCTCTCCATGTATATCATCATGAATTGATAAGACAATAGTTATATCTAATTTCTTTTCTGCCAAGTCATCAGTTTGGGTTTCTGTGCTTGCAACTACAATTGGTTGCTCATCTTTGTCCTCTTCTTTTCTTACTGATGTGTCAATAATTTGTTCTTCATCTTGTTCCATATCTTCATCATCTATTTTAGCATGTTCTAACTACTTTGCATCAACAAATTCTACCATGCACTTGTAAAAAAGTGTGTCATCTGGCCAATTAAATTGTAGAATATCCTATTTATTTTTCATAACATATTCTGCAACTTTGTCAATTTCAAAAAAATCTTATCTTAAAGAATCAAAGAATAAGTGAACCTTTACAGTTTCTTTAGTAGTAGCTGCCCAACATGCATTTCCTTTCTCATTTATGACTCTATTCATCCTTAGAAAAAATAGGTCATCTAGTTCTTGGGCCCATTCCTCCTTATTTTTCAATTTATTCTTTTTTTCTAAAGCATGTGGGAAAAAATCAAATTTAACAGTCTTGTACTTGTTCAGATAACTGACAATTCTCCTTAGTAGCTCAACTCTTTTATCATCAAATTCTAAAAGATCATTGGCAATATCATAAATCTTTTCTATATGTTCATGTGATAAATTGATGATAGAAAAACATAAAAAAGTAACCTCTCTACTCCTTTTACTCCATTTGTTGAAAATTGGCTTCAAGGCTTCATCATTTGCCTTTATCTCATCCCATATATTTACTATCTTTGTTAATTTTTCATAAAATGAGGGCCAATCAATTTTATTAACTAAATACATGAGAGCTTTCCTTTGCTTGTCCTCATATTTTACATCCAATTCCACATGCATTGCCCATAATTTTCTTTTTTCTTCTTCAAAATCTTTTGTAGTATAATACTATGGCCTTTGTGGTGTATTTGGAATCCCAATAAGAGGAGTGGATTTAAAAGGCTCCACTGGTGGGTGAGGATAAGTAATTCTTGGCTGATGGAACGTCCCATCAATTTATTCTCTAATTCAATCCTCTTTTGAACTTCTTTATTATATGCAGCCAAGACTTTCTCATATTTTTCCTATAGCTCTAGTTTTTCTCTCTCGTCCCTTTGAGCTGTGACTAAGGTGAAGTTGGCTGATCCAATAACTAGCTTTGTTGCCTCTTCAGTGGTAGTTTCTTCAACTCTCTTCACTATTAGGCTGCCTATCAAGCTAGTATCATCAGGATGGGAAGAGCCAGTCCTGGATCCCTTTCTAATTGACCAAATGACTAATGCAACATGGTCCTCACTAAATTTAGCACCTTTCATTTCTTTCTTCCCCTTTTACTCTACACTCATTTTATCTATAATAGAATTAAAAACCATAGCATATGCAATATCCCAATTGGGTAGTAGTAATACCCCAGATAATTTTATCATTTGTCTCCCTTCTTCAGGGGTCAAGTTCTTGAATTCTTGCATTATCTCTTCCTTGACTTGGTTTTGTGCATCTACTTCTTCCATTTTTGGATGTCCTATTTTCAATCTATTGCATCTTTTCTCAAACTTTCCAATGTTTTTTCTCCAAGAAAATTGGTAAAAGGCTCTAGATTTAACAAAATTATCATCAAAGATAAATTCATGGTTGGTCTATTCCATTACAGGGTCAAACTCCTTTCCTCTGTAGTCTGCCACTATTAACTCAAGGCTTGGCATTAGAGATTCTTGAGGATTCCCCTCTTCTAAATCTAATTGAGTAATAAAAACTCCCCCTTTGGGATCCCAACTACTCCACCTGCTCCCTAGTGAGCTGTTCATCTCCTATTTGTAATGGGGACTAAGTGGGTGAATATTCCTCAATTTTAGGTGTTTGTTCCTTTACTATTTTCTGCCTCTTGGGCGAGGGCTCATCAAGTCTTTCCTCAAGAACAACATTGGTTGATCCCATTATCTATTTTCCTTTATGTATGGTGGCTCTTTTATTTTGGATCACATTATGGCGCTCTTTTATTTTGGATCACATTATGACCAGGTCTCTTTTGAACAATCAACTGCCCTGATCCTACCGTAGGAGTAAAAGATAATCTCCTCATGACCTCTTTGGATTTTTCTAGAAAATAATTGATAAAAAATAATTTCTTTTCATTCATGACCTCCATAATTTTAGGAAAAGTGGTCATTAGTTTATTCAACCTATTTGCCTCTATTTTGGCATCTTTTAGAGGCTTATAGTTATTATCAAAATAATGAATGAATTATAAAACCCTAGAACAAACCCTCTATTTTTCCTTTTTGATCTCCTACTCTTACAAAGAGAACTCATTCCTTATTATGTCTTTAGGAAAATAAAATTGGTCTTTTGCACCAACTTGAGCCCTTTTTCTGAACACATCAAAGAATCCTTCAGTGTCACAAAAATGGGGATGAGACACAACCATCTTGTACTAGTTCAAGAATTTATACAAGAATAACCAACTACCCTTTGTGATTATGAAATGATGGGCCATTGTACAAGTGGGGAAAATTGAGCCTTTGCCTCTTCTAGCCAATTGTGCTTCCTCCAATCCTCCTAGCTACCATAGCATCTTAGTTATCCCTACCTTCAAAGGCACTTGGTAGGGTAGTACACGGGGAGTCCCTTGGAAACTATAAACCTTAAAAAATATTAAAATAGGGTATGGTATGACATCTTCCCAATTGTGGGACACTTTTAAATCAAAAGGATTATCCATAGGTTTGATAAAATTCATCAGTGCCTTGGGAACTCTGGGATTGTCCCTTAATAAGAAACACTTTAATATAGAGGAAAAATGCGTATCAAACCCAACAAAACTAGCCTCCTTTGCATCCTGGGTCATTTCTACACTCTACAACTGGATTGGCAGAGCCTCTTCTTCATATTTTTGGTTTAGGACCATCTCCTTTTTGAAACATGTAACCCCTTTAAATAGGAACATGTCTATTAATAATGAATAATGGCCAAGTATTTTTTCCACCTTGCTCTTTGGAATTCCAACTAATCCTATATGGATCTCTTCTACTAAATAAGATGCAAAATAAAAAATAATATTGACACCAAAAGAAGAGATCTGAGTCAACATATACATAAATTTTATTCGCGCAAAATTTTGCATCCTCACCAAAAACCCTACACAGAGTCATATATATTTCTATGGCCCTAAAAGTTAAAAATTCCTTTTTAAAAGGCTCTTTAATAGATGTTGTAACCACTGGAAAATTTTCAACTAAACCCAAGTGTGCCCTCAGTGCACCCTGCCTAATCTTATCTCTCTTAAACGAGTATTCTTTCCCCAGTCCTGCCAGGTCAATGGTTACATGATAATCTTAAAATGGTTCTAAACCAAAAACTTCTCAAATTTCTTCAACATTTATTCTTACTAGGCATTGCCCATCTATTCTTCTCACTATCCTGGCTGCTAGGTCATAATTTTGGGTAATGGCCATGAGTAGGTTAGAATCTATAAAAACACTAGGGACCACTAGTTTTCCCAAATCAAAATTCCAAATGTTTCCATAGGGAGCAAAAAATTTTCTTTCTAAGAACCACTTCTTAAAAATATGGAGACTTGTTTTAGTAGTAGTAGCATCCCTAACCCAATTCCCTCTATCATATAAGCCACCAACAATCTTGAGCCTAGGGTTCATAGAAATTAGCTTTTTCATTTGGGCAGACTTAGGAAATAATTCAAGAAGGTCATCATGTATATTTCTACTTTCATAATCTACCTTTCTTGAGAAAACTTTCTTTGGAGGCATGTTTACTAGTGACACAAAATACTAGAATTCTTTACTATGGATTTGGATATTAACTTGGCTATTTTTTATTCTTTTACTATGATTCTGCACACATTGTGGATACTGGAAGTTCTTTCATGCTTTGATCACACATGGAACAATTCTTCAATGGATCTTAGTTCTGTGAAATTTTGAGATTCATTTGCATAGGGAAGAAATGGAAAAATCTTTGCAATATATCTTTGGTTCTAGTTCACACAGGCAACTTTCAATTTTTATAAATGAATTGTAAGGAGAAACAGGGTGGCATCACCTTCTAATTTTGAAAACACACCATTGATTCTAAAAAAATTGACATTCTAGGAATAAAATCATGAATGAATCACTTTCAATTTTCCACATTGGCAGTCAATCCAATCAAGTTTATCCACATAAGCTTTTCCTTCCACTTCTGGCAACTTATTTTGGACCCATTAACACTCATGGACATGTGTCACACTCTCGCTATGTTGTTATGCATAAAGATCAAGCAGCCTCTGCATGTGACATAATGACCATTGTTGATGCATCTTGATTTGATGATGTATATTTTACAAGTGTTTTAATGCAACTATGGTGGGTCCTTCTTATTTTCCTTTGGTTTCCATGTCACATGCACTAAAGATCGAGAAAGTGTCCATAGCGACATGGCACCCACCGTTGATCTAAGAAAATTCGATGGCCTCAAACAACACAAAACCTCTTCTAAGTGTGAATCCATGCGACATGTGACATTAGACCACCTTGACATGCTGGCATAGTCATTTATTACAGTTAACCCTTTTGGCACTACTTTTTTAAAATAGGTCCCATCATGTTTTTGATTCATGGGAAGTTGACATGTCACTACCGGCGAAGTTCTCATAATTTTTGGTTGTGACATAGCTACCAACATATATTTCAAATAAATTTGACATCATGAAAAAAAAGCATGTTTATCATTATGATACTTTATTTAATGCACGTATGACATTCTATAATGATGACATGACTTATTAATGACAAAGAAACTTTACAGTGCCCATCTTTAGTGTTGGCCCTATTGTGTTTCATTTTTGTGGGAGGTCACCATGTCATGATTGAAAAAAACCTTGCGAGTCCCAGTGGTAACATAACAACCACCATAGATCTTAAAGGATCGAATGATGCAGACAAAGCACATCAAAGCCATATTAAATATCAACTGGGTCCCATAGGTGGTATTTTCTTGGTCGCCATATTACATGTTATAAAATGAATACAACTTTCTATAATGACAATGTGACTATTGTAGGTCTTAGAAAGATCTAATGGTAAAGAAAAATTTGGGAGATTATGAAGCAAAGATGAAAAATGTTAAAAAGTTCTTGAAAATAAATACCTTTTCAAAAAATGATTTTTCCCACCCAATTAATAAAGTAAAGGAATATGACTTAAAGGGCTTACTTAGAGCACAACATGCAATATATTAATTAGTTTTTTCCTTAGGGTTAACAATTTTAAAAGGAACCAAATCGTAATTTGCTCATAAAAACCAAGGAAAAATTCACAAAATAACATATTCATAAAAACATGAGGTAAAACCATGACCAACAACTACTTGAGAGAATTAGTTCAAGACAAAGAGGTGACGATGGAATATGTTAACACAAAATAACAAATTACTGATATCTTCACAAAAGCTCTACCTAAGGATGCTCATGAGTATCTAAGAGGTAAACTAGGGGTGATCCCCCTATCAAAGGCTATCTAAGTAATAGAAGGAGTGCCCTACATCAAACAAGCTGAATGTCATATGTTACTAATTGATGCAATGGATCTTACTTTAGGAGTTTCCTAAAGTAATCAAAGAACTAAAACTACAAATTAGTCACAAGCAAGGTGACAGAGGGAGAACCTGAAGAAGTTATATTTGCATGTTGAGATGACAAGTCTTTGGCATTGTTGTCAAAGAGGGAGAAATAAAAAAATGAATTAAACTAATCCTAGAGGAAGAGATTTACTGATCAAAGGGAAAAATAAGAAAGAGGAAGATAGTTACTGATCAGGAGAAATACAAGAGATTACAGAATGAACAAAGAGGGAGAAATCCTAACACTTACCTAGTAAGAGGGAGATAATTGTAGAAAGGAGATATAAGAAGTAATTTAGAAGTAGTTATAAGGATGACACAAAGGAGTTTTGTAACCTATTTAGAAGTTGAAAGTTGCTAATAGAGGGAGAGAGTTCAATACAAGGAATTATTTTCTTTTTGGTATTTTGTTGGTCTTACTATTTTAACCTAGTCAATTTGGTTGATCAATTTAGTTTTCCATCAATGCCAAAGAGGGAGATTGTTGAAAGAAGGGGATTGTTAAAAAGAAATTGATACAAGTATAATGAACATGTTTCAATCATTATTTTGTCACTGATGTCAAACCTACTATTTTTTGGTAAGAAAACTACTTATATGATTTAAGTACTATCACTTGTTTAATTGATGAAGAGGATTTGATAAAAAAGATGTAACAAAAGCACCTAGAGGAAAGGTTGAGTTATGATATACAAAGGAGTACAAGAATTAGTTAAGACGGTGATAACATGGTGTATTGATAATTTACTTAAGGTTTCAAAGGTTGGCTATAGTAAGAAAAGTTTAGAAGAACAAGTTAAACAAAGTTTGTTTGCAAAGCTTGACCAAGTGGATAGTAGGTGCCAAGTAGAAAATTAGTTGGAACTGAGTAAAAATTCATTTTTAGTGCAAGCCAAACAAAAAAATGGATGTCAAATAAAGTTTAGTTGATTTCAAGCACCAGTAAACTTTTGTTCGTGCCAAGTGTTTCCATAGAGGATGTCAAACAATGCAGTATGTGTCGAGCATCAGAAGCAAGTTAATGTCGAGTGGCTGCATTACTTGAAAGATTGTGAATTCAATAGATCTGAGCTGACAAGTTTATTTTCTTGGATTACAGACCAAGTGGAAGATAAGATTCATGAGTTGGTGGCACAAAATTCATGGTAAACCATATTGATGGAAATTCAAAGAGGATTGAAGGAGAAGTTTCTAGAAGTGATATGGAATTAGGGGTAGATTCATTGAATCCTACCTAATTTGTCATAAACCCTAAATTGGACTATGGAGAATGAACGACAAAAGAACTTAATTTTTTATTTATAGGGATGGATAGTCAGAAGAAAGGGTCATCATGTGTGAGAACCTAAGGGTGACAAGGAGTCAAGGGTTTTGCTTCATCAAGTGACCTAATTTAAAAGTCTACATTGGCGTGTTAAGAAAGAAGACTTAAGGGTATGAATTCTTGAAGGGTGAACAAGCTATTAGAGATGAAGAGTGTGAAAGACAAGAAAAATGGAGGACTAAAATAAAGATTTGTAATCTACAAATGGATTTGTAAGTTGTTATCAAATCAAGCCTTACTATTACTCTCTAACAATTATATCAGTCTAGGGTAAATCCTTTGGATTAAGGTTGACCTAACAATCATTTGTAAAATCTTTTAACCGGGTGACATTCCAAGTGAATGGTCTAAAGTCCTCTAACAAGGCTCACTCCAAACAAGGTGATTGAAATCCTTTAACATAGTCACATTTAACAGTTTGTATTTTAACCTTTAATAGAGTTGGCCTTTCATAGGGCATCACTTTAGAAGAGTGAAAAGTAGTAGCATATTATTGGTGGTTTTTCCCAAATTGGGTTCCCATGTAAATCATTGTGTCAAGTGTGTTTCTGAATCTACCATGTATCATATCTAAGATAAGCTCTAGCATGTTGATACCCATTAGTCATAATGACATAATTCCTCTAATCTCTAAGTTTATCACCATCACGTTATTTTGTGCATTGAATTTGGGAGAAAGATGGATAACTAAGGGATGTCTAAATCTCATTCTAATCCACCTATTTTGTTGCATCTCAATGATATTAAAAATTCCCCTATCTCTTGTTTGTAACCAAATAAAATTGTGAGGGGATATATGCTCTCTACACCTAATTCTAGGTGGAATAGAATCATAGCTTTCTCTGATACCACTACAAACTTGGAATATTATATGATTAATTGAATTTATGTAATCTTTGATATATTGTTGTAGATCCTATTTATAAATATGAGTAGTATCACCAATATATGAAATTTCATTGAAGTCTTCCTTAAAAGGACTAGTTTTTGGATATTCATTCCTCATAGGAAGACCGATCCTCATTTGCAACTCATGGAATCTATCATTTCTTGACTGTCATTTTTCTTGATTCTACACAAATGAAATGAATTCTCAAAGTTGCAACTCTACAACATATAGATTTAGAAAATACCTAGGATGATGCCCTAATAAGAATCCATACAAATAGAATTCACACATTAATTTTTGAACTATTGTAACTATTGATATATGATTGAAAAGATCATTTGAGTTAGAACATTGTTGTAAGAAGTGTTTTCAATCATTGTTTTGTCATTGATGTCAAACCTACTATATGTTGGTAAGATAATTTCTTATATGCTTCAAGCACTATCACTTAGTTGATTGATGAAGAGGATTTGATCAACAAGATGTAACAAAAGTACCTAGTGGAAAGGTTGAGTTATGATTATGTATTGAAGTGCAAGAATCAGTTAAGACAATGATAACATAATGTATTGATGATCTACTTTGGGTTACAAAATGTTTGGCTACACTTAGAAAGTCTAGATGAAAGAGGTTGAACAAAGTTCATTTTCTAAGCTTGACCAAGTGGATAGAAGGTGCCAAGTAAAGATAGTGCAAGTTGAGAAAAAAGTTAGTTGGAGCCGAGTGAAAGCATTTTCTAGTGGATGCCAAGAAAACTAATAGGTGCCAAGAAAGTTAGTAGATGTCGAGTAATTTTCAATATGTGCTGAGCACCATTAAAATCTAGTTGATGCCAAGTGATTTTATAGTAGATGCCAAGTAACAAAGTATGTGCCAAGCACCAGTAAATTGATAATGCTGAGCTACTACATTATGAAAAAGATCAAAGATTTGCCAAAAAAAAGCTGACAAGTTTGTTTTCTTGGAACTTGTGAATCAAAAGGAAGATAAGATTGATGAGTTGGAGGCACATAATCTTATGTAAACTATTTTGGAGGTGAATTCAAATGGATTCTAGGAGAAGTTTCTAAAGAAGACAAGATATGGGGTAGATACATTGTATCCTACCTAATCCATCAAAAACCCTAATTTTTGAGATGGATATTGAGTGGGAAAAAGATTTCTAATTCCCTATATCTAGGGATGCCTAGTCATGAAGTAAAGTTTGAGAGAGAGAGAAGGAGAGGTCAAAAAGTTTTTGGATGCAAAAATTTGACAAGAAGGAGGAAGAAGGGTTTGCTTCATCAAATGAACTAAGTGAAGAAGTCTGCAATGGAAAACTAAGAAAGAAGACTTAATGAAGATGAATTCTTAAAGGTGAACAAGCTATCATAACTACAAAGATTGGAAGCCAAGAAGAGTTGAGGACTAAATAGTGATCTGTAATCTGCAAGTAAGGTTGTAAGTTGTATCAGATCAAACTCTACTGTTACTCTCTAATAATTGTATTAGATTAGGGTAAATCCTTTGGAGAAAGGTGACTTAACAGTCATTGAAAAATCCTTTAATAGGGTGGCATTCCAAGTGAATGGCCTAAAGTCCTCTAACAAGACTCACTTTTAATAGGGTGATTGAAATCCCTTATTTGGGTCACATTTAATAGTGTGTGTTATAACCTTTAATAGGGTTGGCCTTTAACAGGGCATCACTTTAGAAGAGTAAGAAAGGAGTAGCATGTTTTTGATTAGATAAACAGGTTTTACAGGGACCCTGAAATCCAAGAGTTAAAACACTAACAAGGCTGATAATAAGCATGAAAAGCCCAGCCAAACAAGTTCCAGCTCAAAGGCTGAAAATAAGCTCAAGGCCCAGCCAAGAGACAAAAGCCAAAGAAAAGGCTAGGAACAGAAACAACATGAAACGTCCAGGGAAAAAGCCTTTAAAAAAAGCCAAAAAAAGGTACAAAAAGAAACAAAAGAACAGGCAAAGGATTACTCCTAGTTCTTTCTCTCCAGGTCTTGCATGACCTGAGCAGCCTCATAGGCCATCTTGTTCTCCTCAGCCTCTTCCTGGTGTACCCTTTGATCCTCTTGGTCCTGACCATTGTTGATGTTTTCCTTTGCAATGTCGACCCCCATCCTGGCTTCTTCCTTGTCTTTGCCATCCTCACCATCCTTCATAACTCTATCTTTGATCTAGCCCATTAAGGATATGATGTTGCTGTTAATGGAGCTAAGCATCAAAATCATCTGATTCGAGAGATTATAATTATAGATTTTGAGAGTGTTGATCCTTCTCTCTACCAAACTAAGCCTCTCACCATTTTCATCTCTTTTATTAGAGTCTGCTCCATCCTTATTATTCTCCTTATGACCCACCTACTCTTTGACCTCGTCTAGCTCACAGTAAAGCCACTTGATTAATCTAAAGTTATCAATAATGCTACATTGTTCAAGAGATTCATCTCAATTTCCCTAGCTTTGTCTGGAATAGCCACAATAGTCGATTCAATGAGTTCTTCAAGCCTCGTCTCTTCTTGGTTATCCACAAGGACCTACAGGATCATGGCCTCTCTAAAAATGCCCATTTTCGATGTCTTAACTTTAAATTTTTTCCAAGATTTCCTCTGTTATTTACCTGCACCTCTCCACCCTCGATCTTAGAATCCAGATGTTGTTCCTCAGGTTGTGCATGAATATGGATAGGTGATAGGGGTAGCGAAGACATGTCCTGTTCTTGCTGCATAATCTTTTCCTCCAGGCCCTCCGTCTTGCATTTCTTCACTCCTCAATCCTCCTTAATTTCCTCCTGCATCTCCATTTCCTCCTCTTTCATCACTACATCCTCCTCCTCTTCACTGTCATCCTTCACATCTTTCACAAGATGCTTTTGCCCATGATCCCTAGGACTTTTTCTGCTGGGGGTGATGGAGGAAGGTGAGTTCTTGATTTGATGGGTGGCTTTTTTATCAGCGGATGAAATCATGTCATCCTCAGAGCTAAAGCTCTGAATTTCATTTGTGTTTGAAGAGTAGCTGGAGCTACCAGAGGTCACATTCTCAGTTTGAGGGGGATCCTTTCTTATAGTCTGAGCCTTAAAATGCTCATAAATAAGTAGCAGGAGCCCCTCATGCAACATGGGGTTATTAGAGGGCTTCTTTTTGAAGCTATTAGAAAGGAGTAGCATGTTACTAGTGGTTTTTCCCAAATTGGGTTTCCATGTTAAATCAGTGTGTCATGTGTATTGATGGATGTGTTGTGTTCTATGCTTTACATTTTTGCATGTTAGTTAAATAGTAACATATCAATTTTGGTTTACTCATAATGATTTCATGCATGATCAAGAATTTTAAATGGGTTCACTGAATTGTAAAAGTTTTATTTTGACATCTGGACCTTGAATAACTAATTCACCCCCCCCAAACCCTCTCATTTATTCTAAAGAATTCCAATAGTAACACTAGTAGTTAATCAACCATGAAATCAAAATCATTATCATAGTCTAATTTCATTTTGAAAATGATTTGATTAATTTTCCATAGCAAAAATTAGTTCTTAAGAAAAATGGAATACATTCCTAAAGGTTTCTTTAGACAATTCAAGTGTAGAGCATTTTGTACTACATGCTCTACCTTTCTTTTAGTTTCATCTCTTTCTTTAGTTACCTACTCCAACTATTATTGCAATTATTTTACATGTTGTTGATATCTTTGGGTAGTATGTGAAAGGTATTTGGGTAGAGCTATGGAAGTAGATGGTTGCTGATCAAGTTGTGTCTTAGCAACTTGCAATTGCTGTCTTAACATTTCTATTTGGTCTTCATGCCCAATTTTCACAACAACAATCTTACATCTAACAAGTACTACCCCTTAATTTAATGCATTCAATTTTTCATCTTTAGATTTATTTTGGGCTTCTAAATTTTCTAATTGCCACTACAATTGTTCTTTTTCTAACATTTGAGCATACATTTCATCTCTTATTCTCTTTTCTTCTTCAAGCTCTTTTTCCTTTTGTGAGAGAAGAATGACTTTTCTTAGTTGCATTTCCTATTCAGTAAGAAATTTTCTTATTGGTACCTATGCTATTTCTTATCCTTCCACTATTTCCTTTCCCCCTCTTCTCTTAAACAACCCTTCATCTTCAGATTCATTCGGTGCTTCAAATTATTCTTCCACTTCCTCCTTTTGAGAACTAGAACCACTTGCATTAGGAAGTTTAATTGTATTTATTGGTCTAGAGGAACCATTAATAGAGCCAAAATGTTCTTGATAACTATGTAAATTATCATCTTTTTGATCAATAACATGGTCATGCACTTTATTTATTCATCTTGAGATGGTTCTTGTAGATTTGATTGAGGATTTTTGGCTATATCTAGAGATACTTGAAAGGGTTCATTTGTTTCTTTTGTAGAATGCTCTATCTCAAGAATATTTTCTTCAATAGGAGGTTCTTATGTGCCCCCCAATGAATCATTTAATTTCTCAATGGTTAGTTCATATTGTTCATGCCTTCTTGTACTTACTCTGTTTCATTTTGAATAGGGCTTTCTTCATAATATTTCTTCTTTGTTTTACCTAAAGTTTTTGGTTTCTTTATAAGAAGAGTGGTTAGCTTTGTAGGCTTTAATTCAGTTGAGAGAAACCTAGGGGAACAATGGAAAACATTAGAAATTTCTCTCTACATTCCTTGTTTTTGCTTCCATTGATATTTAGGCTTTGACATTTCTTTAGCCCTAGGTTTTTGTTTCTCTTCGATTCTAGGCTTTTGTATCTCTTTAGCCTAGGTTCTCATTTTATCCTCTTAACTTTAGGACTACTACTGTAGCCTTCCCCACTTAAGAAATTATACCAAGATTCTTCCCTTAATGCATTTTTCATGAAATGATGCTTTAAAATTAAATGCATGAGAGCTTGATATCTTACCTCTTTCTGCTTTTTCCTAGCATTATGGACTAATATTGATAGTTGATGGAGGAGAAATTCTAGAAGATTAACCCTAAGCTTTGTTATTTGTTCTCCATAACAGATATAACATAGAATTTCAAACCATGCCTGAATACCAATGGATACTATCCATCACATGTAAAATATTTCATTAGCACCATTACTGGGGCTTGCCATGACTTAGACAACAAGACCCAATTGATTCCTTTGGTATTATTGTTACTTTTAACCAATTTTTTTTTGTCATCTTCTTGAGCATTATAAAATTACTAAACTAATTCTTCCAAATTTGTTGTTCACCTAGTAATTGTCTCTCCTTCAATTGGTACACCTAAGCATTGGCTTATAATTTCTGTGGTGACATGAATAACCCTCCCATGAACTTGGGTAACATTTACATGAAAATTTTGAACAAACTCATTCACCAATTCTTTATCAAAACCCTCATACATCTAGAGGATATCCAAACACCTTGTTGGTGAGTTCTCTATTTTTACAATTTCTCCTTTTATTCAAAAGAGAATTACTTATTGTTGGCTTTGGAGTGTCTTGTTCATAAAAAACCCCTAATTCTAAAAACCCTAGGGATGGAAAAAACCTTATTCTATTCTTTTTACCCTAGGACATTCTTTTTATTCATTATCTTTTTGTCTTTACCTTTCCCAAAACTGGTCACTTCTGCCCTATCCAAGGGTGAGTAATACCAAAACACCCATGCAAGAAAATCTCAAAATTTCAAACATAAACATGAAAAAAAATCATCCAAAATAACATGGTTTTCAAATCTTCCCAACATACCCACAAACATACAAACATTCAAACAACAACAAGGTAGCATAGGCATGAAACAAGAATGAAATTTGAACAAGGGAGATGACAATTCCTACCTTCACAAAGAGGTAATGGCAATGAACAAGTTTGAGTAGAGCTTTCCCCTTCCTTGCTCCAATCTTCCAAGACTCCTCTCTAAATCTAGAGATTAGGTAACAACCTCAATTAGTCCAAGAAGGGCCTCTAAATAAGCCTCAAACTCAACCACCCAAAAGGATCAATAACTTCTCCCACCCACTTACAATTCTAGAAACTCCTAACTCAACCCACACTATGGTTAAACACTAAGTGGAGGTGAGGTAATGAAACTCATGGTAGCCATAGTCAATTTTCGCACAATAGCAAAAAGAGACTTTTTGAGTGGCCTCAAAAGTCAATAAAAGGGGCTTAGGGGTTGGAAAAGACCCCTAACCCATCCCCATACCCCTTGGGTATAAATATTTCATGATTTGAAGCCTTAGGAATAGGTTTAGAGCCAAACAAAAGCTAGGAATATAATTAGGACCAACTAACAACTCTAAAATGCAGATTAAGCACTAATTTGGATTAGGGATGACTAAAATTGATTAAGAACCAAATTAGCAAAAGATACTAACTTAATCCGACCTAGGTCCAAAGGGTACACAACTAACCCTAATCAGTACACTAAAGAGCATACACAATTCACGAGTGTCAAGCGACACTAAAAGAACATAGTTACGAACACTAACATTCACTGAACACGAAAGATACATACATACATCTCACAATTCAATACTTGAATTATGAACAACAAGGTTTCCAAAATTAGCACATAGAGATCAGTTCTGTTCCTCCGTCGATTTTCTCGGCTAAAATATTTGCACACTCATTGCACACATCAGTAGTCCCAAAAATCACATGTACATATGTATGTATACGTATCAAAAATTCACATAAATTGAAACATACATCAATCAGGGTTTCTTGCATCCTACTTATATCCTTCATCATAAAGATTCCAAAATCAATGTGTCAATCCTACATTTACTAATTTCATCAACATACATATACATGAAACATTAAATGACAAACGTCAATTATATCTGAAAGCAACATCACACAACATGAAATAATATAATATGTTCAAGTATTGGATAATGTCTCGACATCTCGAGTTGTGAGTATCAAAATGATAAAGTAACAACTAAGGCTACGTAGGGTCGGGGTGAGGCCTCACACAAATATTACTATGATCAACAAACCATTATCAATTTCTCTCAAATACAAATTAAGATTTGTCATACCTTTAACAAATCCAAGCTTTGTCAAATACTTATCCAAACTTTTACACCACATTCTAGGTGCTTGCTTCAGACCATATAGAGTTTTCTTCAGTTTGCATACCATCTCTTTGTCTTTTGTCAGAGGGAAACCTTTAGGCTGCTCAAATAAATACTTCTTCTTCAAGTTATCCATTTAGGAAAGTTGATTTAACATCCATTTGATATACTTTGAATTTCTTATTTGCTACATTAGCTAAGAACATTCTTACTACTTTAATTTTTGCTACAAGGGCATAAGTTTCTTCATAATCGATGCCTTCTTTCTCTAATTAACCTTTGCACACAAGTCTATCCTTTTTTCTCACAACTTCACCTTGTTCATTCATCTTGTTTTTGAATACCCATTTGGTTCCTATCACATTCTTGTCTTTCGATCTACGAACTAAGTCTCATGTTTCTTTACATTACAATGATGAGATCTTATTTGAACATGTTGGTAACATTCTTCTTAATCTCAAGGAAAATGCATTACAATGGTCTTCATAATTCAACACAAAACCACTTTTACTACATTCCTTTAATATGAGCCTTTAACTAAATATTTGTTGTAGTAAATGTGCAACATGAATCATTTAAATCCTTGACCACTCTACCTCAAAATAAAACCAAATACATTCAAGAGACATTACCACATGCTTTAAATTCACAAAATACAAATTGGCTTTCTTATCATCATCATAAATTTGATCATAATATTCTGGAACTGAAATTTCAAAGAAAAACTAGACCTTTTGATTAGTAAAACCATTTCCATCTTGTTTTGCTTCAATCCTTTTCATATCAAAGAAACCTAATACTTGTGGATGGCACAAACATCTACCAAAGCTTGTTGACTCATATTAGTTCCCATGTCCATTAATGTGCATAAATCATGCCTATTTTTATACATATATGGCATCATCATTAATATGTAAATAAAAAGGGGAGGAATCTAATATTTTGCCTTGATATCCAGACTAATGAACTAAAACAAAAGAAGTAGTATCTGTTATATTTGCAAAAAAATAGTTCCTTGTAGAACAAAACTATTTTATTTATTTATTTTTTTAAATAAAAGAGGGGATCCAATTCTTCCTTCATTTCTTGAATCCAGTGATTATCTTTACATGCTTCATCTGCACTTTTAGGCTCATTTTGAGAAATCAGAAATAATTCCTCATTAACTCTATTTCTTGTCATCACACCTTTGTCTTTACTTCCAATTATCTTCTCTGGAGGGTGATTCTTTTTCATGTTCCTATTAGATATAGGAGTTTCTAACTCAAATCTTATCTCTTATCTTGGTTCATATCTCTATTCTCCTCTTTTCTCAACAATTTGCACATCATTCTGTAGATCATTGTTAGTCTCAAAGAAAAATTCAACATTCTTTCTAACAATTCTAGAATTATCTTCTTCTTCATTAGAATTGTAATTTATCATCTTTTCCTTAGTTCCAAACTTTTCATCAATCTTTACATTTGTGCATTCAACTATTGTCTTAGTTATGCAATTAAAACATCTATATGCCTTTATTTTTAATGAATAACCAAGAAACATACCTTCATCACTTCTTGATTCAAACTTACCAATGTCATCGTATCTCTTAATGTAACATTTGCTTCCAAATATTCTAAAATATTTAATTGATGGTGAATGATCAAACCATATTTCATAAGAGGTTTTGCTCATACCTGTTCAAATTTGTACTTTGTTCGTAGTGTACATTGTTGTATTGACTGCTTCTCTCCAAAATGTCCTAGATACATCATTCTCAAACAACATCACTCTTGCTACCTCTAAAATTGATCTGTTCTTTCTTTCTACAATCTCATTTTTCTCAAGAGTCTTGGGTGAAGATTATTGTCTTTTCATTCCATTCTCTTCACAAAACATGTTAAACTCTCTAGAGGTGAATTCTTTTCCTTTATCTGATCTCAAACATTTTATCTTAACACCAGATTCATTCTTAACTCTATTCTTAAATATCTTAAACTTCTCATAAGATTTAGATTTCTCTTTAATAAATTCTACTCACATCATCCTAGTGAAATCATCAACAAAAATCATTAAATATCTTTCTCCATAGAATCCTCTTGTTCTGGTAGGACCACTCAAATTTGTGTGAACAATTTCCAGCTTCTTTGTTGTAGTAAACTTCTTACTAGGAAATGATACTTTATTCTACTTAGCCAAAATACACTCTTTCCAAACAATATTAGTGGGCTTTGTAATCTTAGGCAAGTCTCTAATTGCAAATGTACTATTGATTTTTCCAATATTATCAAAGTTTATATGGAAAAATCTCCTATGCCATGACCAATTGTTATCTAGCTTTGCAATTAAACATGTCATTTTAGTAGGATTCAACTAAAATACATTACCTCTTGACCTTGTTCCTATTCCAATCATCTTACCATTCTTATCCATGATGGTGCAAGTCTTATCTGTGAACTACAATTGATAACCTTTGTCCACCAACTGTCCAACTCTCACCAAGTTATGTTTTAGTCCATCAATAGAATAAACATCATCAATGTTATTTTTACCATCAAGAGTAATGGATCATATCCCTATTATATGATAGGCTACATTTTTACCAACTCTAAGAATACCTTCGTCATGATTCCTAAACTTAACAAATTTACTCATATCGCTAGTCATGTGATGTGAAAATTGATTGTCTATTATCCAATCAGATTTCTTTTCAATTTGGGGAACTAGAACTCTTTCTTCCCTAATTTCTCTATCTAGATCATGTTCTTTAATAGCCACAAATCCTAACTCATTGTCACTTTCACTTTGAGCTCTTTTATTGGATTCTTCATCTTCATTAGCGTACAAACAATTTCTATCTCTCCTAAGCTTAAACTTTCCCTTATAATTTTTCTCTATTTTAGGATATTTAGATGCATAATAACCAAACTCATTACATGTCCAAAATTTAAAGATATCCTTACCATCTTTTTTTCGTCTCACAAGAAGTGTTATACCTTCCTAAATCTTCTTATCTTCATAAAATTTTGTTTTGCTACTACTAGAAAAATCTCCAATGTGTGCTTGTGCTTCTGGATAGGCTTGGTCAAATATTAAGGGCACTGAAGGATGTCTCTACTCTTGTTAATTCTCCATATTGTCTCAGATCCACTTATATTTCTTCCAATCTTCCAAGAAACATTTCTCTAGTAAATTCCTTAGTGCATGGTATTAGTAGCTAAATCATATGAGCTACTTGCTTGAATGGTGGTGTTAGAGTCTTCAAGATCTTTCATACAACTTCATCTTCTTCCTTGGTTCCACCATGTGACTTGATTCTTACAAAAATCTCTGATATCCTACCAATATAGTTTCTTATAGATTCATCTTCCATCATTTTAGCATCTTGAAATTTACATATCCAATTTTGCAGTCTTACTATTTTTGTATATTTATCACCTTCAAAAATAGATTCTAATGCTTTCCAATTGTCATGAGATGTTTGAAGTGATTTTACCTAACTGTATTCATTCTATAGAATAGTTGATAGTAAATCTTCTTTGGCTCTCATGTTACACATGACTAGATCTTTCTTTGCCTTATTACATTCTTCAAGCTTTTCCTCTTTCACAATCATCTTGCTAGCTTTTGTCAAAAGCCAATAACCTGGACCCATGCATAGCAGATGAGTCTTCATCTTCTCCTTCCAACTATCATAGTTGGCCCCATAAAATTTACTATCCTTTCTAAAAATATTCTCTATTGATATTCCAAAGCTGTAAAGCTTGTCCTTCAAGGACCTGATATTTTGATATCAATTGTTAGAATATATAGTCCACCAATATAACTAAGAGATGGGGGGCTGAATTAGTTATCTAACTAATATCAAAAATATCAACCTTAATAAACTTTAACCATATGAGAAATATAATAAAAAACCACAACAAGATACTCATGCATAATTAACACAAGATATGTTAACTAGGGAAACCCTTGATCAAAGGAAAATTCTGGTGGGGATGGTACCCACAAGATGATGTACTAATATAAATATTCCTTGTTAGAGGATGGACCCTATTAGGAGTCTATAACAACATTCAATACATATCAGTCCCTATTAGGAGATTCTAACCCTATTAGGAGTTGTGGAAGATAGCTGGACCCACTTTCCAAACAACTTTAAGGTTAAATTAATGAACCTATTGTCTAAATGATCTCCATATTATTCCTTGTAGAATAATTAAAATGAAATTTTCTTCTTTCCTCTTCCTTTGTCCTTTCAATCAAACTTTTGGTCATTTATATCTTGTAACCAGATCACAAAGCTCACACCTAATAATCCCTTAGATCACTTACTTGCATTTAGTAAACACTCTACTCCTTTTTGCAATTCACATTCAATACAATGATTACCACACTTTACAAGCAAGGAACCATCTTTCCTTTACACTGTATCTTGAAAATAGTTCCTTGAGCCAAGCTTGCATCTTTCTCAATTAATTATAATAAGATAATTGATTAATTTACAATTACAATAGTACTGTTGGCTCATAGTCTATACAACTTCTCACACGTGCAATACTAGGGCTTGTGTACTTGTTGACATCACCATTAGAATTTCTTTTTTCACTAGCTAATTGCGCATCTCTATATTGTATCTTGGCTAAAAGATATAATGCAATCATCATAAATTGCTTAGTAATTACTGTATTTCTAAATTCCTCTCTATAAATTGGTTATATCTTCCATAAATCTTCGACTTACATCACATGCACTTAACGATGTCATTAGGATATAGTGTAGAACATGTCCATGACTACGCATCACTAGACAGAAAAAAACCTTGTCCATACAACTAAGACCTCTCTTTGCTACTCTGCTAGTCTTCATAGACTTACTGCTATTTTGACATCAATAACAAACATAGTCATGAATGCAACATGTTGATACTCTCTAATGCTTAGGATACTAGCCCAAAGGAATACCATCAACATTCATGCTAACAATATGTTCCTTTGAGGATGGGATTTTTTGAGGTCATGAGACAAATTGCAATGTTACAAGATACTAATTTCTCACTAGCTAAAGCAAGAAAAGGAACTTTCTTCCCTAACCATAGAGTATGGATGTTAGTTTAAAAAGGTTAAATGATATTAAGGGTTTTTATGCTAGATTAATGCAAAAGATAAACATAAACCCAAGGGGTGCCCATGAATTTGATTTTCTTGAAGATATATTCAGAAATGATGAAGATTTGGAGTCTCAAAAAATAAAAAATATTTGGAGTCTTCATGATAAGATTCATGAAGAGGATCCTAGTTATGACCCTCTCTCAAATTACAAAACTTTGGAGCAAAGATTGAGGATAATTTTGAATAATCTCACATAAATAAATGGCACAATGAATGAGAAATTAGGGAAGAGGAAAAAGATAAAGCTCATAGCTATGGAAAATAAAGAAATCCTTAAAGTATTATTATAGTCAAATGATATAGACCCAAAGGAGAAGAGGGGAAAAAAGAGGGCCAAAGAGGAAACACTAGCCCCTACTACTGAGACAAGTGAAGATCCTAAATCTCAAACTGGTTTGAGGATATATCAAAGAAAAAGATTGGGAGAAAGACATGTTGATCCAAACATAATTGAAGTCTCAAGCATGGAAGCTATTGTTGGTATCTCTAACCATTTTTGTCTATTAGTGTCAACCACTTAGTCATTTACAAAGTAGAGTCAGACGATCATCACTATAATCGAGATGCTCTATATAGACTAAGTCATGTACATAAGAAAATATGTACTGAGCTCTATAGGATCCAAGTAACTTTATGGTCACTGAGTATTTTACTATACAAATTGAGCTTAACAACGACCAAGAAAGTTTCAAGAATACAAGTGCTTAGCTACATAATGTGTGTCGAGCACAATACAAACCAAGCAACAACAATGTTGAGCATCAGAAAATAGTAAAGACCGAGCAATACATAGTTTACATAAAAGTCAGAAATGGAACAAATTATGAGGTAAAACATTTTTCAAACTAACTTGGAAAGAACATTTAATATATGTAGAGGTTTTTATAGAATATTTAATGTTTATAGAGCTTTTTATAGAGAGTTTACATATTAATGGCATGGATTACATATCCCTATGTTATGTGATCAATGATTTAGATGGAGAGGCTATGGATGAAGAAGACAATAGGGTAATGGCTACAAGACTTGAAGAAAGGATATTCGATGTGTAGAAGCTCACAAACACTCAACTGGACATGATGAATCAACTAATGCGTATAAATTAGGAACTCAATCGCAAGGATGTGCAAATTTAAAATCTCAAATCACATAAGGACATATTGAAGAATCAACTGAAAAATGAGAAAAAATCTATGGAGAGATTTAATAAACCAAAAGAGGTAATTAAATATTTTGAAGAACTTATGAATCCATCTAGATGTTCTAATGGGTCAGGACATTCATACATTGAATAAGGAGAATCATCCAGGAATGGAGAACTAAGGAATGCAAAGTCAAAGGACAAACCTGTCATGCCCTGAATTTGAATAGGAAAACACACACAATGTTATGCCCTGAACTTTAATGGAGGAACACAACCAATTTTTTTCCTTTTTCTTTTTTCTTTTTAAAGATACGTTAACATTTATTATTTAGTTTAATGACTTGGTGTACACTATGAAAGGGTTTACACTCCTATCAGGTTGCGGTTATACTTGTCTGTTACTCTGTATAGCTAAATGTGTGAGTTGTATTCTAAGATTATAGTTTATGATGAAGATTCAGAAATTGTTGGACTATTCTAAATTTTTTGATTAGATAAGAGGATACATTATCCTTACTTAAACTTGGAGTTGTTTAAGCTCGCTAACAGATCAAGATTGCTCCACTCAGGGTTTAGATTATGAGCCCTTATTCTTCTGCACCCAAATCGAGACACTCTGATGTGCAAGTGTAATTCAAATTATGTTAATATAGTGGTGATAGCACTAAGGATTGCAATGAGAAGATGAATTATTAATCAATTTATGTCCATTAATATCAAGGTTATCATTATATTAATTATTATTATTCTTACAATTGTTTTTGATAAGGTAAACAGGTTTTAAGGGGTCCTGAAACCCATAAGTTTAACAACAAGAAAGGCTGAAAATAAGCGAAAAATCGCCCAGCCAAATCATAATCCTTACGGCTGAAAATAAGCCCAAAGGCCCAGCCCGAAATAGCTGCCCACTAAAAAGGCCAGAGAACCAACCAGAAAAACAGAGACCAGACAAAAAGCCAAAGCCAGGAGAAACAAAAACCAAAGGACAAAGACCAAACCTAGCAGACTACTTCTCCATCTCGAGCATGGTCTGGGTAGCTTCGGCGCACTCTTGTTGCTCTTCTACCTTATGATCCTGGGCGTTCATCAAATCCTGCTCCATAGTGCTATCCTTGGCTTTATCCACATCCAACCTATCTTTGTCTATGTTCTGTTTATCATCTTCCTCCATCTGGTTCCTGTCTTTGAGATTATCCAAGAGAGAGAGGATGTTGTCGTTGATCGAAGCGAGGAGGGAGATCATTTGACTAGCCAGGTTGTGATTGTAGTTCTCAATATTTTTTACTCTCCTCTCCATCAGAGTCTCCTAGCTATTCTGGTCGCCTTGGCTTTCAGCACCTGTCTTGCTCTTGATTTTTTCCATTTGGGAAACCCTATCTCTGACATCCTCAAGCTCATGGAAAAGCCATTTTACTCTCCTCTCCATCAGAGTCTCCCAGCTGTTCTGGTCACCTTGGCTTTCAGCACCTGTCTTATTCTTACTATTGTTAGTTAACTAATATTATAATTATATTTTAAGTACACCTATACCTTCTATTCTTATTTTACATCTTTCATTTAAAAGCTAACATTATTATTATTTAATATTAAAACAAAGCTACTATACTTGAAATTATTGTTTAATAATAACTAGATCAAATTACCATCTAATCCCATACCACCTTACACCAAACTCAGATCGTCATCAATTATGGCTAATAACATTAGCAATGACCAGGAAATTATTTAACAACATATTTAAAGTTAAGTTCCCTACTTGTTTATTCTATCTATACTACTCTCAACCAAAATAATCATTAAATAATATAATATATTTATCTACCCATTACATCCCCAAATATCTATAATCCCTTTATACTATAATCAAATACCTTAAAATTAATGACATATTTACATTACCATCGAAATGATTAAATAACTATAACTAGCTTATACATCAATATTCACTATAAATATAACTTGCAAATTCATGTTTTCAAAATAAAATCAAAAGAAGATAAAACTAATATTCAAACCCTCTTATGAATAGATATATAGTTTTTATTTTTAAAATACCTCCAACTTTCTATATCTTATTCTCATCTAACTCTACATTCTATCTATTACATCCTATACTTGTCCCACTATGCTAGTCTTAACACTAACCTTACATATGTTTCCCTTCCTAATTTTCCATCACATCCCTAGTCACATAAAGCTAGGTGTCCTTGCAAGATTGATTTACTACAAGTGTCATATCATACAATCAAATGTCATTTACCCCTTCCTTTTTCCTTTCTAGGAAACTTGGACATGGAAAAGTTTTATAAGCTCATATCACATATTAAATCTGATTTCCTCCTACCTTGTTGTCACCTAGGTGTGAGTGGAGGTAGGTGGGAAGAAAGTGGGAGAGTGTGTGTGCTCTCCAAGGCACCCTCCTCAATAAATACCATCTTTTCCTTTCTTAATCTTAAGGAGAATGGTCGCTATCCAAGGAAACAAAATTTCAAACATTTTCAGCAATATTTAATTAGTCAAGTACTCCTCTTACATGCCCCAAGATGAGGTGCCTAGGAATGATTTCTGACTTGGTACTTAATGTTCTTATTTTATTTTATTGTTAAGCTTTGTGCATTGACATAGTAAGATGGTGCCTTAGATTTCATAGGGATATCTCAAGGTCAATAGTTACATTTAATATAGCATTATTATATTTTTATTAAATTTGTTTCTCTATTTGATGGTGATTAGGCATATATGTCTTATAGCCTATTGCTTGTTTGAATTTGTTTCTAGCTAGGAATGTCTATTCTTCTAGAGTCCTAGGTATGTTCCTATTCATTAAAATATTACTCTATAATTGGAGGGGCATATTTATCTCCCTTTCCATATAAATTCTAGAGGGATAAAAGAGCACTTTCAGCAAGTTCTTTCTTATGTTCTATACATTCTATATCTCTTATTTGAATTTCTTCTACTATAATCTAAGAAACCATCCTAGATTATTACAATGATACATTAGAGGTTACTGAATATGTTATGATAATCAAAATCAATGGACTTATTTATTCATTTTTACAAATAGCTCAATACAAAGGCACATACAAAAAGCATGACAAAAGTCTTAGATGAATAAACAGATTTAATCTAATTAGTGAGTAATGAAATATAGTAAATCATCTACTCAAGACCTAGCATTGCTTTCACATGCAAGGATCCAATACAATGATGTACATACACTTATTATTCAAGAGAATTGAAATGATAATCTCATTCTATGGGATTAATTCTGCTAATATGGCCATTCCTCCATGATGATTAAATTCAATCTTGCATTTTGCATAGAAATAAAAGAGCTCAATAACTTAAGATCCAAGATAACTTATCTTCCTACACATAATACATGCTTACTCCAATAATTCTTACAATGAACAAAAGGTGGTGAACTCTTTGTAATATGAAAACATAATAAAAATGCTATTCACTAACATAGATCTTTCACCAAATCTTCTTATCAATGAGAAGAAAAAACCCAACTTTTGGAATACATTTAGATGCCACAACAAAATGGAGCTTGCTCATAGCCCCAACTCTAATACAACAAAGAATGTCTTCATCTCCTATGCACATGGGATGACAATAAGAGCTCCAAGTTTTCAAGACCACCCCATAAGGACCTACAAATGAGAGATAAAAATAATGAACCATGGAGGCTCACCTCCCAACCTAGGTCTCAAGGAGACCACCCCCGCACTGGGGAAAAAAAGGCTCAATCAGGTCACATTCAAACAAAACCACAACAATAAGAACTATCATGATCAAAAAATTTTGCAACACATTTACAACCCCCACCCAGGTTTGCACATTGATTCACAAATGGAATCATATACATTGGGTGAAGGCGGGCTCTCAATTACGAGACTTGCCATAGCATACCATATCTGCAACAACAATTTTCATGCCCTTTCGAGGTTTTCACAAATCAACAGATTCCATGCCCTTTCGGGGCTTTCACAAACTTCCTACAAAGCATACTACCATCAACTATAACATCCTTGAAAACCCATACCCATAATCTTTCTTTTTACACCATCATCCTTTCTTATCACCCCAAAACAAGTTGTGAATGAATATGGCATACAATGGAGGCCAAATCCAAGGTTCTCAACTATATTTCAAGCCCAACTAACCCCTTCACCCAAGGCTTCTCTTCCCTCCCAAGGGTGAGTGAAGCCTTCATACCCATGAACAAATTTCAACATTCAAACAAAACAAGAAAACCAAACAAGAACCCCAAGAAAACTCATGAACAATATGAAAAATCACAACACCACACAACAAAAAGATTTCAATGTCAATACATGATTCCATATCACACACGTAGATCCTACAAGAAGCACTCTTACAATTTCCAACTTCAACTTCATGAGACGAAAAAAACAAGGTATGAAGCACTAACCTCCTTCCAAGCTATGGTTATCAAATGGTGATCAAGATGCTTCCTTCCTTGGCTTCCAAGCTTCTTCTTCCAAAAACCTATTTCTCTCTGCAATCAAAGGGTGGATAAACCACCACTAAGGTTGGCACAAGCTCCCTAAAAATACCTCCACTTTCATCCTCACCTACCCCTCTTACCTTCTTGTACCTTTCCACCAATAAGAACTTAACCAAGTGGTGTAATGAGGGAAGAAGTAATGTGACAATCTGATTTTCGAATTGGCTTAGAAATGACTATTTTGAGGGTATCCTAGGTCCCCTAGACCAACTTATGATTATATTTAGACCCCCAACCCATACTATTACCATGTGGGTAACTTATTTTCAAAAACTTAACACTTGGAAATCACTTTAGGCTCTCTAAAGTTCCTATCAAATTATAACTTGAATTCCATCAAGAAGATGAATCTTCCTAACCCTCTCCAAGGTGGGTTAATTGATTTCATAATGAGGATTAGGCTTAGGTTAAGTGACTTCATGCCAAAGAATCCTATTTGACATGTCATTTACACATAGAGAATATAAGTGTCAAATGACACACACACACATAAAAACACTTTACACATCACGATGACATGTCTCTAATTAAATAGGATCTTTGACTATAACACTCATGCACAATCACATTACGGAATAAACACAATACAATGAGGTTTTGAATCTTCCAAAGATTCACCTTGGCTTTACCGTGTTCACATAAGATTGAACCTTGTTTTCCCCAATTATCTCCATGGTTCAACTTTCTTGCACACTCAACTTAAACATTAGTAGCTCAATAAAACAATGTAAAAATACATACAGATAAGTGTAGAATAAATCCAATGTCTCATAATTCACGTTAACATATACATTTAACTTCATCTAATCATTTCTGTTCTAAATACAATAAAAATAAGCATTGCAATGTCATATTCATTTAACTTTCATCTAAGTACACATATAAGTAACTTTCATTTGATTCATATTCAAACATTGCAATATCAACATATGAGTATCAACATTTATCTTTCTTATCATAATGAAATTACCGTTCTAATTACTATCACCATTCTTACAACCATTAAATGATTAAAACATATGAAATGGATTTTAGTATATATGTCCTAAGTGAAAATCACTAATATGCAAACTTGTTAACTAATATCCTTTAAATCAAGTTAAACATATCAACATTCCTAGCAATATACCTTTATCACATTATGAGGGGTTTGTAAATAAGTTTCAAAGGTTAATTCCTCAAACTGTTAGAATGTTTCCATAATTGTGTCATTGTAATTTAAACCCAAGTTTCAAATGTAATCATATGTCTTGTTGTAATTTTAACCTACATTCATTGTTATCTCCTAGAAGAGGAAATGTTAATTCATCTTCCCTAATTTGGCTAGTGAACTGTTCTGTAAATCCTTTGATCGAGTCGCTAGATTGAACATATAGAGTTTCATTTTCAAGTGATCTTAGTTATTCCATGTAAAATTATTTAATGGTTATTACACTTATCATAACCAAAGTCTGCTTAGTCTCTAATAGGATCTCCTAATAGGATCTCATAAATAACTATTATCAACAAAAATATCCATCATAATCTAATCTCCTAATCACATTCATTTTATTAAATCTATAATAGGGTATAGGTGCGGGTCTTACAAAACCAACATATTATCACTATGGAAAACTTGGCCATGCTACAAATATCTGTCGAAGCAAATATGGTATGCAAAATATCTAATCCCAAGTTTAGTGGTTACTCTTTTTATCAAAAGAAAGGACATTAAATACATGAGTGTAAATCAATAATTAGGAATGCATCTACTACACCTAGACTTGAAGGATATTTTTATAATTGCCAGAAGTATGGGCATGGAGCATTTGAATCCAAATCATAGACAAAACCCTACTAGAAAAATCAAAGGAAGAATTATGCACCTAACAATTCATGCTCCAAATGTCACAAGTTTGGAAATCTAAGAAAGAATTGTAGGACTCAAGTACATTCACCAAATTAAACAAATGTCAAAGACAATGACAAAGTGAACATTAAGAAAATTAAGAAGGAAATGAATCAAAAATGGAAAAAGAAAGCAACAAATGGGAGTAGTGGAGAAAATAGAGATAAGGTTAGCCAATCTAATGGAGAAGGTGACCATGTCATCTCAAACTAAGAAAGAAATGTATGCATGGAACTGTATACTTAATTGATATATATACATCATTTCCTTACATGTAAATGTGCCAAGAGTTCATATTTTCATATATAAAGATGCATAAGAGAAAATTTGTGAAAGATTTTTGAGTGTCAGTAAAATTTTCTATGTTGACTGAGCATTGCAACATAGACTGAACATTTTAGAAGAGGAATGGTAGAGACTGGGTGAGATGGAAGAGACCAAGCTATAAAGCAAACACCTAGTTAAAAAGGCATCATTATCAACTAAGACAGTTTTCTTCCACCTACATGAGTACACAAAATTAATGGAGACACTAAATCAATCAAAGAAGGTATATATCAAATTTCAAAGACATTATCTCATACCTTGCATACATATTTTTGAGAACATAGATTGATTTGGAATTTTGAGTGATAAGTAAATAGATATCAAGAGCAATTTGGACAAGAAGCTTGAACAAGTGGAGATCATAACCATGTCAAGTAATCCAGAGAAAGAAAGAACTTCAAACCCTAACATTGAACATGGCATCTTCATCAACTGTTGTAATAAGTCAAGGGGTTAGTAGAATTAAATTGGCAAAGAGTGACCCTTGTCCCCCACCAAAGTTTTGTACTATTCCAAAAAATATGATTAAAGGAGATTCAATGGGTGCACTATCCTTGATACCACATAAAGTTATTATGATCCATGATGTTAGAAATTGTTACATGTGTAAAATTGGAGAAGTAGGAGACTGTGAGATCATAGAAGCATATGAGAAGTTGTGTAATGGAGGAATCTTGAAGCACAAATTCAAAGTTGTTGAAAGGAAAAGATTAACTCGTGCCCTATAATTCTTGAGGAATTTCAAGATTGAATAAATTAAAATTGTTCTAAGTATAATTTATGACATGAAATATTGGTTATAGAATGGATTCATGGAGATCACAAAGAAAATTATTCATAGGGTTATAGGCTATCCAACCCTACAGAAGAAGAAAACCATGCGATGCCTGTACTGAGAGGAAATTGAGGCAAATGCTAGAGCCAAGTGTAATGGACATGGTTTGTCCATTGCAAACATTTTTGATCCACCAACTAAATTTGTAGTGAGGGTGATAGCTCACAAATTCTACCAATCAAGAAGATTGAATAGTGTGCCATGTATGGTATTGGATCAAGCATGGAAGATACTAGTGAAGGATCATGAATGTGATCTTGCCAAGCTGCAAAGACTACAACTATCATAGAATCTGTCATCTATAAGGAAAGAAAAGAATTCAATGTGTAAGTTTGGATCCCTCATTGTATGCATTTTCTTTTATATCCAAAAGTATTTTCTTGGTGTTGTTAATGTTGTATTGGAGCAAGAAAAACTAGTGACAAGACTGATTAATGAGTGCATTACTCAATTGGGAGAAAATTTTGAGAATGTTATGGATGCTTATTTTGATGAATTTAAGAAAAGAATAAAAATGAGAATGAGGATACCTAAAGAACTGGTCACAAGGTATTAAAGTGACATATGTTTTCTTGTAGATACAGACAACACTTTTATGCAGGTAGTAAAACTGAGGAAGTCTTGGTTACAAACTTTTGATTATGAAATAGATAGTGATGTAGTAAGTGCAAACATTAAAGCATTCTTTAATGAAGAGATAGATTTTGAGTCTAAACCTTTTGGGAAACATGAGGAATCTAAAGCAAGAATAACTATAAATATCACAATTTATTCTAAAGAACAGAAAAGGAAAAGAATTATTGAAGACCTAGAAGAAAAAATGGGCACCCTAGGAAAGGGAAAGGAACTATTACAATTGACACAGGGTCTTGGAGAAGATGAGGAAAAAGACTGTGGTGATGAGGAAGAGGAAGAAGAAGAGGATATAAAGGAAAATCCCTAGTTGTTGCCACTCTACTAAGCAAGAAGGCTCAAGGAACCAAGAAGAAGTTGATAGTGGCACCCCTTTCTCCTCCACCACCAAACAAGCCAAGGACTAGGACAATTACTAGTGCCGAGAAGACTACAAAGAAAATATTAGTAGAGACTATAGAGCCTAGTTCCCCTAAGAATAAGAGGAGGAGATTGGTCATAAGACCACCTAAAAGAAAGTCTAAGTCTATTAAAGAGGTATGTGTAGATCTCAGAAGATTTCTAGGATTATCTAGCTTTAGATTTTTGAAGTATGATAAATTAGATTACACTAATAGACACAAGATCAAGGAGGCTATGGTAGACATGATTGAAAATAATAAATAGCTCCTAGTGAAATAGAGAAGAAGATACCTCAAGATCTATATGATAGATTGAAAAAAAAATGGCAGTAGGGAAAAGTAGAGAAAAATATAAGAACTGACACATTAGTCAGAGTTATACCTGATCTATCATAGGATCAATAGAACACATTTTTGGAACAATACAGGAGAAGATTTGTTCCTAAGTACATAATATTTTTGATATTACATAATAAAATGAAAGTTGTACAAAAATAAGATGAGTTGCTTTGGAAAAGAATTTTTGGGCTATCAACTAAGGCAATAGAGACAGACACTATAAACATCAAAGATGATTATACTAGTGGAGAAAGTTTAGGTGTGCCAAGTCCAAAAGGTAACATGTCACCTATACATGCCAAGACCTCTAATACTCTAGAAGCTGAGAAATCAAGGCTCATAGGTATAGAGGCAGAAGGTGAAAAGAAAGAAATAAGTTTAGATAGTAAGATTGTTTCAACACCTCATATTGAGGAAAATAAAAAAGTCAAGTAAAGTTGAACCAAGTGCTACTATTGTTGTCTCAAGCATAGATGCACAAGTATGACCGAGTGATGAAACTCCTTCACCAACTCTCAAAGAAGTGCCTAGCAACAACACTCCACCAAGAAAGAGGAGAACAATAAAATATATTTAACTAGATATTGAAGTTAATCTAGATTAAATAATTGAGATGTCACAATTAGACCTGGAAAATATCACCTTGGAGCAAATATTTTTTGCTACAAGAGGTTTTGGAAAAGAAGAAAAGGCGAGAAGAGTGAATGAGTGATTTGAAACAAAATAAGTTACTATATGATGTGACAAACATTTTTGTTGATGCTTTTGACATTCAAAATTTTGATGAAGAAACTCCAATCATCAATTAGCTTGTAAATATAGTTGATCAAGTCAATGTTGGTAATATAGAATCAAATGAGAAATTGATGAATTGGTTTGCGAGAAGATTTGAAAATAAGGTTGTGGAAAAAGTTTCCCTGACCATTTTCAAGTAAAAGTAAAATTACAAGAGCAAATACAAGTTAGGAAAACACTAATTTAGAAGGTACAACATTTGTTCAACATTTTGTCAGATGTGCCAAAATTTATAAATGATATCTAGGCACAAATAAATCAAATTCATGCTAAGATGAAGAGATCCAGCGTGTTATTTCAAAGTTAGTAGGATCAACCATTGTTCATTACAATAATTTACTAAATGTTCGAGGCACATTGGCCGAGCTATGGTTAGCTGACAACAATATGAGATCCAAATTGATCTCTATTCAAGAAATAATGATACCTCACTTGGAGGTCATGCAAAGAAAGCTGAAATTAGCCCAAGATATTATCCAAGAAGATCATAATCTTTCAGTGGTTGAAAACTTAATTGATTTCATTGCAAGACTAAAGTTATAGAATCACATTTTGGAAGTAGCCAAAACCACATGGGATCATGCATTATCTATGATTATCAGAGTTCACAAGACATTCATTGATAGATATGGATTACTTCCACCTATTCAACCCTAGAAGCAATTACATAAAGTGTTAAAAAACAAGAAGGAAATACATTTGAAAGGGTGTAATATATTTGAATAAGGGGGGAATAAATTTGTTATTCATTTTTACATTGTTTATTCATGATTCATTGGCATAAGTCATAAGACTTATGGGAGAGCTCATTATTAGATTGTATTATAAAGATGTAAATATGACAAATTATTTTTTTCCACTAATGTCAAAGGGGGAGGTTTCTGGTATCTGTAACAATTGTTGTCTATTTGTGTCAACCACTTAGTCATTTACAAGGTAGAGTTAGGAAATCATCTTTGCAACCAAGCTACTCTATATAGGTCGAGTCATGTACATAAGAAAGTATGTATTGAGATCTATAGGAACTAAGTGATTTTATGGTCACTGAATATTTTTTTATAGAAACTAAGCTCTATGAAAATCGAGCAAGTTTCAAGCATAAAAGTTTCAAGTTACATAATGTATTCCAAACACAATATAGACTAAGCAACAACAATGTTGAGCATCAAAAACTAGTAAAGACCAAGCAATGCAAAGTTTACATAAAAGTCATAAATGGAACAAATTATGAGGTAAAATGTTTTTCAAGCCAAATTGGAAAGAACATTTAATATATGTAGAGGATGTTACAAAATATTTAATTTTTATAGTGTTGAAAAGAGATTATTTGAAGTGTAAAATCTGTCATGGAACAATCATTATTTTGTCACTAATGTCAAACTTGTTTCTTTTTGGTAAGACAACTACTTTTTGATCTGAATGTTATCATTTGATTGATTGATGAAGAGGATTTGAAAAGAAAGGATAACAAGAGTACCTAGAGAAAGGTTGAGTTATATAGTATATAAAAGGAGCACTAAGACCAAGTTAGACATTGATGATATGATGTATTGTTGATCTACTAAAGGCTAAAGTGAATGGTTACTTTAGCTAAGCAGGGTAGAAGTATTTTTGTAAAAGGTGTTTGCCAAGCTTGGCTGAGCAAATAGTGTAAGCCAAGAAAACTTAGTTTAGGTTGAGAAAAATTCAACATGTACCAAGTGTCAAAAAATTAGCAAGTTTTGAGCATCAGGGGAATAATAGTGGTGACTGAGAAAGGAAGACTTAGTTGATGTCGAACAACTAGGTGTTGGCTGACCATCCAAAGACTATTATTGCTAAGTGAATAGTGTGGATGTTGAGTGACAAAAAATAGAGTTTAATCAAATATTTGACAAATCTAAGATGAAAACTTTGATTTCTTGAATTGTGTGAAGTGTGTGGAAGATGAGTATGATGAGCTAGTGGTATTGAATTCAAGGTAAACCTTTTTGAGGTTAATCTAAGGAGGATTGTAAGAGAAGTTTCTAAAGGGAACTTAATGGAAAGAGGGAGGTTTCAATGAATTTGACCTAATCCTGAGATGGATTATTGTGATTAAGCAAAAAAAGATAATAATTCTTTTTATAAGGGGATACAAGGCCAAAAGAAAAAGAGGGTTTTTAGAGTTAAGTAGTGTTGCTTCATGTGGTGGCCGAAGGGATGAATCTGCAATTGACATATTGAGCAAGAAAGATTAAGGATTTGAAGGCTTGAAGGGTATGAATGCCAAGAAGAATGGAATACTGAACCAAAGATTTGTACAAGTGAGTTGTGTTTTATTATTAGATCAAGTCTTGCTACTACTTTCTAATCATTTGATCTGTTTAGATAAATCCTTTGGATTAAGGTTGACCTAACAATCATTTGTAAATCCTTTAATAGATTGACATTCTAATGGAGTGTTCTAGAGTCCTCTAACAAGACTCACTCCTAACAAGGTGATTGAAATCTTTTAATCAAGCTCACATTTAACAGTGTGCATTGTAACCTTTAACAGGGTTGGCTCCTCATAGGGCTCACTTTAGAAGTGTAAAAATTGGTAGCATGTTACTGGTGGTTTTTCTCAAATTGTGTGAATGATTTTGTTATGTTTCATGTTTACATTACTACAATTGCATTTTGACCTAGGACAGTGACCTACTAGTTATGGAGCTATTAGATGATCTAATCAATGCATGCACTTATATGTTTGGTGAGAACTAAAAAATTTTATTTGTACATTTGGACCTTGGATAAGTGATTGAACCCCCCTCTCATTTATTCCAAATATTCCAACATATAGAGGTTGTTATAAATATTTTACATGTTAATGACATGGATTACATATCATTATGTTATGCAATCAACAATTCAGAGGGAGAGGCTATTATAGAAGAATCTAAAAAACTCTTTAAATAGAAAATAGCTTAATGTAGATTAGAGCATGAGAATGTGTGAGCCAAAAAGAGCAAGAGCAAGAGAATGTATGCATGTGAACAAGGAGTAATATGAAAGTGAAGGATCAATATTAGATTAAAAGTTAGTGAAAGGGTTATGTTATCACTTATCAGACCAAGTGACATATTCAAAGGAGTGAAGAGAAAAGGGGAAGATGAGTTTATCACATTAGAGGAGAGGATCAGTTAGCAAGGAGGAGACTCAAAATCATCTTATAGAGAAAATCAAGAGTCAAGTACTAAATTAATTCTAACTGACTTGAATCAAGATAAATCTCTTAATAGAGTGGTCTTAACATATCTTTGTAAATCTCTTAATAGATTCCTTACTTTTTTGTAAGTGTTAAATCCTCTAACAAGGTGAGACCTAATAGTCTCTTAAGATTTTAATAGGGAACACCCCTCATAGGGTAGATCATATTTTATGATCAAACATTATAAACCATAATAGGTTAACTATAGTAGTGAAGATTTCTGGGTGTCATCCCACCCTAGTTTTACCTTCACTTTGGAGGGTTTCTAGGTAAAAAATATTGTGTTGTGTGTTTATTTTCATGCATGTGATGATCATATTTACATGTTACAACAAGTTATCATTACAATTTTTTACATGCACAAGTTTACTAATAGATGTGAATGAATTGGTGAAAAGTCTAAAGTGTTTAAGATTCTGATTCACCCCCCCCCTGCCCAATATCTTGTTTATCCTATTTATACTCAATTAATAGCTATCACAATAGAGGGTCTTGAAAGGAGATACCCATCCCCTAAATCTCTCAGTCCACCTCCTATAGCTTCCCATACCATAGAAGCCCATGTTGAAGATGTATCTAAAGGAAATGAAGTGAAAACTCAAGGAGGGAAGCTTACCATAGACAAAGATCATACTCAACAGGTAGAATAGCTAGGGGGATTAAACTTTCCTTATGATGATGATGATGATGATGATGATGAAGACTATCTTTATACCCCTAAGGAATTTTTGAGGGGAATAGATCTTCAAACCCCTATAGCCCATATTCCTGACATCACCGCACAAGAGATAAAATGGATTATCCCTAGAGAATTGAAGAAAGAGGCTTGTGTTGTAAATGATGAGAATGATGAATTTTAAAAATTAGTAGCATTCAAGAACTTATTATGGAAACATTACAAAGAGTATTCTTTGAAGAGAGTTGAAGAAAAGAGAAAAGAGAACCAGATGTTGACCCAGATGATTTCAAACAAGAAGTAAAAAATGAAATGATGACTATGTTTGAGAAAATAACTCCAAAAGAAGGTAGATAGTCAGGAAAGCATGGGTCCATTTGGCACCTAATCTCAAGATTGTTGATATCATTGCTTTTGATTCAATCATGAAGAATATGAGATTGAAAAGACCACATTTAAAGGGGATAGAAAGCATGTCAAGTGGCACATATTATAGTAAAGACTTGGGTGCCTTAGCAATATAGAATTTTACTACTTTTGAATCAGAAAGAGGAAGTGAGATAAACATTGGGGTCAAAGGAAATATCATTATACAAAGGGTAAAGGATGCTAAGACCTCTAATTCAACTATAAATCTACAAGAACACATTTATTATCTCCATGATGATGCCCTAGATAAGGAGAAAATATTTGAAGATTTACAGGAACAATACATACATGTGTATTCTTATAATGAAAAAGGAAAAAAGAGACTATTGATCTCTAAAATAAAATAAATATGTTAGAGGGAAGAATATTTGAGTTGGGGATGATTAAGGGTCTCAAGAACTATTGAGCCATCTGTTAGAATTTAGAAAGTTCCATCCAAACATTTGAATATTGTGTCATTTTCTCAATAAGGTTAGTTACAATGGACCTATGAGAAAAGAAGCAAAAGAGATGATGCATTGATAAAAGAAGTGGTAGATTTAAATATGTAATTAGAAAATAGTAAAAATCAACATGACTATGATCAACTTGGTGCAAAAAAATGAAGAAGGTAGAATTATGTGCAAGGATAGATCCTAATGCTTCCCAAAATGCCATTCCAACTCCTAAGATTGTCAAATAGCTAAAGAATTTCTCAATTTTTCCTAATCAAATTGAGAATATATAGATGGAACTAAAAGATGCAATAGATAGCTACTAGGACACATTGGTCCCACCACTTCTAGATACAAATAAAAATATGAAAGAATTCACTGATTGGAAAACAAAGACTATTACTAAGGTAAATGACATGGTAAAAATTATAGCAAGTGATATGACTATGACACTTTTTCAAGAGTGTATTTCCAAGTTGGTAAATTTTGGCACATTTTATGAGGATTTTGAGAAGGAGGTTACTTAGGCTATAGTAAAGAATAATTCCTATAGACATTTGGTAGATTAGATCCTTGAGCACACATGGCCAATAGATGAAGAATATCATGAATGGATAAAAAAATATGATGCAAATGATGATTCAAATCATGAGGACCCACCAAAATAATTGATTTTGAAATTAGTTTTCTCTCTTGGGTAGGGAATAGTTTGTATAAAGGGGATTATTCTCACATGTCACATCAATATTGTTTATAGTTTTTGGAATTATTGGTATATTGATGTGAGTTACATGTTATAGTTGTAACAAATGAAATTGTCAAATCAATGAATGACATGTGACCCTTTTGTTACCTGAAGCTTGTTTTCAACTCACTTTTATAAGTGAGTTCCCAAGGCTAAAAAATGGTCCAAGAATCATTTTTTTGAACTACTTTTGTTCATTTTCTGAGTTGGTCCATGTATACTATATAGTGACTTTCCAAAGTTAGAATAGAAAATATGGTTAATAGTATTGAGCTTGGTTGAGCATCTCTGCTTGAAATTGACATTGAATTATATATTTTAAAGGAAGATAATACAAAGACATTAATAGAATGGTTATTCATTCTGAATCTTGTCTCTTCTTTGTTACCTTTGACTTTCTGAGATTTGTTAGCAAAGTTTATTAAATCCTAGTTATGATTATTTCTTGAATTATATTTCAGTTTATGTTTTACTAATGAGTTATGTAAATGCTTAATGTGAGTTGAGAGAATTATTGGTTATCATAACAAGATTCTAATAAGAATGAGATTTCAAATTGAATATTGATTTCTTTTCACAAAATGTTAAGATAGATCTGATAATAAATGTCAAATTTCTATAAGAGAACAACCCAATGGATAAGGCATTGATCATCTCCAAAGTTGATATTGTTGGATATAATTGATTAATTATGTATTGTATTTGATGCTACACAAATCTCATATCATTATTATTTAGTATATGTCAAGATCACTTGGGCAGTGAAGACAATTTAATATGTCTACCGAGTGTTCCTGTGGTTGCCTAGTTTAGAAGACAATGTCTACTAATCTCACTTGGGCATCAAAGGAAAGTATGCAAAAGATGAGTGTTAATTGAGCTCACTCGGTTAATGAAGGAAAGTTGGATGGAACTAGTGCTAAACAAGCTCACTTAGTTGCCAAAGGATTTTTGCAAATTTGCAGTGTTAATCGAGCTTCTATTGGTTAACACAAGAAATTGTTTCTAAGTTAGTTTCTGTCGAGTTGGGTTGGCTAACAAAGGATTTCCTTATTTTGGCATATTAAGCTTAATTAAATTATCTATTTATTCCAGTAGACTAAGGTGATGAATATTAATCATTCTAATTTGTATTTGAGTTGACCTGACAAAGTGAAAGATATAAGTATAAGGTCATGTTGTGGTTTCAAAGTGTGGAAGTGCAAGTATGAAGATGTTATTAAAGATTTAATGATGAGCAGAGGAAGAAAATTTGAAGGATAAGAAGAATATCCTTGTGGAGAAAAAAAGTTATATTCGATTAGGAAAGATCAAGCACAAACTAGAACAGAGATCTGTAATCAGCAATTTAGTTGCATTCAAATCAGGTCATCTCATTGTTACTTTCTAACCATTGTAGCAGTGATCTAAATCTCTTAATAGAGTTGGCTTAACAACTATTTACAAATCCTCTAACAAGGTGATAGTTCTGTTGAATTGTCTAAAGACCTCTAACAAGGCCACTCCTAATAGTGTGATAAAATCCTTTAACAGAGTCACACCTAATAGTGTGTTTTGTAACCTTTAATAGGGTTGACTCTTAATAGGGCTCACTTCATAAGAGTGAAAATAGTAACTAGTTGCAATTGGTGATTTTTCCCAAATTGGGTTTCCACGTTATATCTTGGTGTCAAATGTGTTCATGCTATTTTCTTTTGTTTGTTTGCAACTAAGTTAAACTAATGGTAATGACAGATAACATCTAAGGTTTATATGTTAATGATTTATTGAGCACATTCAGTAATTACCAAATTACAACATTTTATGTGTGTTTACCGAGCATCAACAATATTCAATTTTTAGTTTGTATCTTTGTACTGACATCTAAGGGATCTAGAATTTATTTTAGTAGTAACTAATTCACCCCTCCCTCTCAGTTACTCCTCTTATATTTCCAACAACTGGTATCAGAGCTTTTGGTGCTTGCAGAGAAAGTTTCAAGGACCTAAGCTAAAGATCAGGATGTCAACAAAAGAGAAATCCCAAAGCTGAATAGAGATAATCTTGCAGCATAGCAAGGACTTATGAGGTTACACTTGGCTACCGTCAATGACTCAAGATACAAAACTCCCATTGGAACATTATTTGTTGAAAAGAAGAATCATAACATCATGATGATTGATATTGCATCTGCTCTTAGTTATGTTGAATTTGATAAAGTCAAAGATTGCAAGACAACTCATGAGATGTGGATCAAACTAAAAGACATATATGGAGGAGATGACAATGTAAGAAGAACTAAGCTGAAAGTCTTAGAGGTCATTTTGATCAGATGAAAATGAGAGAATATGAGAACATTGCAAAATATGTGGAAAGGTTCAAAGCAAGTGTAAGTGCAATCAAAGCATCTGGAGGAGACATTGAAGAGAAAATAGTTGTAAGCAAGATACTTATAACTCTTCTTCCTATTTATGTAATCAGAGTGTCTAGTATTCATGAGATGAGATGTGATCCAAATAATACAATATCTTTGTATGCTCTAGTTGGAAGATTGACAACTTTTGAATTGGATAACTTTGAGAACTATGTTCCTATTTCAAAGGTTATTGAATTTTCTTTTAAAGCTAAACTCTCACTTAAAGAAAAGGGTAAGAAATCAAAGTCCAGTCAATCAAGAAGTGAAGAAGAAGAATCAAAAGAAAGTTCAAATAGTTATCTTGAAGTTGTTGAAGCCTTACTTGCAGGAAAGTATTCCAAAGATAGACAAAAGTACAAAGGTAAAGTTCCTTTGATATGCTTTTCCTATGAAAAAGTTGATTACATTGTTGCTAGGTGTCCAAATAAAGAAATCAAAGATGAAAAGAAAAGCAATAAGCACAAAGGAAAGAAGGATCTCAAGAACTACAAGAACTACAAGGACAAAGGTAAGTAATCTTGTTTTATATCTAAAGATTCTGATAATAGTGAAGATAAAATGGTATATATTGTTGTGAAAGATGAATCTGATAATGAAGGAGATAAGATGGAAATTATCTCTCATATTAGAAAAAATGATATATGGATTATTGACAATGGTTGTTCACATCATATGATTGGAGACAAAACAAATTTTGAGCACATGGAATATTATGATGGAGGTACTGTGAGATTTGGAAATAATGAACCTTGTAAAATAAAAGGAAAATGATGTATTTCATTCACTAAAGAACTTATATGTGACAATACTTACTGGGTTGAAAGACTAAAGCATAATCTACTGAGTGTGGCACAATTGAATAACATTGGATTAAAGGTAGAATTCATGAATGGATAGATCAAACTACTGGATGGAAAAGGAAATCTGGTTGGATCTAGCAAGAAAACAAAAGGTAATCTATTTTATCTTGATCTCAGTGATTGTTCATATTTTATTTCTCAAGTAGAAGAAAGTTGGTTATGACACAAAAGGCTATGTCATGTAAACTTTGATAATCTGGTTAAGATAAGAAAACATAGAAGAGTAAGAGGTATTCCTAGTTTGAAGAAGCCTAATATGGGTCTATGCAAGTATTGCCAAATTGGTAAGATGGGAAAGACTAGTTTCAAAAGCAAAAACTATAAGTCAAAAGAAGTCTTAGAAATTGTTCATACAAATCTATGTGGACCTATTGAAATAGAGAGTTATAGTGGAGAAAAGTTTTTCATTCTTTTTGTTGATGACTATTCTAGAATGATGGTTGTAATGTATCTAAAAGAAAAATCAGAGGCTTTTCAAAAGTTCAAGTGGTATCTAGCAAGAGTAGAAAAAGAAACTGGAAAAAAGTTGAAATGCTTAAGATCAGATAAAGTTGGTGAATTCATCTCCAATGAATTTAATAATTTCTATATTGAAAGAGGAATCAAAAGACAAGTATCAACCCCTAGTAAACCACAACAAAATGGTATAGCTAAAAGAAGAAATAGATCTATCATGGATTGTGCAAGAACCCTAATGATTGAAAAGAATGTTGCTCTCAAATACTAAAAGAAAGCTATCAGCACTATAGTTCATACTTTGAATAGAGTACAGTTGAAGAAATATTCAAACAAAACTACTTACTATGGTATGGCTACAAACCTAATGTAAGTTACTTGAAAGAGTCTAGAGAAGACAAATTTGATGTAAAAGGTGATGAAGGCATATTTCTAGGATACTCCTACAGAAGTAAAGCATACAAATATTTGAATTTTTCTACTCATAAAATAATAGAAAGTGCACATGTTAGAATTGATGAGTTTGTAGAAAAGAGTGAAGAAGAAAGCAACAAGGAGGGAGAGGATTACAGAAGATTTCTTTACTATGAACCTAATACCCTATCAAATCTATCTGAAAGAAAGGAAGCTTCATCTCCTAAGTCCCCAAAATCCCAATAGTTAACGAGTCGTAGACAGTGCAACCTAAGTCACAGTCTAAAGGACCTAAGTCACAATCAAAGGCTACCAAGCTAGTTCAAACTGAGCCTAAAGAGCCTGTGTTAGCAAGATATGTCAAAAGGCATCATGCACCTGATCAGATCATTGGAGACAAATATAATGGAACAATGAAAAGAATAAAATTAAAAGGTACATGTTTACTTGCTAAATTTGAACCTAGAAGTGTTAAAGATGCTCTGGAAAATGAAAGTTGGATTGAAACAATGAATGAAGAGATAAAATAGATGGAACAGAATAAAACTTGGACTCTTTTTCCCAGATCCAAGGATAAGAATGTAATTGGCACAAAGTGGGCATTCAAAAATAAGCTAAATGAATATGGAAAAGTTTCAAGAAACAAGGCAAGATTGGTGTATAAAGGTTATTCTCAAGAAGAAGATATTGATTATGGTGAGAATTTCTCCCCTATAGCAAGACTAGTAGGTGTTAGAACTTTACTAGCATATGCAACACATAGAGGATTTAAAGTATATCAAATGGATGTCAAATATACATTCTTGAATGGAATTTTTGATGAAGAAGTCTACATTGAACAACCAAAAAGTTTTGTAGATCCTAACAAAAGAGACATGGTTTGCAAGTTACACAAAGCATTATATGGTCTCAAGCAAGCTCCCAGAGCTTGGTATGAAAAACTTCATAATTACTTGATACAGATTGGTTGATTTCAAAAAAAAAATGATAATAGTAGTCTATATATCAAGGAAGGACTAGATAAGAAGATTGTGTTGATAGAAATATTTGTTGACGATACTTTATTTATAGGAAATGATGACCTGTGCAAAGCATTTTCAGAAGAAATGAGTAAAGAATTTGAAATGTCCATGTTTGGTGAGATAAAATTATTTGTTGGATTATAGATACAAGAACAAAAATGGTATCTATTGGAAATATAGATGGAGTAACTAAGAGGGGGGGTGAATTAGTTACCACAAAAAAAAATCCATAGATCCCTTTGATGTCTGATAAAACTAGTTACTGCTGTCACTTGGTAAATAGACAAAAAAATGTTGTAACTCGGTAGATGCAGTGTATGTTATATTTAAATAGATCTTAAGCATTCAAAATGATTAAAATGCATGCATAAAGGAAATAATATGAACACATGAGACTCCAGATTTAACGTGGAAACTCAATATCGGAAAAACCACCAAGTAACTAGCTATTGATTTTCACTCTTCTGAAGTGAGCCCTATTAGGAGCCAACCTGAATGAGATGCAACTAAATTGCTGATATAGATCTCTATTCTACTTTACTAGATCCTCTCTAATTGAATACAATTTTTCTGCTCAAGTATATCTAATCATCCTTCAAAGTTTGCTCACACTTTCCTCTTCAAACAATCAACACACTTGCATGCTCGCTTATTACACTTTAGAATTCTCAACTTGACTTTTCATATATACCTTACACATTGTCAAGTTGGCTTATTTACAACTTACAATTACCAATAATCATTCCTCATTTGGCTACAATCATTACTTGAAACAATTAAACTTTATTTCCCAAATTAATAAAATCTTTCTTTAGTCGACCCTACTCGATAAAAACTGTTCCTGAACTGATTTCTTGTGTTAACCAATAGAAGCTCGGTTAACACTAAAAATCCTATAAAATCCTTTGGAGACTAAGTGAACTTGGTAAACACTAACTTTCCTTCATTAACCATGTGAGCTCGGTTAACATTGACTTCTGCCACAAAATCCTTCAATGCCTGAGTGAGCTCAGTAGACACTGTTTTCACAGAGTAATTTCTAGGAATGCTCAATAGACTCTAGAATTTTCTTTGCTGACCAACTAAGCTAAGTAAGCACTATCTACCAACTGATATGACATTTTTGTAACATCAAATACAACACATAATTAAATAATTGTATCCAACAATCTCCCTCTTTGGCATTGATGGCAACACAACATGTCGTAGCACAATGAAATTTGAAAATGAGTCTTTTTCTGGCAAAATTTTTCTCCCTCTTAGATTTTATGCCAAAAAAATTCTCTAATGCAGTAATCTCCCTTTGTAAAGGAATTACATAACTTCTTTTCAAAACAGAAAACTCTTCCTTAAACAATTTCAAATTTCAAAAAGATATGATAGTAAACTCTCCCTCTTTGACAACACATGCCAAAGACAACACATACCAAATGAGTAACAATGTACCTTCAGTACTAGTTCATATGCAATGTTCCCTTGACTATGCTACATCAAGTAATAGATTTCCAACTTGTTTCCTATTGGTGCATCACTAAAACTTTATTTTAGTGAGCTTTAGATAGGGGAATGACCCCTAACTTACCTCTTAGATACAAGAATGCATCCTTAGGTAATGGCTTGGTGACTATGTCAGCATTTTTTTCTTTTATATAGATATATTCTAATCTGATTTGCTTGTCCTACACCAATTCTCTGACAAAGTGATATTTTATTGCAATGTGCTTGGTTTTGGAATGAATCACTAGATTTTTTGATATATTAATTGCACTTGTATTATCACAAAACATAACAAATGGATCTTTGATCTCAACTTTCATGCCTTCCAATAACTATTTAAACCAAACAATATTAGAATAGTTCACTGCTACTGCAACATACTCTGCTTCAGCTATAGATTGGGATGTGCAATTTTTCTTTTTACTTATCCAAGATACCAATATTTTGCCAAGAAAGAATGCTCCACCACTTGCACTCTTTCTATCATCAATGTTTCCTACCCAATCAGCATCAGTAAACACTTTCAAGTCCAAATATCCTCCAAATTTATACCACAATTCATACTCTTCAGTGTCTTTCAAGTATTTCAAGATCCTCTTGATTGCCATCATGTGATTTTCTCTAGTTTTTGCTAAAAATCTTGCCACTATACCAACTACAAGAGAAATATCAGGCCTTGTATGAATTACATACTGTAATTTTCCAATCATTGATCTATATAAGGTCTGATCTACCTCTTTTGAATCATCATCCTTGGTAAGCTTTCATCCAGTACACATGGGAGTTCCAATTGGTTTTGAATCTTCCATACCAAACTTCTTGAGTATCTCCTTGATATACTTAGGATAAGTAATGTAGATACCATTCTTGCTCTCCTGAATCTAAAGACCAACAAAGAACTTAATCTCACCAAACATAGACATTCAAATACTTTATTCATTTGCTCTAAAAAATATTTGCATAGATCATCATTCCCTATAAACAAAGTATCATCCACAAATATTTTTGCTAGAACAATCTTGTTATCTGGTCCTTCCTTGATGTACGAGCTACTATTATCATTAGTTCTCTGAAAACCAATCTGAATAAGATAGTTATGCAATCTCTCATACCATGCTTTAGGGGCTTGTTTTAGACCATACAATGCTTTGTGTAATTTTCAAACCATGTCCTTTTTTTTTCTAGATCAACAAAACCTTTAGGTTGCTCAATGTAGACTTCTTTATCTGGAATACCATTGAGAAATGCAGATTTTACATCCATCTTATATACCTTAAATCCTTTATGTGCAACACATGCAAGAAAGGTCCTGACACCTTCCAATCTTGTAGCAGGAGTAAAATTATCTCCATAATCTATTCCTTCTTCTTGAGAGTAGCCTTTACATACCAATCTAGCTTTTTTTCTTGATACCTTACCATATTCATTCAATTTATTCTTGAATACTCACTTAGTTCCAATCACACTTTTATCTTTAGGCCTAGGTACAAGAGTCCATATTTTGTTCTTTTTTATTTTATCTATCTCTTCATTCATAGCCTCAATCCAACTTTCATTTTCCAATGCATCTTTGACATTTCTAGTTTGAAAATCAGCAAGTAAACAAGTACCTTTAGATTTGTCTCCAATAATCTAATTTGGTGCATGATGTCTCCTGATATACTTGGCCAATATAGGTTTAGTTCCTTTTGAATGAATTGCATTATTATCCTCTTGAACTTCAACTTTAGGTTCTAGCTACTCAGACTCAGTAGGCATTGGCTCGGTAGCATTAGAATGTGATTCAAGTTCTTGCAACTCAGTGACTGAAGACTTGGGAGTAGAAGTCTGCTAATTGATAGATGTGTTTGGCACTGTATCAGGTTTAATAAAAAAAATATCCTGTAATCTTCTAGTTCCTTTTTGCTTTTTTTTTTAGTCCTTTTTGCAAACTCATCAACTTTCACATGTGCACTTTCTATGATTTTGTGAGTAGACAAATTTAAACACCTATATGCCTTACTCTTGTAAGAATATCCCAAAAAATACCTTCATCACCCTTCACATTAAATTTTCCTTTTCTAGATTCTTTCAAAATGTAACATTTACTTCCAAATATTTTTAGGTAACTTACATTGGGTTTATAGCCATACCATAACTCAGAGGGGGTTTTGAATGAGTCATTTTTTAGCTGTACTCGATTCAAGGTATGAACTACAGTGTTGATAGCTTCCTTCTAGTATTTGATAGCAATGTTCTTTTCAATAATTAGAGTTCTTGCATAATCCATGATAGATCTATTCCTCCTTTCAGCTATTCCATTATGCTTGGGAGTTCCAGGAGCTAATACCTATCTTTTGATTCCTCTTTCAATGCAAAAGTTATTGAATTCATGGAAGATGAATTCACCACCTCTGTTTGATCTCAAACATTTTTGTCTTTTCCCTATTTCCTTCTCTACTCTAGCCAAATACCATTTGAACTTCTCAAATGCTTCTTAATTCTCTCTCAGATACATAATAGTCATCATTCTAGAGTAATCATCAACAAAAAGAATGAAGAACTTTTCTTTAGTATAACTCTTAATTCCAATAAGTACACATAGATCAATATGTACAATTTCTAAAATATCTCTAGACTGATAGTTTTTACTTTTAAAGCTAGTCTTTCCCATCTTACCAATCTGACAATTCTTGCATAGACCAACATCAGGTTTCTTTATACTAGGAATGCCTCTTACTTTCCTGAATTTTCTTATTTTCTCTAGGTTATCAAAATTCACATGACATAACCTTCTGTGCCATAACCAACTTTCTTCAACTTGAGCAATAAAACATGAGCACTCACTAAGTTTAAGATAAAACAAGTTACCTTTTGTTTGTATGCCTGATCCTATCAGCTTTCCTTTATCATCCAGCAGTCTTGACTTTCCATGCATGAATTCCACCTTGAATCCAACATTGATTAGCTATGCCACACTCAATAGATTATGTTTTAGTCCTTCAACTCAATAGGCATTATCACATACAATTTCTTTGGTGAATGAGATTTGGTCTCTTCCTTTTATGCAACAAGGTTCATTATTTCCAAATCTTACACTACCACCATCATAGTCTTCAAAATGTTCAAACTTAGTTTTCTCAGCAGTCATATGATGAGAACAACCACTGTCTATGATCCATGTATCATTTTTTCTTACATGAGAGATGAGTGCCATCTTATCTTCCTCATCATGATTAGATTCATCTTTCATAGCAATGTAAATAATTTCATCTTTGCTATTATCAGAATCCTTAGAGTCCTTAGCCATAAACCATGTTTTCTTACCTTTGTCCTTGAATGATTTGAAGTCTTTCTTGTCATTTCATTTGTGACCTTTCTTCTCATCCTTTTTTTTCTTGTTTGGGCACCTAGCAGCAATATGGTCAATTTTCTCACATGAAGAATAGATTAGAGGAACCTTACCTTTGTATTTTCTTTTGCCTCTAGAATATTTCCTTGCAAGTAGAGCTTTAACCACCTCAAGATCACTGTCAAAACTCTCCTTTGATTCTTCTTCACTTTCTAACTGAGATTCCTTTATTTTATTGCCTTTTTCTTTGAGTGAAACCTTGGCTTCAAATGTTGATTCAATGTTCTTGGAAGCTAGAACATAATTGTCATAGTTTATCTAACTCAAATGCTACCAACCTTCCTACTATGGCATCCAAATTTATCTTATGATTTGCTTCACATCTTATTTCTTGAATTGTAGATACTCTAATTACATAAATTAGAATCAATGTTCTAAAAATTTACTTACAACTATTTCTTCTTTGATATCTCCTCCAGAAGCTTTGATTGCATTGACACTTGCTTTGACTCTTTCAACATATTTGGCAATGTTTTCATCCTCTCTCATTCTCATCTGATCAAATTGTCCTCTTAGACTTTCTACTTTGGCTCTCCTCACATTGTCATCACCTGCATAGATATCATTTAGCTTGTTCCACATTTCTAAGGCAATTTTTTAGTCCTTGATATCATCAAATTCTTCATAGCTTAAGGTAGATGCAATGTCTATCATCATGGTGTTATGAGTCCTCTTCTCAATAATGTCATTAATAGATATTGTACTAAAAGGAATTGTATATTCTTCATCAAGATATTTCAATCTTGTATCTCCAATGGAAGCCAGATGGAGTCTCATGAGACCTTGCCATGCTGAAAAGTTATCCTTGTTAAGCCTTGGAATTTCCCTCTTGTAAGACATCCTGATCTTTAGCTTAGATCCTTGAAATCCTTCCTGCAAGCACCAAAAGCTCTGATACCAATTTTTGAAAATATCGATGGAGTAAATAAGAAGGGGGTGGGGGGGCAGGGTGAGGTGAATTAGTTACCACAAATCCCTGAGATGTCTGATAAAACTAGTTACTGCTATCACTCGGTAAACACACAGAAAAATGTTGTAACTTAGTAGATGTAGTGTATGTTATATTTAAATAGATCTTAAGCATACACAATGATTAACATGCATGCATAAAGGAAATAACATGAGACACTAGATTTAATGTGAAAACCCAATATGGGAAAAACCACCAAGTAACTAGCTACTGATTTTCACTCTTTTGAAGTGAGCCCTGTTAGGAGCCAACCTGAATGAGATGCAATTGAATTGTTAATACAGATCTTTGTTCTACTTCAATATATCCTCTTTGATCAAATACAACGTTTTTGCTCCTCAAGGATATATGATCATCCTTCAAAGTTCACTCACACTTTCCTCTTCAAACAATCAACACACTTGCATGCTCGCTCATTACACCTTAGAATTCTCAAATTGACCTTTCATATATGCCTTAAAAATTGTCAAGTCAGCTCATTTACAACTTGAAATTACCAATAATCATTACCTCAGTCAGCTACAATCATTACTTGAAACAATTAAACTTTATTTTCCAAATTAACAAAATCCTTCTTTAGCCGACCCTGCTTGGTAAACACTGTTCTTGAACTGATTTCTTGTGTTAACCAATAGAAGCTTGGTTAACACTGAAAATCCTAAAAAATCCTTTGGAGATTGAGTGAACTTGGTAAAAACTGACTTTCCTTCATTAACCATGTGGGCTCAGTTAACACTAACTTCTGCCACAAAATCCTTTGATGCCCAAGTGAGTTCGGTAGACATTGTTTTCACAGAGCAATTTCCAAGAATCTTCAATAGACTTTGGAATTTGCTTTGCTGACCAACTGAGCTTTTTGAGCACTATCTACCAACTAATATGACATTTGTGTAACATCAAAGACAACACACAATTAAACAATTATATCCAATAATATCTACATCACTCAATATAAGTATATCAAGGAGATACTGAAGAAGTTTGAAATGGAAGATTCAAGACTACTTAAAACCCCTATGTCTACTAGACATAATCTCTCCAAAAATGATGATTCCAAAGAAGTAGATTAGATAGCATATGGATCAATGATTGGAAAATTGTAGTATGTAGTACATACAAGGCCTGATATTGCTCTAGTAGTTGGAATAGCAGTAAGATTTTTAGCTAATCCTAAAGAAAATCACATGATGGAAATCAAGAGAATCATGAGATATCTAAAGGGTACTAAATAATATGGCTTATGGTATAAACATGGAGGCAATTTGGATTTGAAAATATTTACTGATGCTAATTGGGCAAGAAGTATTGATGACAGAAAAAGCACTAGTGGTGAAGCATTCCTTCTTGGTAAAAGACTAGTGCCTTAGACAAGCAAGAAGCAAAATTGTACATCTCAATCCACAGTAGAGGTAGAATACATGGTAGAAGTAGTTAATTGTTCTAACATTGTTTGGTTCAAAAAATTGTTGGAAGGAATGAAGATAGAGATCAAGGATCCAATAGCCATATATTGTGAT